>JAOPSE010000064.1:6897659-7497659 GCA_029449295.1 Zea luxurians | reverse complement strand
CTTGTGCGGTTATTCTGATGCTGATTTTGCGGGTTGCCTTTTGGAGCGCAAGTCTACTTCTGGGACTTGTCAGTTTTTAGGTACTTCGTTGGTTTCATGGTCTTCTCGAAAACAGTCTAGTGTTGCCCTGTCTACCACAGAGGCCGAGTATATTGCTGCTGCTAGCTGTTGTTCGTAGTTACTTTGGATGATGGCTACCTTACCGGACTTTGACTTGGATTTTCATCATGTGCCTCTGCTTTGTGATAGCACGAGTGCCATAAGTGTTGCCAAGAATCCTGTGCTACATTCGAGGACCAAACACATTGATGTTCGCTTTCACTTTCTTCGTGATCATTATGAGAAAGGCGACATCGAATTGCGCTATATTGATACCACTCGCCAGCTTGCAGACATTTTGACCAAACCCCTTGATCAAAAAACTTTTGTTCATTTGCGAGGGGAATTGGGTGTTGTTTTCCTTTTTGATTAGAGGGCTCCCTTTTGTCTTTTCTTCTTATTTTCTGCTTTCAATTTTTTGTTATATCTGCATGTCATATTGAGCTTCACTTGTATAACTGCTAGAATGTGATTCTGTTCCTAGTAGTATGTTCTTTGTGTACGTGATAATGTTATGGCATGCTTAGGCTCTTTTTGCTCATATTGATACAATATTGGAGCTAAGTTGTTTTCATAATTGTAAACTTGACTATTACTTGCTCAATCTAAAATTGTTCACCATTAAGAGTGGCACCTAGCATATGTAGGATGTGTTGAAATCCTTTTTGCTATTACTATGGCTATGTCTCATGCCTTGAGTCATTCACTTGTCTTGATTTATTCATATCATGCTAAAAATTCAAAATCAAGATAAATGATAATTTGAAAGATCGAGATGGGTTTGTATTTGTCACCACATCACTGTATCGAGACTGCTTCCATTTGCACTTTTGGATGAACTTGAGCAGTGTAGTGGATGATCGAAATCGGTGTTTTTAGCTTCTGATTGCTTGTTTGCATAGGCTACACCCGGTTGAAAAGTTAGACAAAGACAATGCTTACAACCTCTCGCACTCACATGCTTTTCAATGAAATTTGGAATCCGCTGCAAAATCCGATAAATCTTAAAAATTTCAAATGGTATCTATTTTAGATATGTTTCTAGCATGATGAGTGATTACTATTTGGGGTAGTTCACCTTGTTTACTTGTGACTGGCACTTAGTTGATTTCCTGCTTACTATATGCTTAGTGTTGTCTTTGTGGTGAACATCTCTTTGACATGCTTAAAACTGAATTAAAATACTTACACTTCACATATCTTAGTTGATTTCCTGCTTACTATATGCTTAGTAAGCACATATCAAAATACTTACACTTCACATAATGATGAGTGATCACTATTTAGGGTAGTTCACCTTGTTTACTTGTGATTGGCACTTAGTTGATTTCCTGCTTACTATATGCTTAGTGTTGTCTTTGTGGTGAACATCTCTTTGACATGCTTAAAACTGAATTAAAATACTTACACTTCACATATCTTGTGCATATGCCCAGTTTGAGCATCTGCTAGCACGTGCATTTATTGCTGCACACTTAGCACAACACCACTTAGAGCATTTTTTACACTCTGGCTGGTATACTCCTGACGCTCATGCATTCATACTCTTTGTTGCATTTCTGTATTTTTTCTCAAGGGAGGTTCTCTTGTCAAGGGGGAGTTTTTCTTTCTACCCATGTCCGTGCTTGATGAGTTCACTTGTCAACAAGGGGAGAGATTTTGAGAATTTTGTTTTCCAGGCTTCCTCTCATTCAAGAGGGCTATACATGTTATTTGGAGCTATTGCTAGTTGTCTTGAGCCGTTTGCCTCTTTCTGGAGGAACTAGCTTTGGTTTTAGCTTTTGTGCTGATCTTATGCTCTGAATGGGTTTTTTATGCTCTGATAAAGCCTTGTGTGCTCCGATGAGATTTTGGCTTCTGGCTAGTGGTGTTGAACCCTGCTTTTGCCTCTTATTGAGGGCTAGCCTTTTCTTGCTTGGGTGTTGAGCCGCTGCCCATTTCTTTGGGGACAAAGTTTTGCTTACTCTAAATGACTTGTCTGGTTTTTATCTGGCTTATGGTCATTTGAGTGAGTTTCCCTTTTTCTTCTGCTTTCTGTTTAAATATGCTCAAATGGTGGTGTTGACAATGCACTCATCAAGGGGGAGATTGCGAACACAAGGTTGACTTGTCCCTTGTAGTTCGGGTTGATGATGAGTGATTGTCAACGGGTAGCACTCTGGGGTAGTCAGTGGACTGACCAGAGTGTGAGATTATGCTTGTGCAACCATGTTGGTCGACTTGTGGTGTGCAGGTGTGGAGTATAGGAACGGTGGTCGATGGCTGAGGTGAAGGTCATGCGGGCTCGTGCTGATGGACCGGTAGCGGTGAAGGGCGAGTGCTGGGTCTTGACTGATGAATCAGAGCAGTCAGGTGACCAACCGTGGTGGCTGACACCTGGGACACGCACTTGTGCGAGGACGTGGTGTAGTGGATCGTGTTACCGACGTGGTCGAGGACTAGCGGGACACGCGTCTGATCATGGAGGACGTGCATGAGGTGCGGTGCTCATGACAGGTTTGGTGGTTTGGGCCTCAAAACCACTCAGCGCTACGGATGCCTGGTTTTGCTGAGTTTGGGCCTCAAAACTCGGCGGTGGCGGTTCCGGAGGGAACCGGTGGTGGCACGTGGCGTGATCGCGGAGGGTGCGTCAAGACGAAGCAACTCCGTGTGAAGGGTATGGCCGTCAGATCAAAAACCTAGGAGCTGGTCCATTTCGCCCCCGGTGGAGTGGATAGGCTCTATGTAAATAGGTGTCGGCGTTTCGACCCTGGGGGGTCCCTGGACCGACGAGTGAATTGTCGCCGCGTGCCCCAGCCCAGATGGGTCGGCGCGAGACGGAGCACGGAGGGGGGAAACAAGGAGACAGGCGTAATGGGGAGTCCTGCGGCCTTCGTGTTTGTCCCGCGCCCAGGTCGGGTGCGCTTGCAGTAGGGGGTTACAAGCGTCCGCGTGGGAGGGAGCGAGAGGCCTGCACGCGCCGTCCCATCCTCCCCGTGCGGCCAACCCCCCGTACGAGTGCCCTGGGCCTTCCTTTTATAGGCGTAAGGAGAGGGCCCAGGTGTACAATAGGAGATGTAGCAGTGTGCTAACGTGTATAGCAGAGAGGAGCTAGTGCCCTAAGTACATGCCGTCGTGGCAGCCGGAGAGGTTTTGGCACCCTGTTCATGTGATGTCGTGGCCGTCGGAGGAGCGCTGGAGCCTTGCGGAAGGACAGCTGTCGAGGCTGTCGAGTCCTTGCTGACATCTCCTTGCTTCCGTAAGGGGTTGAGAGCCGCCGTCGTCATGGAGCACGCGGGGCGCCATCATTACTTGTTTACCGGGGCGAGCCGGATGGGACGCCGGTCTTGTTCCCCGTAGCCTAAGCTAGCTAGGGGTAGGGTAATGATGGCCCCCCTATGACGTGGTCGGTCCGAGCCCTGGGTCGAGCGAGGCGGAGGCTTCTCCGAGGCCGAGGTCGAGTCTGTCTTCTGAGGTCGAGGTCGGGTCCAAGCCCTGGGGTCGGGCGAGGCGGAGTTCGTCGTCTTCCGGGGTCGAGGCCGAGTCCGAGCCCTGGGGTCGGGCGAGGCGAAGTTCGTTGTCTTCCGGGGTCGAGGCCGAGTCTGAGCCTTGGGGTCGGGCGAGGCGGAGTTCGTCGTCTTCCGGGGCTGAGGCCGAGTCCGAGCCCTGGGGTCGGGCGAGGTGGAGTCTGTCGTCTTCCGGGGCCAAGGCCGAGTCCGAGCCCTGGGGTCGGGCGAGGCAGAGTTTCCTATGGCGCCCGAAGCTGGACTTGGCTGCTGTCAGCCTCACTCTGTCGAGCGGCACAGCAGTCGGAGCGACGCAGGCGGCGCTGTCCTCTTGTCAGGCCGGTCAGTGGAGCGGCGAAGTGGCTGCGGTCACTTCGGCTCAGTCGACTGAGGGGCACGCATCAGGATAAGGTGTCAGGCCATCTTTGCATTAAATGCTTCTGCGATACGGTCGGTCAGTGTGGTGACCTGGCCAAGGTTGCTTCTTGGCGAAGACTGGGCCTCGGGCGAGCCGAAGGTGTGTCCGTTGCTTGAGGGGGTGCCTCGGGCGAGGCGTGAATCCTTCGGGGTCGGCTGCCCTTGCCCAAGGCTGGGCTCGGGCGAGGCGGGATCGTGTCCCTTGAGTGGACCGAGCCTTGACTTAATCGCACCCATCAGGCCTTTGCAGCTTTGTGCTGATGGGGGTTACCAGATGAGATTAGGAGTCTTGGGGTACCCCTAATTATGGTCCCCAACAGTAGCCCCCGAGCCTCAAATGGAGTGTTAATACTCGCTTTGAGGCCTTTGTCGCACTTTTTTGCAAGGGGACCGGCCTTTCTCGGTTGCGTTTCATTCCGGTGGGTGCGAGCGAGCGCACCCGCCGGGTGTAGCCCCCGAGGCCTCGGAGGAGTGGTTAGACTCCTTCAAGGTCTTAATGCGTTTCGTGATGCTTCGGCCGGTCTGTTTGTTCCCTCATGCGAACTGGCCGTAGCCCGGGTGCACAGTCGAGTCCCAAGTTCTCGGGCTGGTATGTTGACGTTGTCAACGGTTTGGCCGGAGCCAGGTTTGCGAGAGCAGCCCCCGAGCCTCCGCACAGAGCGAGAGGACGATCAAGGACAGACTCGACTTTTTTACATACGCCCCTGCGTCGCATTTCCACAAGGAGGAGGGGGGAAAGCGCTATGTTGCCCTCGGAGGGCGCCGAACATGGTGTCTCCAGTGAGTTGCTAACGGGTGATTCGAGTGGACGCCTGTGCCCCATCCGTTAGGGGTCAGCTAGTGGCCCGGAGGCGCGCTCCAAAAGTACCTGCGGGTGATTTGCTGGACCCGGTCCCCTTTTGACGGGGTCTGAGGGCTCGATGCCTCCCTCTAGTGGGATTCCGTTACAAAATCGTTCCCGTCGGTCTCGGAAATGTACTAGGGTACCTCGGGAGCGTAGCCCGAGCCTTGGTTATGTATCGAACGTACCCAGGGTCATCCCTCGCTCTGCGTTTGAGGCGGCTGTCGAACCCTTCGGGGGCCAGCCTACGAACCCCTGATCAGTAGTGGGCGCGGAGCTCGAGTTGACTGAGGCGACCGTTGAACCCTTCCGAGGGGCCAGCCATCGAACCTCTGACCAGTAGTGGGCGCGAAGCCCGAGTGCTCTGAGGTGGCTGTTGAACCCTACCGAGGGGCCAGCCTTCGAACCTCTGATCAGTAGGGGGGCTCGGGGCCCGTTTCCTTCGCGGAGAAGGATCCCTTTCGGTGTATCCCCTTTCCTGGTCCCTGTCGTAAGAGAGAGAAAGAGAAAAAGGGAAAAGATACGAAATCGAACGACGTGGCGCACCTTTTTTGACGTGGTCATTACGGCGGAAGCGAAGCGTCGCCTGCCAAAGGTGCCACCTGTCCTGCCACAGAGTTAATGCGACAGGACGAGTGGCTCGCGGGGCAGCCATTGCGCGTGCACAAGCCATCCGAGGAACAGAACACGGGCACGTCGTCTTCACGCCGTGGGAGAGGGTTCTCTCGCTGTCCTAGGAGAGGACGCGAGCTTGGCTGACGACTTGACCGCTGCTTCCGCCTGCCTGCCACCGCCATTACTGCCGGCCCATTTCTGGTCGTATCGCCCGTTGCGCCTTCTCCCGTGGCTGGCTGACCCGTGATTGATGTGCCAGGTTGGCACTGCTGGGTCATGCGCTGGGTTGCCTCGAGTCGCGGTAATGGTTCCGCAGTCGAGGAGGCACGGTAGTGGCGCGAGTGGCGGTGTAGTTTCTTGCACGTAGTAACCGGCGCGCCGGTTACATGACATGTGGGCCTGGGCCTCCATGCTGGACGCGTCGAAGTCGAGAGGGTGTGCCCCCTTGGTGCGGTTTCATGCCGCCTGCATGGCGGTCCGTTCTTTCGCCCGCTGGTCTGGGCGAAAGTGGAGAAGTGCTTGTAACCGCTGGGCAGTTACGCGCGGCGGTTTGGCTTCTTCCGCCTTGGGCCAGCTTGCATGGCGCATGGGGCTCAGCCCCCGTGTCGTAGGGGGAGGACCTTGGAGTGTGTTGGAGAAGACTCAGCCCGTGACGGCTGAGAACGCAAGTGGGGAGAGATGCCTTTAAAAGGAGGGTGACCCCCTTGAAAGGCAACCATGTCTTCGCGCTCCCCTCATGCATCGCGTCTTTCCACCTTCCGAGCCCCCGGGTGGGGGGGGCCCGCGGCTTCTTCCGCCTTGTCGTCGTTGGAGGAACAAGACTTCACGGAAGTTGGTACCTTTCAGCCATCGTTCGGCTTCAAGGATTTTCATCAGGCAGCCCGGCCGCATCCCCTCGCCGGTGGTCACCCAAGACGGTGACCACTAGTTCGATGGTGGGGAGAAGCGAGCCGGGCTACGTCCTCTGCCCCTTCCTCAGCTTCAAGGATGTTCATCATCAGTGCTAGGGAGGGGAGTGTGTCGAGTTGGGGCCAGTCTCCGTGCGGGCGGCGGCCCGCTCCTTCCCTCAGTGATCGGGGGGAAGGGCGTTCGCCGTTCGTGGCGCCAGCAGCTGCCGCGTGTCCGGCTCTCCGGCCCGAGCGGCTTCGGCGTCGCTTCCGGTGCCACCTTCTGCCGCGGTAGCCGGAAGAGGTTTCTCCGCCGACGAGATAGCCGGTGCCGCCTGCGGACTGACCTCTGACTCTACGGCCTTCTGCTTGTCCTCGCCCCTCGAGTGAGGCTGTGGGCGAGGGCCTTGTCGCAGCAGTGTCTGCCCAGAGGTCATCGCTGCTGCTGTTTGGCCGCCCAGAGCGGAGGTTGTTGCTGCTGCTGCCGGAGTGGGTGTCGGCGTGCCACCTAGGGTCTTGTCGCCCCGCAGGCCCTCCAATCGTGGGGGGTTGTTCGTACCTGCGGGGGTGGAACCAGAGTTCCATTTGTAATGGCACCTTGAGTGCCGGTGTTTGTTCATTGTGGCTGTCGGGGCCTGAACATATATGTATTTTCAGCATGGAGCCATGTTTTTCCTCGTTTCGAGCACTAGAACTCGCCCGTCGGCTAACTAAACCGCTTAACCAAGTGTGAGTTGCCTCGTGCGAAGGTGACGAGTGAGGTATCCATATCTCGGAGGTGTAGGAGTCCCTTGGCTTGGTCGGCCTTGCCGCCCGAGGCTGCTCTCGCTTAGTTAAAGGAAACCCTCGGTCGCTCTTCGATGAGCCAAAGCCGGAGGCAGCGGTGTTAGCATGGACAGAGGCAGAGTTGGCTCGAGAAGAAGACTTCATTGGCCGGAGCCTGGCCGGGCCGTCCACTGGCGGGACCAGCGCCGGAGTCGAGTTGCCAAAGCCACGAGCCGGGCCGGTGTCCTCGGAGGACAGCCGACTGAGGCTTCGGGGCGGCCGGCCAAGCCGTCTGCTCGGGCCGGATTCCTGGAGGAGACCCTGGCGGCGATGGGCCGGGCGCGGTGCTGACGTCATCCTTCGGAGTGGAGATCCTCCGACCGCGTTGCGGTCCGAGGCTCGGTCAGACTTCGCCGAGGGTGGAGTTGACGCCGAGGGTGCTGCTGCTCCCCCTCCGTCGACGTCTGAGCCTGCAGGATCGGTTCATCTTGTAGTGTGTGTATGTTTTCTGCGGCCGCCGAGGCCCAAACATACTGTCGTCGTGTTGTAAAGCTGCGTTTCTTTCCCTCTTGTTTCGAGTATCTGGACTTATTTGTCCGTAACAGAATTGTTTGTCCGAGCAAGAGTTACTTTTCACGGAAGGTGATGAGTGAGGTATCCGTATCTCGGAGGCGTAGGAGTCCCTCGGCTGGGTCAGCCTTGCCGCTTACGTGTACTCTTACTCGTCCGTAGGATTCTGCTACCGATATAGTCGAGAAGGCACGAAAAATCGTTTTGGCAGAAGAGTTTTCGAGCATGAAGACTTGTTCGGTCCGCGGAATCGCTTATCCGAGCATGACTTACTTATCGCAGAAGGTGATGAGTGAGGTATCCGTATCCCGGAGGCGTAGGAGTCCCTCGGCTCGGTCAGCCTTGGCTGCTTACGTGTACTCCGTCGTTTTCAGGATCCCACTTTCGAAGTAGTCGAAAAGCACGAAAGACGTTCTAGCAAAAAAGATCTTTTCCGAGGAAAATTTTGACGCGGAGGGGGTTCCCCCCTTCTAGCCCCCGAGGGAGGGTCGGGCTTTGCCGAGGCAAGGCTGACCCTTCCTTGATGGTTAGACTTTGTGCGTGAATCGAGGTGTACGAACGACTTGAAAGCATCTTAAGGGTAGAAACGACGTAGCTGTCGGATGTTCCAAGCGTTGTTGTAGACCTTGCCTTGACTGTTGGCCAGCTTGTACGTCCCGGGCTTCAGAACCTTGGCGATGATGAACGGCCCTTCCCAGGGAGGCGTGAGCTTGTGCCGCCCTCGGGCATCTTGTCGCAGCCGAAGCACCAAGTTGCCCACCTAGAGGTCTCGGGACCGAACCCCTCGGGCGTGGTAGCGTCGCAGGGACTGCTGATACCGCATCGTGTGTCGTAAGGCCATGTCCTGAGCCTCTCCCAGCTGGTCCAGTGAGTCTTCTCGGTCGGTCCAGTTGCGTCGGTCGTCATAGGCCCTCGTCCTCGGGGAACCGTATTCTAAGTCCGTGGGCAAGATGGCCTCGGCCCCATAGACTAGAAAGAACGGTGTGAAGCCCGTGGCTTGGCTCGGCGTCGTCCTCAGACTCCAGACCACCGAGGAGAGCTCCTTCATCCATCGCTTGCCGAACTTGTTGAGGTTGTTGTAGATCCATGGCTTGAGTCCTTGCAGAATCATGTCGTTGGCACGCTCTACTTGCCCATTCATCATGGGGTGAGCCACGGCGGCCCAGTCCACCCGGATATGGTGATCCTCGCAGAAGTCCAGGAACTTTCTGCCGGTGAACTGGGTGCCATTGTCAGTGATGATGGAGTTCAGGACCCCGAAGCGATGGATGATGTTGGTGAAGAAAGCCACCGCCTGTTCGGACCTGATGCTGCTTAGGGGTCGGACCTTGATCCACTTGGAGAATTTGTTGATGGCGACCAGCAGGTGCGTGTAGCCCTCGCGTGCCTTCTGCAAGGGACCGACGAGGTCCAGGCCCCACACAGCAAACGGTCAGGTGATGGGTATTGTCTGCAGAGCCTGAGCGGGCAGGTGGGTTTGCCTTGCGTAGAATTGACACCCTTGGCAGGTGCGGACAATCCTAGTGGCGTCGGCCACCGCGGTCGGCCAGTAGAAACCTTGTCGGAAAGCTTTTCCGACAAGGGCTCGAGGCGCTGCGTGATGACCGCAAGCCCCCGAGTGTATTTCTTGTAATAACTCCTAACCTTCGGCGATGGATATGCATCGCTAGAGGATGCTGGAGGGGCTATGGTGGTAGAGCTCATTTCCGTCCCCCAATAGGACGAACGACTTGGCACGCCGTGCCAATCGCCGAGCTTCGACTCGGTCGAGTGGTAGCTCTCCTCGGTGGAGATATTGCAGGTACGGGGTCTGCCAGTTTCGATTAGGCGTGACCTCGCTCCGCTCTTCCTCGACGCGTAGTGCCTCACCCTCGGGGGCCGAGGGTGCCTTGGGCCGAGCCAAGGGTGCCTCGGGCTAGGCTGAGGGTGCCTTGGGCTGGGCCGAGGCCTTCTCGGGCTCGGGCGTGTCGTCGGTCTTGACTGAGGGTTGATGTAGGTCTCGAGAGAAGACATCCGGGGGAACCGTTGTTCGCCCCGAGGCTATCCTAGCCAGCTCGTCCGCAGTCTCGTTGTATCGTCGGGCAACGTGGTTGAGCTCGAGCCTGTAGAACTTGTCTTCCAGGCGCCGAACCTCGTCGCAGTAGGCTTCCATCTTCGGGTCACGGCAGTGGGAGTTCTTCATGACTTGGTCGATGACAAGCTACGAGTCACCGCGAGCGTCGAGGCGTCGGACCCCTAGCTCGATGGCGATGTGCAACCCGTTAACCAGAGCCTCGTACTCGGCCACGTTGTTGGACGCCGAGAAATGGAGGCACAGCACGTAGCGGAGGTGTTTTCTGAGGGGTGAGATGAAGAGCAGGCCCGCGCCCGCTCCTGTTTTCATCAGCGACCCGTCGAAAAACATGGTCTAGAGTTCCGGTTGGATCGGAGCCGCTGGAAGCTGGGTGTCGACCCATTCAGCAACAATGTCCGCCAAGACATGGGACTTGATGGCCTTCTGGGGGGTGAACGAGATTGTCTCGCCCATGATTTCCACCGCCCACTTTGCAATCCTACCTGAGGCCTCTCAGCATTGGATGATCTCCCCCAGGGGAAGGATGACACCACAGTCACCGGATGAGACTCGAAGTAGTGTCGCAACTTCCGCCGCGTCAGAATCACTGCGTACAACAGCTTCTGAATTTGTGGGTAGCGGATCTTGGTCTCGGACAGTACCTCACTGATGAAGTAGACCGACCTCTGGACGGGCAATGCATGCCCCTCTTCTCGTCTCTCAACCACGATCGCGGCGCTGACCACCTGAGTGGTAGTGGCGACGTAGATCAAGAGGGCTTCTCCGGCAGCGGGGGGCACCAAGATGGGCGCGTTCGTGAGGAGCGCCTTCAGGTTCCCGAGGGCTTCCTTGGCCTCAGGGGTCCAAGTGAAGCACTCAGCCTTTCTTAAGAGGTGGTACAGGGGTAGGCCTCTTTCACCAAGACGCGAGATGAAGCGACTCAGAGCCGCAAGGCATCCCATGACCCTCTATACACCCTTCAAGTCCTTGATGGGCCCCATGTTGGTGATGGCCGTGATTTTCTCCGGGTTGGCCTCGATGCCCCGCTCGGAGACGATGAACCCCAAGAGCATGCCTCGGGGTACTCCAAAGACGCACTTCTCGGGATTGAGTTTTACACCTTTCGCCTTGAGACACCGGAATGTCGTTTCAAGGTCGGAAAGGAGGTCGGAGGTTTTCCTCGTCTTGACTATGATGTCATCGACGTAAGCCTCGACCGTTCGACCGATGTGTTGGCCGAACACGTGGTTCATGCACCTTTGGTATGTCGCACCCGCATTCCTCAAACCAAATGGCATAGTAACGTAGTAGTACATGCCGAATGGTGTGATGAAAGAAGTCGCGAGCTGGTCGGACTCTTTCATCCTGATTTGGTGATACCCTGAGTAGGCATCGAGGAAAGATAGGATTTCGCACCCAGTAGTGGAATCCACGATTTGATCGATGCGAGGCAGAGGATAGGGAACTTTCGGACATGCTTTGTTCAGACCAGTGTAGTCTACACACATCCGCCATTTCCCTGCTGCCATCAGATTGTGGATCTCCTCGCCTATGGATCTGCGCTTTTCTTCGTCGAATCGGCGCAGAGGCTGCTTCACGGGTCGGGCTCTAGCTCGGATATCCAGCGAGTGCTCGGCGACCTCCCTCGGTATGCTAGGCATGTCCGAGGGACTCCACGCGAAAACGTCGGTGTTTGCGTGGAGAAAGTCGACGAGCACTGCTTCCTATTTGGGATCGAGCTTGGAGCGGATCCGGACCTGCTTGGAGACGTCGTTGCTGGGGTCGAGAGGGACGGATTTGACCGTCTCTGCTGGCTCGAAATTGCCAGCATGGCACTTCACGTCTGGCGCCTCCTTGGAGAGGCTCTCCAGGTCGGTGATGAGGGCCTCGGATTCGGCGAGGGCCTCGGCGTACTCCACACACTCCACGTCGCATTCGTACGCGTGTCGGTACGTGGGGCCAACGGTGATGACCCCGTTGGGGCCCGGCATCTTGAGCTTGAGGTAGGTGTAGTTGGGGACGACCATGAACTTGGCGTAGCATGGCCTCCCCAGCACTGCGTGGTAGGTTCCTCGGAACCCGACCACCTCGAACGTGAGGGTTTCCCTTTGGAAGTTGGAGGGAGTCCCGAAGCAGACAAGTAGATCGATTTGTCCGAGGGGCTGGATGCGTTTCCCGGGGATGATCCCGTGGAAAGGCGCCGCGCCCGCCCGGACCGAGGACGGATCGATCCACAGGAGCCCGAGGGTCTCGGCGTAGATGATGTTGAGGCTGCTGCCTCTGTCCATGAGGACCTTGGTGAGCCTAACGTTGCCGATGACGGGGTCGACAACGAGCGGATATTTCCCCGGGCTCAGCACGCGGTCGGGATGGTCGCCCTGGTCAAAGGTGATGGGCTTGTCGGACCAGTCTAGGTAGACTGGCGCCGCCACCTTTACTGAGTAGACCTCCCGACGCTCATGAAGCAGTCATGGACCTTGAAAGTTCCCTTTGGCCCGGGAACAGGATCTAGATGTCGCCTAGAGGGGGGGTGAATAGGCGAATAAAAATTATTACTATAAAACTTTAGATCTTACTCTACTCGAAGACTGGAGCGCAGTGGAATGAAAGATCCTTCGAGTAGGTTGCAGCGGAATAGAAGATCTTGTCTCAATAATGTCCTGCACTTCAAATAAAGCTTATACCACAGATAAGTGTAGAAGTGCAGATATAAAAGTGAGCAAGACAGAGAGTCAGAATCCAATACGGAACAGAGCACATAGCACAGAGTAGAGCACACAGACACAGGGATTTATCCCGAGGTTCGGCCAAGCCTGAAATGCTTGCCTAGTCCTCGTTGGAGTTAGCCACACCTGGGCTTGGAGTCTATTTCAACTCCTTCCTCCGTTTGCTCAGATCTGTCAGTATGACAGACAAAGCTTTCCACTATGTCGAGTTGGTTACAGCGAAGCCGCAGCTGCTTACAATCTTCTTGGCAGCTCTCCGGCAGAGTAACGATACGCTCAAGACTATGCTCTATCTCTTAGCAGCACTTCTCCACTCTCTAGAGGCTTATAACTTTGCCTCTTTACAAACTAGAGAGATATACACGAGAGGGAGAGAGAGAATTGATCCGAGTGATGTCTACACTTGTTGGCTGCAATCATATTCTGCTTGAGGCGCCTAGGGGTCCCTTTTATAGGCACAAGGGGCCTAGGAGCCGTTGGAATCCCATTTGGAAGGCAATACTTGCTTTCTGTCGGATGGCGCACCGGACAGTCCGGTGCACCAACAGACACTGTCCGGTGCCCGATTTCCTTCCAAGTATGGCGCAGTCGACCATTGCATCTTTGGAGCCATTGGCGCACTGGACACTGTCCGGTGCACACCGGACAGTCCGGTGCCCCTACCGACCGTTGGCTCGGCCACGCATCACGCGCGGATTGCGTGGCCGACCGTTGGCTCAGCCGACCGTTGGCTCACCGGACAGTCCGGTGCTCCACCGGACAGTCTGATGAATTTTAGCCGTACGCCGCCGACGAAGACCCGAGAGTGGCCTGTTCACCAGTGTTCAGCCTGGCGCACCGGACACTGTCCGGTGCACCACCGGACAGTCCGGTGTGCCAGACTGAGCTGAGTCTTGGCTTTACACAGCCAAGCCTTTCGTATCTCTTTTCTTTTCTCCTTTATATCTGTTTCTCACACTTAGACAAATATATTAGTACACACAAACCAATGTACTAAGTCTAGAAACATACCTCCTCTTTGATTTTCACCTCTTTAACATTTGGCATTATTGAGAATGATGTTGAACTCATAAATCATCAAGTCAGCTTGACTTGATCTAGATTGGCATTTCTGAGCTCCAACATCCTGCAAAGGTCACATAGAATATCTCCAAACATAGGAACAACCCAAACCAAAGATCAAGGTACACTTAGCTCTTTTGGGCTGCTTCCAGTTCTAGTTTTGACACTGGTTCTCCTTTCCGTGACCTTGTTCACTACTTGAGCTTGGTCTTGAGCTTTATGACTTACACCACATAACCATAGCTGTTACCTCATTGGTTGTAAGTCATGTCCTTATGTAGTGATCCTTGATGTGTCATAGCTCTTCTCAACTCGATCGCCCTTGACTTTGCAAGTCTTCTTCTTCACCCTTGGCTTTGGGTTCCTCAGCCTCCTTGACCTTCTCCCGTGCACTTGGTACCTCGAAGTTCTTCTTGCCTCCATCCTTGGCTTGATCAGTTGTCTCTGAGCTACGCACCCGAGTCTCACTTATGCAATGACCATCTTACTTGTGATGTCCATTATCTATCCAAAATCTAGTCCTTGGACCATCACACTTGTTCACTTGTGTTGAACCCTGTTAGCTTTACATTAAGCACCTGTTCAACACTTAGCGCACTTGTTAGTCCTTTAATTGAGTTGTCATCCAAACACCAAAACCCACAAGAGAGCTTTCAATCTCCCCCTTTTTGGTGATTGATGGCAACACAATTAAAGCGTACATAAGAATAAGATTTAAAGTACAAATTTTGAATTCTAAGTGTATAGAATGCTCCCCCTAAATATGTGCCTACATTAAAATCCTAACTTTGGCCTTAAATACCAATATGCACATACTTAGGCTAATTCGAAGCATCGCTATACCTTAGCACCGGTGGGATGCATTGTGTCAAGAATCAAACCGTGATGCGTATGACACACAAATGCATAGAATCAGAGTAAAACACCAATTGAAAGGATATATCACAGGAATATCAACCTACCACTATTCATCATTAAGATACCAATTTAAGATACCAATTTAAATTAAGATACTAATTTAAGATACCAATTTAAATTAAGATACTAATTTAAAACACCAGAACCATATGAATATCTATTACATGACAACCACAATAAATACCAATTGAACACAATAAATACCAATTGATTCATGTCAATGGAAGCATTATGCATTATCACCATATAATACAACAATAAGCATATAATAAGTATTATCAACAAAACTAACACATTCCTCCTTAAGATCAAAGGAACTCAAGGAAACTTCTTTGGGAAACCTCTTCGTGTCCTTTAGCACACAAACAAACTAATCTTCACCCTCTTGAGATAAGCTTTCCTCTCAGGTCGAGGTAAGCTTTAATGCACAAATTCTCCCCCTTTGACATCAAACACCAAAACCATATTCAAGCAAAAACATAGGATGATGTCAAGGGACAGCAGGGTATTAAGCAGGGAAAATGCAACACACTAACATTACTCCCCCTTACACATTAAACATATGCAACACAAGCATTGGAGAAAAATTAAGGTACATATACGCATAAAGGTCAATACCTCCTTTTGTACCTTTACCATGTTATATTGTACTTTCCATTGAAGTAGGTAGAGTTCCTTATTCATCAACTTGATTTCCATTTTGCAAGCTTTATCTCTACGAAGCTCCTCCATACTTGTGCCTGGTCCTTTATCCTAACCTTTTCTTGTTGCTAAGACACCAAACTTAGAACAAGTTATAGTATTATGGCACAAGATGAAGCTTCTATTCTAGTGATTGCTAAAAGATATCAATTGAAGCACACTACCAAGGCTGCCAATTGAAAAATCATCAATGTCATAGCTCCATGATATTTAAAGATAAGCATCTAGGATCACCAACTATTAAAGAGCACGAGCAATCTTTAAATTTACTCACAACTTTAGATACCAATTACTCGAGTTGTGGAGGTACCCAAGTCCTGATTGCTCCATTTCTTGCTCATCTTCCCTTTTCCACCTTGAGACTATATAGGATCACTCAAGAAACAATTAGTCTCAAAAGGCACAAGTTATGTGTGCTCCCCCTAAAGTTGTGCATCAAGTATTTGAAAGACTTGCACTTTGCACATTCTAGCTTCCTCAGAACTAGAGGGGATCACAATATATCTTGGTCAAGGCATACTCTATCAATTTCATCATAAAGAGATACCAGTTGAATAGTTGACTTAATACACCAATGCATGCCTCAAGGAGTACAACATTTTACAAACAACCTAGGCAAGCCTCACTCATGATGATCATTGCAACATATATACCAATTGAAAAACAACAAGATCATGCATATAAAGCACAACAATGTATAAGCACACCATGATTAAGAAGTATTTTCTTAGGTACACCAAAGGAAATAGCATTTTAAAGCATAAAGCACCTAAGCCAGAATACTACCAATTTAAAGGCAAGAACATAGCTATGATCACAATCAACGGAACTTCAAGATATTCAATGAAATTGCATAGTTCCATTTTCCATACCTTTGCCTTTTACCTGAATACCATGAGATCCATTCTTTTAGGTAGTCTAGAGTGAGAGCGCCTGTTGTCACCACCTATTGGGCTCCCTTTTGCTCATGCATCTCAAAGCTCAAGAAGGTGTATTAGAGGCACAACATGGATTTGGTATACACATTATACCAAACTAAGGTAATCATGTAAACATGGACTAAAAAAATGTCATGCTTGCACACAGGTTAATCCTCAAAAAACCATATAGCATAACTTACAAAAGATACATGATTATCCATGAACACATAAAGAGTTAATGAAAAGCTACCCATTTCATGATTCAAAAGATATAGCATATGGAACACACAATCATGATTAAGCAAGCATCAATGTGATCATGAACCAATGATCAAAAAGTATTCAGCACAAGCAGTCTCAAAAGCATAACTACTCCAAGGACAGATATAACAATCAAACTTTAGAGCAATACTGATTTGCAATAATGTACTTAAAATACACGGGTACTGTCCTTTGGAGAGCTCGTTGCATATTCTCATCAAGGTCCTTTGCTTGATTCACCAATAATGATTAAGGACCTCTACAACTTATTCAACTCGAGATGAACATGGGATTAGTATTGCATAATACTTCAACCTTGGGTCAATAAATAGACAATAAAATTGATAGCTTAAGCATAGAGTTTGAATTAACCATCTTAAGCTCTCCCAGGGTCTCCAGTCCATCTCGAAGCACCTGCATGGTCTAGTTGGCACAGTTTGGTACCCATTTCGGGATGGGTCCATGACGTTCAATTAAAAGTGCCTTTGGTACCCAAATAGTCTTTGTGCTAGTTCTAGGTGATATCATTACTGATCTAGCACAAGTGTATGATTTGGGTCTCCTAAGCGAATAAGATTGAGACAAATTTACTTGCCTAGGAACCTTACCCTTTTTACATACCTTGGATGGATGACCCTGCTCACCATACTTGTAGTAGAAGCATCGCTCAACCTGACATGACACTTGCTGTTTGTCTTTTTGCTTGGTGAGGGTCATCTTGGGGGGTGCACGTCTTTGATTCTTCATGAGTGGACATGAAGTGGTCATATGGTCTTTATCGTTGCATCCAAAACATCTCCTCATTTCTTCATCCTTGTCCTTGTGTGGACAAGACGCAATGAAGTGACCTAATTCCTTGCACTTGAAGCACCTCCTTTTTCCTCTTCTCTTTTTTCTTTTGGATGACATAGAGAGATTATTAGTGCAAACAACATGACTAATTGAATCTTTACCTTTTTCCAAGCTCATGTTGATTTCTTCACTTATTGCTTTAAGAACATCTTTCTCAAGGAGTTTGACCCTCGCTGCAGTTTCTCCTTCCTCAAGCTTCTTCACCACGTGTTCGCAGATATCTTGAGGAAGTCGAGCATGGTGTCTTCTCCTTAGTTGTCTTTGTTTCTTGTTCCTTGGCAATTTTCTTTTAGACCCTACAACTTGTTGCTCAATCAAGGATTGGCTTTCTTTTGAGCAATAGGGGTTAGCACATGATGATATATTATCTAAATGCGCACATGTGCAAGAATGAGGTTCATATGAATTTAAGTTTGCAATAACAACCTCATGAGCAACATCAAGCATGATATGGTCATCAACTAATTTATTATGAGAATAAGACAACATATCATACTTTTCATTTAGAGCAAGTTTTTCTAGATTTATCATCTCTACTTGATTCCTAAGCATGGAATTTTTCAGTTTCAAGTTGAGTAACCCAAGATAAAGCATCATCATGATTTCTTTGCTCAATTAAAATTGAATCATACCGTTGGACCAAATCATTATGAGAGCACTTTAGCTCCTCATGTTCTTTGGTCACCTTCTCCAGGCTGTCGTTGGTCTTTATGAGAGTTTCCTCTAGCCTGAGAAGCGTCTTGCCTTGTTCTTTGTTCCTTCTCAACAGCTTAACCAAGAGTACTTTGTCTTCTTTGTTGAGATGGGTGTAGAACCGACGAATCTCTTCTTCTTTCACATCACCGGTCTCATTTTCTCTGTCATTATTGTCGGTGGAAGCAAAACAGGAAAATGTACCTTGTGGTGATGGAGATTCATCCTCGCTATCATCCTCATATTCTTCCTCATCATTGCTTTCGTCTCCACTATCATTGTTAGCGACAAGATATTTATAACTAGTGGAATACGAACCTTTCGATGAGGTAGATTCATCGTTTGATGGCCACCGCTTTTCTTCTCCCTTCGAAAGGTTAGTACAACAAGCAACATAGGGAGTAGAAGTAGTACAGTTGGACTCAGAATATTTTATTTTAATTCTAGTCCATAGATCATGAGCATCGATAAGAACATCACTATTACTACCTATGACAGAAAAATAAACACCCTTGCTAAGGGAGTTGACTAGGATGTCATAGGCTTGATAATTTTGACGCAGACATCTTAGATCATGCTCAGATGGATTTTTCATATCAATATTAATGGGCAAAATACTAGCATCAAATATTTGCTCTACTTCAGGACCTAAACTCCTAAAAGCATTATATAAATAAGAAGACCAGGATGCATAGTTAGAGCCATCAGAATTAAGGAGTTCTACAGTTACCTCTTGTGACGACATCGTCATCTCCGGACGGCTAAGCCCACACTAGAGAGGCCTAGTTCTGATACCAATTGAAAGTTCCCTTTGGCCCAGGAACAGGATCTGGATGTCGCCTAGAGGGGGGGTGAATAGGCGAATAAAAATTATTACTATAAAACTTTAGATCTTACTCTACTCGAAGACTGGAGCGTAGTGGAATGAAAGATCCTTCGAGTAGGTTGCAGCGGAATAGAAGATCCTGTCTCAATAATGTCCTGCACTTCAAATAAATCTTATACCACAGATAAGTGTAGAAGTGCAGATATAAAAGTGAGCAAGACAGAGAGTCAGAATCCAATACGGAACAGAGCACATAGCACAGAGTAGAGCACACAAACACAGGGATTTATCCCGAGGTTCGGCCAAGCCTGAAATGCTTGCCTAGTCCTCATTGGAGTTAGCCACACCTGGGCTTGGAGTCTATTTCAACTCCTTCCTCCGTTTGCTCAGATCTGTCAGTATGACAGACAAAGCTTTCCACCATGTCGAGTTGGTTACAACGAAGCCGCAGCTGCTTACAATCTTCTTGGCAGCTCTCTGGCAGAGTAACGATATGCTCAAGACTATGCTCTATCTCTTAGCAGCACTTCTCCACTCTCTAGAGGCTTATAACTTTGCCTCTTTACAAACTAGAGAGGTATACACGAGAGGGAGAGAGAGAATTGATCCGAGTGATGTCTACACTTGTTGGCTGCAATCATATTCTGCTTGAGGCGCCTAGGGGTCCCTTTTATAGGCACAAGGGGCCTAGGAGCCGTTGAAATCCCATTTGGAAGGCAATACTTGCTTTCTGTCGGATGGCGCACCGGACAGTCCGGTGCACCACCGGACACTGTCCGGTGCCCGATTTCCTTCCAAGTATGGCGCAGTCGACCATTGCATCTTTGGAGCCATTGGCGCACCGGACACTGTCCGGTGCACACCGGACAGTCCGGTGCCCCTACCGACCGTTGGCTCGGCCACGCGTCACGCGCGGATTGCGCGGCCGACCGTTGGCTCAGCCGACCGTTGGCTCACCGGATAGTCCGGTGCTCCACCGGACAGTCCGGTGAATTTTAGTCATACGCCACCGACGAAGACCCGAGAGTGGCCTGTTCACCAATGTTCAGCCTGGCGCACCGGACACTGTCCGGTGCACCACAGGACAGTCCGGTGTGCCAGACTGAGCTGAGTCTTGGCTGTACACAGCCAAGCCTTTCGTATATCTTTTCTTTTCTCCTTTATATCTGTTTCTCACACTTAGACAAATATATCAGTACACACAAACCAATGTACTAAGTCTAGAAACATACCTCCTCTTTGATTTTCACCTCTTTAACATTTGACATTATTGAGAATGATGTTGAACTCATAAATCATCAAGCCAGCTTGACTTGATCTAGATTGGCATTTCTGAGCTCCAACATCCTGCAAAGGTCACATAGAATATCTCCAAACATAGGAACAACCCAAACCAAAGATCAAGGTACACTTAGCCCTTTTGGGCTGCTTCCAGTTCTAGTTTTGACACTGGTTCTCCTTTCCGTGACCTTGTTCACTACTTGAGCTTGGTCTTGAGCTTTATGACTTACACCACATAACCATAGCTGTTACCTCATTGGTTGTAAGTCATGTCCTTATGTAGTGATCCTTGATGTGCCATAGCTCTTCTCAACTCGATCACCCTTGACTTTGCAAGTCTTCTTCTTCACCCTTGGCTTTGGGTTCCTCAGCCTCCTTGACCTTCTCCCGTGCACTTGGTACCTCGAAGTTCTTCTTGCCTCCATCCTTGGCTTGATCAGTTGTCTCTGAGCTACGCACCCGAGTCTCACTTATGCAATGACCATCTTACTTGTGATGTCCATTATCTATCCAAAATCTAGTCCTTCGACCATCACACTTGTTCACTTGTGTTGAACCCTGTTAGCTTTACATTAAGCACTTTTTCAACACTTAGCGCACTTGTTAGTCCTTTAATTGAGTTGTCATCCAAACACCAAAACCCACAAGAGAGCTTTCAATTGGGGAACTCTCCTGCCTTATGATCCTCCTTCTTATCGTCGTTGCGGGCCCTGCCACCTTCCGCAGGTGGCCTAGCCTTGTGAAAGTGGCGCCGAAGCATGGTGCACTCCTCAAGGGTGTGCTTGACGGGCCCCTGATGATAGGGGCACGGCTCCTTGAGCATCTTGTCGAAGAGATTAGCGCCCTCGGGAGGCTTCCGAGGGTTCTTGTACTCAGCGGCGGCGACAAGGTCCGCGTCGATGGCGTCGCGCTTCGCTTGCGACTTCTTCTTGCCTTTCTTCTTGGTGCCGCGCTGAGTGGACGCCTCGGGGACATCTTCCGGCTGGCGGCCCTGGGGCTGCTTGTATTTCCGGAAGATGGCCTCAACCGCCTCCTGGCCAAAGGCGAACTTGGTGGCGATGTCCATCAGCTCGCTCGCCCTGGTGGGGGTCTTGCGACCCAGCTTGCTCACCAGGTCGCGACAGGTGGTGCCGGCGAGGAATGCGCCGATGACATCCGAGTCGGTGACGTTTGGTAGCTCGGTGCGCTGCTTCGAGAATCGCAGGATGTAGTCCCGGAGAGACTCTTTCGGCTGCTGGCGGCAGCTTCGGAGATCCCAGGAGTTCCCAGGGCGCACGTACGTGCCCTAGAAGTTGCCGGCGA
Source organism: Zea luxurians (assembly GCA_029449295.1). Classification (NCBI taxonomy): domain Eukaryota; kingdom Viridiplantae; phylum Streptophyta; class Magnoliopsida; order Poales; family Poaceae; genus Zea; species Zea luxurians. Next base: position 7,476,384 of record JAOPSE010000064.1, on the reverse strand, counting down.
AGGCTTGGACCAGGTCGTCCTAATTGGAGATCTGCCCCGGAGGCAGGTGCTCCAACCAGGCTCGAGCGGTGTCGGAGAGGAACAGGGGGAGGTTGCGGATGATGAGGTTGTCGTCGTCCGTTCCACCTAGTTGGCAGGCCAGCCGGTAGTCCGCAAGCCACAGTTTCGGCCTCGTTTCCCCCGAGTACTTTGTGATGGTAGTCGGGGTTCGGAACTGTGTCGAGAACGGCGCCCATCGTATGGCCCGGCTGAAAGCCTGCGGACCGGGTGGTTCGGGCGAGGGACTCCGATCCTCCCCACTGTTGTAGCGTCCCCCACGCCTGGGGTGGTAGCCTCGGCGCACCCTCTCGTTGAGGTAGGTTCGACGGTTGCGGTGATGGTGCTCGTAGCCGAGGCGTCCCGGGGCCGCAGGCGCTGTGTTGCGCGTGCGCCCGGTGTGGACCGAGGCTTCCCGCACGAACCGAGAAGTCGCGGCGCGATGCTCTGAGGGGTACCCTTGCCTTCGGGAGGCAAAGCTATTGGCCCATCGGACCGCGGCATCCTCCAGGAGATTCTTGAGCTCTCCCTGGATACGTCGCCCCTCGGTGGTTGATGGCCCCGGCATCACGTGGAGAAGTATTATCGCTGCAGCTAGGTTCTGGCCGACCCCACTGGAAGCCGGTGGCGGTCTTGCCCTAACATCGTCGGCGATGCGGTGCTGGATGCCCTGGGGTAGATGACGTGCTTCTCCGGCCGAAGCTTGGCCTGCCCATTCCTGCCCAATGTCCCGGCGGAACGGCTCAAGTGTTCCTGCTCCCTCGTCGAGCCTGGCCTGCATCTCGTGGATTTGCTCGAGCTGTGTGTCCTGATCCCCCGCAGGGACTGGGACCACAGCTAGCTCCCGAAGGATGTCAACGCGAGGCGCAGGCCTAAGGGGATCACCGTTTTCCGGTATACCAAGATGGTTGCCTTTGCCGGGACCCCCTAGATCAATGTGGAAGCATTCACGACTTGGGTCGCAGCCCTCGTCGCCGAAGCTGCGGCTACCGTCGGAACAGTCAGAAAGGCATTAGTCGCATGCGGTCATAAAGTCCCGCATGGCACTGGGGTTACCAAGTCTGGATAAATCCCAACAGAAGTCAGGCTCGTCATTTTCCTCGGAATTCGAGGGCCCGTAGGTTGAGACGGCTGTCAACCGGTCCCAGGGTGACCGCATACCATACCCCGGAGGGTTTGGACATGCCTCTATGAAGGCTTCCACCGAAGCGAAGTCGCTTGGTGGGTCGAGGCTAAATCCAAAAGGCACGAGATGGGAATCGGTCGGTACCTTCTGGTCGACGGGCGGTGACGAAGTCGCGTCAGGGGCAGACTGCACCGTCGTCTCGGGTACGAGGGTGATGCCCAGCAAGTCCTTTGCGAGCGTGCTGGCATCGTCCGTCCGCTTGGAGTTGGTGTGTCGCGGGGAAATGGCGCTCGTCTTCGTCTCAGACGCGAGGGCGATGCTCGACGTGTCCCCCGTTGGGGCGCCGGCGCCGTCGACTCGCTCGACAGCCGACGAGGTGCCGCCTCCTGCTTGGTCTTGGTTGCCCCGCCTCCTCCTCCGTCGGTGGAGGAGGCGACGGGACAAACCCGAATATTGTTCTTCCGCCATGTGGGGAAGACGTCGTCGATTCCGCCGCCGGCGGGCGGGTTGTCGGCCGCCATTGTCGCTGTCGCGCGGTGGAGGAAGGAGTATCATGTCGCAGCTGCCGTCGAGGGACATGAACTTGAGACTCCCGAAACGGAGCACCGTCCCGGGCTGGAAAGGTTGCTGGAGACTACCCATCTGGAGCTTGACGGGAAGCTGTTCGTCAACACGCAGCAGGCCCCTACCTGGCGCGCCAACTGTCGGTGTTTCGACCCTGGGGGGTCCCTGGACCGACGAGTGAATTGTCGTCGCGTGCCCCAGCCTAGATGGGTCGGCGCGAGACAGAGCACGGAGGGGGGAAACAAGGAGACAGGCGTAAAGGGGAGTCCCGCGGCCTTCGTGTTTGTCCCGCACCTAGGTCGGGTGCGCTTGCAGTAGGGGGTTACAAGCGTCCGCGTGGGAGGGAGCGAGAGGCCTGCACGCGCCGTCTCGTCCTCCCCGCGCGGCCAACCCCCCATACGAGTGCACTGGGCCTTCCTTTTATAGGCATAAGGAGAGGGCCCAGGTGTACAATAGGAGATGTAGCAGTGTGCTAACGTGTCTAGCAGAGAGGAGCTAGCGCCCTAAGTACGTGCCGTCGTGGCAGCCGGAGAGGTTTTGGCACCCTGTTCATGTGATGTCGTGGCCATCGGAGGAGCGCTGGAGCCTTGCGGAAGGACAGCTGTCGGGGCTATCGAGTCCTTGCTGACGTCTCCTTGCTTCCGTAAGGGGTTGAGAGCCGCCGTCGTCATGGAGCACGCGGGGTGCCATCATTACTTGTTTACCGAGGCGAGCCGGATGGGACGCTGGTCTTGTTCCCCATAGCCTGAGCTAGCTAGGGGTAGGGTAATGATGGCCCCCCTGTGACGTGGTCGGTCCGAGCCCTGGGTCGGGCGAGGCGGAGGCTTCTCCGAGGCCGAGGTCGAGTCTGTCTTCTGAGGTCAAGGTCGGGTCCGAGCCCTGGGGTCGGGCGAGGCGGAGTTCGTCGTCTTCCGGGGCCGAGGCCGAGTCCGAGCCCTAGGGTCGGGCGAGGCAGAGTTCGTCGTCTTCCGGGGTCGAGGCCGAGTCCGAGCCCTGGGGTCAGGCGAGGCGGAGTTCGTCGTCTTCTGGGGCCGAGGCCGAGTCCGAGCCCTGGGGTCGGGCGAGGCGGAGTCCGTCGCCTTCCAGGGCCGAGGCCGAGTCCGAGCCCTGGGGTCAGGCGAGGCGGAGTTTCCTATGGCGCCCGAAGCCGGACTTGGCTGCTGTCAGCCTCACTCTATCGAGCGGCACAGCAGTCGGAGCGACGCAGGCGACGCTGTCCTCTTGTCAGGCTGGTCAGTGGAGCGGCGAAGTGACTGCGGTTCAGTCACTTCGGCTCTATCGACTGAGGGGCGCGCGTCAGGATAAGGTGTCAGGCCATCTTTGCATTAAATGCTTCTGCGATACGGTCGGTCGGTGTGGCGACCTGGCCAAGGTTGCTTCTTGGCGAAGACTGGGCCTTGGGCGAGCCGAAGGTGTGTCCGTTGCTTGAGGGGGTGCCTCGGGCGAGGCGTGAATCCTTCGGGGTCGGCTGCCCTTGCCCGAGGCTGGGCTCGGGCGAGGCGGGATCGTGTCCCTTGAGTGGACCGAGCGTTGACTTAATTGCACCCATCAGGCCTTTGCAGCTTTGTGCTGATGGGGGTACCAGCTGAGATTAGGAGTCTTGGGGGTACCCCTAATTATGGTCCCCGACAATAGGGGTACTTTAGGAAATGAGAATAACCCTATATAAATAGAAGGGGAGGGTTGGTTGGTTCAGCATCCCTTGGCTGCCATTTATTTTTGAGAGTTCATTCTAGAGCTCCTAGTTTTCTCTCTAGGTAGACACCAGTTGAGCCGAGGGTTTCGCAGTGATTTTGTACTTTGACTGTGTTCTTGATTTTAAAGCTTAAACAGAGGAAGGGTCGCCGGTCCGGCCCACAGTGTTCATTGGCTTCAAATCTCAGTTTTGTACCCTTGCTGAAATTTCTGAAGTTTTATAGTTTTGGTTTCTCCTTTTCCCCATTCTTGTGTTGTTGGTGAAAACCCATTGATTCCCTTGAGAGGATTTAGTTTGGGGATTGATTGGTGGTGAGTTGCACTCCTCGGACCACTGCATACACCTAGTTGTTGCAGATTTTGGTCGAGATTTAAGAAAAACTCAGTTTGAACTCGTTCTAGAAAACCCCAACAAAACCACAATTTCTGCTGTATTTTTAAATCTGCGGGTGAGTCATAAGTCGGATTAAGCTCAAATTTTGGGGAGATCTTGGAAACATATTTGCTCAAGTGTGTGTAAAATTTCATATCAATCGGAGTTCGTTTAGTTCAGTTTTGAACTCAAGAACAGAATTTCGTACTGCTGAAAACAGCACCTGTTGACAATACTGTTTTGGACCGTTTTTGAATTTTTGGTGTCCGATTTACGATCCGTTTGCTTTGCTGATCTCATGTGAGTATTAAGAACATCTTGTAATCATGAGATCACTCATGTGTTTATGGTTTGATACCAAGCATGATATCGTAGTTACACATGCAGAGAGGTAGATTGATTAGATGCAATAGTATGATTGTTTAATAGATATATCACAAGAAATAACACAACAGCCAACACAAATAAAAAGTTATGTTAAGTGATGATTAATGACGTGCTTTTCTTAGTTGGGCACTGGAGTTGGGGCATATGTCCTAATGGATTTCATTGAGGAAAGTATATAATACAGTGGACACACCATACAAATGTCCTATTCAGTTAAACCTATCTAAAAATTTCCTGCTTCGGTACAAATCAGTGGAAGTAACATGTGAATATGTGACTGCATCGCCTAGAACTGTGAACTCTCTTGCGATCTATATTCAGGAGAAAATAATCTTTTTTGTTCATAGGCACGGAGAAGATACCAATTCATAATAAGTAACATAATAATCTGCTAATAAGGTGACTGAAAAAGGAAAAGCACCGGGCAACTACCAAACACGAATATTTGGCAAGTTTTTATTATGATGGAGTGATGATAATGATCACAGAAGTATCTCTGTTAGTAGTAATAGTTTTTTTTGAACCACCCACCTATCATGGATGCTGTGAGTGACCCCAAATTCGGCACGAGCACGCGATCGTCCTTCTTCTCGGCGCCAACAATGTAGGAGAGGCCACCGAACCTCTATGCATGGAAGCAAAGACCAAAGAGGAAAGCACACACCCATATGTCATGGATGCAAGTGAGCTGCCCCAAAATCGGCACGAGCATGTAGGGATGGAAACGGTCGGTAAACGCTAAAATCATTACCGTTTTCATATTTTTTATCAGAAAAAACCGAAAACGGTAACTCTAGAAATGAAAATGATATCGGTATTTCAGAAACATCGGAAATGAAAGTTTGGTACAAAAAATACACTGGTAATGATCGAAATCTAAAATACGATTAGTAAACATATCAAACCGATTGGTAATGATAAAAATTTTAACAAGGTATAATATAGTATATATATATGTAGTAAAACATAGGGTTGGTCGAGGTGACCGACTTTTGAAGTAACATCAGAGGTCAAGGTGAGAGGGAAGGTCAATAGTCCTTAGTACGACCAGTGCTACTCTAGGTCAGCGGTCCTACAGTCAGCACGGCTTTGATACCACTTATGTCACACCCAGTTTTGGAAGGCAAACTGAATGCGAACTATGTACGTGCCAGGATCAGAACTCACGTACACAGCGATTACATAAATGAACATCAATGCACATTGCTCGAATAATAACTTAAAAGAGTATTAACTTATTACATCACAGAGTCATAGACATCCACATAGTCATCGTCTTAACAGGTGAATCAAAGTGCTAGCGAAACGCAGTAAAGATAAGGCCTTCACAGGCAGCTGACTGGGGGTTGCCACCAACCCACACCTAGAATTCGTCGTAGTCTTGGAACTCCTGGAAGTCTCCTTCCACGGCTTCGCCTTCTCCTGAGCAGTGGTTACAATGCGGACAACCTGGTGTTTTGTGGTAAAGCAAGGATGAGTACACATCAACGTACTCAGCAAATGTCCCGTTTGGCTGAAGTGGACTAGCTTTATGTGGGGTTAGGCTCAAGCAGTTGCTTTTAGTTGGTTAGGTATTTATCATTAGTATAGGCCAGATTTTAGCATTAACCAACCCGTAAACCATTTCCTCATCGAGGAACAACATCATCATAGTCGAACCAAAACCATAACATAATCCTTGAATCTCGAACCATCTGTATCTCTAATCAAAGAGGATCCCAAGGCTGCTCTTAACCGTGAGCATGGCTGATATACCAGTTTCACTACCCTCTGCAGAGGTCGCACACTTTACCCATGAGTCATGATTCCCTTTCTACCCGGGGAGAGCTAATCCCCATTGACCACTACCTAGGTGGTCCGGCAGGGCATCACTACGTAGCTTTTACAAAGATTCCCTAGAGATCATAACTACCCGTTAGGTTTCTCCAGTTTGATAAACACAGTACTCCTCCCCGCAGGAGAGTGACTAACAAAAGCAAAACGAAAGAACCTCGGCACTCAGCCTCGGCAGAGCAAGCACTGTGCCTGGACCCCATTGACGGCACGACGGCGAAGCAACTACACCTCTAGTTCCTCTAATTAATTAGCTAAGGGCATCCCATTTCACCCTCATGGTTGCACTGTTATCCCGGGTGGTCTCTCAACGAACAGGTCCTTACGGAGAGGTACTCAGGAAACAGCCTGAGCCCCCTAGAGTATCACAAGATCATCGACATCATCAGGGTAACAGTATCGTATCATAAATAGTCACATCATGTTCATTGATTAGGTTAAGGCAATAGCAAAATGCTAACCATAATAATAACCCAAAAGGTCATCAAGGATAAGGTAAAGTATAAAGCTAGTCAATCCTTAGGTTTCAATTAAGCAATGCGGGAAAGTGAATTATAAGTGAATAGGACATAATGGGTCAAAGGACACTTGCCTTCACCAAACTGTTGATCAGGAACTTCCTCTGCAACTCCCTCGGGAAACACAGACTGCTCGTTGTCTACGTAAAGTAATCATTCACACTATGCACTTGGGAAATAACAAACAAAAATAATATACCAAACATATGCAGCAGAGAGATCACAAGTTCATAATAGAAAGGGGATAGGCACTCTGGTATTCCCTAGGTCTAGGGTAGAGGACTATACAAAATGATTCATTATCCATTAATCAGGTTTAAGTCAGTGGTGGGGTTAAATCATTACATGGTTTTAAGTCCATAAACTTAGGTGCTCCCACTTTTATTAAAGTCTTCTATCCTTTATTTATCTCAAATAGGGGTTCCAATAACCTTAATCTTATCTTAATGATCAACTATTAATTGGGACATAAAAACAGCAGGGAAACATTGGTTAAATAGGTAGACAAAAATACTATGAGCATTTTGCAATTTGAAGCACCTAATTTGGAGTTCATATGACAAAGTTATGAATTTTACAAGTTTAGGGATTAAAAATATACCCTAAATACTTATTTTGAATTAAATAAAAGGTCCGAGGACCTAACTGCGAGAATCCAGGGACGGCGGGTTAAATAGCGGAAAGGCGGGGGTCTCTTTAAGAAAAAGCGCGGGCGAAGGGGTATCGGGCTCTAATAGCCGTCGGATCTCAGATCAACGCGCAGGATTAGATCCGCGGGCGGGCGCGCGAGCGCGCGGCGGCCTGAGCGGCTGACAGGCGGGGCCGGGCGAGCAGCGCGGGGCGGCTGGCTGACAGGCGGGGCCAGCGGGCAGAGCGGGCGCGGGGGAAACGGCTCTGGGTCGTTGGATCTCAGGCGAACGGCTAGGGTTGGGCTCGGCCTAATTGAAACGGGGCCGTGCGATCTGGGATGGACGGCGGGGATCGGGTGGCCGGCCTTGGCCTTCTCTACGGCTAGTAGAGGCGGCGGCGCTCGTCCCCGCGGCGGAGGACTCGCCGGAGACGAGGGGCGCGGGCGCTCTGCGGGTCTTTGGGGTGACCTGAGCGGCCGGGAAGGTTGGGGAGGGCGCGGGGAATCGTCCGGTGGGGGCTAGGTCGGGGCAGGGGCACCGGAGGGGGGCGGTCCACGGCGAAGCGTCTCGGCGGCGGCGCTAATCAACTCCGACGAGGAATTAAGCGCAGTAGAGAGCAATAGAGAGGAAGGGAGAGGGCAGGGGAGGTTCCTTACCTCAAGACGGACTCCGGGGACTCCTCGGTGGCGGCAATGGCGCGACGACGGCCCGGGTCGGCGGTGGCGGACCTCCACGGCTACACGGAGGACGGCGGGTGAGCGCGGGCAGAGGGAAATAGGGAGGGGAAGGGGAAATTGGAGCGCGTCCCGGGTTGCGGACGTCGGGGCGGAGCTCACCGTGGCTGAGGGCACGGCGGAGCTCCAACGGCGACGGGGAAACGAGCTCGGGACGGTGGCGGCGCTCTGGCGTGCGCGCAGCGAGGGGGAGGTGAGAGAGAGGCCTGCGGGTGCGCAAATGAGGGAGGGGGAGAGGGCGAGTGGGGTTTTGGGCTCAAGTGGCCGGGGGCGGGGCAGTTGCGAGCTCCACGCGCGACGTGGGCGCGGAGACCGCGGCAGCGCGTAGCTCGGGCGGTAGTTACGCGAGGACGAGGGAGCTGACAGCCCGGGCCCGCGAGCAGAGAGAGAGAGGAAAGCGGGCGCGGGCGCGGAGAAGGCGGCCGCGCTGACGGGCGGGCCCGCCAGGGCAGAGAGAGCGGGGGGGAGAGGCGCGCGCGCGGGGATGGGCCAGATGGGCCGAAAGGCCGAGGGGGCGGGGAAAGCGGGCTTCTTTTCCTTTTTCTTTTATTTTGGTATTTGTTTTCTCTTTTCTTTTTATTTTCTCTATTTGATTCAAATTCAAATAAGCCACAAATTCAAATTAGACTTTTTGAGAATTATGCACCAAACAAAAGTGAAATCTAGGGTTCAACATGATGCAACAATTCATACTCCCTTGGAGTTTGAGCTAATAGACTATAATTATAAATAAAATAACCACTTTTCTCCTATAGAAATGAGAAAGAGAAGATTGGGGAAGGATGAGAAAAGGGAAGTAACACCTGAATTTGTGAATATGAGCAAAGAAATTTTATACCCCCAAATTCAGGGTGTTACAAACCTATCCCCCTTAAAAGAATCTCGCCCCGAGATTCAGGGTTGGTCAGCAAAGAGTTCAGGGTATTTGGCCTTCAGATCATCTTCTCGTTCCCAGGTTGCTTCTTCCTCGGAGTGGTGACCCCATCTGACTTTGCACATTCTGATGGTATTCCTCCGGGTGACTCTGTCTGCCAACTCCAGAATCTGCGTTGGCTTCTCTATGTATGTCAGATCCTCCTGGACTTCCAAACCCTCCACTGGCAACTGTTCTTCTGGTACTCGCAGACACTTCTTCGATTGTGACACGTGGAACACATTGTGCACTGCCGACAAACTTTCTGGTAGGTTGAGTTGGTAAGCCACTTCTCCACGCTTTGCTTGAATCTGATATGGTCCAACGTACCGGGGTGCTAACTTGCCTTTAACTCCGAACCTTCTGACTCCCCTGATGGGTGACACCTTCAGATAGACGAAATCCCCCACTTCGAAACTCAGTTCTCTTCTCCTTCGGTCCGCATAGCTTCGCTGTCTTGACTGGGCTATCTTCAGGTTCTCCCGAACCATTTTGATATTCTCTTCGGCTTCAAGCAGGATGTCGGGGCCAAACACCTGTCTCTCTCCAGGCTGGTCCCAATGCAGCGGAGTCCTACAACTCTGCCCATAGAGTGCCTGAAACGGCGACATCTTCAAGCTGGCCTGGTAACTATTGTTATAGGAGAATTCTGCATAAGGTAACCTTTTGTCCCATCCTGACTTGTCTTGCAACGCACAGGCTCTCAGCATATCTTCTAGGATCTGATTAGTTCTTTCAGTCTGACTGTCTGTCTGCGGGTGATAAGCCGAGCTGAAGTTCAAATGGGTGCCTAAAGCTTCTTGTAGCTGCTGCCAAAAATGAGAGGTGAACTACGTTCCTCGATCTGACACTATCTTCTTCGGCACACCATGAAGGCAGACTATCCGTGACATGTATAACTCAGCTAACGTTGCTCCGGTGTATGTGGTCTTCATAGGTATGAAATGGGCCACCTTTGTTAAGCGGTCCACAACCACCCAGATGGAATCATAACCGGCCCGGGTACGGGGTAGGCCAACTATAAAATCCATCCCAATCTCATCCCACTTCCACTGAGGAATCCGCAATGGCTGCAACAATCCGGCGGGCCTTTGATGCTCTGCTTTGGTCCTCTGACAGCTATCACAGATGGCGACATATTCTGCGATTTCTCTTTTCATGTCATACCACCAAAACCTCCTTTTTAAATCCTGGTACATCTTTTCGCTTCCCGGGTGTATGGAGTAGGCTGTCTCATGAGCTTCCTTGAGGATCAGTTCCTGAATAGGTTTGAGGTCGGGGACACACAATCGGTCCTTGAACCATATTATCCCCTCTTCATCCTCTCGAAAGTCTTTGCCTCTTCCTTCTAAGATTAGCTGCTGGATCTTGTTGATGCTTTCATCATCCTTCTGCCCTTCTTTGATCTCCCGCTCTAGGGTGGGCTCTAATTCCACTGTTACTCCTTGCGTACTGTTCAGGAAACCGAGACTCAGTCTGTCGAACTCCTTGGCTAACTCATATGGTATTGGGTACGTGACCATCATATTGACTTGACTCTTCCTGCTCAGAGCATCTGCAACCACATTGGCTTTGCCTGGATGGTAATGTATCTCCAACTCATAGTCCTTGATCAATTCCAACCATCTTCGCTGTCTCATGTTTAACTCTGACTGGGTGAATATGTACTTCAGACTTTTATGATCTGTGTAGATGTCGCACTTCTGCCCATACAGGTAATGTCTCCAGGTCTTTAGAGCATGAACCACTGCTGCCAACTCTAGGTCGTGTGTGGGATAATTTTTCTCATGGATCTTCAGCTGCCGAGATGAATATGCTACAACTCTTCCTTCTTGCATTAGCACACATCCCAATCCGGTGTAAGAAGCATCGCAATACACTGAGAATGGCTTGTGAACATCAGGCAGGACTAACACCGGAGCTATAGTCAACCTATTTTTCAGTTCTTCAAATGCTTCCTGACACTTTTGGGTCCACTTAAACTCAACTTTCTTCGCTAGTAATGCTGTCATTGGTCTAGCAATCTTTGAGAAGCCTTCGATGAAACGCCTGTAATACCCAGCCATTCCAATGAAGCTCTTGATCCCACGAACATCCTTTGGTGCTTTCCAGTTCAGGATATCTGCTACTTTCTTTGGATCCACTGCCAACCCATCTTGGTTTATGATGTGACCTAGAAATAAGACTTCATGAATCCAGAACTCGCATTTGCCCAGCTTGGCATACAACTGATGCTCTCGAAGTCTTTGCAGTACCATCTTCAAATGCTCTACATGATCTTCCTCACTTTGAGAATATATGAGAATATCATCGATAAACACTACCACAAACTTGTCCAGATAATCCATGAACACACTGTTCATCAGGTACATAAAGAAGGCTGGCGCATTTGTCAAACCAAAGGACATAACTGTGAATTCATATAACCCGTACTTGGTGATGAATGCCGTCTTCGGTATGTCTGAGGGTCGGATTCTGAGTTGATGGTAACCTGATCTCAGATCTATCTTCGAGAATACGCTGGCACCTCTGAGCTGGTCGAACAAATCTTCTATCCTTGGCAGGGGGTACTTGTTCTTGACAGTGACTTCATTCAAGGCCCTGTAGTCTATGCACATCCTTTTGGTACCATCTTTCTTCTCTACAAACAACACCGGAGCGGCCCAAGGCGAGGTACTTGGTCTGATGTAACCCTTCTCTAACATCTCATCTATCTGCTTCTTGAGTTCCACCAATTCTGGTCCAGACACTCGGTAGGCTCTTTTGGAGATGGGGGCGGTACCAGGGATAAGCTCTATGGCAAATTCAACTTTTCTCTCGGGTGGCATGCCCGTTAGCTCCTCGGGAAATACGTCTGGAAAGTCCGACACAACCTTGATAGTCTCGAGCGGGTTGGGCTCCTTACTATCAACTGAAATCTGGTGACAGACACCCTCCGCTGATTTAGGCATCCTTAGCTCGGCCACTACCTCTTCTCCTGACGGGGACTTCAATGTTACGGTCCTCTTGTCACAGCTAACATTTGCTTCATACTTCATTAACCAATTCATCCCTAGAATGACATCTATCCCAGGGGTGTCTATTACTATTAAGTCACTGGGGAATCCTATCCCCCTTATTTCCACCCTTATATTTAAGCATATTTTATCTGTTTGCACCTTGCCACCAACTGAATTAATCCTCATGGGCGGCATCATTGCCTCTACTGAGATGTTATGCAATTCTACCCAGGTTGCAGTGACAAATGAATGAGTTGCACCAGTATCAAATAGCACTTTTGCGGGATGAGATTCGACTGAGAACATACCTACTGCCACATCTGGTGCATCCTGGATTGCTTCGGCCTCCAAGTGGTTCACCTTTCCACGGTTGTACGCTTGGTTACGATTGCCTGCTGTCGGCTGCAGTACACCTTGCCTTGTTGGAGCATTGGGGTTGGTCTGCTGCTGCGCCATCTTCTTCGGGCACTGCATCGCCCAGTGGCCTTGTTCTCCACAGTGGAAACATCCTCTGCCTCCTCCTTGTGCTGGGGCTGCTTGGTTGCTCTGGTTTGCTGCTGGGGCAGGAAGGCGAGGTGCCTGGTTGTTCTGCTTCTGATACTGGTTACCTCCTTGCTGGCTGTTCTGACGATACTGCTGCTGCTGTGGGTACTGTCTCTGAAACTGCTGCTGATGCGGACGCTGATTCTGATTCTGATATCCTTGTGGGTGACCGGGCCTGCCTTGCTGAGATGAACTGCCTGAGAAACGTGGACGGCTGATGCCTCCGGTCTGGGGTCCACTCATCTTGCGCTTCCGATCTTCCATATCCTTACGCTTCTTCTCAGTCATAACTGCCCTATCGATCAGGTGCTGGAAGGTGGGGAAGGTGTGATTCATCAGCTGGTAATGCAGGGGATCCACCAAACCTCTCATGAACCTGTACTGCCTTTTAGCATCAGTGTTGACATCCTCAGGTGCATAACGAGATAGCTGCAGAAACTTGTCTCTGTATTCACTAACAGACAGGGGTCCCTGCTTCAGAACCAGAAACTCCTCCTTCTTCACGATCATCAATCCCTCCGGCACATGGTACCTGCGGAAACTCTCGCTGAATTCTTCCCAGGTGATGGCTTCGGGGTCAGCATGTGTGGCGAGGTAGGACTCCCACTAGGACTGGGCTGCTCCCCTTAGCTGACGGGGACCATACAGAACCTTCTCCCTGTCGTTACATTGGGCGGTGCGCAGTTCTCTTTCCACTGCGCGCAGCCAGTCTTCTACATCCATGGGGTCAGCAGAATGGGCGAAGGTAGGAGGGTGCCCTCTCATGAACTCACCACGCTTATCCCGTGGCATCTGGGGCATCTGTACTTGCAATTGGGGTTGGGGTTGCTGTTGAGCCTGCTGCATGGCTGCCAGAGTCTGCCCAATGGCCTGCACTGCCTGAGTCTGCATCAAGAACATCTGCTCCACTGACATCGGGGGTGGCGGGGGAGGCTGCCTCTGTTGTTCCTCCTGCTGGTCCTGCTGCTCTTGCTGAGCACGCCTGTTGCATCGGCGCCTGTTGTCAGACATCTGTGGAAGATATTCATACATCAGCATTGATCTTACAACCCTCCAGCATAAGAAAAGAGAATACAGAATTCTTCATGACACTGAGTGAACAAAGAGCTTCACTGATCTTCATTACGATTCAACACAGCTTCCCAGATAAGAAGGAAAGTAGAAGTAAATGGCTTCCCAACTAAATAACTGACTTTATTAACATTATAGCTAGGCCAAACTGCAGGAGAAACCCACAGGTTGGCAACAGTCATTACAAAGATTCAAATCCAGCACAAGTTCATCATAACAAGCATGCAAGCAACTGATAAGCAAACTAAGCTAAGTGGAAGCAACTGATAAGCAAACTAAACTAACTATTTTAAGACTGAGACATCTGACTTAAGAATTATTACAAACTTCGACGCTAACGATCTAAGGATCCAGATCTATCCTGGTCTTACAGGCAGGGGAACCATAAGTGTGGTGACCACATGGCGGCGAGCGGTAAGGGTGCTGAGTCCCAACAGGAGCGGGAGAACCACCCTCCTGGTGATGGCGCTCTGCCAGCTCAGCACGCAACTCCGCAATCTCCGTTCGAGCCCTGCTCAGCTAGTCCAGAGAGTGATCCAGCTCAGTGTTAAGCACTGCGACTAGGTTGACTGTGCTGCTCAACCTAGGGTTAGCCTCACCAACAGGTGAGACAACCACACTCTCTGTGCTGCCAGTAGGGCGGCGGGGGTAGTGCCGAAGGTTAAGACCGTCGGCCACGCCACCGAACAAAGAACAGTACTGAGAGAGTGCACGTCGTGCTGCATCCTGCATAGCCGCCTCTGCAGTGTCCCTCTCGGAGATGGAATAGTGCTCCGAAACGGCCTCCGCACCCCGGAGGTCATCCTCCGGACGGTGAACTAGGCAGGTAGCCTCCCAGCGGTCCGGGTACCTCCCGCGACTGTGCTGGTAGACTACACAACGATACTCGATCGACCAGGTGTGCCGGTCAAAAGCCTGGCGCAGCAAGGTGTCGAGTGCGTCGTGGAAGTGACAACCGCGGGCGGCGTCACGGGTGATGGGTCGGGCGACCCATCCTTCCGCCTCCTGCGGCTCAGAAGACTCCGTGCTGTGGTCTGAGTCGTCGTCGTCGGGGTCTCCTCCAGGACTTCCTCCGGTAGCTCCTCCAACAACCGAGGCGTCCCGCGGTGGTGCAGGGGGCGCCTCTAGCTGGGCAACAGAGGAACGGGGCCTCACGGACTCCACCTCTTGCTGGGGTGGGGAGGAAGAGCCCTGCTGCTCTCTGTGCTGGCGCCGGCATTCCTGCTCCTCACGCAGGCGGTGGTGCAGTCTCTCCAGGTGACTCGACTGACCGGACACGGTGCGGTGTAGAGGACGCTCCGCAAGTCGAGACGGCAGGAAAGGAATCACCGACTTACGTGCAGTGTGTCTAAGACGAGCCATCTACAAAAGACACCGTAAGCATAAGAGTAAGAGCAGAACTAATATGACAAGTGAATAAACCATAGACAGAATAAGATAAAAATTTTAACAAGGTATAATATAGTATATATATATGTAGTAAAACATAGGGTTGGTCGAGGTGACCGACTTTTGAAGTAACATCAGAGGTCAAGGTGAGAGGGAAGGTCAATAGTCCTTAGTACGACCAGTGCTACTCTAGGTCAGCGGTCCTACCGTCAGCACGGCTTTGATACCACTTATGTCACACCCGGTTTTGGAAGGCAAACCGAATGCGAACTATGTACGTGCCAGGATCAGAACTCACGTACACAGCGATTACATAAATGAACATCAATGCACATTGCTCGAATAATAACTTAAAAGAGTATTAACTTATTACATCACAGAGTCATAGACATCCACATAGTCATCGTCTTAACAGGTGAATCAAAGTGCTAGCGAAACGCAGTAAAGATAAGGCCTTCACAGGCAGCTGACTGGGGGTTGCCGCCAACCCACACCTAGAATTCGTCGTAGTCTTGGAACTCCTGGAAGTCTCCTTCCACGGCTTCGCCTTCTCCTGAGCAGTGGTTACAATGCGGACAACCTGGTGTTTTGTGGTAAAGCAAGGATGAGTACACATCAACGTACTCAGCAAATGTCCCGTTTGGCTGAAGTGGACTAGCTTTATGTGGGGTTAGGCTCAAGCAGTTGCTTTTAGTTGGTCAGGTATTTATCATTAGTATAGGCCAGATTTTAGCATTAACCAACCCGTAAACCATTTCCTCATCGAGGAACAACATCATCATAGTCGAACCAAAACCATAACATAATCCTTGAATCTCGAACCATCTGTATCTCTAATCAAAGAGGATCCCAAGGCTGCTCTTAACCGTGAGCACGGCTGATATACCAGTTTCACTACCCTCTGCAGAGGTCGCACACTTTACCCATGAGTCATGATTCCCTTTCTACCCGGGGAGAGCTAATCCCCATTGACCACTACCTAGGTGGTCCGGCAGGGCATCACTACGTAGCTTTTACAAAGATTCCCTAGAGATCATAGCTGCCCGTTAGGTTTCTCCAGTTTGATAAACACAGTACTCCTCCCCGCAGGAGAGTGACTAACAAAAGCAAAACGAAAGAACCTCGGCACTCAGCCTCGGCAGAGCAAGCACTGTGCCTGGACCCCATTGACGGCACGATGGCGAAGCAACTACACCTCTAGTTCCTCTAATTAATTAGCTAAGGGCATCCCATTTCACCCTCATGGTTGCACTGTTATCCCGGGTGGTCTCTCAACGAACAGGTCCTTACGGAGAGGTACTCAGGAAACAGCCTGAGCCCCCTAGAGTATCACAAGATCATCAACATCATCAGGGTAACAGTATCGTATCATAAATAGTCACATCATGTTCATTGATTAGGTTAAGGCAATAGCAAAATGCTAACCATAATAATAACCCAAATGGTCATCAAGGATAAGGTAAAGTATAAAGCTAGTCAATCCTTAGGTTTCAATTAAGCAATGCGGGAAAGTGAATTATAAGTGAATAGGACATAATGGGTCAGAGGACACTTGCCTTCACCAAACTGTTGATCAGGAACTTCCTCTGCAACTCCCTCGGGAAACACAGACTGCTCGTTGTCTACGTAAAGTAATCATTCACACTATGCACTTGGGAAATAACAAACAAAAATAATATACCAAACATATGCAGCAGAGAGATCACAAGTTCATAATAGAAAGGGGATAGGCACTCTGGTATTCCCTAGGTCTAGGGTAGAGGACTATACAAAATGATTCATTATCCATTAATCAGGTTTAAGTCAGTGGTGGGGTTAAATCATTACATGGTTTTAAGTCCATAAACTTAGGTGCTCCCACTTTTATTAAAGTCTTCTATCCTTTATTTATCTCAAATAGGGGTTCCAATAACCTTAATCTTATCTTAATGATCAACTATTAATTGGGACATAAAAACAGCAGGGAAACATTGGTTAAATAGGTAGACAAAAATACTATGAGCATTTTGCAATTTGAAGCACTTAATTTGGAGTTCATATGACAAAGTTATGAATTTTACAAGTTTAGGGATTAAAAATATACCCTAAATACTTATTTTGAATTAAATAAAAGGTCCGAGGACCTAACTGCGAGAATCCAGGGACGGCGGGTTAAATAGCGGAAAGGCGGGGGTCTCTTTAAGAAAAAGCGCGGGCGAAGGGGTATCGGGCTCTAATAGCCGTCGGATCTCAGATCAACGCGCAGGATTAGATCCGCGGGCGGGCGCGCGAGCGCGCGGCGGCCTGAGCGGCTGACAGGCGGGGCCGGGCGAGCAGCGCGGGGCGGCTGGCTGACAGGTGGGGCCAGCGGGCAGAGCGGGCGCGGGGGAAACGGCTCTGGGCCGTTGGATCTCAGGCGAACGACTAGGGTTGGGCTCGGCCTAATTGAAACGGGGCCGTGCGATCTGGGATGGACGGCGGGGATTGGGTGGCCGGCCTTGGCCTTCCCTACGGCTAGTAGAGGCGGCGGCGCTCGTCCCCGCGGCGGAGGACTCGCCGGAGACGAGGGGCGCGGGCTCTCTGCGGGTCTTTGGGGTGACCTGAGCGGCCGGGAAGGTTGGGGAGGGCGCGGGGAATCGTCCGGTGGGGGCTAGGTCGGGGCAGGGGCACCGGAGGGGGCGGTCCACGGCGAAGCGGCTCGGCGGCGGCGCTAATCAACTCCGACGAGGAATTAAGCGCAGTAGAGAGCAATAGAGAGGAAGGGAGAGGGCAGGGGAGGTTCCTTACCTCAAGACGGACTCCGGGGACTCCTCGGTGGCGGCAATGGCGCGACGACGGCCCGGGTCGGCGGTGGCGGACCTCCGCGGCTACACGGAGGACGGCGGGTGAGCGCGGGCAGAGGGAAATAGGGAGGGGAAGGGGAAATTGGAGCGCGTCCCGGGTTGCGGACGTCGGGGCGGAGCTCACCGTGGCTGAGGGCACGGCGGAGCTCCAACGGCGACGGGGAAACGAGCTCGGGACGGCGGCGGCGCTCTGGCATGTGCGCAGCGAGGGGGAGGTGAGAGAGAGGCCTGCGGGTGCGCAAATGAGGGAGGGGGAGAGGGCGAGTGGGGTTCTGGGCTCAAGTGGCCGGGGGCGGGGCAGTTGCGAGCTCCACGCGCGACGTGGGCGCGGAGACCGCGGCAGCGCGTAGCTCGGGTGGTAGTTACGCGAGGACGAGGGAGCTGACAGCTCGGGCCCGCGAGCAGAGAGAGAGAGGAAAGCGGGCGCGGAGAAGGCGGCCGCGCTGACGGGCGGGCCCGCCAGGGCAGAGAGAGAGCGGGGGGGAGAGGCGCGCGCGCGGGGATGGGCCAGATGGGCCGAAAGGCCGAGGGGGCGGGGAAAGCGGGCTTCTTTTCCTTTTTCTTTTTATTTTGGTATTTGTTTTCTCTTTTCTTTTTATTTTCTCTATTTGATTCAAATTCAAATAAGCCACAAATTCAAATTAGACTTTTTGAGAATTATGCACCAAACAAAAGTGAAATCTAGGGTTCAACATGATGCAACAATTCATACTCCCTTGGAGTTTGAGCTAATAGACTATAATTATAAATAAAATAACCACTTTTCTCCTATAGAAATGAGAAAGAGAAGATTGGGGAAGGATGAGAAAAGGGAAGTAACACCTGAATTTGTGAATATGAGCAAAGAAATTTTATACCCCCAAATTCAGGGTGTTACATTTATAATATAAAAGGTTTACAAAGATCACAAGTTCACAATATAACAAATTCACAGTATAACCAGTTCATAAAGATCACAAGTTCACAGACTTAAAGTTTATAATTCACAATATCCACTCGATCTAGCTGACATGACATGCTTACTTATGAAATATTTTTTCCTCACATAAAGAGTTTTTACATAGCCTCACAGGGAAACCCTAAAACCTACTGTGTGGAAAAGACAGACTGTCGGCTCTCTATCATTATATATTACTAATACATAATATGTACATAGAAAATGGTGGATTCGTTCGAGAGACCAAAATGTTAATCCCAACTGCCTTCCAACACCATCTATCCCAAAAAAAATCTTAAGGCGTCCAAAAAAATACAAAAATAAGTAATCCTTATCTAGAGACGTACAGGCAATACGAAAAATCATATGCTGGAAAATTGCGAAAAATCTAAGACACAATTCCGAAAAATTCCGAGACACAAATCCAGAAAATTCCGAGACACAAATCCGGTAATTTCCAACAAAAACCGGTAACCGAAAGAAACGGTCGGTAAAACACCCCGCCGATTCCGATAGAAATTCCGAAAGCCGATTCCGTTTTCAAAAAATACCGTTATCGGTGAATCCGATCGAAAAAATTTTGAAATCGGTTTCCGGAATACCGAAAAATTCTGAAACCATTTTCATCCCTACGAGCATGCGATCGTCCTTCTTCTCGGCGCCGGTGAAGCAGGAGAGGTGACCGAGCCCCAACGCGCAGAAGCAAAGACCAATACTAGATCGGCTTCCTCGACGCAGTGGGGGCAAGCAGGGAGGGGCCGCAGAGCCGCCAGCAGCGCGAGGAAGCGCGCGGGTTGGGGTGACAGCTCAAAAAGAAGATAGGATGGGATGGACAACGAATGTGGGGTGGTGGCCGTAGGCCGTGCCCATGGCGAGGCGAGCTGGTGGAGCGAGCCAGCATAGGCGACTACAAGAATGGGAGGGACGGGCGACGAGCGAGGTGGGGAGGAGGAGAGAGCGACGCAGTGGGACGATGGGGAAAGAAATCGAGGACCGGGAGAGTATGCCTGCTAAACTCGTCGCCTTCGAGATCCTGTACCGAGTGCGAATAAGGTTTTTGAAAGCGTCTTCACATGACTGCTCACGTTCTTCTCGTCAACCCTGCTTCGACGTCGTCAACTCTGCTGCTTCGACATCATCGACCCTGCTGCTTTGGTGTTGTCGACTCTACTGCCTCCACCTGTATCATCTAACAGTATGTCTAATCAGTATACATTGATTTGAATTTATACTTCAGTTTATCTAGTAGAGGTGTGCTGTCTTTTTATAATTAGCCTATTAAGTAACCTGCTATGTTACTTGTGTTGGAACAGACACCTAGATTGTTTATTGTTGGTCATGATTTATATATTAATATGAAAAATGTCTAATTAATCAACGACATATACTATAGCGTGCCCAGCTGGAGTTTTGCTGGACTATTGTTGTGTCCTACTTGGGATGTTTGGTTGCATATTGGCGGTTTAAGAGCAGGAAATGACAAATAAGTCACCTTAGTACCCCTGTTTTTGTTGGAAATACTCCCTCCGTCCCAGTATATAAGGCGTAACCACCTCTGGTTTAAAGACCAAGAAATGCATTTAATTGTCTCTATATCACTGCATCGATATACGTATGTATAGAGAGAGCACACCTTATATTGTGGGACAAGAATAAAAAGTGGTTACGCCTTATATCCTGGGACGGAGGGAGTAAACACGTTGATTAGAAAGAAGCATTGCACAATTCCATCTGCTTTCAATATGTTCAACGATTTATTGAAAAAAAAAATCAACTACAGTTGCGGTAGTCCGTTTCTTTTGAAAAAAAGAAACTCCGAGTGCTAAATGTGCAATCCAGCTACATTATGCATCTTGACACGAAATTAAAAATCGAGTGGTTCTTATTTGCATCTAATCTACATGAAACACTGTAGGATGCACAGCATGGTAGACATGAGCTTGAATGGGATGCATAGAGTGGCTGTAGCGTGATTTTTCTAGCAAATATGCATATTGACCTATGTCCTGTGACCCATTACCACAGATTAAACCAGTAAAAATACCATCAACGAAGAAACCAAGTTCTGTGAACTGATTAATAGAACCGACTGAGTTTAATCTTTTGCACAGGATCCTTGCGCTTGCCATTTCGTTTTATGTAGCCCTACTATGCTAAAGGTGACAGCTGATTATCCATTCCATTTTGTGATGACGAAGAGCAGGTGAAATGAGCATGCACAGGGCATGGACCTATGAGGAGGGTTGCGAGGCACCCATATAGGCTAGGGTTTGAAGTCTTGCTGCAAAGGTAGGAATCGGAGACGAAGGCGTCTAGTCGTGTCGTCTCTCGGAGATAGGCAGATAGCAGCAGAAGACCATGAAAGTGAACCTGAGCCAGATGCCTGTTGCAGCCGTCCACACACAGACAGAGCGTAGTGTCCTTCGCGTGGACGTTTTCAGTCATGTCACGCGCTAAACGTGGTCCTGACCTCCGTCGGCATGTCGCGTGTGGTTGTGAGCGTGTCTGGTCTCGGTCGGAACAATCTGCAAAGTTGTGCCCCTGAAGGTGCATGCGCACAAGGAGTTGAGATAGACAAGTTTCGCCCCAAGGAATCTAGCGAGACTGTGTATCTGTCGATTTCAGATGAACAAACCATGCATATATCACTGAATTTATAGTGTTATTTCTTGCTGTACCGAAAAAAAATTGTGGCGATTCTTTTTTTAAAGGAAGCGGCAAAAGACTTGTCTCTTCAATGTATCTCTTCAATGTATTAGAAGAGAAATGAATAAGAGTCTCCACAAGACCGAGCAAAAGGAAAACAAACTGAAAAAACAAAAAAAAAACCACCACTCACTCATCTACCTAAGATACAATAAAGCTTCCAATTTGATCTTTCACCAATTGTGTAACCTGGACCGTAGATTTTTAAAGTCCCTAGAAGATTCTATTATTTCTTTTCAAACATAAATTTCACCAGAAATAGATGAATTAGAATCCATCGAAAATCTTCTTTGACTTCTTGCAGCAAAGACTCATTAATCTCTTCCACCAATCATACAGCCACCCGAGGTTAGAAACGTCACTTAGGAAGGACAGATTGATCCAAGATAGGATCATGACCCATAACTCTGCAGAAAACTAGGAAACTAAACCACAACCGTCGTCGTCACTTTATCTAAAGCCATGTTCCATGAATGTGGAGTGCTCCTTGCTAATAAAAGAATCCGGCCGGCAAGCCATTATTATAGATCTTTCGGAAACAACGCGATGCATGTCCCATGGCACGGACAAAGCTAGGTTAAAGGCGCCGGTCGTACGTCTAAACCGCATGCTAACAGCGAATAAAATCAGTGTAATCAAGCGAGATATATAATGCCTGCTAGCTCGTAGCTTGGTGTGTGCCAGTGCCTCCGCTGCATGCATCCATCATGACGCGTGTATGCATGACAGCCGACGCCTAGTAACATCTAGATCTTGTTTATTTCGTTTGAAATGTTTTTTTTGTTTGAAAGCTAGCCTTCTAATTGTTGAATTATTATTATTTTTTTTAAAAATACCTTCTCAGTGAACAAAACGAAAAACTCTTCTCAATATACTTTTTGACTTTGAAGTCTAATCTTCTTAAAAGTGTCTCTCTATTTATTTTATTTTAGTTCCTAAATTAATAAATACATAAAGTAAAACTATATTTTAGTTTTCGTGTTTAACAATTTAGAGACTAAAATAAAATAAAATGAAGGAACTAAAAAATAGTTCATATTAACCAAACATCCCCTTAAGCTCGTGGCTGATGTAGGCACGTGGCTATAAACTGTCGGTCCCACCTGAGGACTTTGCCTTGCGCTCCAATAGTGTATGCAGTTCGTGATGTTTGGAGATAACATCATATGTGAGATTGACTCCAGCTTAGAGTTGTTTGCTTCCAAGACAAAGTCCAATCTATATTAGAGAGGAAAAATTCATGGTCGGTGCTTCAACTAAGCAAACGGTGCTTCAATATTCAGCATACATGTGAGATTGACTCCAGCTTCTAGATCCCTAAACTTCGCTTCGAATATCATTTATGTCCAAATGGGTTCTAACTCATTCTACATGCTGACGTGTATGCATTTTTCATGTTAGTCCGATTCTTCAGCTTGCAAGGGGTGTTAACTAGGTTGTTTTTTTCTCTCAAATGCTATCTCTGGTGGGTCTATAATTAGACTTGGTTTTGGGAGGCCTAGGTAGCATGCATCCTTCGGCAAGTTGAAGCACGGCCAATGCGCAGTCAGCTTATGGAACGGGTTATGACTCTTTTGGGCTAATTGGATGATATCTTAAATAAGTCAAGTTTATGGATCTAAAAAATATTATTTTAAAAACAGATGGACCTATATATCAAGCGCATGTTCTGATAATGCTGGATGGGCTAGCCCACCTAACAGAAAATGGCCGGCCCAGGTCGTCCATCCATATCATTATAATATATAAATTTGTCATCCATCTTCGCTAACCTTAAACATTACGTAGTTAGTGCGGGAATGAGATTGCCGATGGGGGGTGCACACGTACATCAGGTCTTCCGTTTCCATTGGAGCTGGATTATATCGATCGTCGCCAACTCGGTCCATGAAGGAAAGATGATGAGCCGCCTGCCGCATTCACGCACAGGCTGCCGCCGGCCGCTACGACGGAGGAGAGGACGGACGGAACGAGTACGTATGCTGTGCGGCGGGCCTCCATCCATCTCATAATATAGGTCGACACGATCATTGCTCGCACCGCAACTTGGTGTACGTCCCGTCGTCCTTATTAGCATGCATGGCCAGCATGCATCGCCGGCCGCCCAGTGCGTTCCACGACCACACCAACCCCTGACGTGACGTGGCCCAGTAGCCTCGATACTTAACCTCAGTCAGTATATAACTATATATAAGTAAGCATGCATGCATGCATATGCATGAATGAAATATGAATAATGCAAGTCTTTATTTCACCCTCCCAGTATCCCAGGGATACTTTGCCAACGAGCATGCATATGCATGGAGAACTACGTGGACGGGGCAGCCAGCATCATATCAGCCATGCATGCATGGGGCATCATTGTTTTAACCCACCATCAGCCAGAACAGAAACACATGACTAATGTCCAAAGTGGTTAGGGTATGGATTCAGATTCAGTCCACCACTCCACCTACAGCACTAGCCAGGTAGCCTGCTGAAGGTACGGTCGTACGGACGAGCAATAAAATTAACTAAACAATGCTTACCAAGTTACCAGCGATTTCTCTATGAGCTCCAGGGTACAGAGGCGGGCGGCGTACAGCGTCCAGGTTGTCTGGTTTACGTTGCACGCATGATGGGGTACAGGCGACGGCCTTGGACAATGATTCCCTCCCTTTTGTCCCAGAATCATTCCTGCATGCAAAAGGGCAGCTAGCTAGCTAGCTTATTGGTGATGAACAAAAGGCCCCGGCGTCGTCGGTTCGCTTCAAGATCCTACTATAATCTAATGGCTTCTTGCTGCCCCCGATTTGCTTCACAGAGTCCACGGTCGTCCCAGCTAGCCGCAGGACTGTGTATAACTACTAATAATTCTATTTTCTGTAACCTTATAGTCTGCTGTGCGCTAGCTGCATGTAAACACGTACGGCATTTTGTGCAAATGTTGAATGGATCCTGGGCTCCCTGCCATTGATTGGTTTCAGTAGTAGTAAAATTGGGCGGCGAATACCCTTGGCTAGGGCACTGACATGTCAGTGCGTGTGTGGCCCGTATGGGAGAAGTAGCACATGCCATGCCATGTAGCAGGACGGACCACGGACGGTATACTGTATGCCATGCCATGCCATGCCATGTAGCACATGCCATGCTATTGCAGCAGTCCGAACCAGACAGAGCAGAGAGAACGACGACGGTATACAGTATGCAGTATACGTACTACAATAATCAATGCACCTGCATGTTCCGTTCAGACAGTCGCCCAGTTGGGGTGGGCCGCGAGACCGTATTTTGCCTGTGATAGATTTCATAGTAGAAGAGGAACGGGCTTACCGGCTCTGGCTCCGTTGGTTTCACGCGCGGGTTTCCCGCCCGTTTGACGCGCTCCGTGTCCCCATGCGTAACAGTCCTGGCGCGGCTCGGCGATGATAGGCGCGCCCAACGCAGACGCAGCGAGACCACACATACAGTATCTTGGCCGAAACGGCCTGCCGGCGCAAACGCAACCCGGGAGCGCGGAGCCAATGCCCAATGCCGGCAGTTCGCAACGTCCCGCGTCCAAAGCGGAAAAGCCAGTAGTCCAGACCCGCGCTACGGGCGTGAGAATGCGTGATGCAGCAGTACAGTAGGAGTATTTGTTTCCACAGCACACGGCAATGGATTAATTAACTAAAACTCATAATCGCGCCACTTTCGGGTCACAGGGACGCGGGCCCCGTCGTCCCCCATCCGTTTCCTCCTCCGCCTCCTCTCTACCCAGCCCCAGCCCCAGCCCCCAGCCTCTCCCCTCCTCTCCTCTCCTCTTCCTCTGCTTCTCTCCCCGATCTCTATTTCCCATTTCCGGGCGGCTCCCGTTCTCCACCTCAATTATTGCCCACCCATCCCCGCTCCCTCCTCTCCTCCCGTCCCACCCATCCCCGGGGGAATGGCGGCCGCGCTGTGGACGCTGCTGGTGGTGCTGGCCCTGTCGGCGGCGCCGGCGCTGGCCTCGAACCGCCCCGTGGCGGCGACGGCGACGGCGACGGCGGCGGCGGAGGCGGCGAACGAGGTGCTCCGCGCGAACCAGCTGCCGGGGGGCCTGCTGCCGGCGGGGATCACGGCGTTCCGGCACGACGCCGCCACGGGGGCGTTCGAGGCCCGGCTGGACGCGCCCTGCACGGCGCGCTTCGAGGTCGGCCTCCGCTACAACGCCACCGTCTCCGGGGTCATCAGCCCCGGCCAGATCGCCGCCATCTCCGGCGTCGCCGCGCAGGACCTCTTCATGTGGTTCCCCGTCCACGACATCAAGGTCGACATCCCCTCCTCCGGCGTCATCTACTTCAACGTCGGCGTCGTCAAGAAGCACCTCCCGCTCGCCGTCTTCGACGCGCCGCCGGCCTGCACGCCCGACCCGCTCCTGCAGGTAATAAACCCATCTCTCGACCCTCGTCTTTTTTTTTCTTTTTTGATAGAATCGTTGGCGCTGTTTGAGAGTCCTGAGTTTCTTCTCCGGCGCCCGCAGCGGCTGGAGGACGTGGGCGAGGGCGGATTGGCCGTGGTGGGCGCCGCGGCGTCCCGGCGATGATGGGTGGAGGAGACGGAGGAGGGTTCCACGGCGCCGGCGAGCCAGGATCACGAGCGCAGTTTTGAGAGGAGAACGGGCGATCGCCGGCCTTCTTCGATGCACATAGATAGCGTGGGCATTTCCATCTGTTTTCCTTTTCTGCTTCCTACTAGTGGCTACGCTAGTAACCAACCTCGTCTATCATTGTTCGTTTCGTCAAGCTGTTGTCATTTCCTGCTGTCTTCCGTTCATGTCCGTGTTCTGTTCGGCCGGAATCCGCCGGCAGCACGCGTGTCCCCCTCGCGTTGCGTCGTGCGGCGTAGCGGCGGCGAGGACGACCGCCGGCGATTTTTTTTTTGTTTTGCGCGCGGTAATGGATGCGGGCTCCGCGCTACTCGCGTCGTGACGAAACGAATCTGGCTGGAAACTGGAATGCAAATCCAATCACGCTTCTTCTTCCTCCCCCTGCCCAAATGCATGCCAATCCATTGGCCTGCGATTCAGTGCACACTCTCTTCTCTTGCATCGCCAGCGTCGTTGTCTCGCTGATGCCTGCCTGCATCCGTCTCCGCCGCCGTAGGAGCGAGGCCTGTGACGCGGTCTCCGTCCGTTCCATCGTGGCATGGCATCATCCCGTCCCCTTCGCTGGCCGGAGAGAGAGAGAGAGAGAGAGAGAGAGAGAGAGAGAGAGAGTGAGTGAGGTGTTGTCTGAGAAAAAAGACCATGATTCGACACGGCAGATGCTGACTAGTCCCCTCGTCTCTCTCTGGGGATCACCATTCACCAGTCACTACCCTACCTCCCTACAGCGAATAGCAATACCGGGTCTGGGTGGATGGTCACACTGTCAATGTCTGCAGTGCAGACAGACAGAAGATGCCTCCTCTCTATCCTACCGGCTGCAGTCTCGCTAACTAATTCCTCGGTGCAGCTTAGCTAACCAACCCCTCGAATCTTTAATCATTACTAGTATTTTTTTTCTCTATCGAATCCAACAACGAAACGGAGCGATATAGTTTTACTGGTAGTCGAAACAAGTAGATCTGGACATCTGGTGAGCTAGCGTGTGCATGATTGGGTGGCACTGGGGGGTTCAGGTACGCATGTGACGAGTCCGGGGCAATAATTCTCGGTCACAAGCGGACAGGATGATGCGCATGGAGACCCAAAATCCCCTGTTCGACTAACCCGACAGCTCAGGAATATCTGGATCGCAGGAGATGCCATGCCATTGCCAGTGCCACACATTGCTTGCTCCCGGCCCGGGGTGGTGTTGGTACTAGTTGCACTGATGACTGGTTCGTCGCGTTCTAAACTTGACCCGGTTGCCCCCTCCCTTTTTTTTTCGTTGCTATAATTAACTGTTAAACCTCGTGTGACCACTGCTCCAGGAAAGGATAGCCGCTGAGATGCTGACACGCGGGTCCAGCTGAGAGGTGGGGGTACGTCCTACGTGTCAGTGCTGGAGTGGGGAGTGACGGGCAACAGCGACGTGACCGGACGCGACGCGATTAGCGGGCGCATCGCATGTGCGAGGAACGATGACGGTAAGGAGACAAGACAAGCGTATCAACTGCAGCTTCCTGCAGGCTGCCGGGGTGGGTTGCTGCAGTAGGTGCCGCTGCTGGCCAATGCCAACGAGCCATTTGCCCGGTTGCGCCCGCCCCCGGACCGCAGAATTCGAGCACCAACGCCTGGGGGCCGTGGTCACCTGGCGTGGCTCTTCCGGCCTGTGGATTATGTGGGCGGAAGGATAGGGATGGAGGAGGGGAGAGACGCGTCCGGTGACGTCCCCTGTCCACCGTTTTGAGTAGGAGCGCTGTCAACGTGGCGAGGAGTCAAGGAGGACATACAGTCCAGGCCAGGCTGATCACACTATCAACTGTTTGTTTTAGGTGGGAGCCCTATCAACTTGACATCCGACACCGTGACATTGAGGTGTGCTCCGGAGGCTTCTCTCGGATAGTTTTATTTTGGAACTTGATTGCTGGTCGAGGTGAAATATATATACTCCATGTCCTGATTGCAGTGCTACCCAGAGGCCACACTGCCTGAAAAGAAAAGAAAAAAAAAGAAAGCTGTAAAAGAAAATAAAAGCAAAGGAAAAATGAAAAACAAATTTGGGCTGGATTCACTGGTGGACCGAAACTGTGCCGCAGACCCCAACCCACACATCGCAAGAGAGGCCCAGCCCAGAAGTTTTCAAAACTCCGACGTATAAAAACGACCCCAGACCCACAGTCCCCTCCTCTCTTTCCCCCCGTGTCAGTGTGTCACGCTTCGACCACGCGGCGGCGCCATGGCGGCCCAGCCCATCCGCAAGCCGCACTTCGACCGCATCGTCCGCGCGCTCGCCTCCGACCACCCGCCACCGCCCCGCGCCGAGCTGCACGCGTTTCTCGTCCGCTCGCACGCCGCGGCCACCGCGCCCGCCCTCGTCCGCTCGCTCCTCAACGGCGCCATCAGCCGCCTCTCCAAGCGGCGCCCGCGTGCCGCGCTCGCCTTGCTCCTCCTCATGCCGCGCCTGCCCGTGCGCCCCGACCACTTCACGCTCCCCTTCGCGCTCAACGCCGCCGCGTCGCTCCGCCTCCTCCCGCTCGGCGCCTCCCTGCACGCCGTCGCGCTCCGCCTCGCGCTCCTCCCGCTCCGCCTCCCCGTCGCCAACGCGCTCGTCGACCTGTACGCCAAGTGCGAGGAGTTCCCCGCCGCGCACGCCGCGCTGGCGGACATCCCCGCCCCCGACGCGGTCTCCTTCAACTCCCTCCTCTGCGCGCACGCCCGCAACGCCTCCGTGCGTCCCGCCGAGTCCCTCTTCGCTGCCATGCCCACCAGGACCCAGGTCTCCTGGAACGCCATGGTGGTCCTCTACGTCAGCGCTGGTGACCTCGCGGCCGCTCGCCGTGTGTTTGACGAAATGCCGACGAGGGACACGGCCTCGTCGATGGTGCTCATTGTCGGGTATTGTAAGTGCGGGCTGGTGCAGAATGCGCGTGAGCTGTTTGACAAAATGCCTACAAAGGATCTCGTGGCCCGGACGGCCATGATTAATGGTTATGCACAGACTGGGCGGCCAAAGGTGGCACTCGCTTTATTTAGGGATCTGGAGGCTGCTGGGATTGAGCCAGATGGAGCCACAATGGTTGGGGTTATCTCTGCAGTTTCACAGATAGGCAGCACGGAGTTGGCTGGGTGGGTTGGAGCTTACGTTGACAGGAAGAAGATCGAAAGGAATGAGAAGGTTCTTACAGCACTAGTAGATATGCACGCAAAGTGTGGCAACATTGAGCAGGCACTGAGTGCTTTCAGGGAGATCCCACGACCTGATGCCTATCCATACACAGCACTGATTAGCGGCCTGGCGACACATGGACACGAAAATCTGGCACTTTCAGTGTTCGAAAGGATGCGGGCTGAAGACATCAAGCCTCACCCTATCACTTTCGTTGGTGTGCTTACAGCATGCAGCCACGCAGGGAATGTTGATAAGGGACTGGAGTATTGGGAGGCAATGGTGCAGGATTATGGTATTGAGCGCCGTGCGGACCACTATGCCTGTGTCATTGACATGCTCGGGCGTGCAGGGAGGATTGAGGAGGCTTTCGAGATGGTTCAAACGATGCCGATGGGGCCACATCCGGGGGCTCTTGGTGCACTCCTGAGTGCCTGCAAGACATATGATAACGTTGAGATTGCAGAAGTTGTTGCAAACAAGCTATTTGAGTTGGAACCTTGGAACACTGGGAACTATATACTCTTGTCAAACATATATGCTGGGAAAGAACTCTGGGAGGAGGCAGAAAGGGTCAGATCACTGATGAGAACGAAACTGCCATTTAAAAGTCCTGGATCCACTTGGTTTGAGGATCGACAGAGAGAGCATGCCAAGATGTCTATCATGGACTGAGGATGAGCAGAAACAACACTTTCTGGGGATGGTGGAAGCTAGGAAGGCTGAAAACATAGCTATTTGACAGTCAGCAAAGCAGAGGAGCTTCGTATCAGCTTGCCACTAAGGTCCTATGTACAGGCACTGGTCAAGGTGATTTCCTATAGTAAGTGTACAATGTCTCCCAATGAACCTAGGTAGGTTGCAATGAAGTTCTTACATATAGAATAGGTGTTATAGCACGAGATTCAAATATATGATTCCCTGAACATTTAGTAATAGGAATTTCTATGAAGTAGTAAAGGATTATATAGAACAATCACTCCGTATGAATGAGTGTACATTGGTCTTGATTTACTGATAAAGTATGAGCAGATTCACATTCACTGCATGAAATGGTTATTTACAACTAGAATAACTCTATTCTGCATGCTGAGTATCCACTTGTATAGAAGGGAGTTCCTCATTCATAAATAGCATACTAATTTGTGCACATTTTTTCAGGTCATTTCTCATCCTAGCCTCACTCTCTCGATGGTACGAGCTCTAATTCATCGATCTTGGGACCAGTGACCTCCTTGACATCATTCCATCCTAATGATCTTGAATGTTGGCACAACCTTTATACCCAGTTTCTTTACTGGAAGCTGCAAGTAGCATGCGCAGGAGCTTTTCAGCATGTCATATTCCATGGAGCAGAAAGTCGTGAATACACAAGAAATAGGAAAATATTCCCAACTGAGGGCTTGTTTAGTAGCAAGGGTGATTTGGGTGTGGGGTGGGTGGGAGGGGGGGGGGGGGGGCTAAAATCCCTTACTAAAGGCCTCGTTCGGTTGCACGAGGATTAGAGGGGGATTGAAGGGATTAAATTCTTTTCTATTCAATTTTGAATAGCAAGAGATTTAATCCGCTCCAATCCCCTTCAATCCACTCCTAACCGAACAAGGACTAAGGGCTTGTTCGCTTTCCTCTCAATCCATGTGGATTGGCTGGGATTGGGTGGGTTTAAATCCCAAACAAGCCAAAATCCTTCAGCCTTGTTCGTTTTGTACTTAAACCATGTGGACTGAGGGGTATTGGGGTGTATTGAGGTGGATTTTGACTAGTTGTGGATTTATTCCCCTTCAATCCACATGGATTTGGAAAAAAACGAACATCATATTTTTCTTCAATCCTATCCAATTGACTTGGGACAGAAATAACTGAACTAGAGTCTACAGTGAGGTGAGACCTGTTCGCCTCTTGTCGAGTGACTGAAACAAATAAGAGATTGTTAGAGCTCAGACAATACCATTGAGTGTACAGGTTTGTTCAGGACCCACTGGCTATAAGCTACTCTATTCGTTCACAAAGACTGTATACATGATGGAATTTATTCTTATATGCTATAAAAGAAAATGTCTTGGCTACGATGCTGGTCGATTGCAAATGTATCTTCTCTGGATCGACTTTCATATCATGATATGCTGTAGCCTGTATAGGTTTTCGGAGATATTCGTTTATTAATGCACTATATTGCTATGTGCCATATAATGCGTTTAATGCGTGTGTCTGTTTTATAATATAAAATGCTCCTAGTACGTAAGTTTTACGATATAAAATGCTCTAGTACGTAATGTTTTCTCTCATTTGAAAATCAGTTGAAACGCACGCTTTATCTAAGCTAGTCATTGTTGAGTTTATGATCCAAATTCTGAAGAAGGCGGCCAAATTGGCGAGCGAAGTGGATGCTTATATTAGGGTTTTATCTCTATAAATTTATTTGTAATCTGCACGAGATCGTCAACTCATTATAAATCTCCTGTGATTTGTAACCACCCGGAAAATAGTGATATTGTTGTTGACTAACGCCCGTGGTTTTTTCCCTTCGCTAAGGAGAGGGTTTTCACGTTAAATCTGTGTCTTCTCTGTGATTTACTTTATGTCGTATTGATTCATAACCGTCATTCGAATAAAAACAACTCATCAATCAATCAGTTGTAGGGCGGCTATACTCATTTGGTTATGTAATCCAAAAGCCAAACTCGAGAAGCTTGTTGGTTCCTTTGGCTTTCCTACAGAGTGATAGAGAGGAATATCACCTTTCTCACGATGCTAGACCACATTCTCAATGCCATCAAAACTGCCTGGTCTCCAGTAATTTCGTAAAGATTTCATAAACATACACTGATACACCACGGTAGCTTAGTCCACGTAAGATTAGATCGAACCTTAAACTTAAGCTTGGCTATGAATAAGTGAGAAATTCTTTTTACCACGCGCAAAACTATAGGCTGAACTGAAGGGTCAATGCAAACTCACAACCTGGAGCTCCGCTTCAAAGGCATATAAAGGTTTGCAGTCTGTTTATCTTTGTTCCGATCAGTACACGAGAAAATTTCTCCCTGTCCAACCTCTACAAAGTATCTTCCCTGTAACTTGGCCATTCATCTAAAACCGGGTTTGTGGTGGTATTTGGATGGGCCGGCCAAGTTCCGGTAACTGTTTTGGTGTTCTTAAAAGTTTGGAGACCTAAATAACATAGCATGCATGTACCAATGCATTTTATTCAAAAGGAAGAGATGAGATGAAACATCGACACAACCATCTCTAGTAAACTGGTATCATCGTAGGTCAGCTGCTTTGGCTTTGTGGCTACATTTGCCGGATATATATCACTTAGATTCAAATGGCTGCTATGCTACTCTTACGGTCCTACCAGAGCAAGACTACCAAACTGATGCTACCAAGCGAGCTAAATTCTTGGCAAAAGACCTAGGACCGACTCATCATCTCTCGATCTAATCAATGTGCATGTCATTATATTGATCTACAATATCCAACCTATACACATAAACAGCAATGGCGAACTGCTTATCCACAAAAGGAGTTTCTCTTTAGGACGACACGCTGGAAGTAAAATGCATCCACGATCCTTGAAGTCGCTTGATGTGTCATTTGGCTCTTCGAGCTCTCAAAACCCAGAAAAAAAAAACGGTACTGGAACTTAACCGGCTATTCAGAATCAGATTTGGTCAATCTAAGTACTACTATTGAGCACCGCGCGCAAATACCTTTTACACACGGTGGCGGTGCCAATTCGGATTTCGGATCCCACCGAAGTCAAAAGGTAGAATGGTGTTACTTTGGAGGGGTGGCATGGTGCTGTACTGCTGTCCCATGACCAGTGCTTCAGCGGTTCGCCGCCGGCGCCAATCGCCATTGTCCAGATAGTTGAACGCGACCCCCGGTGGAGGCATCCCGAGGTCGAACCGGATGAAATCATAGGCGTCGCGCTCCATCCAGGAATCGCCCACGTTGATGTACTCGATCCCGGCGGCGTTCGCGGCGGGGCTGGACGGCTGGGGCTTCTTCTTGAGATCGTCCACCAGGCTACGCATCCACTCCGGATCGTCGGCGTCGGGGTCCTCGCCCATCACGAAGTTCTCCGCCACCTCCTCCTCCTCGCCCGCGTCGACGTCGGGGTCCTCGCCCATCACGGTGTTCTCCGCCACCTCCTCCTCCTCGCCCGCGTCGACGGGCATGGCCGGCAGTGATCGGGCTGGGGTCTTTACCGGAAGGCGGCCGCCCAAGCCCGCCGCCACCCGCGTCGGCTTCGCCCCGCGGCGGGGCAACCGCATTGTTCGTCGCGGACGCGGAGTCCTCCACGGCTACCTCGTGGTCGTGCACGAACCCCCGCGAGAACGTGGCGCGATCGGCGGCGCCGCAGGGCGGCGCTCGCATGTCAACAACCCAGTGGCAAACAGGAAGTCCACCATGGCACCTAAGGATGAGGACCACGCTGTTAAATCGACAACGCCTTAGCCCAGACGCAGCAAAAGGCTGGTCCAGCCCAATACCAAGTATAGTGAGTCACAATGGCTTATATAAGCCCAATGTAACAGTAGCATATATATATATATATATATATATATATATATATATATATATATATATATATATATATATATATATATATACCCAGGCCGAACCTACGCGCCAGGTCCGAGCCAACCGTCCCACCCAGGCTGACTTCGTCCCTCCCGCACGCTCCCGACAGAACCTTTTCACTTTCCCGCCCCCGCCCCTCTTTCTCCGTGAACGGCTCCTCCACGAACGGCTCAACCTCTTCACATAAGTTGCAATCACACCAGACCAGCAGTTACAATTACACCAGACAGCAGTTGCAATCATTGTTTTGTTTAACAGATTTTTGGACATAGTTATATAGAAGTTGTAATCACACCAGACCAGCAGTTGCAATTACACCAGACAGCAGTTGCAATCATTGTTTTGTTTAACAGATTTTTGGACATAGTTATATAGAAGTTGCAATCACACCAGACCAGCAGTTGCAATTACACCAGACAGCAATTGCAATCATTGTTTGTTTAACAGATTTTTGGACATAGTTATATAGAAGTTGCAATCACACCAGACCAGCAGTTGCAATTACACCAGACAACAGTTACAACTATTGTTTGTTTAACAGATTTTTGGACATAGTTATATAGAAGTTGCAATCACACCAGACTAACAGTTGCAATTACACCAGACCAGCAGTTGCAATCATTGTTTATTTAACAGATTTTTGGACATAGTTATATAGAAATTGCAATCACACCAGACCAACAGTTGTAATTACACCAGACCAGCAGTTGCAATCATATTTTTTAACAAAATTTCCCAGAGTTATTCAGTACTTGCAATCACATCAGAGCAACTCAGCAGTTGCATCCACACTACACCAGCAGTTGCAATTACAACACACCATTGATTGCAATCATTTTGTTTACATTTTTTAACAGATATTTGGGTAGAATTATACAACAGTTGCAATCACACCTAATGCGGGCTTGCAATCACACCTAATGCGGGGAACAGGGAGGCGCGCGGCGGCGCGAGGATAGGGAGGCGCTCGGCGACGGTGGGAGAGAGGGTGGCGCGGGGACAGGGAGGTGCGCGGCATCGGCGAGGGGCAGAGAGGCGCACGTACAGGAGGGCCGAGGGCGTGCTCGAGGTGTTATTGCATCTGGGTGCATTCAATATAGAGAATTCACCCAGATGCATTTTAGTGCCGCCGTGTGTATATATATATATATATATATATATATATATATATATATATATATATATATATAGAGAGAGAGAGAGAGAGAGAGAGAGAGATTGGTAGAACAGAGAGGAGCAACGAGATTTTTGGCCGTTAATTAGACCTAGCGGTGGCCGGCGGCGATCAGGTGTGACCGTGTGATCTTTCCCCGGTTCGGCAACTAGCAATACTACCTTCGGTTGTGTGTGTGCCTGATCTGTGCTCTTGTCGTAGTGACCGAGTGAGGCGTTAACATTTGGTACTCGAGTGTCACACCATGGTTTTAGGGGCACTAAATCTAGGCGCGAACTTCACCAAATATGATAAGATCAAATCGTACACATATAATGACTCATATTACAGAAACGAATATCACATTTCTAATATATAACGGAGTTCTGTATAAAATAGATAAATAATTACATCATACGAAAACAACGATCCAGCAACTAAAGTTGACTGAGAGATGATGACCTAGACCACTCACGAACTCATCACATCATCCTTCATGCGTCTCATCCTGCGGTACCTGTTCTTGACCTGTGGGATGTGAGTACAACAAGGATGAGCTCATATACGTTCATCGCTCAACAAGTTGTGGGGAATAATGTGCATGAACTCACTAAAGGTGGAAGCTCATGTGAAGTGTAAGGCTTACCAAAGGAGATGGTTAAAGCTGAGCATTGCTTTTAAAGTTGGTCAAAATTTTATTAGCAGTTACTAAGTATAAGTAGATATCAACCCAAATAAATAAGAAATCAAGATTAATAATAACACCCACAATGCAATACATATGACAAATTAAGTTTGGTTCCATAAATTAATCATGTGAGGGTCCGAGCCTCTCATGACCGTGAGCACGGCTGATATACCAGTTTTACACTCTGCAGAGGTTGCACATCTTTACCCACAAGTCATATATCCCGTCTAGCCAGGGTTTGCAAGGCCCTTAGACACTTCTGAGGTGAATAACTAGGGATACACTACGAGACCTTTACAAAGTTCCACTAGCTTCAGAAAACCCGGTTTCTGAGAAGGGCAATATAGGAATCCCTCGTCCGAAAAGCCATCGCAGCATGATCGACCCAAGAACCTCCCTATACGCAGCTCCTCTACCGCTGAAAGGGAAATAGGGTCAAACCTTTTCCTAAATAATTTTGGTGGTTGAATTGCCCAACACAAATAATTAGACTTACTAGTTTGCTCTAGATTATACATTCTATAGGTGCCAATGGTTCAACACAAACCAATAAAAAGAACGAGTTAGGCTTCAAAAGAAAGGAGCAAAAAGAAAACCGAAGTGTGTCCTGGTCTGGCGCACCGGACTGTCCGGTGCACCACCGGACAGTGTCCGGTGCACCAGGGTGAATCAACTCAAACTCCGCAGCTTCGGGTTTCCCAGGCGCAGCTTCGCTATAATTCACCAGACTGTCCGGTGTGCCACCGGACTGTCCGGTGCACCAGCGGAGCAACGGTTATCTGCGTGCAATGGTCGACTCTGACAGATGAACAGTGCAGCACAGTAACACATCAGAAGTCAGAGCAGCAGGTTAGAGGGGCACCAGACTATCCGGTGTGGCACCGGACTGTCCGGTGCCGCATGAGGACAAAGCCTCCAACGGTCGACCAGCTCCAAGCCCTAACGACAGGGTGACGTGGCGGCGCACCGGACTGCCCGGTGCGCCCATCGC
Organism: Zea luxurians; assembly: GCA_029449295.1. Lineage (NCBI taxonomy): Eukaryota > Viridiplantae > Streptophyta > Magnoliopsida > Poales > Poaceae > Zea > Zea luxurians. The sequence continues at coordinate 7,439,939 of JAOPSE010000064.1, read as the reverse complement.
CAGCAGCCTTCTCCAACGGCTACAATTTGGTTGGTGGCTATAAATACCACCCCAACCGGCCACTTCAAGGTGAGGGAGCCCAAGCAACATTCCAAGTCATATAGTTGACATATCCAAGCCCTCCCAACCACCTCTATTCATTGATCCATCCTATACACAAGATTTAGACCACTACAAACCACACAAGTGCCACAAAAGAGAGAGAAAGCAAAAGAAAGCCTCTTGTGAGAGTTTAGCTCTAGTGCCTTGTGAGATTCATTGAGAGAAAGTGTGTGCTACATCTTGCGTTAATTTGTGCGTGGAGTTTTGACTCCCATTAAACTTCCTTCAAAGTTTTGGAGGCTTGTAAAGCTAGCAAGAGACACCTAAGTGTGTGGTGATCCTTGCGGGGTATTAAGTGATCCTTGAGAAGAAGAAGAGCTCGCCGATCTTGGGGATCGATAGAGACAGGGAAAGGGTTGAAAGAGACCCGTCCTTAGTGGACTCCTCAACGGGGACTAGGCCTTCGAGGGCCGAACCTCGGTAAAACAAATCACCCATGTCTATTGTGTTTATTGCTTGTGATTTGTTTGTCTTCCCTCATTCTAAGTTCTCTTGCACTACTCTTTGCTAATATTTGGTATTGCTTCAAGTTAAATTCTCATCTAGTGAAGCAACGCCTTGCAAGAAAGAACTTATGTTATTGCTCTTCTTATCTAAGCCCTCTTGCTTTATTCTCCATTGACCTATTAGTTGTATTGATTTATCAATTCCGCATTATTTGAAAGCAATACTCTTTACAAGCAAAGGACTTAGTTTTTATATTCCGATAATTGTGTATCTTGTTCTAACCACTAATCAAGGGATCTAGTTGGGGTGTAAAGTTATAATTTTCAGGTTTCACCTATCCACCCCCTCTAGGCGACTCTCAATTGGTATCAGAGCTAGGCACTTCATATTGAGTCTAACAACTCGAAGTGATGGCTCGAAGAAGATCCTAAAAGAACAAGAAGACCAAGGAGAACAAGGAGGTAACTCTTGAGATATTACTTTCCGATTGTTCTAATTATGATTCATGGGCTACTAGGGTGCTAAATGCTTTTAGAACTGTAGATCCACGATTAGAACAAATCTTATACAAGAGTATTATACCTCCTAGTTATGATAAGAAAAATACTTCTGAGGAAGATCAAAGATGTATACGCTTAAACCATCTAGCTTATGACATCTTAAGTAATTCTCTTAGCAATGAAGATTATCGTGCCTTCATATCGAATTATAATGAATCTATTTGTCGGGGACCATAATTAGGGGTACCCTCAAGGCTCCTAATTCTCAGCTGGTAACCCCCATCAGCATAAAGCTGCAAAGGCCTGATGGGTGCGATCAAGTCAGGGATCAGTCCATTCGAGGGACTCGATCACGCCTCGCCCGAGCCTAGCCTCGGACAAGGGCAGCCGACCCCGGAGGATCTCCGCCTCGCCCGAGGCCCCCCTCCAGCGGCGAACACGCTCCCGGCTCGCCCGAGGCCCTGTCTTCGCCGAGAAGCAACCCCGACCAAATCACAGGAGCATTTAATGCAAAGGTGGCCTGACACCTTTATCCTGACGCGCGCCCCTCAGCTGACAGAGCCGAAGTGACCGCCGTCACTTCGCCGCTCCACTGACCGGTCTGTCAGAAAGACAGCGCCGCCTGCGCCGCTCCGACTGCGGTGCCACTTGACAGAATGAGGCTGACAGGCAGTCAGGCCCGGCCGCACGCACCATAGGAAACTCCACCCCGCCCGACCCAGGGCTCGGACTCGGGCTAAGCCCCGGAAGACGGCGAACTCCGCTCCGCCCGACCCAGGGCTCGGACTCGGGCTAAGCCCCGGAAGACGACGAACTCCGCTCCGCCCGACCCAGGGCTCGGACTCGGGCTAAGCCCCAGAAGACGACGAACTCCGCTCCGCCCGACCCAGGGCTCGGACTTGGGCTCAGCCCCGGAAGACGGCGAACTCCGCTCCGCCCGACCCAGGGCTCAGACTCGGGCTAAGCCCCGGAAGACGGCGAACTCCGCTCCGCCCGACCCAGGGCTCAGACTTGGGCTCAGCTCCAGAAGACGACGAACTCCGCTTCGCCCGACCCCAGGACTCAAATTCCGCCCTGGCCTCAGCCAACGGCCTCCGCCTCGCCCGACCTTGGGGCTCGGACTCGGCCACGGAAGACAGACTCGACCTCGACCTCGGAGGAGCCTCCACATCGCCCAACCTAGGGCGCGGACCGGCCACGTCAACAGAAGGCGCCATCATTACCCTACTCTAGGCTGACTCAGGCTACGGGGAACAAGACCGGCGTCCCATCTGGCTCGCTCCGCCAGATAGGCGATGATGGCGCCCCGCACGCTCCCTGACGGTGGCGGCTCTCGGCCCCCTTACGGAAGCAAGAGGACGTCAGCAAGGACTCGACGGCCGCGACAGTTGTCCCTCCGCCAGGCTCCAGCGCTCCTCCGACGGCCACGACATCACACAAACCGGGCGCCAAAATCTCTCCGGCCGCCACGATGGCGTGTACTTAGGGCACTAGCTCTCCACCGCTAGACACGTAGCACTCTGCTACACCTCCCATTGTACACCTAGATCCTCTCCTTGCGCCTATAAAAGGAAGGACCAGGGCCCTCTTAGAGAGGGTTGGCCGCGCGGGGACGAGGACGAGACAGGCGCTCGCGTGAGGCCGCTCGCTCCTTCCCCCGTGTGGACGCTTGTAACCCCCTACCGCAAGCGCACCCGACCTGGGCGCGGGACGAACACAAAGGCCACGGGATTCCCACCTCTCTCACGCCCATCTCCGGCCTCCTCGCTTTCCCCCCTTCGTGTTCGGCCTCGCGTCGACCCATCTGGGCTGGGGCACGCGGCGACACTTCACTCGTCGCCTTAGGGACCCCCCGGTCTCGAAACGCCGACAGTTGGCGCGCCAGGTAGGGACCTACTGCGTGTTGACGAACAGCTTCCCATCAAGCTCCAGATGGGTAGTCTCCAGCAACCTCTCCGGCCCGGGACGGTGCTCCGTTTCGGGAGCCTTGAGTTCATGTCCCTCGACGGCAGCTACGACATGATACTCTTTCCACCGCCGGGCGACAGCGACAGTGGCGGCCGACAGTCCGCCCGCCGGCGGCGAGATCGACGACGTCTTCCCCGCGTGGTGGAAGAACAAACTTCGAGCTCGCCCCGTCCTCTTCCCCGTCGATGGAGGAGGAGGAGACAGGGCAACCAAGGCCAAGCAGGAGGCGGTGCCTCGTCGACCGTCGAGCGAGTCGACAATGCCAGCACTCCAACGGGGGGCGCGCCGGGCATCGGCCTCGCGCTTGAGACGAAGACGAGCACTGTCTCCCCGCGACACGTCAATCCCGAGCAAACGGACGACGCCAGCACGCTCGCGAAAGGCTTGCTGGGTGTCACCCTCGTACCTGAGACGACGGTGCAGTCAGTCCCCGACGTGACCTCATCACCGCCCGTCGACCAAGAGGTACCGACCGATTCCCATCCCACGCCTCTCGGATTTAGCCTCGACCCACCTAGCGGCTCCGCTTTGGCGGACGCTTTCGTAGAGGCGAATCCGAACCCTCTGGGATCTCGTATGCGGTCGCCTTGGGACCGGCTGACGGACGTCTCGACCTACGGGCCCTCCGGGTCCGAGGAAGACGACGAGCCCAGCTTCTGTTGGGATTTCTCTGGACTTGGCAACCCCAGTGCCATGCGGGACCTCATGACCGCATGCGACTACTGCCTTTCCGACTTTTCCGATGGTAGCCGTAGCCTCGGCAACGAGGACTACGGCCCAAGCCGCGAATGTTTCCACGTCGATCTAGGGGGTCCCTCCGAAGGCAACCATCTCGGCATGCCGGAGGACGGTGATCTCCCTAGGCCGGTGCCTCGCATTGACATCCCGCGGGAGCTAGTTGTGGTCCCCGTTCCGGCGGGGGGTCACGACCCACAACTCGAGCAAATCCGCGGGGTGCAGGCCAGGCTCGACGAGGGAGCAGGAGCGCTTGAGCCAATCCACCGGGACGTCGGGCAGGCATGGGCGGGCCAACCTCCGGCCGGAGAAATGCGTCATCTACCCCAGGGCTTCCAGCACCGCATCGCCGACGATGTCAGGGTCAGGCCGCCACTCGCATCCAGTGGGGTCGGCCAGAACCTGGCTGCAGCAGTAATGCTCCTCCGCGCGATGCCAGAGCCATCAACCACCGAGGGGCGGCGAATCCAGGGAGAGCTCAAGGATCTCCTGGAAGGCGCCGTGGTCCGGCGGGCCGAGAGCTCCGCCTCCCGAAGGCAGGGGTACCCCTCGGAACATCATGCCGCGACTTCCCGATTCATGCGGGATGCCTCGGTCTACACCGGGCGCACGCGCAACACAGTGCCTGCGGCCCCGGGTCGCCTCGGCAACAAGCACCATCACCGCGATCGTTGGGCCCACCTCGACGAGAGGGTGCGCCGAGGCTACCACCCCAGGCATGGGGGACGCTACGACAGCGGGGAGGATCGGAGTCCCTCGCCCGAACCACCTGGTCCGCAGGCCTTCAGCCGGGCCATACGACGGGCGCCATTCCCGACCCGGTTCCGACCCCCGACTACTATCACAAAGTACTCGGGGGAGACGAGACCGGAACTGTGGCTCGTGGACTACCGTCTGGCCTGCCAACTGGGTGGAACGGACGATGACAACCTCATCATCCGCAACCTCCCCCTGTTCCTCTCCGACACCGCTCGCGCCTGGTTGGAGCACCTGCCTCCGGGGCAGATCTCCAACTGGGACGACCTAGTCCAAGCTTTCGTCGGCAATTTCCAGGGCACGTACGTGCGCCTCGGGAATTCCTGGGACCTCCGAAGCTGCCGACAGCAGCCGGGAGAGTCTCTCCGGGACTACATCCAGCGATTCTCGAAGCAGCGCACCGAGCTGCCCAACATCACCGACTCGGATGTCATTGGCGCGTTCCTCGCTGGCACCACCTGCCGCGACCTGGTGAGCAAGCTGGGTCGCAAGACCCCCACCAGGGCGAGCGAGCTGATGGACATCGCCACCAAGTTCGCCTCCGGCCAGGAGGCGGTCGAGGCTATCTTCCGGAAGGACAAGCAGCCCTAGGGCCATCCATCGGAAGATGCCCCCGAGGCGTCAACTCAGCGCGGCACCAGGAAGAAGGGCAAGAAGAAGTCGCAAGCGAAACGCGACGCCGTCGACGCGGACCTTGTCGCCGCCGCCGAGCACAAGAACCCTCGGAAGCCCCCCGGAGGTCCCAACCTCTTCGACAAGATGCTCAAGGAGTCGTGCCCCTATCACCAGGGGCCCGTTAAGCACACCCTCGAGGAGCGCGTCATGCTTCGACGCCACTTCCACAGGGCCGGGCCACCCGCGGAGGGTGGCAGGGCCCGCGACGACGACAAGAAGGAAGATCACCAGGCAGGAGAGTTCCCCGAGGTCTGCGACTGCTTCATGATCTACGGCGGGCAAGCGGCGAACGCCTCGGCTCGGCACCGCAAGCAAGAGCACTGGGAGGTCTGTTCGGTGAAGGTGGCGGCGCCAGTCTACCTAGACTGGTCTGACAAGCCCATCACCTTCGACCAAGCCGACCACCCTGACCACGTGCCGAGCCCGGGGAAATACCCGCTCATCGTCGACCCCGTCATCGGCGACGTCAGGCTCACCAAGGTCCTCATGGACGGAGGCAGCAGCCTCAACATCATCTACGCCGAGACCCTCGGGCTTCTGCGTATCGATCTGTCCTCGGTCCGGGCGGGCGCTGCGCCTTTCCATGGGATCATCCCCGGGAAGCGCGTCCAGCCCCTCGGACAACTCGATCTTCCCGTCTGCTTCGGAATACCCTCCAACTTCCGAAGGGAGACCCTGACGTGTGGTTGGGTTCTGAGGAACCTACCACGCGGTATTGGGGAGGCCCTGCTACGCGAAGTTCATGGCCATCCCCAACTACACCTACCTCAAGCTCAAGATGTCGGGCCCCAACGGGGTCATCACCGTCGGCCCCACGTACAAACACGCGTTCGAATGCGACATGGAGTGCGTGAAGTACGCCGAGGCCCTCGCCGAGTTCGAGGCTCTCATCGCCGACCTGGAGAGCTTCTCCAAGGAGGTGCCAGACGTGAAGCGTCATGCCGACAACTTTGAGCCAGCGGAGACGGTTAAGTCCGTCCCCCTCGACCCCCGCAGCGACGCCTCCAAGCAAGTCTGGATTGGCTCCGGGCTCGATCCCAAATAGGAAGCAGTGCTCGTCGACTTTCTCCACGCGAACGCCGACATCTTCGCGTGGAGTCCCTCGGACATGCCCGACATACCGAGGGATGTCGCCGAGCACTCGCTGGACATCCGAACCGGAGCCCAACCCGTCAAGCAGCCTCTGCGCCGATTCGACGAGGAGAAGCGCAAAGCCATAGGCGAGGAGATCCACAAGCTAATGGCGGCAGGGTTCATCAAAGAGGTATTCCATCCCGAATGGCTTGCCAACCCTGTGCTTGTGAGAAAGAAAGGGGGGAAATGGCGGATGTGTGTAGACTACACTGCTCTGAACAAAGCATGTCCGAAGGTTCCCTACCCTCTGCCTCGCATCGATCAGATCGTGGATTCCACTACTGGGTGCGAAACCCTGTCTTTCCTTGATGCCTACTCAGGGTATCACCAAATCAGGATGAAAGAGTCCGACCAGCTCGCAACTTCTTTCATCACACCCTTCGGCATGTACTGCTATGTCACTATGCCGTTTGGCTTGAGGAATGCGGGCGCGACGTACCAGCGGTGCATGAACCATGTGTTCGGCGAACACATTGGCCGCACGGTCGAGGCTTACGTCGATGACATCGTAGTCAAGACGAGGAAAGCCTCTGACCTCCTTTCTGACCTTGAAGTGACATTCCGATGTCTCAAGGCGAAAGGCGTCAAGCTCAATCCCGAAAAGTGTGTCTTCGGGGTGCCCCGAGGCATGCTCTTGGGGTTCATCGTCTCCGAGCGGGGCATCAAAGCCAACCCGGAGAAGATCGCAACCATCACCAGCATGGGGCCCATCAGGGACTTGAAAGGCGTACAGAGGGTCATGGGATGTCTCGCGGCTTTGAGCCGCTTCATCTCACGCCTCGGCGAAAGAGGTCTACCCTTGTACCGCCTCTTAAGGAAGGCCGAGCGCTTCACTTGGACCCCTGAGGCCGAGGAAGCCCTCGGGAACCTGAAGGCGCTCCTCACGAAGGCGCCTATCTTGGTGCCCCCAGCTGCCGGAGAAGCCCTCTTGGTCTACGTCGCTGCGACCACTCAGGTGGTTAGCGCCGCGATTGTGGTCGAGAGGCAAGAAGAGGGGCATGCATTGCCCGTTCAGAGGCCAGTCTACTTCGTCAGTGAGGTACTGTTCGAAACCAAGATCCGCTACCCACAAGTTCAGAAGCTGTTGTACGCGGTAATCTTGACATGGCGGAAGTTGTGACACTACTTCGAGTCTCATCCGGTAACTGTGGTGTCATCCTTCCCCCTGGGGGAGATCATCCATTGCCGAGAAGCCTCGGGTAGGATTGCAAAGTGGGCGGTGGAAATCATGGGTGAAACAATCTCGTTCGCCCCCCGGAAGGCCATCAAGTCCCAGGTCCTGGCGGACTTCGTGGCTGAATGGGTCGACACCCAGCTACCAACAGCTCCGATCCAACCGGAGCTCTGGACCATGTTCTTCGATGGGTCGCTGATGAAGACAGGAGCCGGCGCGGGCCTACTCTTCATCTCGCCCCTCGGGAAGCACCTACGCTACGTGCTACGCCTCCACTTCCCGGCGTCCAACAATGTAGCTGAGTATGAGGCTCTGGTCAACGGGTTGCGGATTGCCGTCGAGCTAGGGGTCCGACGCCTCGACGCTCGCGGTGACTCGCAGCTCGTCATCGACCAAGTCATGAAGAACTCCCATTGCCGCGACCCGAAGATGGAGGCCTACTGCGATGAGGTTCAGCGCCTGGAAGACAAGTTCTACGGGCTCGAGCTCAACCACATCGCTCGGCGCTACAACGAGACTGCGGACGAGCTAGCTAAAATAGCCTCGGGGCGAACAACGGTTCCCCTGGACGTCTTCTCCCGAGATCTGCATCAACCCTCCGTCAAGATCGACGACGCGCCCGAGCCTGAGACACCCTCAGCCCAGCCCGAGGTACCCTCGACACAGTCCGAGGCACCCTTAGCTCGGCCTGAGGCACCCTCGGTTCGGCCCAAGGTACCCTCGGCCCTCGAGGGCGAAACGCTGCGCGTCGAGGGGGAGCAAAGCAGGGTCACGCCTGATCAAAACTGGCAGACCCTGTACCTGCAATATCTCCACCGAGGAGAGCTACCCCTTGACTGAGCCGAAGCTCGGCGGTTGGCGCGGCGCGCCAAGTCGTTCGTCTTGCTGGGAGAAGGGAAGGAGCTCTACCACCGCAGCCCTTCAGGCATCCTCCAGCGATGCATCTCCACCACCGAAGGCCAGGAACTCCTCCAAGAAATACACTCGGGAGCTTGCGGCCACCACGCAGCACCTCGAGCCCTTGTCGGAAATGCTTTCCGACAAGGTTTCTACTGGCCAACGGCGGTGGCCGACGCCACTAGAATTGTCCGCGCCTGCGAAGGGTGTCAGTTCTACGCAAGGCAGACCCACCTGCCCGCTCAGGCTCTACAGACAATACCCATCACATGGCCTTTTGCTGTGTGGGGTCTGGACCTCGTCGGCCCCTTGCAGAAGGCACCCGGGGGCTACGCGCACCTGTTGGTCGCCATCGACAAATTTTCCAAGTGGATCGAGGTCCGACCCCTGAACAGCATCAGGTCCGAGCAGACGGTGGCGTTCTTCACCAACATCATCCATCGTTTCGGGGTCCCGAACTCCATCATCACCGACAACGGCACCCAGTTCACCGGCAGAAAGTTCCTGGACTTCTGCGAGGATCACCACATCCGGGTGGACTGGGCCGCCGTGGCTCATCCCATGACGAATGGGCAAGTAGAGCGTGCCAACGACATGATTCTACAAGGACTCAAGCCTCGGATCTACAACGACCTCAACAAGTTCGGCAAGCGGTGGATGAAGGAACTCCCCTCGGTGGTCTGGAGTCTGAGAACGACACCGAGCCGAGCCACGGGCTTCACGCCGTTCTTTCTAGTCTATGGGGCCAAGGCCATCTTGCCCACAGACCTGGAATACGGTTCCCCGAGGACGAGGGCCTATGACAACCAAAGCAACCAAGCTAGTCGAGAAGACTCGCTGGACCAGCTGGAAGAGGCTCGGGACAAGGCCTTACTACACTCGGCGCGGTACCAGCAGTCCATGCGACGCTACCACGCCCGAGGGGTCCGGTCCCAAGACCTCCAGGTGGGCGACCTGGTGCTTCGGCTGCGACAAGACGCCCGAGGTCGACACAAGCTCACGCCCCCCTGGGAGGGGCCGTTTGTCATCACCAAAGTTCTAAAACCCGGAACATACAAGCTGGCCAACAGTCAAGGCGAGGTCTACAGCAACGCTTGGAACATCCAACAGCTACGTCGCTTCTACCCTTAAGATGTTTTCAAGTTGTTCATATACCTCGCTCTCACGCAAAGTTTAGTCATCAAGGAAGGGTCAGCCTTGCCTCGGCAAAGCCCGACCCTCCCTCGGGGGCTAAAAGGGGGGAACCCCCTCTGCGTCGAAATTTTCCTCGAAAAAAATCTTTTCCGCTGGAATGTCTTTCGTGCTTTTCGACTACTTCGAAAGCGGATCCTGAAAACGACGGAGTACACGTAAGCAGCCAAGGCTGACCGAGCCGAGGGACTCCTACGCCTCCGGGATACGGATACCTCACTCATCACCTTCTGCCATAAGTAACTCATGTTTGGATAAGTGATTCCGCGGACCGAACAAGTCTTCACATTCGGAAGCTCTTCTGCCGAAGCGATTCTTTGAGCTTTCTCGACTGCGTCGGTGACAGAACCCCATGGACGGGTAAGAGTGCGCGTAAGCGGCAAGGCCGACCGAGCCGAGGGACTCCTACGCCTCCGGGATACGGATACCTCACTCATCACCTTCCGTGAGAAGCAACTCTCGCTCACACAAACAGTTCTGTTACCGACAAAAAAGTCCAGATACTCGAAACAAGAGGAAAGGAGACACGGCTTTACAATACGGCGAGGGTGTGTTTCGGCCTCGGCGGCCGCAGAAAACACACGCTACAAGATAATTCGATCCTGCAGGCTCGGATCTTGACGGCTAAAGGGAGCAGCAGCACCCTCGGCGTCGACAACACCTCTGGCGAGGTCCGACCTAGCCTCGGACGGCGACGCGGTCCAAGGGTCTCCGCTCTGAAGAACAACGTCATCACCAAGCCCGGGCCATCGCCGCCAGGGTCTTCTCCAAGAATCCGGCCCGAGCAGGCGGCTCGGCCGGTCACCCCGGGGCCTCGGCTAGCTGTCCCTCAAGGACATCAGCCCGGCCCGAGGCCTCGGCAGGTCAATTTCGGCGTCGGTCCCGCTAACGGACGACCCGGCCAGGCTCCGGCCGACCTGGTCTTCTTTTCGAGCCAACTCTGCCTCTGTTCGCACTGGCACCGCTACCCCTGGCCTCGGCTCATCGAAGAGCGGCCGAGGGTTTCCTCTAACTAAGCAAGGGAAGCCTCGGACAACAAGGCTGACCGAGCCGAGGGACTCCTACGCCTCCGGGATATGGATACCTCACTCGTCACTTTTACTCGGGGCGACTCACGCTTGGCGAAGCGGTTCAGACAACCAACAGGCGAGTCTTAGTGCTCGAAAATGGGGAAAAGACACGGCTCCGTGCCGAATTTACGTACATGTTCAGGCCTCGACAGCCGCAATGAACATAACACCGACACTCAAGGTGCCATTACAAACAGAACTCCGGTTCTGTCCCCACAGCAGCAGCCATGATCCCAGAACGGGCGTGGCCACCGGAAGGCTTTCGTTCGCATCCCTACTCAAGGGACGCGAAACCGACATCAAAGCCAAAGAGCCGGGGGCCGGCCCGTGGGCGGCGCTGACGGCCTCGACGAGGGGGGAGCTTCCTCCGACTGCCACCACGGCAGCACGGACGGAGGCGTCCGCCTCTCCACCAACGCCGACGGTCTGCGAGGCGCACCGGCAGGTCCTCACTCCCGTCCTCGCCGCGAAAGCGAGGGAGAGGGCGGAATGTTGCATCCTAGCTGGGCAGCAACAGTTCGCCTTCCCCGGCATGGCTGGAGGACACCTCCTCCGCAGAACTGGAGGATGGTTTCCACCACCAGAAGCTGGAAGAGGAGGTGGCCAGCCGACCCGCGCAGGAGGTAGAGCCCCAGCTCGCCTCGCTCTTTGCCCCTGCAAGGATGATGAACATCCTTGAAGCTGAGGGCGGAGCCAAGATCGCAGCCTGGCTTGCTCCTCCCCACCTAGAGGCTGGTGGTCACCGTCTTGGGTGACCACCGGCGAGGGAATGCAGCCAGGCTGCCCGATGAAAATCCTTGAAGCCAAACGACGGCTGAAAGGTACCAACTCCTGCAAAGTTGCGTTCCTCCATCGACGAAGCAGAAAGACGGCGGATCTCCCCCATCCGGGGGCTTGGAAGATGGAAAGACACGATGCATAAGGGAGCGCGAAGACACGGTCGCCCTCCAAGAGGGTCACCCTCCTTTTAAAGGCGACTCTCCCTACTTGCGTCCCCGGCCGTCGTGGGCTGAGTCTTCTCCAACACGCTCCAAGGTCCTCCCCCTATGGCACGGGGGCTGGGTCCCACACGTCATGCAAGCCGGCCCAGAGCAGAAGAAGCCAAACCGCCGCGCGTGGTGCGTGCAACCGCCCAGCGGTTACAAGCGGCTCTCCACTTTTGCCCAGACTAGCGGGCGAAAGGGCGGGCAGCCATGCAGGCGGCATGCAACCGCGCCAAGTGGGCGTGATTCTCCGAATCCCAACACGCCCAGCATGGAAGCCCAGACCCACGCGTCATGCAACCGGCGCGCCGAATGCTTCGTGCCTGCAACTGCACCGCCACCTGCGCCACCACCGCGCCTCCTCGACTGCGAAACCAATACCGCGACTCGAGGCGACCCAGCGCACGACCCAGCGGCTCCAGCCGGGCGCGATGGTCAATTCGGCTGAAGACGAGCCGACAGTAATGGCGGTGGCAGGCGGGCAGGAGCAGCGGTCACGTCGTCAGCCAAGCTTACGTCCCATCCGGGGGCAGCGAGAGAACCCTCTCTCACAGCGTGAAGACAACGCGCCCGTGTTCCGTCCCTCGAACGGCTCACGCACGCGCAACGACTGCCCCGAGAACCACTCGCCCCGTCACATTAACTCCACGGTGGGACGGGCGACGCCTCTGGCAGGAGAAGCGAGCGATGCTTCGCCTTCGCCATAATGACCGCGTCAAAAAAGGTACGCCGCGTCGTTCGATTTCGTATCCTTTTTCTTTTTTCCCTCTTTCTCTCTCTTGCAATAGGGACCGGGAAAGGGGGATACCCCGGAAGGGATCCTTCCCTGTGAAGGAACCAGGCTCCGAGCCTCCCTACTGATCAGAGGTTCGAAGGCTGGCCCCTCGGAAGGGTTCAACAGCCGCCTCAGAGCACGTGAGCTCCACACCCACTACTGGTCAGAGGTTCGAAGGCCGGCCCCTCGAAAGGGTTCAACGGCCGCCTCAGGCTACTCGGGCTCCGCGCCCACTACTGATCAGGGGTTCGAAGGCTGGCCCCCGAAGGGTTCACAGCCGCCTCAGACACAGAGCGAGGGATGACCATGGGTACGTTCGATACATAACCAAGGCTCGGGCTGTGCTCCCGAGGTACCCTAGGACATTTCCGAGACCAGCGGGAACGATCTTGTAACGGAATCCCATCGGAGGGAGGCATCGAGCCCTCGGACCCCGTCGCCAGGGGACCGGGTCCGGCAGATCACCCGCAGGTACTTTTGGGCGCGCCTCTGGGCCCCTAGCCGACCCCTAACGAATGGGGCACGGACGTCCGCTCGGATCACCCGCCTACAGCTCACTGGAGACGCCATGTTCGGCGCCCACCGAGGGCAACATGGCGCTCTCCCCCCCTCCTCTTTGCGGAAAGGCGACGCAGGGGCATATGTAAGAAAGTCGAGTCTGTCCTTGATCGCCCTCTCGCCCTGTGCAGAGGCTCGGGGGCTGCTCTCGCAAACCTGGCTCCGGCCAAACCGTTGACAGCGTCAACATACTAGCCCGAGAACTTGGGACCCGACTGTACACCCGGGCTATGGCCAGCTCGCATGAGGGAACGACCAGACCAGCCGAAGCATTGCGCGAGGCGTTAAGAACTCGGAGGAGTCAAACCACTCCTCCGAGGCCTCGGGGGCTACACCCGGTGGGTGCGCTCGCGCGCACCCACCGGAACAAAGCGCAACCGAGAAAGGCTAGTCCCCTTGCAAAAAAAGTGCGACGAAAGCCTCCAAGCGAGTGCTAACACTCCCTTCGAGGCTCGGGGGCTACTGTCGGGGACCATAATTAGGGGTACCCTCAAGGCTCCTAATTCTCAGCTGGTAACCCCCATCAGCACAAAGCTGCAAAGGCCTGATGGGTGCGATCAAGTCAGGGATCAGTCCATTCGAGGGACTCGATCACGCCTCGCCCGAGCCTAGCCTCAGACAAGGGTAGCCGACCCCGGAGGATCTTTGCCTCGCCTGAGGCCCCCCTCCAGCGGCGAACACGCTCCCGGCTCGCCCGAGGCCCTGTCTTCGCCGAGAAGCAACCCCGACCAAATCGCAGGAGCATTTAATGCAAAGGTGGCCTGACACCTTTATCCTGACGCGCGCCCCTCAGCTGACAGAGCCGAAGTGACCGCCGTCACTTCGCCGCTCCACTGACCGGTCTGTCAGAAAGACAGCGCCGCCTGCGCCGCTCCGACTGCGGTGCCACTTGACAGAATGAGACTGACAGGCAGTCAGGCCCGGCCACACGCACCATAGGAAACTCCGCCCCGCCCGACCCAGGGCTCGGACTCGGGCTAAGCCCTGGAAGACGGCGAACTCCGCTCCGCCCGACCCAGGGCTCGGACTCGGGCTAAGCCCCGGAAGACGACGAACTCCGCTCCGCCCGACCCAGGGCTCGGACTCGGGCTAAGCCCCGGAAGACGACGAACTCCGCTCCGCCCGACCCAGGGCTCGGACTTGGGCTCAGCCTCGGAAGACGGCGAACTCCGCTCCGCCCGACCCAGGGCTCGGACTCAGGCTAAGCCCCGGAAGATGGCGAACTCCGCTCCGCCCGACCCAGGGCTCGGACTTGGGTTCAGCTCCAGAAGACGATGAACTCCGCTTCGCCCGACCCCAGGACTCAAATTCTGCCCTGGCCTCAGCCAACGGCCTCTGCCTCGCTCGACCTAGGGGCTCAGACTCGGCCTCGGCCACGGAAGACGGACTCGACCTCGACCTCGGAGGAGCCTCCACATCGCCCAACCTAGGGCGCGGACCGGCCACGTCAACAGAAGGCGCCATCATTACCCTACTCCAGGCTGACTCAGGCTACGGGGAATAAGACCGGCGTCCCATCTGGCTCGCTCCGCCAGATAGGCGATGATGGCGCCCCGCACGCTCCCTGACGGTGGTGGCTCTCGACCCCCTTACGGAAGCAAGAGGACGTCAGCAAGGACTCGACGGCCCCGACAGCTGTCCCTCCGCCAGGCTCCAGCGCTCCTCCGACGGCCACGACATCACACAAACCGGGTGCCAAAATCTCTCCGGCCGCCACGATGGCGTGTACTTAGGGCACTAGCTCTCCACCGCTAGACACGTAGCACTCTGCTACACCTCCCATTGTACACCTGGATCCTCTCCTTGCGCCTATAAAAGGAAGGACCAGGGCCCTCTTAGAGAGGGTTGGCCGCGCAGGGACGAGGACGAGACGGGCGCTCGCGTGAGGCCGCTCGCTCCTTCCCCCGTGTGGACGCTTGTAACCCCCTACTGCAAGCGCATCCGACCGGGGCACGGGACGAACACGAAGGCCACGGGATTCCCACCTCTCTCACGCCCATCTCCGGCCTCCTCGCTTTCCCCCCTTCGCGTTCGGGCTCGCGTCGACCCATCTGGGCTGGGGCACGCGACGACACTTCACTCGTCGGCTCAGGGACCCCCCGGTCTCGAAACGCCGACACTATTCATGATGCGCATGATATTTGGACTAGAATTAAAATCAAATTTGATGAGTCTAAACATGATAGTTCATTTTGTGCTTCTACTTCCTTTGGTATTTGTGAAACTATCCCTTTGAAGGAAGAAGAAAATGAATGATGGACACCAAATGATGAATCCACCTCTCCAAAAGGTTTGTCTTCCCATTTCGATTCCCACATATGTTGTGTGGCCAATGAAAATGATAGCGGAAGCACAAATGAGGACGAGGAGGATGAACGAAGCTTCATGCAACTCTACGCTCATCTAAGCCTAGAAGATAAGGCGGTCATGCTCAAACTTCTAAAAAGAGCGAGAGAGCAAAGCAAAGCTCGTCAAATGCTAGAAGATGTTCTCTCCATGAAAATGCTACGCTTTGACGAGTTGACTAAAGAACATGAGGAGCTAAAGTGCTCTCATGTTGATTTGGTCCAAAGGTATGAAACTATTTCAATTGAGCAAGATAACTCTTTACATTGTATCGCTCAATTAGTAAATAGGAATGCCTTGCTTAAGGACCAAATGGAAAGGCTAAAAAATGAAAATCTAGCCTTTCAAGACAAATATGATATGCTTCTACGTTCTAATGAAAACCTTATGGATGATCATATCATATTAAACATTGCTCATGAGGTTGTAATAGAAAACTTAAAATCCCAACAACCTCACTCATGCACATGTATTCAAATTGAAACTATATTACCATGTGCTAATGCTTGTTGTCCGTCGACAAGCAAATCTTCCTTTGAGCTAGAATTTGCAGGAACAAAATAAGATACATATCAAAAGCTCAAAGAAGAAAATGAGAGGCTAAAAATGAGCTTGACACAACTAAAAGGGAAGTGCATTGCTCAACCTTCTCAAGATAACCGTGATCACATGGTGAAGAAGCTTGAGACGGGAACAACCGTGGCATGCACTAAATCCCTTGAAGAAAATGTCAAGGATTTGAGGATTGTCAAGAGGAGGGAACAAAAGAAGAAAATCAATACCTCTTCCAAAAGCCTCAACCATGTCTCCATAAAAGGTAACATCCAAGGTAATAATCAAGTCACACTTCACACTAAGAGAAGTAAAAAGTGTAGTGAATGCTTTGAAAAGGGACACTCGACTAGGTCATGTCCTCATTAAAAATGGCTTGATTATTAATAAGGATGATAAACTTTGTTTTAAATGCTCAAAGAAGGGACACTTAATTAAGTCTTGTCCCCATTTAAAACAAAAAGGCATAGTGTTAGAAAAGAAATTATTAACTAACCATGTAGCAAGCAAGAAACAAGGAAAGAAGAAATCTTCAAGACTTGAAGATCGCCTTTGCTACATATGCCGAAAGAAGGGACATCAATGCAAGGATTGTCCCATGGGTAACAACCCCACCTCTAGCTTGTCAATTATTTCTCATGCAACTAGGCAACCCAAAATTGCAACTTGTGCTAGAAAGGTAATGAGTTTACCAAATGCTAACACCAAGGACTCTTGGGTTCCTAGATCTTTGTTAACTAACCTTAATGGACCCATCAAGCGATGGGTACCAAAATATGCTTGACAAGCTTTGCAGGAAAAGGAGATGGTATGAAACTTTGGAGTGCTTGAGAGAGTCAATTCAATTTTTATTAACTCAAGCTATCAATCTTCAATGATCTATATCCAAGATTGACCCAAAGTTATTTTGAATTGTTATATCTAAAACTCATATCATCTCGGGGAAGATATTGATGTTGTAGGAAATAAAGAATTAATCCTATGCCGAAAAGTCAAGGCCTACAACATGGAGGAAAGCCAAAGGATGGTAATAATTATGCTTTTAAGTGTAAGTATCTTAAATTATCATTTCTTATGTGTCTTGTGTAGTCACATAGAAAAAGAAAGCACTTCAAATGTTTTTTTTAATTATGTCACCATTCTTTGAAGAAAATCCTCTCATATGGTAGATTGTATATTCATCATTTCTATACCATGGCAATCTACATGCTCTAAATTGTTGTAAGTATCTCATGGCATGCTTTACACTAATCATCCTATTATTGCCATGTTCTAGATATAGAGAGATATTCCATGTTCTTAAAAGAATAAGGTGTCACGTAAGGAATTCAATTCCTTAGGACACTTATAAAGGGAATCTCTCTTTATATCTGGAAATCGTGGAACTAATGTTTTTGTCTAAATAACCTAAGTAGTCTCACATGTAGTGAATAAGTTTCTCTTTGGAGATGCGCAATCTAACATGAAAAGAAAAGTCAATCCAATGATTTATGTTGTTTTGCCTCTTGCTTAAGTTGGATATGATTCTTCTATATTTATCGCTCTCCATGTTATGAATTAGATTTACTTCCATAATCTTAAAGAATTATCTATGCTTGTTTCGTAAGCAAAATTAAGCATACATCATGGAATAACCTAGTTCATATTATAAAGTTTCCATGCTTTAGTAATCTATTTTCCATTCCTTATCAAAATGATTACACAAAGGGAAACTAGTGCTTGTGTTACTAATGACATATCTCTTGAGCTTACTTATGAAAATCTACAAAAGAGTAAGTGCAAGCCGCAAGCCTCAAGGGTTTCCCTTCACCCAAAGGAAGAAAGGTAAAAGCAAAGGTATGAGAACTCATCTTCTTAATCAAATATAGTTCCCATCAATGGTTATTTACTCTAAATTCTACCTATGAGAAGAATAGATTCTTTATTGGACTTAAATCAGCTAGAAATGCATTCAATAATCGTTTTCGTAAATGCACTTGTCCATTAGAATCTAATTCATGCCTTTTCTATATCTGTTCTCATATTGATATGCCTCTAAGATTATGATAATAAAATCAATATGAAGAAGTAAATTTCCTATAATTGATCTAAATGTTTAAAAGGTGCATATTCCTCTTTTCTAATGATGTGCACTAATGCTAAGGATTTTACTTCATGTCTGTGTGACTTGTGAATGATGAATTGTGTATATTCCTTATCTAAAAGAAATCATCCTTCATCATATACTCCCTTGTGATATTAACATCTCTCTTGAGTATTTTCAATAAGTTTGGAAGAAAAAGATTCAACTACAAAGGGAGGACACCCAAATGAAAGAGGAAGACATCAAGAACAACAACACCTATTTGGACAATAAGGTCTTCAAAGCAATCAATGGTGTGGTTGTAAGCATTCTAAATCATTTTCATTATGAGAATACTAGGCATAAGTTATTTATTGCAAATCTTATAAGCCTTGATCAAGATGAATAATGCTTCTCCCTATTTGTCTTTAAAAGTGAGTGCATCTATCCAATTCATTCAATTTCGTGATGCATATCTTTAGGGGAAGCCTATTTCTATATCTTGATCATATTGAGACTAACATTTTCTCTTAGTAATCTCATAAAGTCTCAAGTATGAGAATAAGTTTCTCATAAAGTATGCTGCTACATTTCAATCCAACTTGGTAAAATAATGTCACCTTTATCAAGGATTGTAACTTTCACTGTTAAAGTAGCATATTTACAGGATTCTCCTAGTTTAAGCTTGTTTGATAATCTAATGCATATGTTGTTCTTTTGATCGCATCTGTTATTTGTTTGATCATTGAATAACTTCAATTAACACTTATGTTTCTTAGTGCCTCATATAATTTCAATCGATATCTCTCTTGATATGCACTAAGTTAAAAGGAGAATTCATGATACATTTATGCAATTTGTGATCTACTTGATATATAATAACAATGACTTAGAAAAGGATCACCAGTTGTAGAACTCTCTCTTGTGCAAAATATTTCCATATACTATCTTGGATGTAGGTCTAAAGTAACTAAGACTAAGGACAAAGCACAATGAAGAGAGCATCTCTATGTGAAGGTATAAAAGAGTAAAACTACTTCCTATCTCTTACACATGTACCTAAATCTTCCTCTTCTATACATTCCTTGCATATCTTGTATAAAAGGAAGAGAAAGAATGTCTATGCATATCCCTGCTTCATACCTAGTTTAACCTCTCAAAAATTTCTGATATGACCATGCCATTAAGCAATACGTTATAACCCCCAAGGCATACTACATCAACTCAAGTACAACCAACATCATCACCAACCCAAGCATTTGATGGACCAATTACACGTAGCCGAGCTAAGAAGCTACATCAAGAGGTGCACACGCTACTTTATGAATTTCAATTAAACACTAATGAGAACTTTATGCTACCTAAGTCGTGTATGTTGATATTACTTAGGTTCACCAAAGAGGAAGGACAAAACATATCAAGGACGAGTCAACAAGAAGAGCTATGTCCGAGTCAGTCCAGCGCAACAGAACCGTCCAGAAGAAGCAGTCATATCTTTTGATTCCCAAAAGCTATGAAGGCCCATAAGTACTTTTTGGAAAGCTCTTGAAGTCTAGTTTCCAATGCTTCTAAAGCCGACTTAATCAAATCTACCAGAAAGGCAGCCGACCTACTTTAGTGCTGACTAGTCAGAAGGTCAACAGTCTGCTTGACGACCAAGTTTTCGTATTAAACTGCATCATTCTATGAAGTTTCATTAAGCATGCTATATATGGTGAGAAAGCTTATCAAGTTAGCTTTCCAATGCAACTAGTCCCACGTCATTTGAAGATTTCTAGAAGAAGTTATTGTCAAAATACTGAAGGCTGCGCAGAAGTCAAATAGCCACATGGAAATCAGCTCTGCAGATCTCCCGAAGAGTCTCCTTCACATTAGCACGTGAAAATAGTTTTGTTTCGTGTTTATACCTCGCTAAGGCTGGTTGTTACTAGTATAAATACCCCCCTATGTCTATGATGTAAGGCAGCTTATGATAATCTAAAACAGAACCCCTTTTGTTCAGCTGTGTGCTAACAAATATTGAGAGTGATCTCTACCCCTTTGCTCTTGTGAATTCCTTCGCGGGATTGCAGAAGCGGCAGCTTCATCCGCTCCCAATTGGTGCTCCTACTCCCTTCGAGGTCTCCTCGATTGATTGTAGGCTGTGTTGGTTGGTTTTTTGAGAGTGTGGTTGGGCGAATCCTCGATTCAGGCTGCCGGTTAAAGACGGTGGTTGGCTTCGAGTTTTATTTGTCAGGTTGCACTAGTTATCGCTGCTTGCAGCAAGTTATCTTGGCTTCTTCGAAGCTAGTTATCTAAAGATTGATCCTACGTCGTGAAGATCGGGCATCGTGACACATCATCTGGTATCAAAGCCTCAGTTGCCACGGTAGGATTCTTTACCCTTAGCTACATATATTTTGTGTTCGTCCTATCCACCAAAAAGCCATAAAATATTTTGTCATAGCCCTTTGTTTCAATCTGTTGTTCCAGTGAGTTTTGTTAAGTTTCAGTCCTTAGAGTCTTTGTTTAGTTGCTGGTCACTCTATCCTTTGTGTTCCCTTTGAGCCTCTTATATATATATATATATCTGAAAATATCCACAAAAAGAAAAATCTGAAAAAAAACCTCATCATTTCCTTCACGTTAACTTAATCCTATTTAAGTTATAGCTGCTTTTTGAGTTCTTTGTTAATTATTATAAAGTGTGCAATATCATATCAGATCTCTGTGTTTAGTTCTATAAAAAAGAGTGCAAAAAAAAGTATTGAACAAGATTGTGAAAGAAAAGTAGAACAATCAATTTGTTTATGTGCACAAGTGCTGAAAAGTTCATCAAGTTGTTCAACCAGTTTGCTATTGTCATTTGGTGCAAAATTTTGGTTGGATCTGATTGCAACACTTGCATTCCAATCATACTCCTTGTCTGCATCAAATCTGAAATTTCTTGCGCGTGTGTTTGATCTATTTACATCACTCGTATCTTGTGGTCAGCACTAAGGAGGGAACTTCTAGTTGGATGATTATTTAACTTTACAACAACTAGGACTCAGATTGCATCCCTTATTTATTATTCCCCACCAAGCTCCACATATAAGCCATCGTAATCGGTACTCTGGTCTTGTATTCGCTTAACCACCACTTTCTTGTTACCACCACACATTTTCTTGCAACCCGCAGGGAACTCATAAGAGCTTTGGTTGGTAAGAGTGGTGAGGTTGTGAGATTCTATATAGCTTCATATTCCACCTATATTTGTTGCCTTGTTGCCACTAATTTCACAGGAAGATGGATCCCAACATTGAGATTGAAGAATGTGTCACCATGATACGATTCAATGAGCTCAAACAAAGCATAGAAGCCAAGCAAGATCTATTGGCACAAGATCTTCAGACACTTATGGCTGAAATCAGAGGTCATCGTCGACTCCCTGACGGTGTAAGAAACCATGATGAAGATGGGGAAGAAGGTGAAAGAAATTATTCTAGAAGAGCAAGTGAACATGGGAGGAGAAATCAAGGTGCTGCACATGGTAGAGGAAGAGGCCGGAATCGAAGAAATAATGATAATGAAGAATCTGAATTTGGGGATGATGATCAGTCCCAACGTCGCTATCGTCGCCATCATAGAGGCGTCAACCAAGAAGAGAGATTTGGGAAACTTAAGTTTACCATGCCAAAATTTGATGGTAGATCTGATCCTGAAGATTATTTCACATGGGAATTGAAGGTGGAGAAAATCTTCCGCCTACATAATTATTCAGAGGAGAAGAAACTTGCAATGGCATCTCTTGAGTTTGAAGGATATGCTCTGATTTGGTGGGAGCAACTTCTTCGTGATCGTGAAGAAGATGGAGAGGACCCTATTGTTACTTGGCAAGAGATGAAGCGAGAAATGAGAATTCGTTTTGTGTCGAAGCATTATCAACGTGATCTTTTTGATAAATTGCAGAATTTGAGGCAAGGATGTTTCTCTGTTGAGGAGTATTATAAGGAGATGGAGAAGGCCATGATTAGAGCCAATGTGTATGAAGACGAAGAGCAAACCATTGCACGTTTCATGGCTGGGTTACACCGCAACATTCAGCGTATTGTTGAGTTTCAGTCATACCAAAGTCTTATTGATTTGGTACATCAAGCCACCAAAGCTGAACGCCAGCTGCAACAAGATGCTAAGAGCAGCAAGCCCTTGCCATATGGTGCACGAACCATGACTGGAGGAAGCAAATCAATCTCAAGGTTTACTGCTGCATCCTCAGCAACAAAAGGTTCAACTGGGGGCCTGCGATCCAATATTCAAGGCAATTCTAGTGGAAAGAACGGTGTTGCTCCAAACCCGAGTTATAAACCAGCATCATCAGTAGGTTCAACAGCCAAGAGTAGTGGTATTCAGTGCTTCAAGTGTGGAGGTCGTGGTCATGTCATAAAGGAGTGTCCAAATAATCGTGTGATCCTTGTGAATGATGATGGAGAATATACATCAGCTAGTGAAGAGGAAGCTGAAGCAGGAAATGAAGATGACATTGATAAATCTGAAGAACATACGGGATGTGAATTTGAGCATGGTACTACTCTTGTGGTTACACAAATCTTGAGTGTTCAAACAAAAGAAGCTGAAATTGGACAGCGACATAATCTTTTTCAAACGCGAGCCAAAGTGCAAGACAAAGTAGTAAAAGTGATCATTGATGGAGGGAGTTGCCATAATCTTGCAAGTCGTGAGATGGTTGACAAGCTTGGTTTGAAGTTGCAGCGACACCCTCATCCATATCATGTCCAATGGTTGAATGAATCAGGAGATATCAAGATTGGTTATAAGGTGAAAGTTCCGTTCAAGATTGGAGAGTATGTTGACACAGTGGAGTGGCGATGTTGCACCCATGTCTGTGTGTCACATGCTGCTAGGAAGACCTTGGCAATATGACCGATATTCTCAGCATTGTGGAAGAACAAATCAATACACGCTAGATCTGAAAGGGAGAAAGTTTGTACTCAAGCCTATGACCCCTCAACAAATCATGGCTGAACACTTACAAAAGAAAACTGAAATTAGTACAACAAGTAGAGGAGGAGAAGAGCAAAATAAATTGAGTGCCATCCACAATTCGGTGAGTGAGTGCTACTGAAAGGGAAATGTGCCCTTGGGCTATTTCTAAGTATTTTGGTGATTGAGTGCCAACACATGTGCTTAATTGTGAATTTGTGGACATGGATGAACAAGGTGCAAATCATGAAGTAAAGGTATGTTTCTAAGCCTTAGTACATTGGTTTTGTGGACTAACATATTTGTCTAAGTGTTAGAAACAGAAAGAAGAAGAAACGAGAAGGGGAGAGAAAGACTTGGCCATGTGCAGCCAAGACCTTGCTCGGTCTGGAGCACCGGACTGTCCGGTGTGCACCGGACAGTGTCCGGTGCGCCAGGCTGACTCCGCGCGAACTGGCCGCTCTCGGGAATTGGCCGACGGCGTACGGCTAAAATTCACCGGACTGTCCGGTGTGCACCGGACTGTCCGGTGAGCCAACGGTCGGCCAGGGCCAACGGTCGGCCGCGCAATCCGCGCGGGACACGTGGCCGAGCCAACGGTCGGAAGACGGCACCGGACTGTCCGGTGTGCACCGGACTGTCCGGTGCGCCAACGGCTCTCAGATCTCCGCCGGTCTGCAACGGTCGGGAAGCGCTGGATAAGGAAAGAAATCGGTCACCGGACATGTCCGGTGTGCACCGGACTGTCCGGTGCCCCCGACGACAGAAGGCAAGGATGGCCTTCCGGATTTGCTCTCAACGGCTCCTAGCTGCCTTGGGGCTATAAAAGGAGCCCCTAGGCGCATGGAGGAGACACACAAGCAACTCTTGAGCATTCTTGATCATCCACACAAGTTCTTTGCGCATTCGTTTGTGATTCTAAGTGATTCGAGCTCTGTTCTAGTGTGAACTCTGAGATAGTCATTCGAGCTCGAGTCTTGGCCGTGTGTGTGCGCTTTTGCTGTGGATTTGTGTGTGTTGCTTCCCTCCTTTACTCTGTGCTTTCTTTGTGATCATATACTTGTAAGGGCAAGAGACTCCAATTTGTGGAGATTCCTTGCAAACGGGATAGTGAAAGGAACAACAAAACACCGTGGTATTCAAGTGGGTCTTTGGACCGCTTGAGAGGGGTTGATTGCAACCCTCGTCCGTTGGGACGCCACAACGTGGAAGTAGGCAAGCATTGGCTTGGCCGAACCACGGGATAAACCACCGTGTCACATTTGTGCTTGATCTTTTGTGGTATTGTGTTTTGTTGAGACTTCACCTTAGCCACTTGGCAATAATCGTGCTAACGCTTAACAAGTTTTTGTGGCTTAAGTTTGAAGTTTTTACAGGATCACCTATTCACCCCCCCCCCTCTAGGTGCTCTCAATTGGTATCGGAGCCGTTCTATTCACAAAGGGACTAACCGCCCGAATAGATGGATCCTAAGGGGAAGGGTATTGTGATCAACGACAAAGAAAAGGAGACCTTCGTCAACGAGCCGAAGGACGACAAGCCTACCGACTCCGGCTCGGGCCATAGACGAAAGGAAGGGAAGAAGAAGAAGACGAGGCGTATCAAGGAGATCATCTACTACGACGATAGTGATGAATCCACTTCTTCCCAAAAGGACGACGACAACGACTACAGGAAGACGGTCAATTCGAACTTTTCATTTGATTATTCCCGTATTCAACATAGTTCGAATTCGCATTTGCTTTCCATTCCTCTTGGCAAACCTCCACACTTCGATGGGGAGGACTACGGATTTTGGAGTCACAAAATGCGTAGTCACTTATTCTCTCTCCATCCTAGCATATGGGAGATTGTGGAGAACGGAATGAAATTCGATAGCTCGGATAGCCCTATGCTTATAAATGAACAGATTCATAAAAATGCACAGGCTACTACTGTTCTCTTAGCATCTTTGTGCAGGGAAGAGTACAATAAGGTGAGCGGCTTGGACAATGCCAAGCAGATATGGGACACCCTCAAGATCTCTCACGAGGGGAACGACATCACCATGCTCACCAAGATGGAGTTGGTGGAGGGCGAGCTTGGACGGTTCGCCATGATAAGGGGAGAGGAGCCAACTCAGACGTACAACCGGCTCAAGACCCTTATCAACAAAATAAGGAGCTACGGAAGCACGCGTTGGACGGATCACGATGTCGTCCGCCTAATGCTCAGGTCCTTTACCGTACTTGATCCTCATCTCGTGAACAATATTCGTGAGAATCCCAGGTACACGATGATGACGCCCGAGGAAGTGCTTGGAAAATTCGTAAGCGGGTGGATGATGATCAAGGAGGCAAGATACGTCGACGAAGCGTTGAACGGTCCGATCAACGAGCTGCAACCCCTTGCTCTCAAGGCAACACGAAGCAAGGAGGCGCTACCTAGCAAGGTGGCACAGATTGAGGCGGCTGGCCTTAATGATGAAGAGATGGCTCTCATCATTAAAAGATTCAAGACGGTGCTTAAAGGTCACAAGGGACAACCAAGCAAGACCAAAGCCAAGGGGAAGCGCTCATGCTTCAAATGCGGTAAGCTTGGTCATTTCATTGCTAACTGTCCCGATAATGAAAGTGACCAGGAAAAGGGGAACAAAAGAGAGAAGAAGAAGCAATACAAGAAGGCAAAAGGCGAGGCGCATCTAGGAAAGGAGTGGGACTCGGATTGCTCCTCCTCCGACTCCGACAACGAAGGACTCGCCGCCACTGCCTTCAACAAATCGGCTCTCTTCCCCAACGAGCGTCTCACTTGCCTTATGGCAAGGGAGAAGAAGGTGAGTACTCAAGACTCCACTTATGCTTCTTCTAGTGATAGTGAGTCTAGTGACGATGATGACATAGATTATTCTTGCTTGTTCAAAGGCTTAGATAGATCTAAGATAGATAAAATCAATGAATTGATTGATGCTTTGAATGAAAAGGATAGGCTTTTAGAGAAGCAAGAGGATTTATTGTATGATGAACATGATAAATTTGTAGAGGCACAAAAATCATATGCTTTAGAAGTGAAAAGAAATGAAATGCTTTCTAGTGAAATATCTTCCTGTCATGAAACCATTTCTACCTTAAGAAGTGTTAATATTGATTTAAGTGCTAAACTAGAAGTAGCTAGTAAATCAAATTCTTGTGTTGAACATGTTGAAATTTGTACTAGGTGTAAGGATTTTGATGTTAATGCTTGTAGTGAACACCTAGTTCTAATTTCCAAATTAAATGATGAAGTGGCTAGTCTTAATGCCCAACTTAAGACTAGCAAGAATGAAGTTGATAAAATAAAATTTGCAAGGGATGCCTACACGGTTGGTAGACACCCCTCAATTAAGGATGGGCTTGGCTTCAAGAGAGAAGCCAAGAACTTAACAAGCCATAAGGCTCCCGTCTTCGTCAAGGAGAAAGGGAAGGCCCCTATGGCAAATAGTGCTAAAAAGAACCATGCTTTCTTATACTATGATAGGAGACATGCTAGAAATGTTTATAATGATTTTGATTCACATGTTTATGATTCTCATGCCATGTTTGCCTCTAGTTCCTCTCATAAGCATGATAGAAATATGAGTAGGAGAAATGTTGCGCATATGCCTAGGAGAAATATTGCTCATGTGCCTGGAAAGAATGTTATTCATGCTCCTAGGAAAGTAATGAATGAACCTTCTACCATTTATTATGCTTGTAATGCTCCCTTTGCTATTTGTAGAAAGGGAAAGAAGGTTGTTGCTAGGAAATTAGGGGCTAGATGCAAGGGAGATAAATCTTGCATTTGGGTCCCTAAAGATATTTGTACTAACCTTGCAGGACCCAACATGAGTTGGGTACCTAAGACCCAAGCCTAAATTTGCCTTGCAGGTTTATGCATCCGGGGGTTCAAGCTGGATTATCGACAGCGGATGCACAAACCATATGACGGGGAAGAAGAAGATGTTCACCTCCTACGTCAAAAATAAGGATTCCCAAGATTCAATCATATTCGGTGACGGGAATCAAGGCAAGGTAAAAGGGTTAGGTAAAATTGCAATTTCTAATGAGCATTCTATATCAAATGTATTCCTAGTGGAGAGTCTTGGATATAATTTGCTATCTGTTAGTCAATTATGTCAAATGGGATATAATTGTTTATTTACAAATGTAGATGTGTCTGTCTTTAGAAGATGTGATGGTTCACTAGCTTTTAAGGGTGTACTAGACGGCAAGCTTTATTTAGTTGACTTTGCAAAAGAAGAGGCCGGTCTAGATGCATGCTTAATGGCTAAGACTTGCATGGGCTGGCTGTGGCATCGCCGCTTAGCACATGTGGGGATGAAGAACCTCCACAAGCTTCTAAAGGGAGAACACGTGATAGGTCTAACAAATGTTTATTTCGAAAAAGATAGACCTTGTGCAGCTTGTCAGGCAGGTAAACAAGTGGGAGGAGCACATCACAGCAAGAATGTGATGACCACGTCGAGACCCCTGGAGCTGCTGCATATGGACCTCTTCGGACCCGTCGCCTATCTAAGCATAGGAGGAAGTAAGTATGGTTTAGTTATTGTTGATGACTTTTCCCGCTTCACTTGGGTGTTCTTTTTGCAGGATAAGTCTGAAACTCAAGGGACCCTCAAGCGCTTCCTCAGGAGAGCTCAAAATGAGTTTGAGCTCAGGGTGAAGAAGATAAGGAGCGACAATGGGTCCGAGTTCAAGAACCTTCAAGTGGAGGAGTTTCTTGAGGAGGAAGGGATCAAGCACGAGTTCTCCGCTCCCTACACACCACAGCAAAATGGTGTGGTAGAGAGGAAGAACAGGACGCTAATCGATATGGCGAGGACGATGCTTGGAGAGTTCAAGACCCCCGAGTGCTTTTGGTCGGAAGCCGTGAACACGGCTTGCCACGCCATCAACAGGGTCTACCTTCACCGCCTCCTCAAGAAGACGTCATATGAGCTTCTAACTGGTAACAAACCCAATGTATCGTACTTTCGTGTATTTGGGAGCAAGTGCTACATTCTAGTGAAGAAGGGTAGAAATTCTAAGTTTGCTCCCAAAGCTGTAGAAGGGTTTTTATTAGGTTATGATTCAAATACAAAGGCGTATAGGGTCTTCAACAAATCTTCGGGTTTGGTTGAAGTCTCTAGCGACGTTGTATTTGATGAGACTAATGGCTCTCCAAGAGAGCAAGTTGTTGATTGTGATGATGTAGATGAAGAAGATGTTCCGACGGCCGCTATACGAACCATGGCGATTGGAGACGTTCGGCCACAGGAACAAGATGAACGAGATCAACCTTCTTCCTCAACAACGGTGCAACCCCCAACTCAAGACGATGAACAGGTTCATCAAAAGGAGGCGTGTGATCAAGGGGGAGCACAAGATGATCATGTGATGGAGGAAGAAGCGCAACCGGCACCTCCAACCCAAGTTCGAGCGATGATTCAGAGGGATCATCCCGTCGACCAAATTCTGGGTGACATTAGCAAGGGAGTAACTACTCGGTCTCGACTAGTTAATTTTTGTGAACATTACTCGTTTGTATCCTCTATTGAGCCTTTCAGGGTAGAGGAGGCCTTGCTAGATCCGGATTGGGTGTTGGCCATGCAGGAGGAACTTAACAACTTCAAGCGCAATGAAGTTTGGACGCTGGTGCCTCGTCCCAAGCAAAACGTTGTGGGAACCAAGTGGGTGTTCCGCAACAAACAAGACGAGCACGGAGTGGTGACAAGGAACAAGGCTCGACTTGTGGCAAAAGGTTATGCCCAAGTCGCAGGTTTGGACTTTGAGGAGACTTTTGCTCCTGTGGCTAGGCTAGAGTCCATTCGTATCTTGCTAGCATATGCCGCTCACCATTCTTTCAGGTTGTACCAAATGGATGTGAAGAGCGCTTTCCTCAACGGGCCAATAAAGGAGGAGGTGTACGTGGAGCAACCCCCTGGCTTCGAGGATGAGCAGTACCCCGACCACGTGTGTAAGCTCTCTAAGGCGCTCTATGGACTTAAACAAGCCCCAAGAGCATGGTATGAATGCCTTAGAGATTTCTTACTTGCTAATGCTTTCAAGGTTGGGAAAGCCGATCCAACTCTCTTTACAAAGACATGTGATGGTGATTTGTTTGTGTGCCAAATTTATGTCGATGACATAATATTTGGTTCTACTAATCAAAAGTCTTGTGAAGAGTTTAGCAGGGTGATGACGCAGAAATTCGAGATGTCGATGATGGGCGAGTTGAACTACTTCCTTGGGTTCCAAGTGAAGCAACTCAAGGACGGCACCTTCATCTCCCAAACGAAGTACACGCAAGATCTGCTAAAGCGGTTTGGGATGAAGGACGCCAAGCCCGCAAAGACTCCGATGGGAACCGACGGACACACCGACCTCAACAAAGGAGGTAAGTCCGTTGATCAAAAAGCATACCGGTCAATGATAGGGTCTTTACTTTATTTATGTGCTAGTAGACCGGATATTATGCTTAGCGTATGCATGTGTGCTAGATTTCAATCCGATCCTAAGGAATGTCACTTGGTGGCGGTGAAGCGAATTCTTAGATATTTAGTCGCTACGCCTTGCTTCGGGATCTGGTATCCAAAGGGGTCTAACTTTGACTTGATTGGATACTCAGATTCCGACTATGCTGGATGTAAGGTCGATAGGAAGAGTACATCGGGGACGTGCCAATTCTTAGGAAGGTCCCTGGTGTCATGGAATTCCAAGAAACAAACCTCCGTTGCCCTATCCACCGCTGAGGCCGAGTACGTTGCCGCAGGACAGTGTTGTGTGCAACTACTTTGGATGAGGCAAACCCTCAGGGACTTTGGCTACAATCTGAGCAAAGTCCCACTCCTATGTGATAATGAGAGTGCTATCCGAATAGCGGAAAATCCTGTTGAGCACAGCCGCACAAAGCACATTGACATCCGGCATCACTTTTTGAGAGACCACCAGCAAAAGGGAGATATCGAAGTGTTTTATGTTAGCACCGAGAACCAGCTAGCCGATATCTTTACCAAGCCTTTAGATGAGAAGACCTTTTGCAGGCTGCGTAGTGAGCTAAATGTCTTAGATTCGCGGAACTTGGATTAAATTGTAGCATACATGTATTCATGCTTTTGATCATGTTCATTCTGCATTATGTTGCTTATTATGGTGCTCAAGTTGTACAAACACTCCCTGGACCTCACAAGTCCGTTGCAAAGTGATGCACACATTTAGGGGGAGATGTGTTACAACTTGATCCTTTTTGACTAACCATTTGATTGAGCTTGGTTGATTTAGTCTCAAAGTAGAATTGAAAGGGAAAAGGTGGACTTGGATCATGCAAGACTTCCACTGCACTCCGATGAGGGGTAACTTATTCCAAGTCCATCTCATGAACTCTTATTGCCATTTGCTCTTAATTGAAGATTTTGGTGAGGCAATGGGGTTAAAGGGCCAAGATTGATCCCGTTTTGGTGCTTGATGCCAAAGGGGGAGAAAATAAAGGCCAAAGCAATAAATGGATCAGCTACCACTTGAGAGATTTTGAAAGTAGTAGAATAGAGTTTTTGGTTTGTCAAAATTCTTAAGTTGTCTCTCTTGTCAAAAGTTGGCTTCTTGTGGGGAGAAGTATTGTTTATGGGAAAAAGGGGGAGTTTTTGAAATCTTTGATCAATCTCTTTTTGAATGACTCTCTTTATGCTTAAACATGTGTGTTTAACTTAGAGATAGAGATTTGTGTTTGATTTGCAAAAACAAACCAAGTGGTGGCAAAGGATGATCCATATATGCCAAAATTGATTCAAAATAAATTTAAGTGTTATTTGAATTGAGTTTGCACTTGTTCTAGTTGCTTTATGTTGTGTTGGCATAAATCACCAAAAAGGGGGAGATTGAAAGGGAAATGTGCCCTTGGGCTATTTCTAAGTATTTTGGTGATTGAGTGCCAACACATGTGCTTAATTGTGAATTTGTGGACATGGATGAACAAGGTGCAAATCATGAAGTAAAGGTATGTTTCTAAGCCTTAGTACATTGGTTTTGTGGACTAACATATTTGTCTAAGTGTTAGAAACAGAAAGAAGAAGAAACGAGAAGGGGAGAGAAAGACTTGGCCATGTGCAGCCAAGACCTTGCTCGGTCTGGAGCACCGGACTGTCCGGTGTGCACCGGACAGTGTCCGGTGCGCCAGGCTGACTCCGCGCGAACTGGCCGCTCTCGGGAATT
The DNA here is from genome assembly GCA_029449295.1 of Zea luxurians. Taxonomy (NCBI): domain Eukaryota; kingdom Viridiplantae; phylum Streptophyta; class Magnoliopsida; order Poales; family Poaceae; genus Zea; species Zea luxurians. The sequence continues at coordinate 7,408,851 of JAOPSE010000064.1, read as the reverse complement.
GGCCGACGGCGTACGGCTAAAATTCACCGGACTGTCCGGTGTGCACCGGACTGTCCGGTGAGCCAACGGTCGGCCAGGGCCAACGGTCGGCCGCGCAATCCGCGCGGGACACGTGGCCGAGCCAACGGTCGGAAGACGGCACCGGACTGTCCGGTGTGCACCGGACTGTCCGGTGCGCCAACGGCTCTCAGATCTCCGCCGGTCTGCAACGGTCGGGAAGCGCTGGATAAGGAAAGAAATCGGTCACCGGACATGTCCGGTGTGCACCGGACTGTCCGGTGCCCCCGACGACAGAAGGCAAGGATGGCCTTCCGGATTTGCTCTCAACGGCTCCTAGCTGCCTTGGGGCTATAAAAGGAGCCCCTAGGCGCATGGAGGAGACACACAAGCAACTCTTGAGCATTCTTGATCATCCACACAAGTTCTTTGCGCATTCGTTTGTGATTCTAAGTGATTCGAGCTCTGTTCTAGTGTGAACTCTGAGATAGTCATTCGAGCTCGAGTCTTGGCCGTGTGTGTGCGCTTTTGCTGTGGATTTGTGTGTGTTGCTTCCCTCCTTTACTCTGTGCTTTCTTTGTGATCATATACTTGTAAGGGCAAGAGACTCCAATTTGTGGAGATTCCTTGCAAACGGGATAGTGAAAGGAACAACAAAACACCGTGGTATTCAAGTGGGTCTTTGGACCGCTTGAGAGGGGTTGATTGCAACCCTCGTCCGTTGGGACGCCACAACGTGGAAGTAGGCAAGCATTGGCTTGGCCGAACCACGGGATAAACCACCGTGTCACATTTGTGCTTGATCTTTTGTGGTATTGTGTTTTGTTGAGACTTCACCTTAGCCACTTGGCAATAATCGTGCTAACGCTTAACAAGTTTTTGTGGCTTAAGTTTGAAGTTTTTACAGGATCACCTATTCACCCCCCCCCTCTAGGTGCTCTCAGCTACAAGCCAAATTCAAGAGATAAAAGGAAGGAAGAGGGAGAACATCTAGTTATGCTAGCCACAAAATCTGAGTTGAGAGAAGTGAGGAACAACCCATATCAAGTACTCTTTGTACTTGTGAACAAAGATGTTTTGATTTCTGCTAACGACATAACATCTCTTCCTAGTGTTGTGGCTGATCTTTTGCAGGACTTTGAAGACATGTTTCCACAAGAAACACCGGTTGGACTACCTCCAATTCGAGGGATTGAGCATCAAATCGATCTTATTCCTGGGGCTGTACTTCCTAACCGTCCACCATATCGAACCAATCCTGAAGAAACTAAGGAAATACAAAGGCAAGTACAATAACTTCTTGATAAAGGTTTTGTTCGTGAAAGCTTAAGCCCTTGTGCTGTTCCTGTGATTTTAGTACCTAAGAAAGATGGATCTTGGAGGATGTGTGTTGATTGTAGAGCTATAAATAATATTATCGTTCGCTATCGCCATCCTATTCCATGGCTAGATGATATGCTTGATGAATTAAGTGGTTCCACAATTTTTACTAAAATTGATTTGAGAAGTGGATACCATCAAATAAGAATAAAAACTGGAGATGAATGGAAGACTGCATTTAAAACAAAATTTGGGTTGTATGAATGGTTAGTGATGCCCTTTGGGTTAACTAATGCTCCTAGTACCTTTATGAGATTAATGAACCATGTTTTAAGAACTTTCATTGGAAAATTTGTTGTTGTCTACTTCGACGATATTCTAATTTACAGCAAGTCTTTTGATGAACATGTGAAACACATTCGACAAGTTTTAGATGAGCTAAGAAAGGAGAAATTATTTGCTAATCTTGAGAAGTGCAGTTTTTGCACAGACCATGTTGTGTTTCTTGGCTTTGTTGTTTCAGCAAAAGGAATAGAGGTGGATGAATCCAAGGTGAAAGCCATTAAGGATTGGCCAGCTCCAACGAATGTAAGTCAAGTAAGAAGTTTTCATGGTCTTGCTAGGTTTTATAGAAGATTTGTGCGAGATTTTAGTACTATCGCTTCCCTTTAAATGAATTGACAAAGAAAGGTGTTGAATTTAAATGGGGAAACTCACAAGAAGATGTTTTTCAAGAATTGAAGAAACGTTTGACTGAAGCACCTGTACTTATTCTTCCTGATTTCACTAAAACTTTTGAAGTAGAATGTGATGCTAGTGGGATTGGGATAGGAGGAGTTTTAATGCAACAAGGAAAACCTATAGCATATTTTAGTGAAAAATTGGGAGGTGCTCAATTAAATTATTCTGTGTATGACAAAGAATTGTATGCTTTGGTCCGAGTGCTTGAAACCTGGCAGCACTACTTATGGCCAAAAGAGTTTGTTATTCATTCTGATCATGAAGCTTTGAAGTATTTGAAAGGGCAAGCCAAACTGAACCGTCGCCACGCCAAATGGGTTGAGTTTATCGAAACATTTCCATGCATTGTGAAATATAAGAAAGGTAAGGACAATGTGGTCGCTGATGCCTTGTCTCGAAGGAATGTGTTGTTGAATCAACTCGAGGTAAAAGTTTTGGAGCTTGAAAATTTGAAAGAAATGTATAATGATGATCCTGAATTTTCAGAACCATACAATCATTGTAGAGATGGAAAAGGTTGGGAAAAATATCATATACATAATGGATTTTTGTTTAGAGCTAACAAACTTTATGTACCAAATTCTTCGGTTAGATTGCTTTTATTGCAGGAGTCACATGGAGGAGGTCTAACAGGTCATTTTGGACAAAAGAAGACTTATGACATGCTCAGTGATAATTTCTATTGGCCCAAGAGGAGGAGAGACGTCATCAGATTTGTGGAGCGTTGTGTCACCTGTCACAAAGCTAAGTCAAAACTGAACCCTCATGGTTTATATACTCCTTTACCCGCTCCTAAAATTCCTTGGGAAGACATAAGCATAGATTTTATTTTAGGGCTGCCTAAGACTCAAAAAAAGAAAGATTCTATTTTTGTTGTGGTTGATAGATTTTCAAAAATGGCTCATTTTATTCCATGCAACAAGAGCGACGATGCTTCACATGTTGCTAATTTGTTTTTCAAAGAAATCGTGAGACTACATAGAGTGCCCAAGACCATCGTATCTGACCGTGATGTGAAGTTTGTGAGCTATTTTTGGAAGACATTGTGGGCAAAGCTTGGGACTAAACTTTTGTTCTCCACCACATGCCACCCCCAAACTGATGGCCAAACTGAAGTGGTGAATCGTACATTGTCAATGTTGCTGCGAACAATGGTAAAGAAGAACTTCAAGGATTGGGAGGAATGTTTGCCACACGTGGAGTTTGCTTATAACAGGGCAGTACATTCTACAACTAATTTATGCCCCTTCGAAATTGTATATGGGTTCAAACCTATTGCTCCCATAGATTTGTTGCCCCTTCCATTGCAGGAAAGAACCAATATGGAAGGTTCCAAGCGTGATGCATATATAAAAAAGATACATGAGAAGACCAAGGAAGCAATTGAGCTCAAAGCAGTGCACAAGGCTGCAAGTATGAACCAGCATAGGAAGAAAGTGTTATTTGAACCGGGGGACTTGGTCTGGATTCACTTGCGCAAGGAGCGTTTTCCTGATCAGCGCAAATCCAAATTGATGCCACGAGGGGATGGTCCATTTCATGTTCTTGCCAAGATCAATGATAATGCATACAAGATAGATCTTCCACCAAGCTATGGCGTGAGCAACACGTTCAATGTTGCTGACCTCTTACCATATACAAGTGAAGACACTTCAGAGTCGAGGACGACTCCTTTTCAAGGGGAGGAGGATGATATGACCATGCCATTAAGCAATATGTTACAACCCCCAAGGCATACTACATCAACTCAAGTACAACCAACATCATCACCAACCCAAGCATTTGATGGACCAATTACACGTAGCCGAGCTAAGAAGCTACATCAAGAGGTGCACACGCTACTTTATGAATTTCAATTAAACACTAATAAGAACTTTATGCTACCTAAGTCATGTATGTTGATATTACTTAGGTTCACCAAAGAGGAAGGACAAAACATATCAAGGACGAGTCAACAAGAAGAGCTATGTCCGAGTCAGTCTAGCGCAACAGAACCATCCAGAAGAAACAGTCATATCTTTTTATTCCCAAAAGCTATGAAGGCCCATAAGTACTTTTTGGAAAGATCTTGAAGTCTAGTTTCCAATGCTTCTAAAGCCGACTTAATCAAATCTACCAGAAAGGCAGCCGACCTACTTTAGTGCTGACTGGTCAGAAGGTCAACAGTCTGCTTGATGACCAAGTTTTCGTATTAAACTGCATCATTCTACGAAGTTTCATTAATCATGCTATATATGGTGAGAAAGCTTATCAAGTTAGCTTTCCAATGCAACCAGTCCCACGTTATTTAAAGATTCCTAGAAGAAGTTATTGTCAAAATACGGAAGGCTGCGCAGAAGTCAAACAGCCACACGGAAATCAGCTCTGCAGATCTCACGAAGAGGCTCCTTCACATTAGCACGTGAAAATAGTTTTGTTTCATGTTTATATCTCGCTAAGGCTGGTTGTTACTAGTATAAATACCCCCCTATGTCTATGATGTAAGGCAGCTTATGATAATCTAAAACAGAACCTCTTTTGTTCAGCTGTGTGCTAACAAATATTGAGAGTGATCTCTACCCCTTTGCTCTTGTGAATTCCTTCGCGGGATTGCAGAAGCGGCGGCTTCATCCGCTCCCAATTGGTGCTCCTACTCCCTTCGAGGTCTTCTCGATTGATTGTAGGCTGTGTTGGTTGCTTCTTTGAGAGTGTGGTTGGGCGAATCCTCGATTCAGGCTGCCGGTTAAAGACGGTGGTTGGCTTCGAGTTTTATTTGTCAGGTTGCACTAGTTATCGCTGCTTGCAGCAAGTTATCTTGGCTTCTTCGAAGCTAGTTATCTGAAGATTGATCCTACGTCGTGAAGATCGGGCATCGTGACGCATCAATTTCATTCCTGCATTTATGCATTTTTGTTAAAACTAGGTGAAGTAATTTTATTGCCAAAGAGCTTAAAGCTTAACCTTGTAACGAGGATAAGCTACCTTTGTTTCAAAGGTGGAGGGTCCTTAAGTCTCTTTGAAATCCTTAAGGGTAAATGCTTAAAATGATTCCAACATGCTTTCATAAGTGCATAGTCTGTCATGAGCATCACACTTTTATTATGACATATTGCACTTCACAGTTTGTATGATAAAGATATGTTCTCATTAACCTAATTATGTGCACTTGGCCAAAATCTGTATTCCTCTCAAGGCTCATATTTAGGGGGAGCAATCTATATTATATAGAACTGTTTAAGCTTAATTGACATATCCTTTCAACCATGTCTTTTTCCTTTGGTACATTTGCATATTTCCTATCTCTATTGTGCCAAGGCTAAGACTAATATGTTTCCATGAGCATCTCGTGCATTAAGTCTTAGATTGAAAGGGAAATGGAGTATTCGGCAAAGACATCGCTTCCACTCTACACCTTCAGTATTATCCTTCCTTGTCGGTATTCCGCCAGCTCTCCAATTTGGTATAATCTTCACTCATATATTGTTTGCCAAAGGGGGAGAGAAAGTAAGAAGGGCTCATATTTCACTCACAAGTATCCGTTTTTGGCGATTCATGCCAAAGGGGGAGAAAGCATTAGCCCAAAGCAAAAGGACCGCACCACCACCAATTTCAAAAATTATGTTCTTTCAATTTGTATTAAAGAAGTTTTTCAAATGGGTATCTTATTTTTGATATAATTTAAAATTGGTATGACCCCTTTCAAAATTAGTATCTAAAACCCTCTTGAACACTAAGAGGAGAATTTCATTGAGGGGGAGTTTTGTTTAGTCGAAGGAAAAGCATTTGAAACTGTAACACCCCAGGTGTTACTTAGGGTTTTCACTCAAGTCTACACTATTGAACCTATCATCACATGTGGTTTAATTTGAGCAAAAGACACCAAACTTGGGGGTCAAGATCCTAAGTAGGTGTAACCCATCTTAGAGGTCATGCCTTGGCCATATCATGCACCTAAAGAGGGGAGAAGGGCTCAAACCCTAAGTCAAATCCCTTTAGGCAAATGGAGCCCTAGATGGGATTATGGCAAAAGGGCTAGGTAAACCACATTGTCATGACTTGGGCTAATTATATAAGTTGTAGTACACTTAATACCCTACAAAAATTAGTAAGAGAGTGACCCCAAAAAGAATTCAGAAAAACCCCAAAAAGGTCACCAAAGAGAAGGACATAAAAGAAAAATCAGATTTTTCTCACTTTCAAAACCAACCCTCTTTCAAAGATCAAACATGTTCACCTTTTTCCCAACCTCAAAACCTTATGGCTCAATTGACAAAATGGCGCCTAAAGACCTCTAGAACACCCTGGAAAAGATTGAACCCAACCCTAAGTCGTTTGACACGACTTGACACGGCTTTTGTCTCGGTGTGGACAGCTAGGACAAAGCCAACTTCTCACCCCCATATCTCTCAACCCCGACCATATCTTTGCTTGGAACTCACATGGAAAAGATAGCATTTGGTGCAGAGAAGAGACCGTAAATGGGATTTTTGCTGAGATCTGCACGCTAAGGCGACCAAACAGGCCGTTGAACACTGGCAGAAGTAAACCACCACGTGTTCGACGTGGGCAGACACTCAAAAACGCGACAGAGCACGCCCGCACGCGCACCCCTGCGCGTGCCCTCGACCACCCCCATGCCCACGCCCGTGCCGTGCCTGCGAGCGGCTATAAAGCCCACCCTCGTGCACGACCATCTTCCCCGTTGCCTCCCCCGCGCCGCGCCTAACTTTCCCGAGCTCGCCCACAGCTCCAGTGACATCCCCACGACCCGCCAGAGCCGCCCGAGGGAACCACCATGGCCAAACCCTTCCCGCCCACCTCCGCTCGATCCGAGCCCTCGGATAGCTTCCCCAGGAGGCCGTGAAGCTTGCCTGAGCTTGAGCCAAGGACCAGCCCCACCGGAATAGAGCAATCGCGCTCGCCGGAGTTCGTGAACCCACCGGAGCACGTGGACCGGGTAACCCTCTGCACCATTTCTCAATTCCTTGCGCACATGGCCTCTACATCATCCAGTGGAGCTCCTCGTACACTTTCATTGAACCCCACCGCCGTGGTTTGGCCGGAGCAAGAGCCACTGACGACCTCCGCCGCCTGCGCTCGTGGCCAGAGCAGCTCCGACCACCTCCAACGCCGACCCGCACACCGACGTGACCGCCGTGACCTCCCCGACGTCACTGACCACCCCGCCGAAGCTCTACTGCCGCCGGTAAGCCTCGCCGCCGTAATCTTGGTCCTAGTTACTGTTTCAGCCAGTCAGGGATCGCGGGTTAGATTTAGGTTAAGTCCAGAGGGTTTTGTGCAAGGTCAGTGACTCATGCAAATAGTAGATCGAGGGCTGTTTTGTGAGAGAAAAGGGGGAGAAAACCCAGGGACTTCAGCGCAAATCTGTATTTCTTTTCCATTTCGAATTTACTTTCCTTTTAAATATTGCAGAGAACTTAATAAATGCATAACATGAAGAATAATCCTCCAAAATTAGTCAAACCAATTTTGCTAGACTTTGTGAAATATAAACTTCCAGGCAAAAATAATAAACCCCATAGTTCCTGTAATGTTTTATAGAGTTTTGAATTAAATAAGAAAACTGCACAAAATTCATTAAGGAAGGGAAAAATAGAAATATTGTTAGACCAGGGTTGAGAAAAAATAGTGGAGACCCTAACCTAGTAGTTACACTGTTTAAAATTAATAAACACCCCAGTATACAAGGTTAAGGAAGGTTTATTCACTAAAGCTTGTTTATGCTCAAACTTAGGAAAATTAAGAAAAGGGATTGAAAAAGGAAACCAGAGGGCAACCATATTTTTTCTAGCATGCCTAAGTTATGTACTTCACAAGAAAAATTTGTTGAACCATAGTCCATTGAAAAGAAATTGCACTCACAATTATTCATGAAAAACAAAGAAAACTTTGAAAAGTCCTATGAAAATAATCCTAAGGAGAAAACACCCCTACCTTAGGAATGATTATTCTTGTGCTAAGAAGAACCTAGGAAAAAAATACAAGTTCTGTTGTTTGATATTTTTCAAATAGCAAGTTAGTTATAAGGGTCTTTTTGGCATTAAACTTTAGAAAATCATAACTACAGAACCACTAAGTAACCCTCTGTGATTTTTGGCATAGAAGCATGTTATTACCCGTAGATACCAGCAAAAACAACTCTTGGTACAGAACCCACACCTAGGTAAGAGTTGTAGTGCAAAGTAACCACTCTGCCCCAACTTTTGTTATTTTTGTCCAGGGCATAATCTATTTATTTTTGACCTCAAATTTACAATACAGACTAGGGTGACCAATGTTAACCCACTGTAATTTTTACAAAATTTTTGGAAAAATTTAAAACCACTGTTGTAGTTCAAACTCACCTTAAAAGCATAAATAAAAAAATGAAAAGAGGAAATTAAAAGTGGAAATTTATATTACCCTAACCAACCCAGCAAACCCCTTTAGTACTTACTAAAACCTTTAAGGGCAATCCAAGTCTTAATCCACTATGTTTACCTCTAAGCAAAACCTCAAACCTGAATTGATAAGCATAAACCACTAAGAGCCTCTTATAACAAGGAAACCCTAAGTTATTAACTAACTTAGTTTTTTCTTCACTATGCATAATGGTTACTAAACTCTGCATATCATAGCATACATATATCGTATTCATTGCATTTGATAGATTGCAACCTCGCTGACGGAGAGTACATCCTCGTGCCGGAGCAAGGAGTTGCTCAGGAGGTAGCCCCGGATCCAGCACCAGAGCCTACCATCGAGGATCTGCCTGTCCCAGCTTTGGAAGGCAAGCCCCGGTTTTATGCATAACCTACTTATTATGCTTTTTTACTACACTTATTGTTTGTAGGTTTGAAATGTGCACTTAAGTGTAGGAGTTGTTTGGAACCTTAGTTGCATGAACTCAGGTTTTCCCTTGTGATGGATACTAGTATGCTAGGTCGAGTAGCTGCTTTACTAATTAGGGATCTCGGTAGAAGTCGAGTGATTTTTCTAGCACTCGCGCGAGGTCAGGAATTGGTTGTATCCATTTTTATATCAAAATGATGATGGTCTGTGGACACAGATCCATGGCGATGCGTGGTCTACGAGATGAAATTGGAATAAGGATTAACGTGCAGATACCTGTGTCAAGTGTTTGAACGTACTGAACACATGCCGAGAAATATGGTAAATCGGTAAGCCTAGTACCTGAGTGAACCTGCCCACAGACTTTGCCCCTCACGCGACCTGAGACGTGGTCTCCCATTTCGGTTATGGTGGGTACAAGTGTTGTCACTGCACGACGGCAGTCGAGGTCAGTGAGGCATTGTACGCCAAGGCGTTGAGCCCTGATCTGTTGCCAGGGAATCGATGGGGACGGTTGATATGTGTGGGAATGGAGTGCCTTGCGACGTCGTGTGTTTAGGTTTACCTTGCAAGGATAAAAACTCGATTCGAATCGTCTGCTTCTCGCAGCTAATGAGACTGCTTGATCCATTGTACTGCATTGAGTAACAAGTGGAAATGTGATGTTTTGGCAAAAGATGTTGATTGCTAAATGCTTGATACCATGAATGATTAGATAGTACACATTTAGTCTTAAGAGAGTTACACTAAAACTTGAAAAAACTAAAACTTGATTTTTAGACTCAGCTAGTGCTTTTGGCAACCAAACCCCTTAGCCAAACAGCTGCATGTCTAGAGGTAGAGAAGTAGACTCCTCACACCGGGTAAGTCTAGCTAAGTATTAGTATACTCAGCCTTGCTTGTGGCATAATTTTACAGGTTCTCTGGAGGACATGGTTGCTGGATTGACTTGGCCGTCCATCTTGCCACCGGGTTGGACAGTCGAGTGGGACCCTACCTTGGCTGAGGAGGAGCATGAGGAGTGATGGGACAGGCTTCCCCGTCCCTCCATTTATCGTTAGTTTTATTCCGCTGCATTCCGAACAATGATCTCTACTTTTGCTAAAACTCCGATGATGATGTAATAAATTTGATACTCCGTAATGTATGGTTTTATGCTTTATTGTATTTGCTCTGTGCCTCACCATCGAGTGAGTGCGTGGTACTTGATCCTGTTAGTGGCCTCGTCGGACTAGATCTGAGGGACTGACACGTTATTCCTATTTAAGTGTGGTTTAGCCTCTAAGGCGGGACTTAGGCACTTAAGTTGGAATAATTCGGGCGGTTCCGCCACAGCTGGTATCGGAGCTCGTACCACCATAGAGGAATCAATAAACTGTAAATACCATCCTTTTCAAAAGTAAAACTTGATAGAAACCAGTGTTGGATAGATCGTTAGGACGATCAGGATAGACCTAGGACGTGAAGCCTTAGGATGATAGAGGGGTAGCTATATGGCTATTTGAGTAAGCCCTACAGGCTACTATAAGGGATGGGGGTTCTTCCCTATTCCCTCTAAGTTGAAATGAGGTCGTTTAGGACGAGCATGCATGCATCCTTACTTAAACTATTGATAATTAGGTAAAAATTTTAATACATGATAATGATAGATTAAGTACACTCAGTGACATTGTCATAGCCATAGAGAGGCCGAGTTTTGATCCCCTTTTTATTTTATAATTCTTTTTCTTTTTACTTACGCTTAACCATGCACAGATGACTTCTCACGGATCCTCGGACGAATGGAACGCACAGTCCCACACGGACGGACTTGCACGAGAGGGTTTTCCCCGTATCTTGTGGGAGGTACTTCAGGGAGCCGGTTACACAACGCCTCCCCAGTACGCGGTGCAGCTATTTGAGAAGCACCGAGTGCCCCGCTGTAGGGTGAGGATGACCCTAGAGCCTCATCCCTTACAGCCAGGCTGGCGTTTGTTGGACTCTGAGTCTTTCGGATACCAGGCTGAGGATACTATCGAGGCGATTGCTCTCCACGGGCTGACCACCTTCTATGGTTTTCACCCCTTGGAGCTGTCTACTCGTCCCATTGGCTTATTCCCTGCTGAAAAGGAGGACGACCCAATGTGGAAAGACCGAGTGGAGCATGCCAAGGATATATGGGCTCTTTACCTAGGGCAGACTGCGCACTTGACGGTGCAATGCATGGATGCTCTGTATCGTCTGCAGGTGAGGCGTGGAGAGGCAATGTCTCATCTGATGGCATTGTTGGAGGCTACCAAGATTACCTTGGATAACAGAGAGGAACTTATGGTAGACCTGTCCACTGAGATGGTAGAAAAGGACCTACAGGTGGAACAGATGTCCAACGAGATACAGGAGCTTGAGGAGCTAGTGGGAACTAGGGAGAACACCATTGAAGTTCTCAAGGATCAGCTAATCAACACTCAGCAGCAACTTGCGGAGGCTAACCAACATTTGTATATGCACCACCAGGAGATCCAGGACATGGAGGCCAACGAGGATGTCGACATCGAGGGAGGAGAGGAGCCAGAGCCTGCCTCTAGCTTGGACACTGCTGGCTCAGGGAGACCACCTTCCCTCGAGTCGAGTGTTGCCTCGTTTGCTCACTAGGTCACCGGGATAGAGTTAGAAGTGTGTGGCGGTAGAACTCCTCGAAGCTAGCTTAGCTTTTGCACCCTTGGGGTACTAGGCTAGACAGAGTTGAGTCTTTTGGGTCACTGATGTAATCGTAACAAACTCTTTTGGAGGTTTGGATGATGAATGATGTCAGCTTTAATTTATGAAGAAAAGTTTTATGTCATGTGGAATATCTTTTTAGGAATTATGCAAGAAAATAGTGGTTTTACCCTTGCAAATCTTTCACCGCGTATGAACCCTGACATCAGAAATGTGATATTGAGAGCATTCTTGATTTTTTAGATGGCAGGAAGAGCGCGTCGTGGACAGAATGAACACATTCCTCCGCCACCGCCTCCTACCCTGCAAGAACTGATGGCTCAGCAGAATGAGATTCTGTGACAGTTGGCTCAGCGGCAGCCGCCACCTCAGCATTATGGTGGTGGTGATCATCAGCGTCACCCAGCAGCAGCCACTTATCAGGAGTTCCTCAGCACGCAGCCGTCGTTGTTCACTCGGGCAGAGGATCCGCTGGATACTGATGTATGGCTTAGGGTAGTGGAATCCAAATTCCCACTACTAAATGGAGTTTGTTCAGAGGTGACTAAGGTCAGGCTCGCCACCCAGCAGCTTCGCGGACCCGCGCGGACATGGTGGGACCACTTCCTTGCTATGCAGCCAGTTGACCATGAGGTGGAATGGAGAGAGTTCAAGGCAGCTTTCAGGGGGCATCATATACCAGCAGGCATTATGGACCGCAAGCTCAATGAGTTTTTGGCACTTACTCAGGGGAATCAGACAGTGTTGCAGTATGCTCAGGCCTTCAATGACCTGTGCCAGTATGCCGGATATCATGCAGACACCGATGAGAAGAAAAGGGACAGGTTCAGGAGGGGGCTCAGCACTAAGCTCCGCGACCGTCTCAACACCGTCAGGGCCAACAGTTACAATGAGTTAGTCAACATGGCCATTTCTCAGGAGGACTGCAACACAGCCTGTCAGGCAGAAAAGAAGAGGAAGACCCCTGTAGCAGGATCATCAGCTCAGCCTCAGCGCTTCTGGATTATATCTGACACTCAGAACATGGGACCTCAGCAGCAGCCAGGACGTTGGGTGATTCGACCACAGCAGCAGCAGCAGACACCCAACCGCTCTCAGCTCCCAGTTCAGAGGAACAACAATCAGCCGCAACAGCAACAGTATCGTCAGGCCAATGACAACAGATGTTTCACTTGTGGTAACACTGGACACTATGCCAAGAATTACCCTAGAAATCAGCAGAGGCAGGAACAGAATTCTAACCAGAACCAAGGCAAGAGGCAGAAGGTGCAAGTGAGACAAGGCAGGCTGAACTTCACCACCATGGCTGATATTCCAGAGGGAGCACCCGTCTTGACTGGTATCTTTTCAGTTTTGAATTATCCTGCAATCATTATTTTTGATTCTGGTGCATCACACAGTTTTATCAGTACCAAATTTAGTGCCAAGTGTCAGTTACCTTTTCACCACACAAATGGGGGTATTACAATTTCTACACCTGGAGGCAGGGTTGCCACCTATCAGATCAATAGACATGTACCAATCAGGTTGGGTAGCTTCATATTTAAAAGCACTCTCCTGATCATGGGATTGGATAGTGTGGATATCATCGTGGGGACTGATTGGTTATCGCGACACCATGCGGTAATCGATGTCGCAGCCAGGGCCATAGAGATCCATTCCCCACTGGATGGAGAGATCACCCTGTACCTACCCGACCAGGGATGTACCCATTCTTGTGCTTTCGCTATGATGGAGTCGCCGGTTGAGAAAATCCCAGTGGTCTATGACTACCCAGATGTTTTTCCGGATGAGTTACCAGGAATGCCACCCGACAGAGACATAGAGTTTGCGATCGAATTACAACCCGAAACTGCACCCATATCCAAGAGACCTTATAGGATGCCTCCAGCAGAATTGGCGGAGTTGAAAAAGCAGTTGCAAGAATTGTTGGACAAGGGGTTTATTCGCCCAAGTACTTCTCCATGGGGGTGTCCCACCTTATTTGTAAAGAAGAAAGATGGGAGTTTGAGATTGTGTGTTGACTACCGCCCTCTCAATGCGATGACCATCAAGAATAAGTATCCATTGCCCCGCATTGATGTATTGTTTGACCAGTTGGTGGGAGCCAAGGTATTCTCCAAGATAGACCTTCGCTCTAGCTACCATCAGATCAAGATCAAGGCCAGTGATATTCCGAAGACGGCTTTCTCTACCAGATATGGGCTTTATGAATACCTGGTGATGTCTTTCGGGCTGACCAATGCCCTGGCTTATTTCATGTATTTGATGAACTCAGTATTTATGCCAAAGCTGGACAAGTTTGTGGTGGTCTTCATTGATGATATTCTGGTTTATTCCAAGAATGAAGCCGAGCACACTAAGCATTTGCATACCGTACTTCAAAGGCTGCGCGACCATCAGTTGTATGCTAAACTGTCCAAGTGTGAATTCTGGATGAGGGAAATCAAGTTTTTGGGTCACACCATTTCTCAGGATGGGGTATCAGTTGATCCTGAAAAGGTACAAGAAGTGATGGATTGGAAACCTCCTACTACAGTACGACAGATCCGTAGTTTTCTGGGATTGGCAGGGTATTATCGACGATTTATTCCGGACTTCTCCAGGATTGCCAAGCCAATGACTAAATTGTTGAAGAAAGGAGTCAAGTATGAATGGAGCCAGAAGTGTGAGGATGCCTTTCATACACTAAGGCAGCATTTGACAACAGCACCCGTGCTAGCTCAGCCTGATAACACCAAACCCTTTGAGGTTTATTGTGATGCTTCCGGTACTGGATTGGGATGTGTCTTGATGCAAGACAACAGAGTCATTGCTTATGCCTCCCGTGCACTCAGACCCCATGAGCAGAACTACCCCACACATGATCTGGAGTTAGCAGCCGTAGTTCATGCTCTCAAGATTTGGAGACATTACTTGATGGGAGCCCATTGTAATATCTTCACTAATCACAAGAGTCTCAAATATATCTTCACTCAGGCTGATCTTAATATTAGGCAGAGAAGATGGTTAGAATTAATCAAGGACTATGATTTGGATGTGCACTACCATCCTGGCAAAGCTAATGTTGTGGTAGATGCCTTAAGTCGGAAGGCCCAGTGCAACTGTGTGAGTATGGATGCAAAAATCACCACCCTGTGTGATGAATTGTGCAAGCTGAACATAGAAGTTGTCTCCTCCAGTGCTTTAAGTTATATTTCAGTGAAGCACACCTTACATGAGCAAATAGTCATGGCATAGATTGGTGACAAGGGTGTTTAAATTATTAAGGAAATGATCGAACAGAAGGTGGAAAAATACAAATGTTTCTGTCAGGACAACAAAGGGATTCTATGGTTTGGAGACCAATTGGTTGTTCCCAAGAACCCCGAGCTCAGAAAGAAAATATTAGATGAAGCTCACCTTTCAAAATTCTCCATGCACCCCGGCAGTAACAAGATGTATCATGACCTCAGATCCTTGTACTGGTGGACCAGAATGAAAAGGAAAATTGCTAAGTACATATCTGAATGCGACACTTGCCAGAGGGTCAAGGCCAGTCATTTGAAGGTAGCAAGCACCTTACAGCCCCTTCCCATACCATCCTAGAAATGGGAGGATATTTGCATGGATTTCATTGTGGGATTGCCCAATACCTCCCGGCACCACGATTCCATTTGGGTCATTATGGATAGGTTGACCAAGACCGCTCATTTCTTGCCAGTGCATACCACCCACAAGACAGAGAAATATGCAGAAATCTATGTTGATCAAATAGTGTGTTTGCATGGAATTCCGAAAACCATTGTGTCTGATAGAGGAGCACTGTTTGTGGCACGCTTTTGGGAGCAGCTCCAAGAGTCACTTGGGACCCATGCAATAAGAAGCTCAGCATACCATCCGCAGACAGATGGTCAGATAGAAAGAGTGAATCAAATTCTCGAAGACATGTTGCGAGCCTGTGTGCTACATTATGGTAAAAATTGGGACAAGTGCCTTTCCTTGGCGGAGTTTTCATATAACAACAGCTACCAGTCCAGCCTAAAGATGGCACCTTTCGAGGCCTTGTATGGGAGAAGGTGTAGGACACCGCTAAATTGGTCTCAAACTGGAGAGAGGGAAATATTTGGGCCTGACTTGGTACTTGAAGGAGAGGAGAAGGTCAGAGTCATTAAGAAGAACCTAGAAGCTGCTCAGGCCAGGCAAAAGAGCTATCATGACAAGAGGAGGAAGCCTCTATGGTTTGAAGTGGGAGATCCTGTTTATCTTAAGGTGTCACCCACCAAAGGTGTTCAAAGATTTGGAATCAAGGGCAAGTTAGCTCCTCGCTACATTGGGCCCTATGAGATCAAAGCGATTTGTGGACCCGTAGCATATCAATTGAAGCTGCCACCCCACATGTCAGCAGTTCATGATGTGTTCCACATATCTCAGCTACGGAAGTGTGTCCGCTTACCCATAGAAGTATTACCTGAACTAGAATTGGAGATAGAACCAGACTTGTCTTATCAAGAGCACCCCGTCAAGGTATTGGATCAAAAGGAGAGATCGACGCGGGCAAGGTCGATCAGGATGTATAAAGTTCAGTGGAGTCACCATTCAGTGGGAGAGGCTACGTGGGAGACTGAGGATTTTCTACGTTCTTGCTTCCCCGACTTTCTACCCAAAGGAATCGGTACGTAATCCAAAACCCCACCCCCACCTTCCCTTTTGAATCTAAATATAAGAAAAACTTAGATGTTAAAGGTATTGTAAACTTTGAAAATGGTTTAAAAAGGGTTTCCTTCTGAAGTTGCAAAGAGAATGACATTCGAAGAGCAGTTAACTAGAGAAACTTGGATAAAGGCAAATGCAACACCCCAACACACCTTTTTGGTACCCCCCTCTAAAGGACCCTACCCAAAATCTCGGGACGAGATTCCTTTAAGGGGGGAGGGCTGTAACACCCCAGGTGTTACTTAGGGTTTTCACTCAAGTCTACACTATTGAACCTATCATCACATGTGGTTTAATTTGAGAAAAAGACACCAAACTTGGGGGTCAAGATCCTAAGTAGGTGTAACCCATCTTAGAGGTCATGCCTTGGACCTATCATGCACCTAAAGAGGGGAGAAGGGCTCAAACCCTAAGTCAAATCCCTTTAGGCAAATGGAGCCCTAGATGGTATTATGGCAAAAGGGCTAGGTAAACCACATTGTCATGACTTGGGCTAATTATAAAAGTTATAGTACACTTAATACCCTACAAAAATTAGTAAGAGAGTGACCCCAAAATGAATTCAGAAAAAACCCCAAAAAGGTCACCAAAGAGAAGGACATAAAAGAAAAATCAGATTTTTCTCACTTTCAAAACCAACCCTCTTTCAAAGATCAAACATGTTCACCTTTTTCCCAACCTCAAAACCTTATGGCCCAATTGAAAAAATGGCGCCTAAAGACCTCTAGAACACCCTGGAAAAGTTTGAACCCAACCCTAAGTCGTTTGAAACGACTTGACATGGCTTTTGTCTCGGTGTGGACAGCTCGGACAGAGCCAACTTCTCACCCCCATATCTCTCAACCCCGACCATATCTTTGCTTGGAACTCACATAGAAAAGATAGGATTTGGTGCAGAGAAGAGACCGTACACGGGATTTTTGCTGAGATCTGCACGCTAAGGCGACCAAACAGGCCGTTTAACACTGGCAGAAGTAAACCACCACGTGTTCGACGTGGGCAGACACTCGGGAACGCGACAGAGCACGCCCGCACGCGCACCCCCGCGCGCGCCCTCGGCCGCCCCCGTGCCCACGCCCGTGCCGTGCCCGCGAGCGGCTATAAAGCCCACCCTCGTGCACGGCCATCTTCCCCATTGCCTCCCCCATGCCGCGCCTAACTTTCCTGAGCTCGCCCGCAGCTCCGGTGACCTCCCCGCGACCCGCTAGAGCCGCCCGAGGGCAACCACCATGGCCAAACCCTTCCCGCCCACCTTCGCTCGATCCGAGCCCTCGGATAGCTTCCCTAGGAGGCCGTGAAGCTTGTCCGAGCTTGAGCCGAGGACTAGCCCCACCGGAATAGTGCAATCGCGCTCGCCGGAGTTCGTGAACCCGCCGGAGCACGTGGACTGGGTAACCCTCTGCACCATTTCTCAATTCCTTGCGCACATGGCCTCTACATCACCCAGTGGAGCTCCTCGTGCACTTTAATTGAACCCCACCACCGTGGTTTGGCCAGAGCAGGAGCCGCCGACGACCTTCGCCGCCTGCGCTCGTGGCCAGAGCAGCTCTGACCACCTCCGACGCTGACCCGCACACCGACATGACCGCTGTGACCTCCCCGACGTCACTGACCACCCCGCCGGAGCTCTACTGCCGCCAGTAAGCCTCGCCGCCGTAATCTTTGCCCCGGTTACTGTTTCAGCCAGTCAGGGATCACGGGTTAGATTTAGGTTAAGTCCAGGGGGTTTTGTGCAAGGTCAGTGACTCATGCAAATAGTAGATCGAGGGCTGTTTTGTGAGAGAAAAGAGGGAGAAAACCCAGGGACTTCAGCGCAAATCTGTATTTCTTTTCCATTTCGAATTTACTTTTCTTTTAAATATTGCAGAGAACTTAGAAAATGCATAACTTGAAGAATAATCCTCCAAAATTAGTCAAACCAATTTTGCTAGACTTTGTGAAATATAAACTTCCAGGCAAAAATAATAAACCCCATAGTTCCTGTAATGTTTTATAGAGTTTTGAATTAAATAAGAAAACTGCCCAAAATCCATTAAGGAAGGGAAAAATAGAAATATTGTTAGACCAGGGTTGTGAAAAATAGTGGAGACCCTAACCTAGTAGTTACACTGTTTAAAATTAATAAACATCCCAGTATACAAGGTTAAGGAAGGTTTATTCACTAAAGCTTGTTTATGCTCAAACTTAGGAAAATTAATAAAAGGGATTGAAAAAGGAAACCAGAGGGCAACCATATTTTTCCTAGCATGCCTAAGTTATGTAGTTCACAAGAAAAATCTGTTGAACCATAGTCCATTGAAAAGAAATTGCACTCACAATTATTCATGAAAAACAGAGAAAACTTTGAAAAGTCCTATGAAAATAATCCTAAGGAGAAAACACCCCTACCTTAGGAATGACTATTCTTGTGCTAAGAAGAACCTAGGAAAAAAATACAAGTTCTGTTGTTTGATATTTTTCAAATAGCAAGTTAGTTATAAGGGTCTTTTTGGCATTAAACTTTAGAAAATCATAACTACAGAACCACTAAGTAACCCTCTGTGATTTTTGGCACTGAAGCATGTTATTAGCCATAGATACCAGCAAAAATAACTCTTGGTACAGAACCCAAAACTAGGTAAGAGTTGTAGTGCAAAGTAACCCCTCTGCCCCAACTTTTGTTATTTTTGTCCAGGGCATAATCTATTTATTTTTTACCTCAAATTTACAAGACAAGACTAGGGTGACCAATGTTAACCCACTGTAATTTTTACAAAATTTTTGGAAAAATTTAAAACCACTATTGTAGTTCAAACTCACCTTAAAAGCATAAATAAAAAAAATGAAAAGAGGAAATTAGAAGTGGAAATTTATATTACCCTAACCAACCCAACAAACCCATTTAGTACTTACTAAAACCTTTAAGGGCAATCCAAGTCTTAATCCACTATGTTTACCTCTAAGCAAAACCTCAAACCTGAATTGATAAGCATAAACCACTAAGAGCCTCTTATAACAAGGAAACCCTAAGTTATTAACTAACTTAGTTTTTTTCTTCACTATGCATAATGGTTACTAAACTCTGCATATCATAGCATACATATATCTTATTCATTGCATTCGATAGATTGCAACCTCGCTGACGGAGAGTACATCCTCGTGCCGGAGCAAGGAGTTGCTCAGGAGGTAGCCCCGGATCTAGCACCAGAGCCTGCCATCAAGGATCTGCCTGCCCCAGCTTTGGAAGGCAAGCCCTGGTTTTATGCATAACCTACTTATTATGCTATTTTACTACACTTATTGTTTGTAGGTTTGAAATGTGCACTTAAGTGTAGGAGTTGTTTGGAACCTTAGTTGCATGAACTCAGGTTTTTCCCTTGTGATGGATACTAGTATGCTAGGTCGAGTAGTTGCTTTACTAATTAGGGATCTCGGTAGAAGTCGAGTGATTTTTCTAGCACTCGCGCGAGGTCAGGAATTGGTTGTATCCATTTTTATATTAGAATGATGATGGTCTGTGGACACGGATCCATGGGGATGCGTGGTCTACGAGATGAAATTGGAATAAGGATTAACGTGCGGATACCTGTGTCAAGCGTTTGAACGTACTGAACACATGCCGAGAAATATGGTAAATCGGTAAGCCTTGTACCTGAGTGAACCTGCCCACAGACTTTGTCCCTCACGCGACCTGAGACGTGGTCTCCCATTCCGGTTATGGTGGGTACAAGTGCGGTCACTGCACGACGGTAGTCGGGGTCAGTGAGGCATTGTACGCCAAGGCGGTGAGCCCTGATCTGTTGCCAGAGAATCGATGGGGACGGTTGATATGTGTGGGGATGGAGTGCCTCACCACGTCGTGTGTTTAGGTTTACCTTGCAAGGATAAAAACTCGATTCGAATCGTCTGCTTCTCGCAGCTAATGAGACTGCTTGATCCATTGTACTGCATTGAGTAACAAGTGGAAATGTGATGTTTTGGCAAAAGATGTTGATTGCTAAATGCTTGATACCATGAATGATTAGATAGTACACATTTAGTCTTAAGAGAGTCACACTAAAACTTGAAAAAGTTAAAACTTGATTTTTAGACTCAGCTAGTGCTTTTGGCAACCAAACCCCTCAGCCGAACAACTGCATGTCTAGAGGTAGAGGAGTAGACTCCTCACACCGGGTAAGTCTACCTGAGTATTAGTATACTTAGCCTTGCTTGTGGCATAATTTTACAGGTTCTCTGGAGGACATGGTTGCTGGAGTGACTTGGCCGTCCATCTTGCCACCGGGTTGGACAGTCGAGTGGGACCCTACCTCGGCTGAGGAGGAGCATGAGGAGTGACGGGACAGGCTTCCCCGTCCCTCCATTTATCGTTAGTTTTATTCTGCTGCATTCCAAACAATGATCTCTACTTTTGCTAAAACTCCGATGATGATGTAATAAATTTGATACTCCGTAATGTATGGTTTTATGCTTTATTGTATTTGCTCTGTGTCTCACCATCGAGTGAGTACATGGTACTTGATCCTGTTAGTGGCCTCGTCGGACTAGATCCGAGGGACTGACGTGTTATTCCTATTTAAGTGTGGTTTAGCCTCTAAGGCGGGACTTAGGCACTTAAGTTGGAATAATTCGGGCGGTTTCGCCACAGAAACAGGGGGTGAAAATTTCAAATCTTGAAAATGCTTCTCAAAATCTTATTCATATACCTTTGACTATTTTGCAAAAGACTTTGAAAAGAATTTCCAAAAGAGTTTGCAAAAACAAAACAAGTGGTGCAAGCGTGGTCCAAAATGTTAAAATGAAGAAAGCAATCCATGCATATCTTATGAAAATGTAAATTGGTTTAATTCCAAGCAACCTCTGCACTTACCGTATGCAAACTAGTTCAATTCTACACTTATATATTTGCTTTGGTTTGTGTTGGCATGAATCACCAAAAAGGGGGAGATTGAAAGGGAAATAGGGTCAAACCTTTTCTTAAATAATTTTGGTGGTTGAATTGCCCAACACAAATAATTGGACTAACTAGTTTGCTCTAGATTATACATTCTACAGGTGCCAATGGTTCAACACAAACCAATAAAAAGAACAAGTTAGGCTTCAAAAGAAAGGAGCAAAAAGGAAACCGAAGTGTGCCCTGGTCTGGCGCACCGGACTGTCCAGTGTGCCACCAGACAGTGTCCGGTGTGCCAGGGTGAATCAACTCAAACTCCGCAGCTTCGGGTTTCCCAGGCGCAGCTTCGCTATAATTCACCGGACTGTCCGGTGTGCCACCGGACTGTCCGGTGCACCAGCGGAGCAACGGTTATCTGCGCGCAACGGTCGACTCTGACAGATGAACAGTGCAGCACAGTAACACGTCAGAAGTCAGAGCAGAAGGTCAGAGGGGCACCGGACTGTCCGGTGCCGCATAAGGACAAAGCCTCCAACGGTCGACCAGCTCCAAGCCCTAATGATAGGGTGACGTGGTGGCGCACCGGATACTGTCCGGTGCGCCCATCACCAGCAGCCTTCTCCAACGGCTACAATTTGGTTGGTGGCTATAAATACCACCCCAACCAGCCACTTCAAGGTGAGGGAGCCCAAGCAACATTCCAAGTCATATAGTTGACATATCCAAGACCTCCCAACCACCTCTATTCATTGATCCATCCTATACACAAGATTTAGACCACTACAAACCACACAAGTGCCACAAAAGAGAGAGCAAGCAAAAGAAAGCCTCTTGTGAGAGTTTAGCTCTAGTGCCTTGTGAGATTCATTGAGAGAAAGTGTGTGCTACATCTTGCGTTCATTTGTGCGTGGAGTTTTGACTCCCATTAAACTTTCTCCAAAGTTTTGGAGGCTTGTAAAGCTAGCAAGAGACACCTAAGTGTGTGGTGATCAAACGGGGACTAGGCCTTCGAGGGCCGAACCTCGGTAAAACAAATCACCCGTGTCTCTTGTGTTTATTGCTTGTGATTTGTTTGTCTTCCCTCATTCTAAGTTCTCTTGCACTACTCTTTGCTAATATTTGGTATTGCTTCAAGTTAAATTCTCATCTAGTGAAGCAACGCCTTGCAAGAAAGAACTTATGTTATTGCTCTTCTTATCTAAGCTATCTTGCTTAATTCTCCATTGACCTATTAGTTGTATTGATTTATCAATTCCGCATTATTTGAAAGCAATACTCTTTACAAGCAAAGGACTTAGTTTTTATATTCCGATAATTGTGTATCTTGTTCTAACCACTAATCAAGGGATCTAGTTGGGGTGTAAAGTTATAATTTTCAGGTTTCGCCTATCCACCCCCTCTAGGCGACTCTCAACCGCCCTTGCCCCTTTCGGGTAAGGTAGTCCTCCACTAGCTTTCCTAATTAGTCAGCTAAGGATGTCCCATATCACCCTTGTGGTAGCACTGTTTTTTCGGGTGGTTCTCCATGTTTTAATTAACATAATGATCTTATCATGAACAATAATCAACAACAACAAAATTGGAACATGAACATAATATAACATTACTTTCCCAAAACCAGGTAGAGCAATAGCAAAACTAACTAATAGTTCATCTGTTTGCAAGGTGGGAGATAAACAACGCTAGGGAAACCTATTAGGTCCCATCAAATTAACCTGAGTATGTCATAGTGATTAATAGAAATATTATTGGGTAAAGGAAAGTGATCAAGGACACAACTTTTCTTAGACTCAAGATACCCAGGTACCAACTTGGTCTTCAAGTGACTCGTAACCTCGCTGCTATTCATAGCAATACACAAAAACATGATATAAGAAAAATTAACATCACACCAAACATAAGAACAAACTGCATAATGATGTTATACGCGTCTTAACTGGATCCTAGGTTTGAGAACCACTAAATTCGGAGTTACGGTTATAAAGTTATGATTTTCTAAAGGTTTAAGTGTTTACCATAAAGCAAAGGAGGTACAAGAATTTAATCATAGGTTTCATGGTAATACAAAGTTATGAGATGATAAACAATATTAATGTGAGATTAATGCAACTAGAATGGATCAAAAAGGAGTTAAAATGAATTACTTATGAATTAAACAAGTTTCTAGAATTATTTTTATACCAGAAATCATTTTTCTATTTTATTTTACTCATTTTTTATCTATCCTCTGGCTGCGGGTATCAATTACAGAAAGCTCGGGGGTTTAACTTACAAATTTCTAGACCTAGATTTAATTACTTTACCACAGGTGTGGACGGCGGGTTGAATAAGAAAAAGTGCATGAGCTCTTTAGTAAAATAGACAGGCCGAAGGGGTATGCAAAAATGGCGATCGTCCGATCAACAACCTAGGGTGTACATTAGATCGAAACAATCATGAAACCTCGGTCGCACGATCTAGACGGACGACCCAGATTTAAACACATCTGGATCCATCTCCCCGTGCCCGATTTAGATCCAACATCTGCGATCAAAATCCACCGAACCGTTATTCTCATCTAATCTGGACCGTCCATCACCAGATCCACGACGCCGAACCCTTCTTCCACAACTCGGCGGCAACAAGTGCTCGCGCGCAGAGGTCGCGACAGCACCCTCGCCAGAGAGCGGCAATTCGGCCCACCAGTGATTAATCTCAAACATCAATGTGTGCATAACAGAGAGGAGGGAATGGTAGATCGGCTAGGGAACTTTTAATCTTGAATTAGGGGTGTCGGAGGCACTGCCCATGTCAAGGCTATACTCCATGATGGAATACGAACGACAGTGAGGAATTGACATACCGGGGCTTGATACAATTATGGAGTCAGGCCATGGAGCAGGGTAGGTCGGGTGCCATGCTCGAACTCCAGTGAGTATGGTCGGACGCTCCGATTGTTGTCGTCATGGCTTCAGAGTCTTGCGGCATGCCTCACCGATTCTTCCGAGGCGGCAACCGGGGCTTGGGTGATGGTGTGAGCGCGGATCAGTACCAGGCGACCCACATTTCTTCTCCATGCAATGCGAGGGATCGACGGTGAGCTCAATCAGAGGCTTCGGCACTCACGGGACGGATGGATGAGGGGAGGACTCAGTTTTATAACCCGGTGTAAGTCGTCTAGAGGGGGTTGAATAAGCGAAACCTGAAAATTATTACTCTAAACCCAGACTTGATCCCTTGATTAGTGGTTAGAACAATATACGCAATTTATTAGAGTGTAAAACTAAGTCCTTTGCTTGCAAAGAGTATTGCTTTAAAATAATGCGGAATTAACAAAAGCAACACAACTAAAATGTTTATGGAGAATAATGCAAGAGGGCTTAAATGAGAAGAGAAATGACACAAGTTCTTTCTTGCGAAGCATTGCTTCTATATATGAGAATTTAACTTAAGGCAACACAAAGTGATATCAACAAAGAATAGTGCAAGAGAACTTAGAGAGGGAGACGACAAACAAATCACAATCATTAAACACAAGTGACACGGGTGATTTATTTTATCGAGTTTCGGTTCACCAAGAACCTAATCCCCGTTGAGGAGTCCACTAAGGACGGGTCTTTTTCAACCCTTTCCCTCTCTCCACCAATCACCAAGACCGGCGAGTGCTTCTTCTTAATCCAAGGATCACTAAGACCCCGCAAGGACCACCACACACTAAGGTGTCTCTTGCTAGCTTTACAAATCTCCAAAAAGTTTGGAGGAAGATGAATGGGAGTCAAAACTCCACGCTCAAATGATCACAAGATGTAGCACACACTTTCTCTCAATGATTCTCACAAGCCATTATCGCTAAACTCACATGAGTAGCTCTCTTTTGTTTGATCTCTCTTTTGTGGCACTTGTGATGCTTTGATGTGGCCTAATTCTTGTGTATGAGATAGATCAATGAATGGAGGTGGTTGGGAGGGCTTGGATATGTCTACTATATGCCTTGATATGTTGCTTGGGCTCCCACACCTTGAAATGGCCGGTTGGGGTGGCATTTATAGCCCCAAACCCCTCAAATAGTTGTTGGACAGAAAGCAGCGGCTTTCTGTCGACGGACGCACCGGACAGTCCGGTGCGCACCGGACACGATACTGTTCTGTGTCCGGTGCCTGCCAAGTCAGCTAGCCATTAGGGTTTGCAGTAGTCGTTCGTTGGATCTGCCTATCCCCATGCTGCATCGGACAGTCCGGTGGCACACCAGACAGTCCGGTGTGGTTGTCTTCTCTAACCGTTTATGACTTCCTGACATCTCTGACGCGGTCGGCAGTCGACTGTTGGAGAAGATTACCGTTGGTCGTGGGCTTCACCGGACAATCCGGTGCACACCGAATAGTCCGGTGAATTTTAGCCGCGGACGCTGAGTTTTCCCGAGAGCGGCCAGTTTGTTGGGCACGCCAGCCTGGGCACCAGACACTGTTCGGTGCACACCGGACAGTCCGGTGCGCCGTAGGCTAGTGCAAGCCTGTCTTGCCCTATTGTTGGATTTCTTTACTGACTCTTTTGGGCTTCTTTTAATCTTGAGTCTTGGACTACTCTACTTCTCTTTTTTGTGTCTTCTTTTAAACGGTTGCATCCTCATTGCCTTAGTCCAATCCTCTTTCCATTTTGATTCTTTCACTTATATATCTTCTTTTTCCCAATACTAGCTTCAGAGTAGTGATATGTTGATTTTGAGCTTTCCAACCTTTCTAGAAGTGTTGAATGGATTCCTCGAGGTATTTAGAACTTATCTAAAGAGTAGAACTATTGGCAGTTCATATATTCCTTATTTTAGCCCTATTTGGTTGGATCTGAGCTGATTGCGACTTAGAGACTCAACTGCTGAACTTATGAGCCTATGAATCGAAGACTAGGCAAACTAGTTAGTCCGAATGGTTGTGATGGTCATCAAACACCAAAATATAAGAAATGGTTTCAAGGCCATTTCCCTTTCAATCTTCCCCTTTTTGGTGATTAATGTCAACACAAACCAAAGCAAATATGAAGTATGAAATTGTAACTAGTTTGCAATTGATCAGGTGTTCATAAGCTATTGAAATGGAAGCAGTTCTAAGTGAATATGAGTGATACTAACATGATTGTAAATTTGGACCATATTTGCAGCACTTAACTTGTTTTTGCAAATCTTTTGGAAAAGTCTTTCAAATTGTTTTGCAAATAGCCAAAGATATAAGAATATGATTTCAAGAAGCATTTTCAAGATTTGAAATTCCTCCCCCTGTTTCAAATGCTTTTCCTTTGACTAGATAAAAGCTCCCCTTTTGAAATGATTTCCTTTTTTTAAATAGATACGAAATGAGATTATAACCAAATCAAATACCAATTAAAATTTTGAAGTTTTGAAAATGGGGTGGCGGTCCTTTTGCTTTGGGCCTAATGCTTTCTCCCCTTTGGCATTAAGCACCAAAAAATGAAGAAATTTTGAGGCCTTTTCAGTAGATATGGAATTGAAGTACATGAGTTTGAGCAAGGGTGTTTGATACCGAACGAATCTGAAGTGGAAGCGCTCCCTTTGCTCAAAAACTCCATTTCCCTTTCTGTCGGTGTTTCGAAACCCGGGGGGGTCCCTGGACCGACGAGTGAATTGTCGCCGCGTGCCCCAGCCCAGATGGGTCGACGCGAGGCGGAACGCGAAGGGGGGAAAGGAAGCAGCCGGATGGAGGCAGGCGTGAGAGAGCGGATCCCGCGGCCTTCGTGTTAGCCCCGCGCCTGAGTCGGGTGCGCTTGCAGTAGGGGGATACAAGCGTCCACGCGGGAGTGGGAGCGAGCGGCCTTGCGCGAGTGCCGTCCCGTCCTTCTCCGCGCGGGCCCACCCTCTGTAAGAGGGCCCTGGTCCTCCCTTTTATAGGCGTAAGGAGAGGATCCAGGTGTACAATGGGGAGTGTAGCAATGTGCTAACGCGTCTAGCGGTGGTGAGCTAGCGCCCTAAGTACATGCCATCGTGGCAGCCGGAGAGGTCTTGGCACCCAGTTCGCGTGGTGTCGTGGCTGTCAGAGGAGTGCTGGAGCCTGGCGAGAGGACAACTGTTGGGGCTGTCGAGTCCTTGCTGACGTCCTCTTGCTTCCGTAAGGGGGCTGAGAGCCGCCGTCGTCACAGGGCATGCGGGGCGCCAACATTACTCGCATGGTGGAGTGAGCCAGATGGGACGCCGGTCTGGTTCCCCGTAGCCCGAGTCAGCTCGGGGTAGGGTAATGATGGCGCTTCCTGTTGACGTGGTCGGTCCGCGCCCTAGGCTGGGCGAGGTGGAGGCTCCTCTGAGGTCGAGGTCAAGGTCGAGCCCCCGGGTCGGGCGAGGCGGAGTTCGTCGTCTTCCGGGGTTGAGCCCATGTCCCAGCCCTGGGGTCGGGCGAGGCAGAGTTCGTCGTCTTCCGGGGTTGAGCCCATGTCCGAGCCCTGGGGTCGGGCGAGGCGGAGTTCGTCGTCTTCCGGGGTTGAGCCCATGTCCGAGCCCTGGGGTCGGGCGAGGCGGAGTTCGCTGTCTTCTGGGGCTGAGCCCGAGTCCGAGCCCTGGGTCGGGCGGAGCGGAGTTCGCCGTCTTCCGGGGCTGAACCCGAGTCCGAGCCCTGGGTTGGGCGGAGCGGAGTTCGCCGTCTTCCGGGGCTGAGCCCGAGTCCGAGCCCTGGGTCAGGCGGAGCGGAGTTCGCCGTCTTCTGGGGCTGAGCCCGAGTCCGAGCCCTGGGTCGGGCGGAGCGGAGTTCGCCGTCTTCCGGGGCTGAGCCCGAGTCCGAGCCCTGGGTCGGGCGGAGCGGAGTTTCCTATGACGCCAGAGGCCGGCCTTGGCTGCTGTCAGCCTCACTCTGTCAGGTGGCTCAGCAGTCGGAACGGCGCAGGCGGCGCTGTCCTCTTGTCAGACCGGTCAGTAGAGCGGCGAAGTGACCGCGGTCACTTCGGCTCTGTCGACTGGTGGGCATGCGTCAGGATAAAGGTGTCAGGCCACCTTTGCATTAAATGCCCCTGCGATTTGGTCGGTCAGCGTGGCGATGTGGCCAAGGTTGCTTCTCGGTGAAGACTGGGCCTCGGGCGAGCCGATAGTGTGCCCGTTGCTAGAGGGGGGTCCTCGGGCGAGACGTAGGTTCTCCGGGGTCGGCTTCCTTTGCCCGAGGCTAGGCTCGGGCGAGGCACGATCGTGTCCCTTGAATGGACCGATCCTTGACTTAATCGAACCCATCAGGCCTTTGCAGCTTTGTGCTGATGGGGGTTACCAGCTGAGAATTAGGGGTCTTGAGGGTACCCCTAATTATGGTCCCCGACAGTAGCCCCCGAGCCTCCAAGGGAGTACTAATACTCGCTTGGAGGCTTTTGCCGCACTTTTTTGCAAGGGGACCAGCCTTTTTCGGTTGCATTCTGTTCCGGTGGGTGCGCGCGAGCGCACCCGCCGGGTGTAGCCCCCGAGGCCTCGGAGGAGTAGTTTTACTCCTTCGAGGTCTTAGTGCGTTTCGCAACACTTCGGCTGGTCTAGTTGTTCCCTCATGCGAGCTGGCCGTAGCCCGAGTGCACGGTCGGGTCCCAAGTTCTCGGGCTGGTATGTTGACGTTGTCAACGGTTTGGCCAGAGCCGGGTTTGCGAGAGCAGCCCCCGAGCCTCTGCACAGGGCGAGAGGACGGTCAAGGACAGACTCGTCTTTTTTACATACGCCCCTGCGTCGCCTTTCCGCAAGGAGGAGGGGGGGAAAGCGCCATGTTGCCCTCGGGGGGCGCCGAACATGGTGTTTCCGGTGAGCTGCTGGCGGGTAATCCGAGCGGACACCCGTGCCCCATTTGCTAGGGGTCGGCTAGAGGCCTAGAGGCGCGCTCCAAAAGTACCTGCCGATGATCTGCCGGACCCGGTCCCCTTTGACGGGGTCCGAGGGCTCGATGCCTCCCTCTGATGGGATTCCGTTACAAGATCGCTCCCGCTGGTCTCGGAAATGTCCTAGGGTACCTCAGGAGCGCAGCCCGAGCCTTGGTTATGTATCGAACGTACCCAGGGTCATCCCTCGCTCTGTGTCTGAGGCGACTGTGAACCCTTCGAGGGCCAGCCTACGAACCCCTGATCAGTAGTGGGCGCGGAGCCTGAGTGGCCTGAGGTGGCCGTTGAACCCTTCAAGGGGCCGGCCATCGAACCTCTGACCAGTAGTGGGCGCAGAACCCAATCGATCTGAGGCGGCCGTTGAACCCCTCCGAGGGGCCGGCCTTCGAACCTCTGATCAGTAGGGAGGCTCGGAGCCTGTTTCCTTCGCGGAGAAGGGTCCTTTTCAGGGTATCCCCCTTTCCCGGTCCCTGTTGTAAGAGAGAGAAAGAGGAAAAAGGAAAAGGATACGGAGTCGAATGACGTGGCGTACCTTTTTCGACGCGGTCATTATGGCTCGGCGATGGCCTTGGTCTTTATATACTCGGGGGAGGGTCTGGCGACGGTCCTTTGCTCCGCTTCTTGCCTCCTTCTTAGGTTTTCGCAACCTGAGAGGTTTAGCCGGAGAAAAGGAAACCGCCCACCCAGTCCTTTCCGCCGCCAACCCTTTTGCTCGGCGATGGCCGACCGGGTGACCATCATCTCGCCGCGCGATCCATGGCCCTTCTCCACAGTCACAGCGGAGGACCTGGAGGATCTTGTTGCCGAGGGTTTACTTCGCCCTCTCTCTGAGGAGAGGCTGTCGAAGTGGATTCCTCCCGCGAGCGGAACCGCCCCGTCCCCGCCGCCGGGGTACGTCGTGAGCTTCGTCTCCTTCCACGAGCGGGGGTTCGGTGTGCCGGCAAGCCGCTTTATGCGGGCGATCCTGTACAACTATGAGGTGGAGTTGCACAACCTTAGTCCCAACTCCATTTCGCAGGCCGCCATCTTCGTAGCGTTGTGCGAAGGATACTTGGGGATCGCCCCCCACTGGGACTTGTGGACTCATCTCTTCTCCACGGAGCTTTTTGCTTCGCCGACGGGAGAGAGAAGGGTCCGCGCGGCAGTGCGGGCCGGTGGTTGCATTCTCCAGCTGAGGCAGTCGCGGGCGTCGCTGTACATCCCCGCCATCCTCGCGTCCTCGAACAAAGGGTGGCAGTGCCGGTGGTTCTACCTCCGGAATGACGGCGAGATGCTTCCACCGTTTTCTCAACGAGTGGTCACCGCCGCTGCCGATACCTGGCGCTACGGGACCCCGCACGACAGGCAGAAAAACCTCGAGCCCCTTCTCAATGTGACGGAACCTCCCAAGTAATTAGGCCCACCTACAGTTGTCCTTGTCTAGCAGACATCAGACACCCTGTAGATGTTCCTAAGTCACTTGACAAGCTCGGTATCTTTCCCGACCTTACCAGGAACGTTTCACCCGTCTTGCAGACATTACAGAACATCGGAGATAAAGAAATGCGGAAGCGGATTACATAACTTACATTTATTTCAAAAGCAAGCTCGAGTCATTTTATTACAGACCAGACTAAAAGTGAGTGCGGAGTAGTAATATTATACAAACCAAGGGAGGCACAAACTTCTCCCGAAAAGCTATAAGCGAAAGATCCTATGTGGAGGACCGAGTCCTCCCGCACTTCAGTCTTGTTTTTCTTCGTTGGGAACCACCTTGGCACAGAAGCAGCAAAAGTCTGCTACTTCCTCACCTAAAAACAACGAAGGGATAAACCCTGAGTATGGAATTACTCAGCAAGTCTTACCCGACTAAGGAAAAGACTCTCAAGGGTATGCTGGATAAATAGGAGTCAAGGAGAGGCTTTACCAAAAATCAACTTATACTTTTGCGGAAGTAGCTTACTAAAGTGAGTCCTTACTTTCAATCTTTTAACGCCATATTAGGTATTAATAGACTCTATTTGCATCTAGTCTAATTTCACATCACATCAAGACAACATCATTTTTATCCATAGTGTTCACGTCCTGACTTTAGGTTGCAGGGAAGTGACCAAGTCTTCATAACCGCGAAGGTACGGCGATCCGAATCGATTATACTCAGCTGAGGATCTCCAATCACACGACATATGTAGCACTTAACCCTTGCATATGTCAACCCGCCACCGGGGTTCTTAAGACCGGATCAGGTTCACGCAAACCGAGAGCACAGATACACCACCGTCCAGCCTCTTGCCACGGAGGGTACACGCTACTCTCGCCACCGCTCCACTCCCATTTCGTGTTATCTTATTCCGGCCTTAGTCTGCCCGAGGCAAGGCTTACCCATGACGAGGCATGTGACCAGTTAAAGGGTCCTCGGTCAGCACGCCTACATACGCGTTAATCCTTAACCAACCTGGGTAGAACATCACCTGTTCCTACCCCCAAGTCTCAATTTACGTATTTCCATCCTTAGGATTGTGTCTGTTCCTTAGGATGAAAGAGCATCACAGGGAACTTTGCAGTAAGATCCCACCATTGCTCCAAATGAAAATATTCTTGCGGGTAGAAGCCGTCCTTTCTCGAGTTAAATTAAGGACAACCTCTATCCACAAGATCTAAGCAAGGCTAAGCATTTTTTGTAAATCATAATTTTGATACTTCACAGAAGTATCTATAAAGGTATGGATATCAAGGAAAGCAATGCATCAAAGGGTTTCAAGTAACTCCTATGAACCTAATGCACATTTCACTAGACTTAAGTGTGCGAAAAGTATTTAAAAACACAAGGAAAAGGGTTGCATGCACCGGGGCTTGCCTGTAACACCTACTTTGTAAGTGCTAGGAATAAACATCAATAGAGAAAACAATTTCTCTCTTTATGTGAGTTTGAACTTCATGCATCATCATATGAGAACACCATGTCCAAGAACAATTAATAAAAAGATATGCTACTAAATTGTTGCATCATGCTGGATATTTTATTTTGTGTGCATTTTGTGACAAGAAAAATATTAAAGACCAAAAAGAGAATTTAAAACCTAAAAGAAATTCTTGAGGATAGAGAAGAAAAAGAAAGAAAGAAATAATAGAAAGTATAAAACAAAATTTATAAATATACAAACTCAACCATACTGGTATGATTAAAATTTATCCATAGTTTGAGTACAAATTCAAAGTCATATTTGGAATTCAAATTGGGAAATTGAAAAATAAAAAGAAAAGAAAACAGAAAACAGAAAATATAAAAAGAAAAAGGATAAAAGAGCATACCTGGGCCTTACTACCTAATTCGGCCCACCTAAGGAAACTCCACGCGCAGCCCACCTTCTCAGGTGTGCGTGCCGACATGCGGGCCCCGCATGTCAGCCGCTCGTACCGCGCTTGCGCTGAGCTCCCTGTCACCGCGAACTGGGCCCGGGTTGTCAGCCGTTTATACACCACGCGTGCGCGGCCACTTTTTCTCTCGCTGCGGAACGGGTCCCGCGCGTCAGCCACTCCGACCCCTCCTGTCAGGCCACCAGCCGCTTGCGCTTGTTACCCGCTGATTTGTGGGACCCAAGCATCAGGCGTCTTCAACTAACCGCGAAACCACCGGCGCTGCTCCTCGCGACGGCCGTGGCAGCTCCGCTTGCTCCGGGCTCGCCCTCCCCATAAAACCTGGGACGTGGGGGCACCCCCCTTGGTCCGCTACCTCGTGCACCGCCAATAAACCACCTGGGTTCAGGATTTGCCATTCCGGTCAGGAGAGGAGCGGGACAGGTTTTCGGCCGCCGTCGTCGATCGGTCGATTTCCCGGCGATTAGGCCTCCGTTTGGGGTGCGGGAGCTTCACCTGGTCGGGCGGGTCATGGCCGGAACTTCGCCTTGGCGGATCGCACGGCGGACGACCAGGAATTGCTCGCCGGCGCTGCTCGGATTGCCGTGGGCCGCACGTTCTCGTCACTGGGGCCCTCTGCACCGGTACCGCAGGTAAAACGCCCCCCATAAGTTTCGCCTTGCCTCCACCAACGTGTAGCCCTATTTCCTTTCAAGTTCAGATCGCTTACGCTAGGATTGGGCTCGGCTCCGGTGATGCTCCGCCGCGGTCAGGCGGACGACGCCGCTAGAACCGACCGTGGATGGCCGAGCTGGGTTGGTGATCGTTGGATCTTAACCAACGTTCACGATTAGATCTGGGGATGGGGGGTCTTGCGCCGTAGATTATCTGATGAACGGTTCTGATTAGCTTTCGCGTACCGATTCGCTCCCTGTGCACCTCGGCCGTCGGATTTCTGATGGACGATCTAGATTAGAACAACGAATACCCCTTCGTTTCAGTAAAACTGTGCCGTCCGATATTAATCCGATGGCCTGGGTCACTCGCGGGGTTCTGGGGCGTCGGATCTAATCGGTGCCCTCCGTTTCTGATCGGACGGCCACGATCGGCCGATACCCCTTCGCGGGTTACTTTTATTAAAGAGCCCTCGGGTTTTAAGGAAATCAACCCGCCGTCCGTTATGCACTGTGCACTGTGTCTCGGGTAATTTGCCCCGAGCCCCCTGGGTTTCTCTGGAATTGAGGCCCAGTCCAGAGATCGTTTAAATTGAATAAATAAAATAGAAAATAGATTTTTAATATGAAAATAATTGCTAAAACTTAGATAATTCATAGAAAATTCATTTTAGCTCCAAATTGAACCATTCCAATTCCTAAAATTTTGTAATAATATTCTCTATCATTTAGAATCACTGTTTTGACATGAACTCTGTCAGAAAATTTACTTATCATTTAATCATATTTTAATCACATAAAACATTAGAAAATCCATAACTTAAAATCTATAACTCCAAAATTAATAATTCTTTTTCCTGTGATCTTATTTTAATATGTAGATTATTAATATGTATTTTGCATATATGTTTGGTGTAATGTTAATTTTGCCTATACCATGTATGTTTGTATTGCTACGACTAGCAGTGAGGTCACGAGGATCTGAGGATCATCCTGGTACCTGGATCTCAAGGCCCAGGCAAGTTGTGCCCTTGATCACTTCTTTTCACCTACCCATGTTCTAATTAATCATAATGATCTGCATAGGTTAATTTTGAAGGGACCCAATAGGTTACCCTAGTTTGTCTATCTTTATACCTTGTTTACCACTGAACTTTCTGGGTAGTACTTGCTAGTGCTATATGTGGTTTTGGGTATGGAGATACACTGTTCATGGTTACACTTTTTATCAGTTGTTATTTATTGTTCATGATGAGATCATTATGTTAATTGGAACATGGAGAACCACCCGGGAAAACAGTGCTACCACAAGGGTGGAATGGGACGCCCTTGGCTGATTAATTAGGAAAGCTAGTGGAAGACTACCTTACCCGAAAGGGGCAAGGGCAGTAGGGGAGAGGTCAGTGTAGGGAGGCCCTCGGGAGGATTTTGCTGCGATGGCGGTCCTGCAAGGGATTCCTGCACTGGATCTTCCTATAAACTGTAGCGGGTTTTCGGAAGCTAGTGGAACTTTGTAAAGGCCTCGTAGTGGATCCCTAGCCATTCACCTCGGTAGTGTCTAAGGGCCTTGCAAACCCTGGCGACATGGGATACACGACTTGTGGGTAAAGATGCGCAACCTCTGCAGAGTGTAAAACTGGTATACTAGCCGTGCTCACGGTCAAGAGCAGCTCGGACACTCACATGATTAAAGTATGGAACTAAATTCAATTTGTCATATGCATTGCATCGCAGGTGAAGTGGTTACTTTTGTTCTACTACTTAATTGGGTTGGTATTTACTTACACTTAGTAATTGCTAATAAAATTTTGACCAACTTTAAAAGCAATGCTCAGCTCTAACCATCTTCTTTGGTAAGCCTTACACTTCACGTGAGCTCCCACCTTTGGCGAGTTCATGCACATTATTCCCCACAACTTGTTGAGCGATGAACGTATGTGAGCTCACTCTTGCTGTCTCACATACACCACAGGTCAAGACCAGGTACTGCAGGATGATGCTCATGGAGGATGCTGTGATGAGTTCGTGAGAGGTCTAGGTCGTCGTCTCCCAGTCAACTTTGGGTTGCTGGACCGTTGTCTCCTTATAATGTAATTATTTATTTTGTATAGAACTCCTGTTATGTATAAAGATGTGACATTTGATCCTGTGCCACTATACATCATATGTATGAGACTTGGTCCCAGCATACCTGGTGTTTATGTTAACCCCGGGTTTTGGACCCCTAAAATCCGGGCGTTACAGAAGTGGTATCAGAGGAATGTTGACTGTAAGACGAAACCTAGATAGAACTGGACAACCATTATTTACTTACCTCTGCTACTCTGATTCTTTTCTAAACTTCTCTTAATCTTTCTCATCTATTTCCGCTATACTCTGATTATTCTTACCTTTTCTTTTCTGAAGACAAATGTGGATTTCACACTTTGAAATCCTATGCCCAAATTGACTTTAGGAATAGGAGACCTACTCTTAGGAACAAAAAAAAACTATTTTTATAGGTATCTATACGCTTGAGTGTTTGTTCTTATGATACTTGTTTGATTTGGATCTTTGATTGAGTGCGATTAGTTGTGGAGTAATGTCCACAATTACATCTGCATATACGTATAGGCATAAATAGAATTCATAAGATATCTAAACAACTTAGATTATCCTCCACTAAAAGGTATCTATTTCATAGAAGTCCCTCTTATCTTAAAGACTCTCTCTTATCTTAATAGATCCATCTTATCTTAAAAGATTCTTTCTTACCTTAATAGATCCATCTTATCTCGAAAAAGATTCTACCCTATGCTACTAGATCTAACTAATCTCAAAAGATTATGTCTTAATCTTAGAGACTCGTCTTGTTCTAACAAGCATACTTATCCCAACCACTTGGCTTATATCATAACCTTGTAACGAACATGATCTATTCCAAAATAAATCAAGTAGATCTTATCTAGTCTAATCTGATTACACCCATTT
Source organism: Zea luxurians (assembly GCA_029449295.1). Taxonomy (NCBI): domain Eukaryota; kingdom Viridiplantae; phylum Streptophyta; class Magnoliopsida; order Poales; family Poaceae; genus Zea; species Zea luxurians. The sequence continues at coordinate 7,372,905 of JAOPSE010000064.1, read as the reverse complement.
TCTGATCCCATCTAATCTGCTCAGATCTAACCTAATGGACAAACATGGTAGATAATACTGGTAAAATAAGATTAGATCCTACTTTTATAAATATGTTTTAATGCAAGTTGGACTAAGATTTCAATTTAGACTAGATCACATACAACAACCTGGCCTTATGCAACTACCTTAACCATCCGATGGTTGTATAACTCCTCTGTTTTAAACAGAAAATTCTGATCTACCTCAAATATTAACTAACCCATATATACCGATAAATGAGTTTTAAATCCAAACTGGTGTCTTAGACCAACTCGTCTGTGAAACCACAACCCAGCCTATGTTATAGGTTGCCCAACCCATTTATCTTACAAAAAAAAAACTCTGTTCAATCTACCTACCCCATGTACCCACACCTCAACTATGTCCCTAGCTATGGTAACACCAATACCCATTATCCTTGATGATAACACCAAACTTGACCGATATAACAGGTTATATAACTTATCCAACCAATATAGAAGCAAAACAATCAAACCAGATTCTGACTAATCTCATTTAACTCATAGCCATCTACTAAACTAATCTAATGTGGCCTACTTAATCAGACTAATGATACAGGTAAGAAGGGATTAGACCTTACTAGTCAGGTGTTAACTTAGCACATTAGACTAACTCAACCATGAGCAGAAGATCTAACTCAACCAATAGATTCATAATGGATTGCATGATCTGTTTATCCCCACCTAACATCAAATAAACTTTTGATCTACATCATGTAGTCTATCTCATCCATATCTATTTTAACCACGTTCCCCAACTCCAATGATATACACTAACCTCGAATCAATGAGACAAGACCGGAGAAGATGATCAACTTCATCAAGGGAGGATGAACACCAACTCAAGTCTTCAAGGATCAAGTGAGGTCACCAAGATGAGTCAAGATCCACAATCTTGGATGGAGTTTTTCTTATCCTACTCTTTCTTACCCAAACCTATATATGCCCTAAAGACATCTTCTATCCTACATAATAAAGTGGACATACATATAATCCCCATGCTCTCATATCACTTACTAATAATAAAAAGAGAGACCCTTGATTTAGAAATTAAAAGCTAAATTGCAAACCAATCCTTTTGTATTCCCTTTTCTTACAAATCTCGAGGGCGAGATTATTTTTAAGGGGGGTAGGATTTGTAACACCTACTTTGTAAGTGCTAGGAATAAACATCAATAGAGAAAACAATTTCTCTCTTTATGTGAGTTTGAACTTCATGCATCATCATATGAGAACACCATGTCCAAGAACAATTAATAAAAAGATATGCTACTAAATTGTTGCATCATGCTGGATATTTTATTTTGTGTGCATTTTGTGACAAGAAAAATATTAAAGACCAAAAAGAGAATTTAAAACCTAAAAGAAATTCTTGAGGATAGAGAAGAAAAAGAAAGAAAGAAATAATAGAAAGTATAAAACAAAATTTATAAATATACAAACTCAACCATACTGGTATGATTAAAATTTATCCATAGTTTGAGTACAAATTCAAAGTCATATTTGGAATTCAAATTGGGAAATTGAAAAATAAAAAGAAAAGAAAACAGAAAACAGAAAATATAAAAAGAAAAAGGATAAAAGAGCATACCTGGGCCTTACTACCTAATTCGGCCCACCTAAGGAAACTCCACGCGCAGCCCACCTTCTCAGGTGTGCGTGCCGACATGCGGGCCCCGCATGTCAGCCGCTCGTACCGCGCTTGCGCTGAGCTCCCTGTCACCGCGAACTGGGCCCGGGTTGTCAGCCGTTTATACACCACGCGCGCGCGGCCACTTTTTCTCTCGCTGCGGAACGGGTCCCGCGCGTCAGCCACTCCGACCCCTCCTGTCAGGCCACCAGCCGCTTGCGCTTGTTACCCGCTGATTTGTGGGACCCAAGCATCAGGCGTCTTCAACTAACCGCGAAACCACCGGCGCTGCTCCTCGCGACGGCCGTGGCAGCTCCGCTTGCTTCGGGCTCGCCCTCCCCATAAAACCTGGGACGTGGGGGCACCCCCCTTGGTCCGCTACCTCGTGCACCGCCAATAAACCACCTGGGTTCAGGATTTGCCATTCCGGTCAGGAGAGGAGCGGGACAGGTTTTCGGCCGCCGTCGTCGATCGGTCGATTTCCCGGCGATTAGGCCTCCGTTTGGGGTGCGGGAGCTTCACCTGGTCGGGCGGGTCATGGCCGGAACTTCGCCTTGGCGGATCGCACGGCGGACGACCAGGAATTGCTCGCCGGCGCTGCTCGGATTGCCGTGGGCCGCACGTTCTCGTCACTGGGGCCCTCTGCACCGGTACCGCAGGTAAAACGCCCCCCATAAGTTTCGCCTTGCCTCCACCAACGTGTAGCCCTATTTCCTTTCAAGTTCAGATCGCTTACGCTAGGATTGGGCTCGGCTCCGGTGATGCTCCGCCGCGGTCAGGCGGACGACGCCGCCAGAACCGACCGTGGATGGCCGAGCTGGGTTGGTGATCGTTGGATCTTAACCAACGTTCACGATTAGATCTGGGGATGGGGGGTCTTGCGCCGTAGATTATCTGATGAACGGTTCTGATTAGCTTTCGCGTACCGATTCGCTCCCTGTGCACCTCGGCCGTCGGATTTCTGATGGACGATCTAGATTAGAACAACGAATACCCCTTCGTTTCAGTAAAACTGTGCCGTCCGATATTAATCCGATGGCCTGGGTCACTCGCGGGGTTCTGGGGCGTCGGATCTAATCGGTGCCCTCCGTTTCTGATCGGACGGCCACGATCGGCCGATACCCCTTCGCGGGTTACTTTTATTAAAGAGCCCTCGGGTTTTAAGGAAATCAACCCGCCGTCCGTTATGCACTGTGCACTGTGTCTCGGGTAATTTGCCCCGAGCCCCCTGGGTTTCTCTGGAATTGAGGCCCAGTCCAGAGATCGTTTAAATTGAATAAATAAAATAGAAAATAGATTTTTAATATGAAAATAATTGCTAAAACTTAGATAATTCATAGAAAATTCATTTTAGCTCCAAATTGAACCATTCCAATTCCTAAAATTTTGTAATAATATTCTCTATCATTTAGAATCACTGTTTTGACATGAACTCTGTCAGAAAATTTACTTATCATTTAATCATATTTTAATCACATAAAACATTAGAAAATCCATAACTTAAAATCTATAACTCCAAAATTAATAATTCTTTTTCCTGTGATCTTATTTTAATATGTAGATTATTAATATGTATTTTGCATATATGTTTGGTGTAATGTTAATTTTGCCTATACCATGTATGTTTGTATTGCTACGACTAGCAGTGAGGTCACGAGGATCTGAGGATCATCCTGGTACCTGGATCTCAAGGCCCAGGCAAGTTGTGCCCTTGATCACTTCTTTTCACCTACCCATGTTCTAATTAATCATAATGATCTGCATAGGTTAATTTTGAAGGGACCCAATAGGTTACCCTAGTTTGTCTATCTTTATACCTTGTTTACCACTGAACTTTCTGGGTAGTACTTGCTAGTGCTATATGTGGTTTTGGGTATGGAGATACACTGTTCATGGTTACACTTTTTATCAGTTGTTATTTATTGTTCATGATGAGATCATTATGTTAATTGGAACATGGAGAACCACCCGGGAAAACAGTGCTACCACAAGGGTGGAATGGGACGCCCTTGGCTGATTAATTAGGAAAGCTAGTGGAAGACTACCTTACCCGAAAGGGGCAAGGGCAGTAGGGGAGAGGTCAGTGTAGGGAGGCCCTCGGGAGGATTTTGCTGCGATGGCGGTCCTGCAAGGGATTCCTGCACTGGATCTTCCTATAAACTGTAGCGGGTTTTCGGAAGCTAGTGGAACTTTGTAAAGGCCTCGTAGTGGATCCCTAGCCATTCACCTCGGTAGTGTCTAAGGGCCTTGCAAACCCTGGCGACATGGGATACACGACTTGTGGGTAAAGATGCGCAACCTCTGCAGAGTGTAAAACTGGTATACTAGCCGTGCTCACGGTCAAGAGCAGCTCGGACACTCACATGATTAAAGTATGGAACTAAATTCAATTTGTCATATGCATTGCATCGCAGGTGAAGTGGTTACTTTTGTTCTACTACTTAATTGGGTTGGTATTTACTTACACTTAGTAATTGCTAATAAAATTTTGACCAACTTTAAAAGCAATGCTCAGCTCTAACCATCTTCTTTGGTAAGCCTTACACTTCACGTGAGCTCCCACCTTTGGCGAGTTCATGCACATTATTCCCCACAACTTGTTGAGCGATGAACGTATGTGAGCTCACTCTTGCTGTCTCACATACACCACAGGTCAAGACCAGGTACTGCAGGATGATGCTCATGGAGGATGCTGTGATGAGTTCGTGAGAGGTCTAGGTCGTCGTCTCCCAGTCAACTTTGGGTTGCTGGACCGTTGTCTCCTTATAATGTAATTATTTATTTTGTATAGAACTCCTGTTATGTATAAAGATGTGACATTTGATCCTGTGCCACTATACATCATATGTATGAGACTTGGTCCCAGCATACCTGGTGTTTATGTTAACCCCGGGTTTTGGACCCCTAAAATCCGGGCGTTACAGAAGTGGTATCAGAGGAATGTTGACTGTAAGACGAAACCTAGATAGAACTGGACAACCATTATTTACTTACCTCTGCTACTCTGATTCTTTTCTAAACTTCTCTTAATCTTTCTCATCTATTTCCGCTATACTCTGATTATTCTTACCTTTTCTTTTCTGAAGACAAATGTGGATTTCACACTTTGAAATCCTATGCCCAAATTGACTTTAGGAATAGGAGACCTACTCTTAGGAACAAAAAAAACTATTTTTATAGGTATCTATACGCTTGAGTGTTTGTTCTTATGATACTTGTTTGATTTGGATCTTTGATTGAGTGCGATTAGTTGTGGAGTAATGTCCACAATTACATCTGCATATACGTATAGGCATAAATAGAATTCATAAGATATCTAAACAACTTAGATTATCCTCCACTAAAAGGTATCTATTTCATAGAAGTCCCTCTTATCTTAAAGACTCTCTCTTATCTTAATAGATCCATCTTATCTTAAAAGATTCTTTCTTACCTTAATAGATCCATCTTATCTCGAAAAAGATTCTACCCTATGCTACTAGATCTAACTAATCTCAAAAGATTATGTCTTAATCTTAGAGACTCGTCTTGTTCTAACAAGCATACTTATCCCAACCACTTGGCTTATATCATAACCTTGTAACGAACATGATCTATTCCAAAATAAATCAAGTAGATCTTATCTAGTCTAATCTGATTACACCCATTTTCTGATCCCATCTAATCTGCTCAGATCTAACCTAATGGACAAACATGGTAGATAATACTGGTAAAATAAGATTAGATCCTACTTTTATAAATATGTTTTAATGCAAGTTGGACTAAGATTTCAATTTAGACTAGATCACATACAACAACCTGGCCTTATGCAACTACCTTAACCATCCGATGGTTGTATAACTCCTCTGTTTTAAACAGAAAATTCTGATCTACCTCAAATATTAACTAACCCATATATACCGATAAATGAGTTTTAAATCCAAACTGGTGTCTTAGACCAACTCGTCTGTGAAACCACAACCCAGCCTATGTTATAGGTTGCCCAACCCATTTATCTTACAAAAAAAAACTCTGTTCAATCTACCTACCCCATGTACCCACACCTCAACTATGTCCCTAGCTATGGTAACACCAATACCCATTATCCTTGATGATAACACCAAACTTGACCGATATAACAGGTTATATAACTTATCCAACCAATATAGAAGCAAAACAATCAAACCAGATTCTGACTAATCTCATTTAACTCATAGCCATCTACTAAACTAATCTAATGTGGCCTACTTAATCAGACTAATGATACAGGTAAGAAGGGATTAGACCTTACTAGTCAGGTGTTAACTTAGCACATTAGACTAACTCAACCATGAGCAGAAGATCTAACTCAACCAATAGATTCATAATGGATTGCATGATCTGTTTATCCCCACCTAACATCAAATAAACTTTTGATCTACATCATGTAGTCTATCTCATCCATATCTATTTTAACCACGTTCCCCAACTCCAATGATATACACTAACCTCGAATCAATGAGACAAGACCGGAGAAGATGATCAACTTCATCAAGGGAGGATGAACACCAACTCAAGTCTTCAAGGATCAAGTGAGGTCACCAAGATGAGTCAAGATCCACAATCTTGGATGGAGTTTTTCTTATCCTACTCTTTCTTACCCAAACCTATATATGCCCTAAAGACATCTTCTATCCTACATAATAAAGTGGACATACATATAATCCCCATGCTCTCATATCACTTACTAATAATAAAAAGAGAGACCCTTGATTTAGAAATTAAAAGCTAAATTGCAAACCAATCCTTTTGTATTCCCTTTTCTTACAAATCTCGAGGGCGAGATTATTTTTAAGGGGGGTAGGATTTGTAACACCTACTTTGTAAGTGCTAGGAATAAACATCAATAGAGAAAACAATTTCTCTCTTTATGTGAGTTTGAACTTCATGCATCATCATATGAGAACACCATGTCCAAGAACAATTAATAAAAAGATATGCTACTAAATTGTTGCATCATGCTGGATATTTTATTTTGTGTGCATTTTGTGACAAGAAAAATATTAAAGACCAAAAAGAGAATTTAAAACCTAAAAGAAATTCTTGAGGATAGAGAAGAAAAAGAAAGAAAGAAATAATAGAAAGTATAAAACAAAATTTATAAATATACAAACTCAACCATACTGGTATGATTAAAATTTATCCATAGTTTGAGTACAAATTCAAAGTCATATTTGGAATTCAAATTGGGAAATTGAAAAATAAAAAGAAAAGAAAACAGAAAACAGAAAATATAAAAAGAAAAAGGATAAAAGAGCATACCTGGGCCTTACTACCTAATTCGGCCCACCTAAGGAAACTCCACGCGCAGCCCACCTTCTCAGGTGTGCGTGCCGACATGCGGGCCCCGCATGTCAGCCGCTCGTACCGCGCTTGCGCTGAGCTCCCTGTCACCGCGAACTGGGCCCGGGTTGTCAGCCGTTTATACACCACGCGCGCGCGGCCACTTTTTCTCTCGCTGCGGAACGGGTCCCGCGCGTCAGCCACTCCGACCCCTCCTGTCAGGCCACCAGCCGCTTGCGCTTGTTACCCGCTGATTTGTGGGACCCAAGCATCAGGCGTCTTCAACTAACCGCGAAACCACCGGCGCTGCTCCTCGCGACGGCCGTGGCAGCTCCGCTTGCTCCGGGCTCGCCCTCCCCATAAAACCTGGGACGTGGGGGCACCCCCCTTGGTCCGCTACCTCGTGCACCGCCAATAAACCACCTGGGTTCAGGATTTGCCATTCCGGTCAGGAGAGGAGCGGGACAGGTTTTCGGCCGCCGTCGTCGATCGGTCGATTTCCCGGCGATTAGGCCTCCGTTTGGGGTGCGGGAGCTTCACCTGGTCGGGCGGGTCATGGCCGGAACTTCGCCTTGGCGGATCGCACGGCGGACGACCAGGAATTGCTCGCCGGCGCTGCTCGGATTGCCGTGGGCCGCACGTTCTCGTCACTGGGGCCCTCTGCACCGGTACCGCAGGTAAAACGCCCCCCATAAGTTTCGCCTTGCCTCCACCAACGTGTAGCCCTATTTCCTTTCAAGTTCAGATCGCTTACGCTAGGATTGGGCTCGGCTCCGGTGATGCTCCGCCGCGGTCAGGCGGACGACGCCGCCAGAACCGACCGTGGATGGCCGAGCTGGGTTGGTGATCGTTGGATCTTAACCAACGTTCACGATTAGATCTGGGGATGGGGGGTCTTGCGCCGTAGATTATCTGATGAACGGTTCTGATTAGCTTTCGCGTACCGATTCGCTCCCTGTGCACCTCGGCCGTCGGATTTCTGATGGACGATCTAGATTAGAACAACGAATACCCCTTCGTTTCAGTAAAGCTGTGCCGTCCGATATTAATCCGATGGCCTGGGTCACTCGCGGGGTTCTGGGGCGTCGGATCTAATCGGTGCCCTCCGTTTCTGATCGGACGGCCACGATCGGCCGATACCCCTTCGCGGGTTACTTTTATTAAAGAGCCCTCGGGTTTTAAGGAAATCAACCCGCCGTCCGTTATGCACTGTGCACTGTGTCTCGGGTAATTTGCCCCGAGCCCCCTGGGTTTCTCTGGAATTGAGGCCCAGTCCAGAGATCGTTTAAACTGAATAAATAAAATAGAAAATAGATTTTTAATATGAAAATAATTGCTAAAACTTAGATAATTCATAGAAAATTCATTTTAGCTCCAAATTGAACCATTCCAATTCCTAAAATTTTGTAATAATATTCTCTATCATTTAGAATCACTGTTTTGACATGAACTCTGTCAGAAAATTTACTTATCATTTAATCATATTTTAATCACATAAAACATTAGAAAATCCATAACTTAAAATCTATAACTCCAAAATTAATAATTCTTTTTCCTGTGATCTTATTTTAATATGTAGATTATTAATATGTATTTTGCATATATGTTTGGTGTAATGTTAATTTTGCCTATACCATGTATGTTTGTATTGCTACGACTAGCAGTGAGGTCACGAGGATCTGAGGATCATCCTGGTACCTGGATCTCAAGGCCCAGGCAAGTTGTGCCCTTGATCACTTCTTTTCACCTACCCATGTTCTAATTAATCATAATGATCTGCATAGGTTAATTTTGAAGGGACCCAATAGGTTACCCTAGTTTGTCTATCTTTATACCTTGTTTACCACTGAACTTTCTGGGTAGTACTTGCTAGTGCTATATGTGGTTTTGGGTATGGAGATACACTGTTCATGGTTACACTTTTTATCAGTTGTTATTTATTGTTCATGATGAGATCATTATGTTAATTGGAACATGGAGAACCACCCGGGAAAACAGTGCTACCACAAGGGTGGAATGGGACGCCCTTGGCTGATTAATTAGGAAAGCTAGTGGAAGACTACCTTACCCGAAAGGGGCAAGGGCAGTAGGGGAGAGGTCAGTGTAGGGAGGCCCTCGGGAGGATTTTGCTGCGATGGCGGTCCTGCAAGGGATTCCTGCACTGGATCTTCCTATAAACTGTAGCGGGTTTTCGGAAGCTAGTGGAACTTTGTAAAGGCCTCGTAGTGGATCCCTAGCCATTCACCTCGGTAGTGTCTAAGGGCCTTGCAAACCCTGGCGACATGGGATACACGACTTGTGGGTAAAGATGCGCAACCTCTGCAGAGTGTAAAACTGGTATACTAGCCGTGCTCACGGTCAAGAGCAGCTCGGACACTCACATGATTAAAGTATGGAACTAAATTCAATTTGTCATATGCATTGCATCGCAGGTGAAGTGGTTACTTTTGTTCTACTACTTAATTGGGTTGGTATTTACTTACACTTAGTAATTGCTAATAAAATTTTGACCAACTTTAAAAGCAATGCTCAGCTCTAACCATCTTCTTTGGTAAGCCTTACACTTCACGTGAGCTCCCACCTTTGGCGAGTTCATGCACATTATTCCCCACAACTTGTTGAGTGATGAACATATGTGAGCTCACTCTTGCTGTCTCACATACACCACAGGTCAAGACCAGGTACTGCAGGATGATGCTCATGGAGGATGCTGTGATGAGTTCGTGAGAGGTCTAGGTCGTCGTCTCCCAGTCAACTTTGGGTTGCTGGACCGTTGTCTCCTTATAATGTAATTATTTATTTTGTATAGAACTCCTGTTATGTATAAAGATGTGACATTCGATCCTGTGCCACTATACATCATATGTATGAGACTTGGTCCCAGCATACCTGGTGTTTATGTTAACCCCGGGTTTTGGACCCCTAAAATCCGGGCGTTACATTGCCTTTGTTATCAGGTGAGTCCTGCTCGGATCCACAAATATCGAAATAAAAGCAGTTGCCTGTTTGAGGATCTGAGGATGGTGGTATCCCTTCTTCAGAGACTTCTTCTTCTTCTTCGTGCTCTAATATAACCATATACATGCATAAGAATGGATGTCATGGGATGCTCATGAGGATGCAAAGATAATATAAACTTATTATCTAAGTCTTGAGTACAACTTTCCTTCACGGTACTCCGAGAACCTAGGGTTTCCGGAGTCAGTAAAGGAGTTCATAGGGCAGGGGGGTGGTTTTGGGTTTAGTGATCAAACAAGGTCCAAATCAACCCAAATTCTACCCAAGGCTTCTAAATATTGGTTTAAGTGCCCATAAAAAGTTTGGATATTTTTGGACTTACCAATTATTTTCTAAAAATCCATAACTAATACTTTTAACTACTTTAAATACCCTAAAATTTCTTATTTCCACTAAAAATCACAAAATTATTTTTATTAAATTCTAGGGAAAATAACAAGTCTAGGAAAATTGGTTTCACAATTTTAGCATTTTTCTACCTTTTCCTATAATTATTTTGGCTCTGCAGGAAAAAGAAAAAGAAAAATGATTGAATAGGACTGGGCCGATTCTGGCCCAAACGGCCCAGGTCCACGGTAAAACGCGCCCGCGCGCGCCCGCGTCCTGGCGGTTTTGCAGAACGACCCTTGCGCTTCTGGCTAACTGAGAACAGGTAATTACACTGTGTAACCGAGTCACTGACCATTACAAAAAGGCCCCTGCGTTTCTATCAATTCGCAACTGGAAGTCCTCGACGCCGTTCACGCACGGCCGCGCTCCGGCGAGCACTTACACCGGCCGAACGGAGCAACGGCTGAGTTCTCCGAGCAACAGACACCGAATTGGATCGATCCTAAGCCTTTTCCCCAAACTAATTTGGCTATTAATCAACTAGGGAACTCTGGCCACGGTGGCCGTGAGCATCACGGCGAGACAGCCGTGTTCCCGGCGATGGGTGTCGGTCTAGTCCAATTAAAGGGGTCAGGGAGCATCGCAGAGGCATGAGAATGCTCAAACAAGGGAGCCGAGGGCCGGAACTGACCGGAGTTGAGCTGGCGACGGTGAGCTCGGTCTCACGGTGGCGGAAATCGGATTTGGGGGAAACTTGAAATTAGAGCTCACGGTGGCAGGACTGGGGCTGATACTGGACGATGAGGTACGTGATGAAGTTATGCAGCTAGAGGAGGGCTCAATTTATAGGAAGGATGGGCGGTGGTCGCGAATTCGGACGAGACACGCGGTGGTCGGAGGTGAAGAAGAAGCACTGGCCGCGGTGAATACGTGTCCACCACCGTGGCAACCTCCCCGGCGATGATGGGACAGTCACAGGGCGTCACGGCGGTGCTGTGAAACGGCTGGGCCACGCGGCGCACGGTCGGGAAGCGGCGGTCGACGGTGAACTTATCGGGCCAGCCGCAAAGCAGAAAGGAAGACAGGGGGGGGTCGTCGGAGTGGTGGCCAGCTCACCGGCGGTAAGGATCTTTACCGAGCTACGCTTAACCGATGACCACGACACACGAATCACAGCGAGCGGCGATCAACGGTGATGGACCACCGGCGGTGAGCAGGAAACGGGATCTTCTTCAGTTATCCTTCACTGTACCATGGTGAACACCACTTCAGAGCGACTGACAGAGCACATTGGAGCTTCATTTTCTCAAATTTTCGTGTGGAACCTAAGCCAACTTTCTGTAGTAAAGTTGTAGAACTATAATCCCTCTACAACTTTGCTACAATGTGCATTCACAAAAAGTCATTGGATCAAGGTTTAATTCACCCACAAAGTCGACCCTGTTACACTGAAAGGCTGAATTTCAGAATGAACAAGCCTGACAGTCAAACTTTGATTGGGTTTTTCTCCAAATTTCTCATGACAACTAAGCTCACACTCTTTAGCAAAGTTGTTCTCCTATAATTGGTCTTCAACTTTGATGTGGTGACCTAGGGCAAAAACCCTATACTTTGTAAGTTACAAAGTCCCAAAGTTGAGCCCATTCTCTGATTTTCAGACTTAGAATAAAACTCAAATGAGGTCCATTTTGCATTTAAGTCCAAAACTTAGGGTTTGGCTTTCTAATCCACATATTTGTGAACCAATTGGCTTAAAATACTTATTTGGCTTGGTTTTTGCACTTTAGCCCAAAAGTGGGCTAATTTTGCACATAGGCCCCTAGGGTTTAGTTTTAGGGTTTCCCAGGGTTCCAATTAGGGTTTCTGGTATTCCAGGGGTATAAGTGTGATTCAACTTTATTCTTGGAGTCATTTTATGACTTTTACCCTAAAGCTTTTAGGTTTTCTCAACTTAGGTTAAGTTTTACCCCTTTAATCACTATTTAGGGTTAAGTCCTTTAACCAGGGTCCTATTTGTAAAACATTAAAACAATACAACTTGTTTGAAATTTTTGCCTAGTGAATGCACTCTAGGTGTGTCAAACATATGCAATGCCAATGCTTATGATGTCATGCTCAAGTTTTAGTTATAGTAACACCAGGGGTGTTACATCCTTCCCCCCATAAAAGAATCTCGTCCCGAGATTTAAAGTCCTAGGGTGAGTAATGGAAAAGGAAATGTGTCACATTTTTATTTCCTTATTTCTGGTACAAGGCAAGGGTGGTGTGGGGGTTCATTCCTTTATTACACAGCTATACAGACTTTACAACTTACAAGAGGCTAGAAAGCCTGGGAAATTTTTATCTAAGAAGTCTTGGGTTTCCCATGTAGCCTCATCTTCCGAATGCTGGTTCCATTGTATCTTGTAGAACTTGAGAGTCTTTCTCCGGGTAACCCTGTCCTTTTGATCCAGAACTCGAATAGGATGTTCTGAGTACGTTAAGTCTGGTTCCAGGACAACATCAGTCACTTTAACGGTTCGATCGGGAACCCGAAGACACTTCTTCAATTGTGACACGTGGAACACATTATGCACAGCAGACAATGTTTCGGGTAGTTGGAGTCGGTACGCCACTGGTCCACATTGTTCAAGCACCAGGAATGGACCAATGTATCTGGGTGCAAGCTTCCCTTTAACCCCGAAACGCGATACACCCTTCATTGGTGAAACTTTCAAGTAGACATAATCGTCTACCAGAAAACATAAGGGTTGTCGTCGTCGGTCTGCATAACTCTTTTGTCGAGTCTGAGCTTCCTTCATATTATGAATAATTTTCTGAACCTTTTCTTCGACCTCTTTCACCATATCAGGCCTAAAGAAGTATCTTTCTCCAGGTTCAGACCAATTTAGCGGAGTACGACACCGTCGTCCATATAAAGCTTCGAAGGGTGCCATCTTGATACTTTCTTGATAGCTATTATTATATGAAAACTCCGCTAGGGGCAAACATTCATCCCATTTTGGTGAGAAGTCCAGGACACATGCCTGCAGCATATCTTCAAGTATTTGGTTCACTCTCTCAGTCTGTCCACTGGTTTGAGGATGATAGTCCGAACTGTGGAGCAGTTTAGTACCCAGGGATTTATGAAGTTCTTCCCAGAATTTGGATACGAATTGCGATCCACGATCCGACACAATGGTCTTCGGAACACCATGCAGACTAAGAATACGAGCAATGTACAATTGGGCATAGGCAGTAACTGGGTGATCGGTCTTGACTGGCAGCAAATGAGAAATTTTCATAAGCTGATCAACAATAACCCAGATAGAGTCATACCCTTTTGTAGTCCTGGGTAATCCCACGATAAAGTCCATACAATATCTTCCCCTTTCCATGTTGGGATAGGTAAGGATTGTAATGGACCAACAGTCTTCATGTATATGGCCTTGATACGTTTACAAGTGTTACATCTAGCCACATAGTATGCAATTTCAATTTGCATCTTTGCCCACCAGAAGAACACATAAGGTTCCATGTGTGCAACTTGCTTCTTCTGATGACACTGTACTATCTGAGTCTGTTGGGTGGCAATTATGCAACTTTACCCAATAGAATCAGATGCACCATCTTGGGTAAAACACACAAGAAGAGGTTTACCAACAAGTGGTTACAGTAGGTTCACAGCACACGAGACGGGTGTGAAGGTCGAATAACATCACGGATAACTCATGTTAGCCAGGGAATCCAAGTCCACGAAAAGTGATTTAGATTCAAGAAAAATCACCAGCGGAGGGATCTGTAAATGCGGTCTTTGCAACCAGTCCATTTTATCCAACACTAGTCATGGATCGGCATGATCACACATGCAGGAAAAACACGCGTGAGACGGTCGAGGCACGACTAGAGCGATGATTAGGTGGCTATTGGCTGACTTAATCTCATTTTGATAAGTACTTTCTTTAGGGTGGGTTGAACCAAAGTGAGTTTAGATAACTTGATAAAACGATCTCTAAACTCAGCATTCGTTCAACGGGCAGTTACAAGTTAGTCAAAACCAACTTGTTGAACTACTTTTGACATTAAGCAAATCCTCTCAGTTCCATTGGTAAGCCAAGGGGTTGAGAGTTCACATTTGCAAGCAAAAGGTCATGCATTTGGGTGAAAATCCATTTGGTCATGTCGTTCATCCATTTTTCTCATACGAGATGAATTATCCACATGGTTAGGGAATACATGGATTAATTAGGAAAGCGAATGAACAAACTCCTGCATTTCAGCAGCAGAGAAACAGATCTCCATTTTAGGGGCTAATCAGTTGTTTTCTTACACTAAAAAGCTCCAAGGCTCCACCTTTACACAAAGGATGTAAAGGGATCTTGTATGAGTAGTCACTACCAAGATCAAAAGAAATAAAACCACATATGAAAGTGGTATGCCCTTTTGATCCAATGGAAATGACAGATGTTGCTTGATCTCTTCACAAACAACAAGGAATTTTTTTAAGGAAGGAGTCCACAGAAGATCACACATCAGTGTAGTTTCACAATGGATCATGACCAGAGACCTCGATACCAACATGCGCCAAGTAGCGGAATCCTGTGTGTACATTCACAGGAGGCTCTCAGTTTCGCCGCGGTACCATAAGTCCTTAACCATGACACCATTACAAAACTGGCACCAATAATGAATCTCACGTGATAAGAACAATTTGCGTAGAGATAACATATTGATATAATCTCATAATGGATTATGACTACTAACTGTGATACAAGCGTACATCGAGCAGCACAACCTCGTGTGTATACCCACAAGAGGCCCTCGGTTTTGGCGCGGCATCATCAATTTTGGTCATAACGCCAATACTAGACATAACCAATAAAGAATCTCACACAACACAAATAGACTGGTCAAGGGTGATAATATACAAAGAGATACTCCACTTGTATGAATGGTTACAAGTAGAGAGCCAAATAGATTATGGCCCAAGGAAATGAACAAGGCATGGCCATAACCTAAACTTGATGAAAGAAGTATGATGGGAGACTGTTAATTTAGCCCATGCATATTTCTATGCCTATCATAGAAATCACCAGGTCAAGGATTAAGTTGGTAGGCCTTCGTTAGATATGAAGAAACCAAAGGCATCAAATTCAAGGAAATGGTCGGACATGTCTTTTCTAGGTTGGGTTAATAGAGCAACACGACAATCCGTAAGGAGAGGCCAAATACACTAGAGACTTCAACCTGCATCAGCTGAACAGGAAAATGGTGCTAAAAGGAGACATGACTTGAGATTCTTGTTTGTAGTCTAGGTACACTTTAGGTTCGACAAGGAAATTATCTAGGCATTTATTTGTATGGTTGTGGTCATGAAGTGATAACGGAAAATTCGACTTTGGGCCGGGTCATGGTTCACTAAATACGAATATAGCCTAATCTTGGTTTTAGGCAACCAAGTCACCAACTCTTTATTGGCCATAACTCAACATGATGGTTCTTAGATTAGGGTTGAGAATTGCTTTATGCAGGGCTAACCAGTTCATGCCCAAGATGACATCCATGTCTTGGCCTTTCAGAACAATCATATTAGCAGGAAAGTCCCGTCCGGCCAATGTTAAGGGCACTTGGTAAGCCACTTCTTTTCACTTTTGGTAGCTTACTTTCGGGTATAGAAGACTATTCGTCAACCAACTTCATAGAGGGAGGGGCCTGAAAAGGTCCAGTGCACCATCAAGTGCTTATCCCGCTATATGAGAAGGTCCGGCTTCCATCCCGACAGGATTCGCAGGGACGTTCGGGTGTAGTTGTGAATACAACACATGAACTTCTTCATGTAGTGTATTACAATAGACCTACAAGTTATCCACGGCTAAGCTAAGCTCCTCCACATGGGCTCGAGCTTTGACTTCCTTAGCCCAGGCGAGTAAACGAGAGTTAGCCGTCCAATCGAACGCTAGATCTCGTTTCGCGAGTTGGTCTTGCAAGTAGCGGATGGCTGCATCCGCGATCCATAGATCATTCCTGTGACGGAGTTCTGACTGAAGCAGTTCAATTTGTGCTTCTAGATCCCGATAGGATCGTTGCTACCACTGCTACTTTCTTCATGTCTTAGTATGCCAATAGGTCTAGTAGATTTGCGCGCGGTCTTTCTGATGCGCGACATCATTTCTCTAAGGGGGAAATTTTATTAATATAGTGCTTAGCCTGATGCATGTATAATTACAGAATCAACCTTAGTTGATTCAACCTTCTATACATTGCACTCTTCCTATCTGGTCTTTAAGATAGACTCTTCAGAATACTTAGGTAAGAAGAGAAAAGAGTTTTTAGGTAAGACTTTTTTGAAAATCCTTTTGAAGATGCCTCATAATATCTGCAAAGAAGGGCTATGCTCCGATACCAGCTGTGACGGAACCTCCCAAGTAATTAGGCCCACCTACATTTGTCCTTGTCTAGCAGACATCAGACACCCTGTAGATGTTCCTAAGTCACTTGACAAGCTCTGTATCTTTCCCGACCTTACCAGGAACGTTTCACCCGTCTTGCAGACATTACAGAACATCGGAGATAAAGAAATGCGGAAGCGGATTACATAACTTACATTTATTTCAAAAGCAAGCTCGAGTCATTTTATTACAGACCAGACTAAAAGTGAGTGCGGAGTAGTAATATTATACAAACCAAGGGAGGCACAAACTTCTCCCGAAAAGCTATAAGCGAAAGATCCTATGTGGAGGACCGAGTCCTCCCGCACTTCAGTCTTGTTTTTCTTCGTTGGGAACCACCTTGGCACAGAAGCAGCAAAAGTCTGCTACTTCCTCACCTAAAAACAACGAAGGGATAAACCCTGAGTATGGAATTACTCAGCAAGTCTTACCCGACTAAGGAAAAGACTCTCAAGGGTATGCTGGATAAATAGGAGTCAAGGAGAGGCTTTACCAAAAATCAACTTATACTTTTGCGGAAGTAGCTTACTAAAGTGAGTCCTTACTTTCAATCTTTTAACGCCATATTAGGTATTAATAGACTCTATTTGCATCTAGTCTAATTTCACATCACATCAAGACAACATCATTTTTATCCATAGTGTTCACGTCCTGACTTTAGGTTGCAGGGAAGTGACCAAGTCTTCATAACCGCGAAGGTACGGCGATCCGAATCGATTATACTCAGCTGAGGATCTCCAATCACACGACATATGTAGCACTTAACCCTTGCATATGTCAACCCGCCACCGGGGTTCTTAAGACCGGATCAGGTTCACGCAAACCGAGAGCACAGATACACCACCGTCCAGCCTCTTGCCACGGAGGGTACACGCTACTCTCGCCACCGCTCCACTCCCATTTCGTGTTATCTTATTCCGGCCTTAGTCTGCCCGAGGCAAGGCTTACCCATGACGAGGCATGTGACCAGTTAAAGGGTCCTCGGTCAGCACGCCTACATACGCGTTAATCCTTAACCAACCTGGGTAGAACATCACCTGTTCCTACCCCCAAGTCTCAATTTACGTATTTCCATCCTTAGGATTGTGTCTGTTCCTTAGGATGAAAGAGCATCACAGGGAACTTTGCAGTAAGATCCCACCATTGCTCCAAATGAAAATATTCTTGCGGGTAGAAGCCGTCCTTTCTCGAGTTAAATTAAGGACAACCTCTATCCACAAGATCTAAGCAAGGCTAAGCATTTTTTTGTAAATCATAATTTTGATACTTCACAGAAGTATCTATAAAGGTATGGATATCAAGGAAAGCAATGCATCAAAGGGTTTCAAGTAACTCCTATGAACCTAATGCACATTTCACTAGACTTAAGTGTGCGAAAAGTATTTAAAAACACAAGGAAAAGGGTTGCATGCACCGGGGCTTGCCTTTGTTATCAGGTGAGTCCTGCTCGGATCCACAAATATCGAAATAAAAGCAGTTGCCTGTTTGAGGATCTGAGGATGGTGGTATCCCTTCTTCAGAGACTTCTTCTTCTTCTTCTTCGTGCTCTAATATAACCATATACATGCATAAGAATGGATGTCATGGGATGCTCATGAGGATGCAAAGATAATATAAACTTATTATCTAAGTCTTGAGTACAACTTTCCTTCACGGTACTCCGAGAACCTAGGGTTTCCGGAGTCAGTAAAGGAGTTCATAGGGCAGGGGGGTGGTTTTGGGTTTAGTGATCAAACAAGGTCCAAATCAACCCAAATTCTACCCAAGGCTTCTAAATATTGGTTTAAGTGCCCATAAAAAGTTTGGATATTTTTGGACTTACCAATTATTTTCTAAAAATCCATAACTAATACTTTTAACTACTTTAAATACCCTAAAATTTCTTATTTCCACTAAAAATCACAAAATTATTTTTATTAAATTCTAGGGAAAATAACAAGTCTAGGAAAATTGGTTTCACAATTTTAGCATTTTTCTACCTTTTCCTATAATTATTTTGGCTCTGCAGGAAAAAGAAAAAGAAAAATGATTGAATAGGACTGGGCCGATTCTGGCCCAAACGGCCCAGGTCCACGGTAAAACGCGCCCGCGCGCGCCCGCGTCCTGGCGGTTTTGCAGAACGACCCTTGCGCTTCTAGCTAACTGAGAACAGGTAATTACACTGTGTAACCGAGTCACTGACCATTACAAAAAGGCCCCTGCGTTTCTATCAATTCGCAACTGGAAGTCCTCGACGCCGTTCACGCACGGCCGCGCTCCGGCGAGCACTTACACCGGCCGAACGGAGCAACGGCTGAGTTCTCCGAGCAACAGACACCGAATTGGATCGATCCTAAGCCTTTTCCCCAAACTAATTTGGCTATTAATCAACTAGGGAACTCTGGCCACGGTGGCCGTGAGCATCACGGCGAGACAGCCGTGTTCCCGGCGATGGGTGTCGGTCTAGTCCAATTAAAGGGGTCAGGGAGCATTGCAGAGGCATGAGAATGCTCAAACAAGGGAGCCGAGGGCGAGAACTGACCGGAGTTGAGCTGGCGACGGTGAGCTCGGTCTCACGGTGGCGGAAATCGGATTTGGGGGAAACTTGAAATTAGAGCTCACGGTGGCAGGACTGGGGTTGATACTGG
Source organism: Zea luxurians (assembly GCA_029449295.1). Taxonomy (NCBI): domain Eukaryota; kingdom Viridiplantae; phylum Streptophyta; class Magnoliopsida; order Poales; family Poaceae; genus Zea; species Zea luxurians. The sequence goes on along the minus strand of JAOPSE010000064.1, from coordinate 7,353,530 downwards.
ACGATGAGGTACGTGATGAAGTTATGCAGCTAGAGGAGGGCTCAATTTATAGGAAGGATGGGCGGTGGTCGCGAATTCGGACGAGACACGCGGTGGTCGGAGGTGAAGAAGAAGCACTGGCCGCGGTGAATACGTGTCCACCACCGTGGCAACCTCCCCGGCGATGATGGGACAGTCACAGGGCGTCACGGCGGTGCTGTGAAATGGCTGGGCCACGCGGCGCACGGTCGGGAAGCGGCGGTCGACGGTGAACTTATCGGGCCAGCCGCAAAGCAGAAAGGAAGACAGGGGGGGGTCGTCGGAGTGGTGGCCAGCTCACCGGCGGTAAGGATCTTTACCGAGCTACGCTTAACCGATGACCACGACACACGAATCACAGCGAGCGGCGATCAACGGTGATGGACCACCGGCGGTGAGCAGGAAACGGGATCTTCTTCAGTTATCCTTCACTGTACCATGGTGAACACCACTTCAGAGCGACTGACAGAGCACATTGGAGCTTCATTTTCTCAAATTTTCGTGTGGAACCTAAGCCAACTTTCTGTAGTAAAGTTGTAGAACTATAATCCCTCTACAACTTTGCTACAATGTGCATTCACAAAAAGTCATTGGATCAAGGTTTAATTCACCCACAAAGTCGACCCTGTTACACTGAAAGGCTGAATTTCAGAATGAACAAGCCTGACAGTCAAACTTTGATTGGGTTTTTCTCCAAATTTCTCATGACAACTAAGCTCACACTCTTTAGCAAAGTTGTTCTCCTATAATTGGTCTTCAACTTTGATGTGGTGACCTAGGGCAAAAACCCTATACTTTGTAAGTTACAAAGTCCCAAAGTTGAGCCCATTCTCTGATTTTCAGACTTAGAATAAAACTCAAATGAGGTCCATTTTGCATTTAAGTCCAAAACTTAGGGTTTGGCTTTCAAATCCACATATTTGTGAACCAATTGGCTTAAAATACTTATTTGGCTTGGTTTTTGCACTTTAGCCCAAAAGTGGGCTAATTTTGCACATAGGCCCCTAGGGTTTAGTTTTAGGGTTTCCCAGGGTTCCAATTAGGGTTTCTGGTATTCCAGGGGTATAAGTGTGATTCAACTTTATTCTTGGAGTCATTTTATGACTTTTACCCTAAAGCTTTTAGGTTTTCTCAACTTAGGTTAAGTTTTACCCCTTTAATCACTATTTAGGGTTAAGTCCTTTAACCAGGGTCCTATTTGTAAAACATTAAAACAATACAACTTGTTTGAAATTTTTGCCTAGTGAATGCACTCTAGGTGTGTCAAACATATGCAATGCCAATGCTTATGATGTCATGCTCAAGTTTTAGTTATAGTAACACCAGGGGTGTTACACTCAAGGCCCTGGAGGTGTTGCGGAAAGGAGGACTTACTGCCGCGGGAGTGATTGCCGCCATTCACCGCCGTAGGGTGCTTCCCTTGGCGGAGCGGCGGTTGCCGCTTTGGGAGATGACACCGGAGGCTAACTTGGAGGGCTCGCGGATGTCCTCGGATCCTCTTCCCATCGACGTTCTCCACGGGCGGGTGGCCGTCGCGTTGGGAAAACCGGACGCCAGCGCCTTCTCTCAGCCCTTGATGCGCCCCGACCACGGGTGTGTGACCCTGGTGAGTATCCGCTCCTTCCTTCTCCTTGCGTCAGGTTGCCTTTGGTCCTTACGGTCGGGATTTCCGTCCGCCTCCAGGAGGTAGGGTGGCACAAGTCTTCCCGGCCACGGGTCCTGGAGGACGCGGTGGACCGAGCAGCGCGGCGGGTTGTCGCGGAGGAGAAGAAGAAGAAGAAGGACGCGGAGAAAGCCCGGGCCCGCGAGCGGACGCGGGCCCGAGACGCCTTGGAGAAGCTCCGTCGTCGGCAGGAGAGGGAGGGGCTCCCGAGGGAGCCGTCGCCGGAGACGCCTGACGACGACGACGATGAAGATGATGATGAGGACGACGACATGGCTGCCCGCCTCGGCCTCAGCCTGGGTTTGAGGCTAGGCCAGGAGTCATCAAGCCAGCCCCCGAGTGGGCTGGCGCCGTCAGTTCCCGGAGTCAGGACGCCGAGGTCCCGGCCCGACGAGCGGGGGCAGACCGAGGGGGTACTTGACCCCTCGGCCGGGGAAGTCGAGGTGACCCCAGGGAGTCAGGACATGGCGTCTGTTTCTCGGGAGCCGTCGGCCACGCCGTCAGCGCAGGAGGGTGACCCTCAGGTCGCCGTGGCAACGCCCGGGCAGTCCGTCTCCCGGGCGTCCAAGGTTCCCAAGGCGAGGGTGATGCCGAAGCTGGAGGCGAGGCGGACCTCGGCGGTGTCTTCGGGGGTCGAGATCCGAGAGACCTCCCCTCAGGCACGGTTGATCATGGCCCGGAGTGGGTAAGTATCTTGGAGCGTCTTCGTCCTGGCTTCTCATTCGTATGTCCCGACCGCGACTTTCCTTTCCTCCTCAGCAAGCGAAGCCACGACCTGACCGATCTGGCTCCCCGGAAGGCCCTTAAGACGGTGTCGGCTTCCGCAGCCAGTGTCGCGCCGGGCCTCGCTGTTCAGCTGGCCTTCTCGCAAGGCGCTCCACAGCAGGAGGCTCTGGCGGCACCAGCCGTCGTGGAGCGAGTTCCCGAGGCCGGCTCTTCTGCCGAGGCGGCCATCATGCTGGAGGAGGCGACTGGCGCAGACGTGGCCCCGGGCCCACTGGACATGCCGCCGGTGCCGGCGCCTACTGCTGCTGAAGCCGCTGCCGTCCCAGTCGGGGAGCGACCCATTGCTGCTGACGCTGAGATGGCCGAGGCGTCGGTGCTCGGTGCCTCGGAGGAGGGGGGCGTGGAAGCGCGATCCGTCCCACCGAGCGGCGGCCTTGTCGCTGCGCGGCGGAGCTCCGAGGGGCGGCCCCAGTTGCTCCGGTTCCGGACCCATGGGGCTTCGGATCCCTTCTTCGTTCTCGACGACGAGCGGGAGGAGCAGTCTTGGGACGAGCTCCGCAAGTGCGCCGGAGCAACGGTGGGGTCGCTCCGGTCATCGCTGGAGGTCTTCTGCAGGGACATCCCCAAAATCCTCCAGGTAATGGTTTCAGGCGTACCTTTTTGTGACCAAGGCATCTCTTGTGACGCCCCGCTTCCTTCCCTTAGGATCTAACGGATCTGAGCGCCGCCAAGTCGTCGTTCATCTGCCACGAGGTCGATATCTGGGGCTCGCTGCGATCCCTGAGGACCTCGCTTACCGGGGCTACTGCGCGCCTCTCCCAGCAGGGCGCCGAAGTGGCGGACCTTCGGTTGCTCTGCGCCGATCTGAGAGCAGAGGCGGCAGCGACCCGCGCAGAGGCGGCAGCGGCACGCGCAGAGGTGCTGCGACGGCAGTCAGAGTTCGACCAGGTCGTCAATGAGCGAGACCAATCTCGGGGCCGGGCTGCCGAGGCCGAAAGCCGGGCTGGAGCCCTTGCAGCGGACCTAGCCATAGCCCAGGCCGCAGCTTCGGAGCAGCGTGCCCGAGCCGGAGGTATGTCCTGGCCATTTCCGGTTTTCGTTTCAGCTTGTTTCCTCCGCTTGTGTTTGAGGCCTTGCGTTTTGGCTGTTCGTAGAGCTTGAGTCCGCCCTTGATGAGTCCACAAGGGCGCTTGTCGGGGCGGCCGAGCAGAGGGAGGCCGACCACGTGGCCATGTCCGAGGCCATCTCGGACTTCTGCCGGGTCTTTGGCTTCGGCGACGTCCCCTTAGGAAGCTCCCCTCAAAGTCGCCTGCAGGCCTTGGGCGATCATGTGCGCGGCAGACTCCACGAGGCGCTACACCATGGCGTCAGGCGGGCCTTCGCCGTGCTTGCTTCCCACTACGTCGTGGACCTGGAGCGGGTCAGCGAGGGGTATTGCCTTCCTGACGAAGATGAAGCCGCCCTGGCAGAAGTCCAGAGGCTCGACGCGGCCGCCGCGGGTCCGAGCGCAGTGCTGGTGACCACCTTCGAGGCAGAGATCCTCCCACCTGCGCCATCGTCCGAAGCCGGGGTGGACTTTGCCGAGGGCGGGGACGAAGCCGAAGACACGGCTCCTTCCCCGGGCGACGCCTAACTCTGTCGGAGCAGTTTCTGTTGGATGCACGTGTGTCTTTTTGCGGCCGCTGAGGCCTGAACACTTTATTATCGTTGCATAAAGTCGTGCCCCTTTTCCTTTCATTTTGCGTGTCCGGCCCCGTCCGTCAGTAGCAGGGTGGCTTCCCCAAGTAGGGGTCACTTTTCGTGGTGGGTGACGAGTGAGGTATTCGTAACCCAGAGGCGTAGGAGTCCCTTGGCTCAGTCAGCCTTGCCACTTACATGCACCCGCGTTCGCTCCTTGGGGTCCTGCTTTCGACATAGCCAGGGGAACGCAAAAGCCTTTTTGATTGAAAATTTTGACGCAGAGGGGGTTCCCCCCTTTTAGCCCCCGAGGGAGGGTCGGGCTCTGCCGAGGCAGGGCTGACCCTTCCTTGATGACTAAACCTCGCCTTGACTGTCGGCAAGTTTGTTTGTTCCGGGCTTCAGAACTTTGGCGATGACGAGTGGCCCTTCCCAGGGGTGCGTGTAGCCCCCGGGTGTCTTCTACAGGCGGCCCTTCCCAGGGGTGCGTGTAGCCCCCGGGTGTCTTCCGCAAGGGGTAGGTCTGCCTTGCGTAGAACTGACGCCCTTCGCAGGTGCGGACAATTCTAGTAGCGTCGGCCACCGCCGTCGGCCAGTAGAATCCTTGTCGGAAGGCGTTTCCAACGAGGGTTCGAGGTGCTGCGTGATGGCCGCAAGCCCCCGAGTGTATCTCTTGCAAGAGCTCCTGGCCTTCGGCGATGGAAATGCATCGCTGGAGGATGCCTGAGGGGCTGCGATGATAGAGCTCCTTCCCATCTCCCAGCAAGACGAAAGACTTGGCGCGCCGCGCCAACTGCCAAGCTTCGGCTTGGTCGAGGGGCAGCTCTCCTCGGCGGAGATATTGCAGGTACGGGGTCTGCCAGCTTTGATTAGGTGTGACCTCGCTCTGTTCCCTCTCGACGCATAGTGCCTCACCCTCGGGGGCCGAGGGTACCTCGGGCTGAGCCGAGGGTACCTTGGACCGTGCCGAGGGTACCTCGGACTGGGCCGAGGGTATCTCGGACTGAGCCGAGGATACCTCGGACTCAGCCGAAGGTGCCTCGGGCTCGGGCGTGTCCTCGGTCTTGACGGAGGGTTGATGCAGGTCTCGGGAGAATACGTCCGGGGGAACTGTTGTTCGTCCCGAGGCTATTTTAGCTAGCTCGTCCGCAGTCTCGTTGTAGCGTCGGGCGATGTGGTTGAGCTCGAGCCCGTAGAACTTGTCTTCCAGGCGCCAAACCTCATCGCAGTAGGCTTCCATCTTTGGGTCGCGGTAGTGGGAGTTCTTCATGACTTGGTCGATGACGAGCTGCGAGTCACCACGAGCGTCGAGGCATCGGACCCCTAGCTCGATGGCGATTCGCAACCCGTTTACCAGAGCCTCGTACTCTGCCACATTGTTGGACGCTGGGAAGTGGAGGCGTAGCACGTAGCGTAGGTGCTTCCCGAGGGGCGAGACAAAGAGGAGGCCTACGCCGGCCCCCGTCTTCATCAGCGACCCGTCGAAAAACATGGTCCAGAGCTCCGGTTGGATCGGAGCCATCGGGAGCTGGGTGTCGGCCCATTCAGCCACGAAGTCCGCCAAGACCTGGGACTTGATGGCCTTCCGAGGGGCGAACGAGATCGTCTCGCCCATGATCTCCATCGCCCACTTCGCAATTCTACCCGAGGCCTCTCGGGACTGGATGATCTCTCCCAGGGGAAGGATGACACCACAGTCACCGGATGAGACTCGAAGTAGTGTCGCAACTTCCGCCGTGTCAGGATCACCGTGTACAGCAGCTTCTGGATTTGCGGGTAGCGGATCTTGGTCTCGGACAGTACCTTACTGATGAAGTAGACTGGCCTCTGGAAGGGCAATGCATGCCCTTCTTCTTGGTGCCGCGCTGAGTTGACAACTCAGGAGCATCTTCCGGTGCGCGGCCCTGGGGCTGCTTGTCCTTCCGGAAAATGGCCTCAACCGCCTCCTGGCCAGAGGCGAACTTGGTGGCGATGTCCATTAGCTCGCTCGCCCTGGTGGGGGTCTTGCGACCCAGCTTGCTCACCAGGTCGCGGCAGGTGGTGCCGGCGAGGAACGCGCTGATGACATCTGAATCGGTGACGTTGGGCAGCTCTGTGCGCTGCTTCGAGAATCGCCGGATGTAGTCCCGGAGAGGCTCTCCCGGCTGCTGGCGGCAGCTTCGGAGATCCCAGGAGTTCCCAGGGCGCATGTACGCGCCCTGGAAATTGCCGGCGAAGGCTTGGACCAGGTCGTCCCAGTTGGAGATCTGCCCCGGGGGCAGGTGCTCCAGCCAGGCTCGAGCGGTGTCGGAGAGGAACAGGGGGAGGTTGCGGATGATGAGGTTGTCATCGTCCGTTCCACCCAGTTGGCAGGCCAGCCGATAGTCCGCGAGCTATAGTTCTGGTCTCGTCTCCCCCGAGTACTTTGTGACAGTAGTCGGGGTTCGGAACCGGGTCGGGAACGGTGCCCGTCGTATGGCGCGGCTGAAAGCCTGTGGACCGGGTGGTTCGGGCGAAGGACTCCAATCCTCCCCGCTGTCGTAGCGTCCCCCACGCCTGGGGTGGTAGCCTTGGCGCGCCCTATCGTCGAGGTGGGCCCGACGGCTGTGATGATGGCGCTCGTTGCCGAGGCGACCCGGGGCCACAGGCGCTATGTTGCGCGTGCGCCTGGAGTGGACCGAGGCTTCCCCCATGAATCGGGAAGTCGCGGCGCGATGTTCCGAGGGGAACCCCTGCCTTCGGGAGGCAAAGCTTTCGGCCCGTCGGACCGCGGCGTCCTCCAGGAGATTTTTGAGCTCTCCCTGGATACGCCGCCCCTCGGTGGTTGATGGCTCCGGCATCGCGCGGAGGAGTATTGCCGCTGCAGCCAGGTTCTGGCCGACTCCGCTGGAATCCGGCGGCGGCTTCACCCTGACGTCGTCGGCGATGCGGTGCTGGATGTCCTGGGGGAGATGACGCGCTCCTCCGGCCGGGGGTTGGACCGCCCATTCCTGCCCGATGTCCCGGCGGATCGGCACAAGCGTTCCTGCTCCCTCGTCGAGCCTGGCCTGCCTCTCGCGGATTTGCTCGAGCTGTGGGTCAGGACCCCCCGCCGGGACGGGGACCACAGCTAGCTCCCAAAGGATGTCAACGCGAGGCACGGGCCTAGGGGGATCACCATTTTCCGGCATACCAAGATGGTTGCCTTCGCCGGGACCCCCTAGATCGACGTGGAAACATTCACGACTTGGGCCGTGGTCCTCATTGTCGAGGCCGCGGCTGCCGTCGGAACAGTCGGAAAGGTAGTAGTCACATGCGGTCATGAAGTCCCACACGGCACTGGGGTTACCAAGTCCGGAGAAATCCCAACAGAGGTCGGGCTCGCCATCTTCCTCGGACCCCGAGGGCTCGTAGGTCGAGTCGGCCGTCAGTCGGTCCCAGGGTGACCGCACACGATACCCCAAAGGGTTTGGACTCGCCTCTAAGAGAGTGCTCACCGAAGCGGAGTCGCTTGGTGGGTCGAGGCCGAATCCAAAAGACACGAGATGGGAATCGGTCGGTACCTTTCGGTCGACGGTCGGTGATGAGGTCGCGTCTGGGACTGACTACACCGTTGTCTCAGGTACGAGGGTGACACCCAGCAAGTCCTTCGTGAGCGTATTGGCGTCGTGCGTTTGCTTGAGATTGGCGTGTTGCGGGGAGGCGGCGCTCGTCTTCGTCTCAGACGCGAGATCGATGCCCGACGCGCCCTCCGTTGGGGCACCGGCGCCGTCAACTCGCTCGACAGCCAACGAGGTGCCGCTTCCCGCTTGGCCTTGGTTGCCCCGCCTCCTCCTCCGTCGGCGGGGGAGGGGACGGGACAAGCTCGAATGTTGTCCTTCCACCACGTGGGGAAGGCGTCGTTGATTTCCCCGCCGACGAGCGGGTTGTCGACCGCCATTGTCGCTGTCGCACGGCGGGGGAAGGAGTATCATGTCGTAGCTGCCGTCGAGGGACATGAACTCAGGATTCCCGAAACGGAGCACCGTCCCGGGCTGGAAAGGTTGCTGGAGACTGCCCATCTGGAGCTTGACGGGAAGCTGTTCGTCAACACGCAGCAGGCCCCTACCTGGCGCGCCAACTGTCGGTGTTTCGAAACCCGGGGGGTCCCTGGACCGACGAGTGAATTGTCGCCGCGTGCCCCAGCCCAGATGGGTTGACGCGAGGCGGAACGCGAAGGGGGGAAAGGAAGCAGCCGGAGGGAGGCAGGCGTGAGAGAGCGGATCTCGCGGCCTTCGTGTTAGCCCCGCGCCTGAGTCGGGTGCGCTTGCAGTAGGGGGATACAAGCATCCACGCGGGAGTGGGAGCGAGCGGCCTTGCGCGAGCGCCGTCCCGTCCTTCTCCGCGCGGGCCCACCCTCTGTAAGAGGGCCCTGGTCCTCCCTTTTATAGGCGTAAGGAGAGGATCCAGGTGTACAATGGGGAGTGTAGCAATGTGCTAACGCGTCTAGCGGTGGTGAGCTAGCGCCCTAAGTACATGCCATCATGGCAGCCGGAGAGGTCTTGGCGCCCAGTTCGCGTGGTGTCGTGGCTGTCGGAGGAGTGCTGGAGCCTGGCGAGAGGACAGCTGTTGGGGCTATCGAGTCCTTGCTGACGTCCTCTTGCTTCCATAAGGGGGCTGAGAGCCGCCGTCGTCACAGGGCATGCGGGGCGCCAACATTACTCGCATGGTGGAGCGAGCTAGATGGGACGCCGGTTTGGTTCCCCGTAGCCCGAGTCAGCTCGGGGTAGGGTAATGATGGCGCTTCCTGTTGACGTGGTCGGTCCGCGCCCTAGGCTGGGCGAGGTGGAGGCTCCTCTGAGGTCGAGGTCGAGGTCGAGCCCCCGGGTCGGGCGAGGCGGAGTTCGTCGTCTTCCGGGGTTGAGCCCATGTCCGAGCCCTGGGGTCGGGCGAGGCGGAGTTCGTCGTCTTCCGGGGTTGAGCCCATGTCCGAGCCCTAGGGTCGGGCGAGGCGGAGTTCGCCGTCTTCTGGGGCTGAGCCCGAGTCCGAGCCCTGGGTCGGGCGGAGCGGAGTTTGCCGTCTTCCGGGGCTGAGCCCGAGTCCGAGCCCTGGGTCGGGCGGAGCGGAGTTCGCCGTCTTCCGGGGCTGAGCCCGAGTCCGAGCCCTGGGTCGGGCGGAGCGGAGTTTCCTATGACGCCCGAGGCCGGCCTTGGCTGCTGTCAGCCTCACTCTGTCGGGTGGCTCAGCAGTCGGAATGGCGCAGGCGGCGCTGTCCTCTTGTCAGACCGGTCAGTAGAGCGGCGAAGTGACCGCGGTCACTTCGGCTCTGTCGACTGGTGGGCGTGCGTCAGGATAAAGGTGGCAGGCCACTTTTGCATTAAATGCCCCTGCGATTTGGTTGGTCGGCGTGGCGGTGTGGCCAAGGTTGCTTCTCGGTGAAGACTGGGCCTCGGGCGAGCCGATAGTGTGCCCGTTGCTGGAGGGGGTCCTCGGGTGAGACGTAGGTTCTCCGGGGTCCGCTTCCTTTGCCCGAGGCTAGGCTCGGGCGAGGCACGATCGTGTCCCTTGAATGGACCGATCCTTGACTTAATCGCACCCATCAGGCCTTTGCAGCTTTGTGCTGATGGGGGTTACCAGCTAAGAATTAGGGGTCTTGAGGGTACCCCTAATTATGGTCCCCGACACTTTCAATTTGAGACTAAGCACAACATATACTCATAGAATGGTTAGTCTCAAAGATTTAATGTGTAGAGAATTGCTCCCACTAAACTTGTGCATATAAGTGATGAATATTTGTAGATTAATGCATGTTAGAACTTGTGAGGACAGAGGATGCAAGTTCTACATGATGAACTTTGGTATAAGCAAAAATATGAATTGAGAGCAAGTATAAGCAATTGAAAGAGATATATAAGATCAAAAGATATGTCAATTAAGCTTTATTGTGGTTCTATAATATAGACTGCTCCCCTGAGTATGTGCCTTGAGAGGAATACATAATTTTGGCCTTAAATGCCAAATGCACAAAATGAGGTTAATTTAGAACATATCTATATCATAGAAATTGTGAAGTGCAATGTGTCATAATATAAACATGAGGCTCATGATAGATTGTGCACTTAAGAAGTCATGTTATAAACATTTGAAGCATTTACCCTTTTGTACCTTCACTTGGAGATACTCTCTTTATTGTGTTTTTTCTTTGATATTGATTACTTAAGTCCTATGCTCAACACAATGTACAGAATTATTTTGCACAAGAGAGAATTTTTACAACTAGGGATCCCTTTCTCTAAACAAATCATTATTGTCATATATCAAGTAGATCACAAGTATAATAATGAAGGTTGCATAGATGATATGCACATACTTGAGTGTTAGTTTTAATATAATCAAGATATAGAAATGGGCTCCCCCTAAAGATGCGCATCAAGTATTTGAATGACTTGGTTAGATGCATTCTCTTTTAAAGACAAATAGGGGGATGCATTGTACATCTTGATTAAGGCATATAAAATTTGCAATAATTAGCTTATGCCTTGTATTCTCAAAATGAAAAAGGTTTAGAATACAAAACCACACCATTGATTAATTTGAAGGTCGTACTGTCTAAGTAGGTGTTGTTGTTCTTGACGTCTTCTTTTTCATTTGAGTGTCCTCCCTTTATAATTGACTCTTTTTCCTTTAAAGCTTATTGAAAATACTTGAAAAAAAGATATTAGCAGCACAAAGGAGTATATGACAAATGATGATTTCTTTAGATAAGAGATACAGACAAATCATCATCCGCAAGTCACACAGACATGAAGTAAAATCCTTAATATTAGTGCATAGCGGCAGAAAAGAGGAATATGCACCTTTTAACATTTATAGTCAAATCAAAGGAAATTTACTTCTTCATATTGATATTTCTTCACACAGAATTGATTAACATAACTTGGAAGCAGATCAATATGAGCACAGATATAACAAAGGCATGATTTTAGATTCTAATGGACTAGTGCACATGTGAAAGCAAGATTGAACACACTTTTAGCTGATTTAAAATTAATAAGGAATCTAATCTTCATATAGGTAGATTATGATAATTTAGAATAAATACCAATTGATGGGAACTATTATTGATTAAGGAGATGAGTTCCCATTACTTTTGCTTTTACCTTTCTTCCTTTAGGTGAAGAGCAACCTTGAGGCTTGTGTCTTTTAATAAATTGAACATGCACTCACTCTCTTGTAGATTTTCATGAATATGCTCAAGAGAGATGTCATTAGTAACACAAGCACTAGTTTCCTTTTTAGTAATCATTTTTGAAAAGGAATGTTATGCTCATAAAGGTAGATTGCTAAAACATGGAAACTTCATAACATGAATTAGATTATCCCATAGATGATGTTATGCTCAGTTTTAACTCATAAAACAAGCATAGTTAATCTCTCAATATCGTGGGAACAAATATAATTCATAACATGGTGAGCGATTAATGTAGAAGAATCGTATCCAATTTAAGCAAGAAGAAATACATCATAAATCATTGGATTGATTTTCTTTTTATGTTAGATTACGCATTTCTATAGAGAAACTCATTCTCTAGATGTGAGACTACTTAAGTTATTTAGACAAAAGCATTAGTCTCATGATTCTAGTCATAAAGAGAGATTCCCTTTATAAGTGTCCTAAGGATTTGAATTCCTTATATGACACCTTATTCTCTTAAGAACATGGAATATCTCTCTATGTCTAGAACATGGCAATAATAGGATGATTAGTGTAAAACATGCCATGAGGTACTTACAACAATTTAAAGCATGTAGATTGCCATAATATAGAAATGATGAAAATGCAATCTACCATATGAGAGGAATTTTCTCCAAAGAATGGTGACATATTTTAAAAACATTTTTAAGTGCTTCATTTTTCAATGTGACTACAAAAGACACAAGAGAAGTGATAATTGATGATACTTGCACTTAAAGACATAAGTGTTACCATCCTTTGGCTTTCCTCCATGTTGTAGGCTTTGATTTTCCACACAGGATAATCCTTTATTTTCTACAACATCAATATCTTGCTCGAGATGATATGAGTTTTAAATATAATAATTCAAAACAACTTTGGATCAATTTTAGAGGTGTAAAATATTGCAAGAATTGATAGCTTGAGTTAATAAGAATTGAATTAACCTGCTCAAGCACCTCCAAAGCTTCATATCATCTCCTTCCCCCTGCAAAACTTGTCAAGCATATTTTGGTCCCCATTTCTTGATGGGTCCATCAAGGTTAGCCAACAAAGATCTAGGAACCCAAATGCCCTTTGTGCTAGCACTTGGTAAACTCTTACCTTTCTAGCACAAGTTGCAATTTTGGGTTGCCTAGTTACATATGAATCAATTGACAAGCTAGGAGTGGAATAGTTACTAATAGGACAATCCTTACATTGATGTCCCTTCTTTCGGCATATGTAGCAAAGGTGATCTTCATGTTTTGAAGATTTCTTCTTTCCTTGTCTCTTGCTTGCTACATGGTTAGTAAATATTTTTTTTCTAAAACTATGCCTTTTTATTTTACATAGGGACATGACTTAACTAAATGTCCCTTCTCAGAGCATCTAAAACAATGTTTATCATCCTTGTTAATAATCAAGCCATTTCCTTTAATATAGGGACATGACCTAATCAAGTGCCCCTTTTCAAAGCATTCACTACAGTTCTTACTTTTCTTAGTGTGAAGTGTGGCTTGATCATTACCTTGGATGTTACCTTGCATGGAGGCATGGTTGAGGTTTTTGGCAGAGGTATTGATTTTCTTCTTTTGTTCCTTCCTCTTGACATTCCTCAAGTCCTTGACACTTTCTTCATGGGATTTTGTGCATGCCACGGTTGTTCCTGTCTCAAGCTTCTTCACCATGTAATCACGGTTATCTTGAGAAGGTTGAGCAGTGCACTTCCCTTTTAGTTGTGTCAAGCTCGTTCTTAGCCTCTCATTTTCTTCCTTGAGCTCTTGACATGTATCATCTTTTATTCTTGGAAATTCTAGCTCAAAGGAGGATTTGCTTGCTGACAAGCAACAAGCATTAGCACATGGCAATATAGTTTCAATTTGAATACATGTGCATGAGTGAGGTTGTTGAGATTTTAAGTTTTCTATCACAACCTCATGAGCAATGTTTAACATGATATGATCATCCATAAGATTTTCATGAGAACATAGAAGCATATCATGTTTTTCTTGAAAATCTAGATTTTCAATTTTTAGCCTTTCTACTTGGTCTTTAAGCAGGGTATTCCTATTTACTAATTGAGCGACACAGAATAAAGAATTATCTTGCTCAATTGAAATAGTTTCATACATTTGGACCAAATTAACATGAGAGCACTTTAGCTCCTCATGTTCTTTAGTCAACTCTTCCAAGCTTTGGATTTTTGTGAAGAGGACATCTTCTAGCTTGTGAAGAGCTTCGCTTTGCTCTCTCGCTCTTTTTAAAAGTTTTAGCATGACCACCTTATCTTCTAGGCTTAGATGGGCGTAGAGTTGCATGAAGCTTCTTTCATCCTCCTCATCCTCATTTGTGCTTCCGCTATCATTTTCATTAGCCACACAGCATATGTGTGAATTGAAATGGGAATACAAACCTTTTGGAGAGGTGGATTCATTGTTTGGTCTCCAATGTTTATTTTCTTCTTCTTCCTTTAAAGAGTTAGTTTCACAAGGACTAAAGGAAGTAGAAGCATCTTATTAAATAACATGTTTGGACTCATCAAATCTATTTTTAATTCTAGTCCAAATATCATGCACATCATGAATAGGTTCATTATATCTAATTATGAAGGCATGATAATCTTTTTTGATAAGAGAATTACCTAAGATGTCGAAAGCAAGATGATTTAAGCGTAAACATCTCCGATCTTCCTAGGAATCATTTTTTATCATAATTAGAAGGTATAATAGTCTTGTCTAAGATTTTTTCTAATTGTGAGTCTATGGTTCTAAAAGTATTTATCACACTAGTAGACCATGAAGCATAATTAGAACAATCGGAAAGTAATATCTCAAGAGTTACCTCATTGTTCTCCTTTGGAGCCGTCTTCTTGTTCTTTTGGGATCTTCTTCGAGCCATCACTTTGAGTTGTTAGACTCAATATGAAGTGCCTAGCTCTGATACCAATTGTAAGTCGCCTAGAGGGGGGTGAATAGGCGAAACCTGAAAATTATAACTCTAAACCCAGACTTGATCCCTTGATTACTAGTTAGAACAATATACGCAATTTATTGAAGTGTAAAACTAAGTCCTTTGCTTGCAAAGAATATTGCTTTAAAATAATGTGGAATTAACAAAAGCAACACATCTAAAATGCTTTAAAATGTTTATGGTGGTCTCTGATTTGTTGCCTATGGTACCCATGCGTTCATAAAAAATATTATGCGAAGAGTGGAGATAACCAATAAAAAAATCTTGAGATCTTTGTAGTAGATAATTTATGTGGGTATTGTTGTGAGCCGTCCCAATACACGGGTAACCGACTAGTATATATATATATATATATATATATATATATATATATATATATATATATATATATATATATATATATATATATATATATATATATATATATATATATATATATATATATATATATATATATATGGCAGGTATAACCGGAGCCATGGGCTTTCAATAGTTAAAGTAAGCCCAGGCCGACCACACCCCTGTAACCTGGTTCAACCCAGCGCGCCGACTCAACCAGGTTGTCAGGTGCGCCACCCGCCCCACGTCTGTGCGCGCAAAAAAGGAATGCATGCATGAGTCAAACACGATCTCATGCATGCGCGTAAATTTAGGAAAGATATTTGTGGCGGTTTCTATTTTTAAATGCTTTATTTCCTCCATAAATTTAGGATCGCTGCAACAATCATGCAGTTAGACGCGTAAGGACCATTTTATAATATATACTGATACTAAATATGCTACACTATGTAGATAATTTGCAATTCGGTATACTGCGTAAAAATCTGTTAGCAGCTGCATGTGCACGAATTTATGATGGAAAGAATGTGCAATGAAAGGAAATGAATTGCATGCATAGAAATAAAAAATCGCATTTAATGTTTTATTTACTTCATAAATATAGGATCCCTCCAACAGACATGCACCTGAACACATTAGAACTAGTTTATGATATATACTGATACTAATTATACTACACGGTTGTCGGCGTTTCGATCCCGGGGGGTCCCTGGATCGACGAGTAAATTGTCGCTGCGTGTCCCAGCCCAGATGGGTCAGCGCGAGACGGGACACAAAGGGGAGAACAGTAAGGGGAAACCACGGCCTTCGTGTTGTCCTGCGCCCAGGGCGGATGGATGCGCTTGCAGTAGGGGGTTACAAGCGTTCGCGTGGGAGAGAGAGAGAGCGAGAGCCTTATGCGTCGGCCCGTTCTCCCGCGCGGCCAACCTTTTCGTACGAGAGCCCTGGACCTTCCTTTTATAGGCGTAAGGAGAGGGTCCAGGTGTACAATGGGGGGTGTAGCAGTGTGCTAATGTGTCTAGCAGAGAGGAGCTAGAGCCCTAAGTACATGCCGTCGTGGCAGTCGGAGAGGTTTTGGCACCCTGTTCATGTGATGTCGTGGCCGTCGGAGGAGCGCTGGAGCCCTGCGGAAGTACGGCTGTCGGGGTTGTCGGATCCTTGCTGACGTCTCTTGGCTGACGTAAGGGGCTGTGAGCTGCCGTCGTTATGGAGCGTGCGGGGTGTCATCATTACTTGTTTGCTGGGACGAGCCAGATGGGACACCGGTCTTGTCCCCCGTAGCTTGAGCTAGCTAGGGGCAGGGTAATGATGCCCCCCCTAGCGATGTGGCCGGTCCGGACCCGAGTTTGGGCGAGGTGGCGATTCCTCCGAGGTCGAGGTTGAGTCCGAGCCCTGGGTCGAGCGAGGCGGAGTCCATCGTCTTCCGGAGCCGAGGCTGAGTCCGAGCCCTGGGGTCGGGCGAGGCGGAGTTCGTCGTCTTTCGGAGCCGGGGCTGAGTCCGAGCCCTGGGGTCGGGCGAGGCGGAGTTCGTCGTCTTCCGAGGGCCGAACCCTGGGGTCAGGCGAGGCGGAGCTTCCTATGTCGCCCGAGGCTGGACTTAGCCGCTGTTGACCTCGCTCTGGCGAGTGGCACGGCAGTCGAAGCGTGGCAGGCGGCGTTGTTTTCTTGTCAGGTCGGTCAGTGGAGTGGTGAAGTGACTGCGGTCACTTTGGCTCTGTCGACTGAAGAGCGCGCGTCAGGATAAGGTGCCAGGCGATCCTTGCATTAAATGCTCCTGCGATACGGTCGGTTGGCATGGCGATCTGGCCAAGGTTGCTTCTCTGCAAAGACTGGGCCTCGGGCGAGCCGAAGGTGTGTCCGTTGCTTGAGGGGGCCCTCGGGTGAGGCGTGAATCCTCCGGGGTCGGCTGCCTTTGCCCGAGGCTGGGCTCGGGCGAGGCGAGATCGTGTCCCTTGAGTGGACTGAGCCTTGACCTTAATCGCGCCCATCAGGCCTTCGTAGCTTTGTGCTGATGGGGGTTACCAGCTGAGATTAGGAGTCTTGGGGGTACCCCTAATTATGGTCCCCGACAACGGTGTAGGTATTTATGCAATTCGGTACACCGTGTAAAAAATCTGGCATGTTGTTCGCTGGTGGACGCATCTCAAGTTAGAGCGTAAAAATCTTAAGTTTTGAGCATAAAATCCCTCAACTATAAGTGTAAATACCGAGCCAATGTGAGAGATTGATAGCTCTAGTAGGTTGTTATCATGATCCTATTTTTATGGCAGATCCAAAAAATATGGCGGCCCCATGCATGCGGTTTCTATTTTTATACAGATCCAAAAATTATGGCAAAATTCATGCATGAGTCAAACACGTTCCCTTACATGCGCGTAAATTTAGGAAAGATATGTGTGGCGGTTTCTATTTTAAATACTTTATTTCCTCTATAAATTTAAGATCGCTGCAACAGCCATGCAGCTAGACTCGCAAGGACCATTTTATGATATATACTGATACTAAATATGCTACACTGTAGATAATTATGCAATTCGGTATACTGCGTAAAAATTTGTTACCAGTTGCATGCGCACGAATTTATGATGGAAATAATGTGCAATGAAAGGAAATGAATTGCATGCATAGAAACAAAAATTGTATTTAATATTTTACTAGGTGAGTGTCCGTGCGTTGCGACGAGAACATATAATACCACAGTAAATTATGTATAAATGTGTGTTATATTGTTATTTTAATCTAAGTATTTCACCAGCACATTGCAACCATTAGTTCTATATATGATAGTAGGGTGTTGTGCATCGCGATAGAATATAAATCATTCAATGAAATATTAATTCACAACGATTACTTAAGTTTATTTTATTGTTTGATATTGACTATTCTATGTATTTCAATAAATTCTTTATCTTTTACTTACTTGCCAGTGGCCCATGTTTGATGAGGTTAGCAACATTTTGACCCTCATCCACAGACACAACACAATAATCTTAGACTTGTCAAACTTGCATTTACCAACACTCCCAGTGTAACGGTAATCCTTCTCTCTTTCAAGGCCACTAGCCTTGGAGATGACCGAAGGACATCGTCATCAGCACACCATTGCATCCCAAATCACATAAATCAGGTTCCGATGAGTCACACTGCAACATTTGCAACAAGATTGGGGGATAGTGAGTTTTGATTAATGTGAGGTAAACCAGGTACCATTATCTTCAAGCCAGCAACTATGCAAATCCTACTGCCCAAAACATACAAATATATGATTGACATTCAAGGCTTTAGCTTCATGCATGTTCATTACTCAATAATAAAGCACTGCAAAATCACTGTCACATTCAAGAAAAATTAGCAAAAGCATCATCCAAAATTAAAACTTTACATCATTGGATCAGATATTGGTTAACTGACATGTATAGTGTAATTGCTTCTTGCCCATGATTCAGGAACTTTAGATTCAAAATAGCCAAATAATGATCCAGAAGATATAAAAAAAGCTCGCACATAATTCTCTACTACTAATAATAACAAAAGTCACCTATTGAGGCTGAACCATGGATGGCTATTACAATAGTAAGTGAACTCATTGCGATCTCCTGTTCGTAGGTAGGCCTACGTATACTTAACTGATGACCCAAGACCAAAACAAAATAATCAAGATTGAAACCGAAATATCCAAAACCAAAAAATAGCCATTAGTGCATCCTTGACTTTCAACTAACCGAATTTTGGTCAGTTAATTTCATCCTTGACTCGTTCCCCATCTCTCGAACACACCACCACCACCTCCTTTCCGTCCTCAACCCAAGGAGTGTTGTTTGTAGATTCCTAGGAGTAAAGGGCATGATGTTTTCAGTGGTTAGGATAAATTCTCCTGTTTTAAATACCAATCATCTATTGAACCCCATACAAAACCTAGAGGAACTGATTGACCACCGTCGAGATCTTCACATTCCCGTTCAATTGGAATCGAGAGAAGTTTTCTCCATGAAGGTTTGTCTCATTTTAGGAAGCACTGTGACCATGATTCACAAAGTTTGCACAAGTCCAAGACTGTTCCAAACATTCCAAAGGATTGTGTATGCATTGTTGATGAGCTGTCAATTAATCGGGGTAATTGGTACTACCTTGATGGCACTGGGCATGAGCGACGACACATAATTTTTTTAATTAATTGATTTTTTTAAATTTTCTTTTTGGTTGTCTGTGTGCTTTGGTGTGTATCAGAGGATGGACATTAGTTATATAGTTTGGTGTCTGTGCATTGCTATAGTTTCTATAAATCACATAACAAACTATTTACAACTGTTGAGTAGATCATGCAAGAACAACATGAAAGAAACTACCAACTTGAAGAGCATGATGAAGCCATACGAGTCCACCATTATGCCTAAAGCAGGCCATCCAATGAGGACCAAGAAAAAGCCAAACCCGAAAAATATTGAACCCTGCATAGTTTGAGGCTCATTTGTAATACTCATATATAAATATAAATGGAACTAAAACAACTCGGGTTTTGTAGAGAGAAGATCAGTACCTTGTGATCCTTAGGCTTAGTGAAGAACTGCATAGTTGGTTTTGACCCAATGGTCAGCAAGATGCCAGAAACAAAGAGAATCTGACAACATAACAAGCAACAGTGCTCATCAGTAAACAGGAGGCTAGACTGAAGTCAGAATCAACCGAGAGGATGAATTATCCTTACACTCCCCATCATTTAAAAACTGCCATAATGCATACCACAATTCAGTTCCATGGATCACATGGGTTTGACAATACATATTTTCTTCTTTTCTCACTAAGAACTCAGAAGTGCTTACAAACCAGTAACCAAAACCTATACATCTCCACAAAAATCTGCAGATCAGACTGCGTACCTGATACATCTAGTGAGCTGCACACGGAATCCAGAAAAATTGTGTACGCACAAAACTGATGAGGCCATCAAAACTTTCGATTTAGTCTAGTGACATCATACCGAGTGCAGTTTATAGAAGTAGAAAAAGCAACAACAAGAAATGTGAAATTTAACCTACTGCAGTTTATGGATTCTAGCTGCTATTCCCAAATAAATTCTCAAACAACTTCGGAGCCATTGGAGGAAGAACCATCGGCTCCGGTGCCATGAAATTAGTGATCGTCTCATGGACATGGTACCTAAAAAAAATCACATAACAAGTATGCTTTCTAACATATCATAGAAACTAATGACCCCAAACAAAAACAGACCGAGGCAAGGCTTGTGTGCTGGCAGCCAGTCCAATGCAAGAGACATAACCCAAACTTTAGTACCAAAATCATTTCCCCCTCGTCACTTCGTACCCAAACGTTTTTGATGGATTACTTACATGAAAGCAAACATCCCATAGATATGCAGCTAACAAGAAGCTCGTTCCATTAATAAAAATAAGCCGAGGTAGTGTAGTCCGCATTATATCTTCTATTTGTACAAATAGTAGCATTCTGATAGCAATGTTAGTGTGACAGATAAATAACCAAGGTTATGATAGAAAAGGGGAAATCATCTCAGGGGAAGAAATGAGCTTCAATTAACTACATGTCGTTACACTTCAGTGGACTAAAGGAGACCAAATAAGGTTTGAAATATTTTTGTCGGGGACCATAATTAGGGGTACCCTCAAGACTCCTAAATCTCAGCTGATAACCCCCATCAGCACAAAGCTGCAAAGGCCTGATGGGTGCGATTAAGTCAAGGATCGGTCCATTCGAGGGACGCGATCACGCCTCGCCCGAGCCCAGCCTCGGGCAAGGGCAGCCGACCCCGGAGGATCTACGTCTCGCCCGAGGACCCCCTCCAGCAACGGACACACATTCGGCTCGCCCGAGGCCCAGTCTTCACCAAGAAGCAACCTTGGCCAAATCGCCACGCCAACCGACCAAATCGCAGGGGCATTTAATGCAAAGGTGGCCTGACACATTTATCCTGACGCACGCCCTCCAGTCGACAGAGCCGAAGTGACCGCAGTCACTTCGCCGCTCCACTGACCGGTCTGACAAGGGGACAGCGCTGCCTGCGCCGCTCCGACTGCTGAGCCACTCGACAGAGTGAGGCTGACAGCAGCCAAGTCTAGCCCTAGGCGCAATGGGAAACTCCACTTCGCCCGACCCCAGGGCTCGGACTCGGGCTCAGCCCCGGAAGATGACGAACTCCGCTTCGCCCAACCCCAGGGCTCGGACTCGGGCTCAGCCCCGGAAGACGACGAATTCCGCTTCGCCCGACCCCAGGGCTCGGACTCGGGCTCAGCCCCGGAAGACGACGAACTCCGCTCCGCACGACCCCAGGGCTCGGACTCGGGCTCAGCCCCGGAAGACGACGAACTCCGCTTCGCCCGACCCTAGGGCTCGGACTCGGGCTCAGCCCCGAAGGACGATGAACTCCGCTTCGCCCGACCCCAGGGCTCGGACTCGGGCTCAGCCCCAAAGGACGACGAACTCCGCCTCGCCCGACCCCAGGGCTCGGACTCAGCCCTGGCCTCAGCCGACGGTCTCCGCCTTGTCCGACCCAGGGGCTCGGACTCGACCTCGACCTTAGAAGACAGACTCGACCTCGACCTCGGAGGAACCTCCACCTCGCCCAACCTAGGGCACGGACCGACCATGTCAACAGGAGGCGCCATCATTACCCTACCCCGAGCTGACTCAGGCTACGGGGAACAAGACCGGTGTCCCATCTGGCTCGCTCCACTATACGAGTAATGATGGCGCCCCGCACGCTCTATGACGACGGCGGCTCTCAGCCCCCTTACGGAAGCAAGAGGACGTCAGCAAGGACTCGACAACCCCGACAGCTGTCCTTCCGCTAGGCTCCAGCGCTCCTCCGACGGCCACGACACCACACGAACTGGGTGCCAAAACCTCTCCGGCTACCACGATGGCATGTACTTAGGGCGCTAGCTCTCCTCCGCTAGACACGTTAGCACACTGCTACACCCCCATTGTACACCTGGGTCCTCTCCTTACGCCTATAAAAGGGAGGTCCAGGGCCCTCTTACAGAGGGTTGGCCGCGCGGGGAAGGACGGGACGGCGCTCGCGCAAGGCCGCTCGCTCCCTCCCGTGTGGACGCTTGTAACCCCCTACTGCAAGCGCACCCGACCTGGGAGCGGGGCTAACACGAAGGCCGCGGGTTCCACCTCCCACGCCTGTCTCCCTCCAGCTGCTCTCCCCCCTTCGCGTTCCGCCTCGCGCCGACCCATCTAGGCTGGGGCACGCGGCGACAATTTACTCGTCGGTCCAAGGACCCCCGGGGTCGAAACGCCGACAGTTGGCGCGCCAGGTAGGGGCCTGCTGCGTGTTGACGAACAGCTTCCCGTCAAGCTCCAGATGGGCAGTCTCGAGCAACCTCTCCAGCCCAGGACGGTGCTCCGTTTCGGGAGTCTTGAGTTCATGTCCCTCGACGGCAGCTACGACATGATACTCCTTCCCCCGCCGCGCGACAGCGACAATGGCGGTCGACAACCCGCCCGCCGGCAGGGAAATCGACGACGCCTTCCCCACGTGGTGGAAGGACGACATTCGGGCTTGTCCCGTCCCCTCCCCCGCTGACGGAGGAGGAGGCGGGGCAACCAAGGCCAAGCAGGAGGCGGCACCTCGTTGGCTGTCGAGCGAGTCGACAGCGCCGGCGCCCCAACGGAGAGCGCGTCGGGCATCGGCCTCGCGTCTGAGACGAAGACGAGCGCCGTCTCCCCGCAACACACCAACCTCAAGCAAACGGACGACGCCAGCACGCTCGCGAAGGACTTGTTGGGCATCACCCTCGTACCTGAGACGACGGTGCAGTCAGTCCCTGACGTGACTTCGTCACCGCCCGTCAACCAAAAGGTACCGACCGATTCCCATCTCGCGCCTTTTAGATTCGGCCTCGACCCGCCAAGCAACTCCGCTTCGGTGGACATTCTCATAAAGGCGAGTCCAAACCCTCTGGGGTATCATGTGCGGTCACCCTGGGACCGGCTGACGGCCGTCTCGACCTACGGGCCCTCGGGGTCTGAGGAAGATGGCGAGCCCGACCTCTGTTGGGATTTCTCTAGACTTGGTAACCCTAGTGCCGTGCGGGACTTCATGACCGCATGCGACTACTGCCTTTCCGACTGTTCCGACGGTAGCCGCAGCCTCGGCGACGAGGACTGCGGCCCAAGTCGTGAATGTTTCCACGTCGATCTAGGGGGTCCCGGTGAAGGCAACCATCTTGGTATACCAGAGAACGGTGATCCCCCTAGGCCCGTGCCTCGTGTTGACATCCTTTGGGAGCTAGCTGTGGTCCCCGTTCCGGCGGGGGGTCATGACCCACAGCTCGAGCAAATCCGCGAGATGCAGGCCAGGCTCAACGAGGGAGCAGGAACGCTTGAGCCGATCCGCCGGGACATCGGGCAGGAATGGGCGGGCCAACCTCCGGCCGGAGAAGCGCGTCATCTTCCCCAGGGCATCCAGCACCGCATCACCGACGACGTCAGGGTAAGGCCGCCACTGGTTTCCAGTGGAGTCGGCCAGAACCTGGCTACAACGGCAATACTTCTCCACGCGATGCCGGAGCCATCAACCACCGAAGGGCGGCGTATCCAGGGAGAGCTCAAGAATCTCTTGGAGGACGCCACGGTCCGACGGGCCGAAAGCTCCGCCTCCCGAAGGCAGGGGTTCCCCTCGGAACATCGCGCCGCGACTTCCCGATTCATGCGGGAAGCCTCGGTCCACACCGGGCGCACGCGCAACACAGCGCCTGCAGCCTCGGGTCGCCTCGGCAACGAGCACCATCACCATAGCCGTCGGGCCCACCTCGATGAGAGGGTGCGCCGAGGCTACCACCCCAGGCGTGGGGGACGCTACGACAGCGGGGAGGATCGGAGTCCTTCGCCCGAACCACCCGGTCCGCAGGCTTTCAGCCGCGCCATACGACGGGCGTCGTTCCCGACCCGGTTCCGAACCCCGACTACTATCACAAAGTACTCGGGGGAGACGAGACCGGAACTGTGGCTCGCGGACTATCGGCTGGCCTGCCAACTGGGTGGAATGGACGATGATAATCTCATCATCCGCAACCTCCCCCTGTTCCTCTCCGACACCGCTCGAGCCTGGCTGGAGCACCTGCCTCCGGGGCAGATCTCCAACTGGGACGACCTGGTCCAAGCCTTCGCCGGCAATTTCCAAGGCACGTACGTGCGCCCTGGAAACTCCTGGGATCTCTGAAGCTGCCGGTAGCAGCCGGGAGAATCTCTCCGGGACTACATCCGGCGATTCTCGAAGCAGCGCACCGAGCTACCCAACGTCACCGATTCGGATGTCATCGGCGCATTCCTCGCCGACACCACCTGCCGCGACCTGGTGAGCAAGCTGGGTCGCAAGACCCCCACCAGGGCGAGCGAGCTGATGGACATTGCCACCAAGTTCGCCTCTGGCCAGGAGGCGGTTGAGGCCATCTTCCGGAAGGACAAGTAGCCCTAGGGCCACCCACCGGAAGATGTCCCGGAGGCGTCAACTCAGCGCGGCACCATGAAAAAAGGCAAGAAGAAGTCGCAAGCAAAACGCGACGCCGCCGACGTGGACCTTGTCGCCGCCGCCGAGTACAAGAACCCTCGGAAACCTCCCGGAGGTGCCAACCTCTTCGACAAGATGCTCAAGGAGCCGTGCCCCTATCATCAGGGGCCCGTCAAGCACACCCTTGAGGAGTGTGCCATGCTTCGACACCACTTTCACAAGGCCGGGCCACCCGCGGAGGGTGGCAAGGCTCTCGATGACGCTAAGAAGGAAGATCACAAGGCAGGAGAGTTCCCCGAGGTCCGCGACTGCTTCATGATCTACGGTGGGCAAGTGGCAAACGCTTCGGCTCGGCACCGCAAGCAAGAGCGTCGGGAGGTCTACTCGATAAAGGTGGCGGCGCTAGTCTACCTAGATTGGTCCGACAAGCCCATCACCTTCGACCAGGGCGACCATCCCGACCATGTGCCGAGCCCAAGGAAATACCCGCTCGTTGTCGACCCCATCATCGGCAACATCAGGCTCACCAAGGTCCTCATGGACGGAGGCAGCAGCCTCAACATCATCTACGCCGAGACCCTTGGGCTCCTGCGGATTGATCTGTCCTCGGTCCGGACGGGCGATGCGCCTTTCCACGGGATCATCCCTGGGAAGCGCGTCCAACCCCTCGGACAACTCGATCTACCCGTCTGCTTTGGGACACCCTCCAACTTTCGAAGGGAGACCCTCACGTTCGAAGTGGTCGGGTTTCGAGGAACCTACCACGCAGTGTTGGGGAGGCCATGCTACGCCAAGTTCATGGCCATCCCCAACTACACCTACCTCAAGCTCAAGATGCCGGGCCCCAACGGGGTCATCACCGTCGGGCCCACGTACCGACACGCGTACGAATGCGACGTGGAGTGCGTGGAGTACGCCGAGGCCCTCGCCGAGTCCGAGGCCCTCATCGCCGACCTGGAGAACCTCTCTAGGGAGGCGCCAGACGTGAAGCGCCACGCCGGCAACTTCGAGCCAGCGGAGACGGTTAAGTCCGTCCCTCTCGACCCCTGCAACGACGCCTCCAAGCAGATCCGGATCGACTCCGAGCTCGACCCCAAATAGGAAGCAGTGCTTGTCGACTTTCTCCGCGCAAATGCCGACGTTTTCGCGTGGAGTCCCTCGGACATGCCCGGCATACCGAGGGAAGTCGCCGAGCACTCGCTGGATATTCGAGCTGGAGCCCGACCCGTGAAGCAGCCTTTGCGCCGATTCGACGAAGAAAAGCGCAGAGCCATAGGTGAGGAGATCCACAAGCTAATGGCGGCAGGGTTCATCAAAGAGGTATTCCATCCCGAATGGCTTGCCAACCCTGTGCTTGTGAGAAAGAAAGGGGGGAAATGGCGGATGTGTGTAGACTACACTGGTCTAAACAAAGCATGTCCGAAAGTTCCCTACCCTCTGCCTCGCATCGATCAAATCGTGGATTCAACTGCTGGGTGCGAAACCCTGTCTTTCCTCGATGCCTACTCAGGGTATCACCAGATCAGGATGAAAGAGTCCGACCAGCTCGCGACCTCTTTCATCACACCCTTCGGCATGTACTGCTATGTTACCATGCCGTTTGATTTGAGGAATGCAGGTGCAACGTACCAACGGTGCATGAACCATGTGTTCGGCGAACACATTGGCCAAACGGTCGAGGCCTACGTCGATGACATCGTAGTCAAGACGAGGAAAGCCTCCGACCTCCTTTCTGACCTTGAAGTGACATTCCGATGTCTCAAGGCGAAAGGCATGAAGCTCAATCCCGAAAAGTGTGTCTTCGGGGTTCCCCGAGGCATGCTCTTTGGGTTCATCGTCTCCGAGCGGGGCATCGAGGCCAACCCGGAGAAGATCGCAGCCATCACCAGCATGGGGCCCATCAAGGACATGAAAGGCGTACAGAGGGTCATGGGATGCCTCGCGGCTCTAAGCCGTTTCATCTCGCGCCTCGGCGAAAGAGGCCTGCCTCTGTACCGCCTCTTAAGGAAGGCCGAGTGCTTCGCTTGGACCCCTGAGGCCGAGGAAGCCCTTGGGAACCTGAAGGCGCTCCTCACGATCGCGCCCATCTTGGTGCCCCCCGCTGCCGGAGAAGCCCTCTTGATCTACGTCGCCGCTACCACTCAGGTGGTTAGCGCCGCGATTGTGGTTGAGAGACGAGAAGAGGGGCATGCATTGCCCGTCCAGAGGCCAGTCTACTTCATCAGTGAGGTACTGTCCGAAGACCAAGATCCGCTACCCACAAATTCAGAAGCTGCTGTACGCGGTGATCCTGACGCGGCAGAAGTTGCGACACTACTTCGAGTCTCATCCGGTAACTATGGTGTCATCCTTCCCCCTGGGGGAGATCATCCAGTCCCGAGAGGCCTCGGGTAGGATTGCAAAGTGGGCGGTGGAGATCATGGGCGAGACGATCTCGTTCGCCCCTCGGAAAGCCATCAAGTCCTAGGTCTTGATGGACTTTGTGGCCGAATGGGTCGACACCCAGCTCCCAACAACTCCGATCCAACCGGAGCTCTGTACCATGTTTTTCGATGGGTCGCTGATGAAGACGGGGGCCGGTGCAGGCCTGCTCTTCATCTCGCCCCTCAGGAAGCACCTACGCTACATGCTACGCCTCCACTTCCCGGCGTCCAACAACGTGGCTGAGTACGAGGCTCTGGTAAACGGGTTGCGAATCGCCATCGAGCTAGGGGTCCGACGCCTCGACGCTCGTGGTGACTCGCAGCTCGTCATCGACCAAGTCATGAAGAACTCCCACTGCCGCGACCCGAAGATGGAAGCCTACTGCGATGAGGTTCGGCGCCTGGAAGACAAGTTCTACGGGCTCGAGCTCAACCACATCGCCCGACACTACAACGAGACTGCTGTAACACCCCTGGTGTTACTATAACTAAAACTTGAGCATGGCATCATGAGCATGGGCATTGCATATGTTTGACACACCTAGAGTGCATTCACTAGGCAAAAATTTAAAACAAGTTGTATTGTTTTACTGTTTTACAAATAGGACCCTGGTTTAAGGACTTAACCCTAAACAGTGGTTAAAGGGGTAAAACTTAACCTAAGTTGAGAAAAACTTTAGGGCTTGTGAGAAAAGTCATAAAATATCCCCAAACACTAAGTTGAATCACATTTACACCCCTGGAATACTAGAAACCCTAATTGGAACCCTGGAAAACCCTAAAACCAAACCCTAGGGGCCTAAGTGCAAAATTAGTCCACTTTTGGGCTAAAGTGCAAAAACCAAGCCAAATAAGTATTTTAAGTCCTTTGATTCACAAATATGTGATTTTGCAAGCCAAACCCTAAATTTTGGACCTAAATGCAAAATGGACCTCATTTGAGTTAACTCTAAGTCTGAAAAACCAGTGCATGGGCTCAACTTTGAGGCTTTGTAACTTACAAAGTATAGGGTTTTTACCCTAGGTCACCACATCAAAGTTGAAGACCAACAATAGGAGAACAACTTTGCTAAAGGGTGCAAGCATAGTTGTTATGAGAAATTTGGAGAAAAACTCAGTCCAAAACTGGCTGTGAGGCTATTTGATCTGAAATTCAGTTTAGCAGTAAACTGACCTCGACTTCAAGTTAGGTTTTGAGCATGATCCAGTGGAAATCTACCTATGATTGCCATAGCAAGTTTGTAGTGGGCACCATACTCTACAAGTTTGCTGCAAAGATTAACTTGTGTTACTATGGAAAATTGTGAGAGAATTGGGCTCCAAAATTGACCGTCAGGCTGTCTGAAGACAAACGCCATGGTACAGTACCCCGAGCAGATAAGGGTCTGATCGCCGTGGCAGAAACTCTCACCGCCGACGACCTTTTCGCACCACGATTTGCGCCGGGGTCGAGATGATCGGGCGGCAAGCATCTCCCCGCGAAGACCTCTTTGCTCCGGATAAGACCGCCGCGGTGGAGGGCACTAGCTCCGGCTGCCACGCGGCCATCTCTCCTTCCGGCCATGTCCGGTCACCGGCACCGCCCTCCTCTGCTCGGCCACGCCATCACGGGTTTGACTGCCTTACGGCCATGGTTGAACGTGGCAAGCTCTCGAGGAGCGACGTGCTTGGTGCCATCACTGATTGCCAGCTTGGGCCAGCGATGGTTATCATTGTAACCGCGGCAGTGGCTCACACGCGGCTATAAATTCACCCCGCCCTCGCCCCCTTCTCTCAAATTAACCGTGCTCCGGTCTTCATCTCCCAATTGCGAAGTCGTAGCACCTGCTTCCACCCTCAATTAGCCGCCATAGCCGGTGAATCGATCACTTCCCTTAAATCGGTTTCCGCCGCCGCAATGAACACCTCCCCGTGGCCGGCCCAACTCAGGTTAGTTCCAATGTCTCTGTGGCTCGTTCTAGTGTCCCTAGACCCTCCTCAAGCTCTACAACCCACCTAATTGAACTAGACCACCCTGGGTTGCCGTGAACGCCCGTGTTCTTCCCCGATACCCGCCGTCACCGTGGCCAGTGCAAACTGAATAGCCAATCTTGGAATTAGTAGAGGGAAAACGCTCACTAGATCTTGAATTTGGGTTCGGCCAAAGAAGGGCGCCAGTCCTTGAGCAATTTGTCCGATGCGCGTGCTCGTCGGAGCTCTGCACAACGCCGTCCGCCGTCAAGGGTGTCGGTGTGTAAAAGAATAGAAACGCAGGGGCTTTTCTGAAACTGTCAGTGACTCCCCGAAATAGTGCGTGGGTTTCTTCGGTGTTTATTCAAGACGCCAGGGTTGTTTGTGCAAAGGTCGTCGTGGTCGAGTGCGCGTGGGCGCGGTTCTGCTGTACCTGGGCCGACTTGGGCTGGTTTTGGCCCAAGCCTATTCATGGTTTTCTTTTTTCTATTTCTAGCAAACTTTAAAAAACTGTAGAAAATAGTAGAAAAATCCTAAAATTATGAGACCAATTTTCCTAGGATTGTTATTTTCCATAGTATTTAATAAAAATAGTTTTATGATTTTTAGTTTGAATAGGGAATTTTAGGATATTTAAAACAGCCTAAACCAATGGTTCTGGATTTTTAGAAAATAAATAATAAGTCCAAAATTCCCCAAACTTTTTATGTGAGCTTTTCACATTATTTAGAAGCCATGGGTAGAGTTTGGTTTGATTTGAACCTTGTTTGATCACTAAACTCAAAACCACCCCCCCTGCTCCATGAACTCCTTTACTGACTCCGGAAACCCTAGGTTCTCGGAGTACCGTGAAGGAAAGTTGTACTCAAGACATAAATAACAAGTTTATGCTATCTTTGCATCCTCATGAGCATTCCATGACATTCATTCTTATGCATGTATATGATTATATTAGAGCAAGAAGAAGAAGAAGTTTTTGAAGAAGGGATACCACCCACCTCTGATCCTCAGGCAGACAACTGCTTTTATTTTGATATCTGTGGATCCGAGCCAGACACCTCTGATAACAAAGGCAAGCCCCGGTGCATTTGCCACCTCCCTTGATGTTTTTAAAATCTTTCTCACTTGCTTGATGCATTAGGTGATAGGAGTTGATTGATTAAACAATTCCTGCATTACCTTCCTTGATCTTGAAATCCTGTTTTTACAAAAAGGTTTTACTATGCTTAGTATTGCTTTAGAAAAACAAAAGGATTTGTTTTACAAAAGATGTTTGGCAAAGTGGGAGGGATGTTTTTCGAAAACAAAACTTGATGGTGGATCCATCATGGCCGTGATGGGTTCAACATCGGAAAAGATGTACCTCTGCCAGGTACCAAACTTTGGGTTTGAAATGATTAAGCTGAGACCGGGCGGGTGACTTGCACGAGAAGAGAGTCTCGGTGTAGTGTCTCCGTCTGAGTCGATTAAGGACCGCTCGATGTAGGCCTGCTGACCGAGGACCCTTTAACTGGTCACATGCCTCGTCATGGGTAAGCCTTGCCTCGGGCAGACTAAGGCCGGAATAAGATAACACGAAATGGGAGTGGAGCGGTGGCGAGAGTAGCGTGTACCCTCCGTGGCAAGAGGCTGGACGGTGGTGTATCTGTGCTCTCGGTTTGCGTGAACCTGATCCGGTCTTAAGAACCCCGGTGGCGGGTTGACATATGCAAGGGTTAAGTGCTACATATGTCGTGTGATTGGAGATCCTCAGCTGAGTATAATCGATTCGGATCGCCGTACCTCCGCGGTTATGGAGACTTGGCCACTGACTTACACGTAGCATTCCACTAAAGATGATGGGTTTTTGGTTAAGAAATTGGCTAGTGCAGGACCAGTGATTGAACTAGGGTAGAAAGAACTCTAGTGCAGGCAATTTTACCTAACTTGACAAATAAAATTGGATTTTTAAGGATCCACTTTAGTAAGCATTTCTGCAAAACAGAGTCCTTGATTATTGGAAAGCCTTATCTTGACTCCCATATAACCAGCATACCCTTGAGAGTCTTTTCCTTAGTCGGGTAAGACTTGCTGAGTAATTCCATACTCAGGGTTTATCCCTTTGTTGTTTTTAGGTGGTGAAGTAGCAGATTTTTGCTGCTTCTGTGCTAAGGTGGTTCCCAACGAAGAGAAACAGGACTGAAGTGCGGGAGGACTCGGTCCTCCACTTAAGATCTTTTGTTTAGACTTTCGGGAGAAATTTGTGTCTCCCTGGTTTGTATAATTATTACTTTTATGCACTCACTTTTAGAACTGGTCTGTAATAACTTAACTTGAGCTTACTTTGGAAACAAATGTAAGATTATGTAATCGCTTCCGCATATCTTTATCTCCGATGATCTGTAATGTCTGCAAGACGGGTGAAACGTTCCTGGTGAGGTAAGGAAAGATACCGAGCTTGTCAAGTAACTTAGGAACATCTACAGGGTGTCTGATGTCTGTTAGACAAGGACAACTATAGGTGGGCCTGATTACTTGGGAGGTTCCGTCACAGCTGGTATCGGAGCGTAGCCCTTCTTTGCAGATATTATGGGACATCTTCAAAAAGATTTTCAAAAGTCTTACCTGAAGATTCTTTTCTCTTCTTACCTAAGTATTCTGAAGAGTTTATCTTAAAGACCAGATAGGAAGAGTGCAATGTATAGAAGGTTGAATCGACCAAGGTTGATTCTGTACTTACACATGCATCATGCTAAGCACTATATTAATAACATTTCCCCCTTAGAGAAATGTTGTCGCGCAGACCGCGCGCAAATCTACTAGACCTATTGGCGTACCCTGCCATTAACTTACCCCAAGACATGAAGAAAGTAGCAGTGGTAGCAACGATCCTATCGGGATCTGGAAGCACAAGTCGAACTGCTTTAGCCAGAACTCCGTCACAGGAATGATCTATGGGTCGCGGATGCAGCCATCTGCTACTTGCAAGACCAACTCGCGAAACGAGATTTAGCACTCGATTGGGCAGTTAACTCCCGTCTATTCGCCTGGGCTAAGGAAGCCAAAGCTCGAGCCCGAGTGGAGGAGCTTAGCTTAGCCATGGATAACTTGCAGGTCTATTATAATACACTACATGAAGAAGTTCATGAGTTGTATTCACAACTACACCCGAACGTCCCTGCGAATTCTGTCGGGATGGAAGCCGGACCTTCTCACATAGCGGGATAAGCACTTGATGGTGCACTGGACCTTTTCAGGCCCCTCCCTCTATGAAGTTGGTTGACGAATAGTCTTCTATACCCGAAAGTAAGTTACCAAGTGCCCTTAACATTGGCCGGACGGAACTTTCCTATTAATATGATCGTTCTGAAAGGCCAAGACATAGATGTTATCTTGGGCATGAACTGGTTAGCCCAGCAAAAAGCAATTCTCAACCCTAATCTAAGAACCATCAGATTGAGTTATGACCAATAGAGAATTGGTGACTTGATTGCCTAAACCCAAAAAAATTAGGCTATATTCGTATTTAGTGAACCATGACCCGACCCAAAGTCGAATTTTCCGTTATCACTTCATGACCACACCCGTACAAATAAATGCCTAGATAATTCCTTGTCAAACCTAAGGTGTACCTAGACTTCAAACAAGGATCTCAAGTCATGCCTCCTTTTAGAGCCATTCTCTTGATCAGCTGATGCAGGTTGAAGTCTCAAGTGTATTTGGCCTCTCCTTGCGGATCGTCGTGTTGCTCTATTAACCCAACCTAGGAAAGACATGACCGACCATTTTCCTTGAATTTGATGCCTTTGGTTTCTTCATATCTAACGAAGGCCTACCAACTTAATCCTTGACCTGGTGATCTTCTGTGGACTCCTTCCTTAAAACAGTTTCTTGTTGTTGGTAAAGAGATCAAGCAACATCCGTCATTTCCATTAGATCAAAAGGGCATACCACTTTCATATGTGGTCTTATTTCCTTGATCGTGGTAGTGAATACTTGCACAAGTTCCCTTTGCATCCTTTGTGTAAAGGTGAAGTCTTGCAGCTTTTTAGTGTTGGAGAAACAACTAATTAGCTCTCAAATTGGAGATTGACTTTCCCTGCTGTTGAGATGCAGGAGTTTGTTCATTCGCTCTCCTATTTTCCAGGTATTTCCGAACCTTGTCCGTTCATCTCGCATGAAGAAACAGATGAACAACCTGACCAAATGGATTTTTACTCAAGTGCATGATCCTTTTGCTTGCAAAGATGAACTCTCAACCCCTTGGCTTACCAATGGTACTGAGAGAATTTGCTCAATGCCAAAAGTAGTTCAGCAAGTTGGTTTTGACTAACTTGTAACTGTCTGTTGACCGAATGTTGAGTCTAGAGATCGTTTTATCGAGTTGTCTAAACTCACTTTGGTTCAACCTACCCCAAAGAAAGTGCTTACCAAAACGAGATTAAGTCGGTCAATAACCACCTAACCATCGCTCTAGTCGTGCATCGATTGCCTCATGTATGCTTTTCCAGCATGTGTGATCAAGTCGAGCCGTGACTGGTGCTGATAAAATCTCGAGTTAGCCACATGTTAACCACGACAGTATTCGACATTCACACCCGTCCACTATGCTATGAACTTACAGTAACCACTTGTCGGTAAACCTCTTTCTGTGTGTTTTACCCAAGATGGTGCATCTGATTCTATTTGGGTAAAGTTGCATAATTGCCACCCAACAGACTCAGATAGTACAGTGTCATCAGAAAAAGCAAGTTGCACACGTAGAAATAGGAAGATATTGTATGGACTTTAACATGGGATTACCCAGGACTACAAAAGGGTATGACTATCTGGGTTATTGTTGATCGGCTTACGAAAATTTCTCATTTTCTACCAGTCAAGACCGATTCCCAGTTACTGTCTATACCCAATTGTACATTGCTCGTATTCTTAGTCTGCACGGTGTTCTGAGGACCATAGTGTCGGATCATGGATCGCAATTCGTATCCAAATTTTGGGAAGAACTTCATAAATCCCTGGGTACTAGGTTGCTCCACAATTCGGCCTGTCATCCTCAAACCAGTGGACCGACTGAGAGGGTAAACCAAATACTGGAAAATATGCTACAGGCATGTGTTCTGGAATTCCCACAGAAATGGGGTGAAAGTTTACCCTTAGCGGAATTTTCATACAATAATAGCTATCAGAAAGTATCAAGATGGCACCCTTTGAAGCTCTGTATGGGCGACAACGTCGAGTCCCGCTAAATTGGTCTGAACCTAGAGAAAGATATTTCTTTAGGCCTGATATGGTAAAAGAAACCGAAGAAAAGGTTCAGAAAATAGTTCATAATATGAAGAAGGCACAGGCTCGTCAGAAGAGTTATGCAGACAAACGGCGAATGCCCTTATACTTCTTAGAAGGAGACTACGTCTACTTAAAGGTTTCACCAATGAAAGGCGTATCGCGTTTTGGGATTAAAGGAAAACTTGCACCCAGGTACATTGGTCCATTCCTGGTACTTGAGCAATGTGGACCAGTGGCATACCGACTTCAGCTCCCCGAAACATTGTCTGCCGTGCATAATGTGTTCCACGTGTCACAATTGAAGAAGTGTCTTCGGGTTCCCGATCGAACCGTTGAAGTGACTGATGTTGTCCTGGAACCAGATTTAACGTACTCGGAACATCCCATTCGAGTTCTGGATCAAAAGGATAGGGTTACCCGGAGAAAGACTCTTAAGTTTTATAAGATACAGTGGAACCAGCATTCGGAAGAGGAGGCTACATGCGAAACCCAAGAATTCTTAGATAAGAATTTCCCAGGCTTTCTAAGCCTCTTGTAAGTTGTAAAGTTTGTATAGCTATGTAATAAAGGAATAAACCCCCACACCACCCCTGCCTTGTACCAGAAATCAGGAAATAAAAACATGACACATTTCCTTTTCCATTACTCACCCTAGGACTTTAAATCTCGGGACGAGATTCTTTTATGGGGGGAAGGATGTAACACCCCTGGTGTTACTATAACTAAAACTTGAGCATGGCATCATGAGCATGGGCATTGCATATGTTTGACACACCTAGAGTGCATTCACTAGGCAAAAATTTAAAACAAGTTGTATTGTTTTACTGTTTTACAAATAGGACCCTGGTTTAAGGACTTAACCCTAAACAGTGGTTAAAGGGGTAAAACTTAACCTAAGTTGAGAAAAACTTTAGGGCTTGTGAGAAAAGTCATAAAATATCCCCAAACACTAAGTTGAATCACATTTACACCCCTGGAATACTAGAAACCCTAATTGGAACCCTGGAAAACCCTAAAACCAAACCCTAGGGGCCTAAGTGCAAAATTAGTCCACTTTTGGGCTAAAGTGCAAAAACCAAGCCAAATAAGTATTTTAAGTCCTTTGATTCACAAATATGTGATTTTGCAAGCCAAACCCTAAATTTTGGACCTAAATGCAAAATGGACCTCATTTGAGTTAACTCTAAGTCTGAAAAACCAGTGCATGGGCTCAACTTTGAGGCTTTGTAACTTACAAAGTATAGGGTTTTTACCCTAGGTCACCACATCAAAGTTGAAGACCAACAATAGGAGAACAACTTTGCTAAAGGGTGCAAGCATAGTTGTTATGAGAAATTTGGAGAAAAACTCAGTCCAAAACTGGCTGTGAGGCTATTTGATCTGAAATTCAGTTTAGCAGTAAACTGACCTCGACTTCAAGTTAGGTTTTGAGCATGATCCAGTGGAAATCTACCTATGATTGCCATAGCAAGTTTGTAGTGGGCACCATACTCTACAAGTTTGCTGCAAAGATTAACTTGTGTTACTATGGAAAATTGTGAGAGAATTGGGCTCCAAAATTGACCGTCAGGCTGTCTGAAGACAAACGCCATGGTACAGTACCCCGAGCAGATAAGGGTCTGATCGCCGTGGCAGAAACTCTCACCGCCGACGACCTTTTCGTGCCACGATTTGCGCCGGGGTCGAGATGATCGGGCGGCAAGCATCTCCCCGCGAAGACCTCTTTGCTCCGGATAAGACCGCCGCGGTGGAGGGCACTAGCTCCGGCTGCCACGCGGCCATCTCTCCTTCCGGCCATGTCCGGTCACCGGCACCGCCCTCCTCTGCTCGGCCACGCCATCACGGGTTTGACTGCCTTACGGCCATGGTTGAACGTGGCAAGCTCTCGAGGAGCGACGTGCTTGGCGCCATCACTGATTGCCAGCTTGGGCCAGCGATGGTTATCATTGTAACCGCGGCAGTGGCTCACACGCGGCTATAAATTCACCCCGCCCTCGCCCCTTTCTCTCAAATTAACCATGCTCCGGTCTTCATCTCCCAATTGCGAAGTCGTAGCACCTGCTTCCACCCTCAATTAGCCGCCATAGCCGGTGAATCGATCACTTCCCTTAAATCGGTTTCCGCCGCCGCAATGAACACCTCCCCGTGGCCGGCCCAACTCAGGTTAGTTCCAATGTCTCTGTGGCTCGTTCTAGTGTCCCTAGACCCTCCTCAAGCTCTACAACCCACCTAATTGAACTAGACCACCCTGGGTTGCCGTGAACGCCCGTGTTCTTCCCCGATACCCGCCGTCACCGTGGCCAGTGCAAACTGAATAGCCAATCTTGGAATTAGTAGAGGGAAAACGCTCACTAGATCTTGAATTTGGGTTCGGCCAAAGAAGGGCGCCAGTCCTTGAGCAATTTGTCCGATGCGCGTGCTCGTCGGAGCTCTGCACAACGCCGTCCGCCGTCAAGGGTGTCGGTGTGTAAAAGAATAGAAACGCAGGGGCTTTTCTGAAACTGTCAGTGACTCCCCGAAATAGTGCGTGGGTTTCTTCGGTGTTTATTCAAGACGCCAGGGTTGTTTGTGCAAAGGTCGTCGTGGTCGAGTGCGCGTAGGCGCGGTTCTGCTGTACCTGGGCCGACTTGGGCTGGTTTTGGCCCAAGCCTATTCATGGTTTTCTTTTTTCTATTTCTAGCAAACTTTAAAAAACTGTAGAAAATAGTAGAAAAATCCTAAAATTATGAGACCAATTTTCCTAGGATTGTTATTTTCCATAGTATTTAATAAAAATAGTTTTATGATTTTTAGTTTGAATAGGGAATTTTAGGATATTTAAAACAGCCTAAACCAATGGTTCTGGATTTTTAGAAAATAAATAATAAGTCCAAAATTCCCCAAACTTTTTATGTGAGCTTTTCACATTATTTAGAAGCCATGGGTAGAGTTTGGTTTGATTTGAACCTTGTTTGATCACTAAACTCAAAACCACCCCCCCCCCTGCTCCATGAACTCCTTTACTGACTCCGGAAACCCTAGGTTCTCGGAGTACCGTGAAGGAAAGTTGTACTCAAGACATAAATAACAAGTTTATGCTATCTTTGCATCCTCATGAGCATTCCATGACATTCATTCTTATGCATGTATATGATTATATTAGAGCAAGAAGAAGAAGAAGAAGTTTTTGAAGAAGGGATACCACCCACCTCTGATCCTCAGGCAGACAACTGCTTTTATTTTGATATCTGTGGATCCGAGCCAGACACCTCTGATAACAAAGGCAAGCCCCGGTGCATTTGCCACCTCCCTTGATGTTTTTAAAATCTTTCTCACTTGCTTGATGCATTAGGTGATAGGAGTTGATTGATTAAACAATTCCTGCATTACCTTCCTTGATCTTGAAATCCTGTTTTTACAAAAAGGTTTTACTATGCTTAGTATTGCTTTAGAAAAACAAAAGGATTTGTTTTACAAAAGATGTTTGGCAAAGTGGGAGGGATGTTTTTCGAAAACAAAACTTGATGGTGGATCCATCATGGCCGT
This sequence comes from Zea luxurians, assembly GCA_029449295.1. Lineage (NCBI taxonomy): Eukaryota > Viridiplantae > Streptophyta > Magnoliopsida > Poales > Poaceae > Zea > Zea luxurians. Next base: position 7,316,330 of record JAOPSE010000064.1, on the reverse strand, counting down.
GATGGGTTCAACATCGGAAAAGATGTACCTCTGCCAGGTACCAAACTTTGGGTTTGAAATGATTAAGCTGAGACCAGGCGGGTGACTTGCACGAGAAGAGAGTCTCGGTGTAGTGTCTCCGTCTGAGTCGATTAAGGACCGCCTCGATGTAGGCCTGCTGACCGAGGACCCTTTAACTGGTCACATGCCTCGTCATGGGTAAGCCTTGCCTCGGGCAGACTAAGGCCGGAATAAGATAACACGAAATGGGAGTGGAGCGATGGCGAGAGTAGCGTGTACCCTCCGTGGCAAGAGGCTGGACGGTGGTGTATCTGTGCTCTCGGTTTGCGTGAACCTGATCCGGTCTTAAGAACCCCGGTGGCGGGTTGACATATGCAAGGGTTAAGTGCTACATATGTCGTGTGATTGGAGATCCTCAGCTGAGTATAATCGATTCGGATCGCCGTACCTCCGCGGTTATGGAGACTTGGCCACTGACTTACACGTAGCATTCCACTAAAGATGATGGGTTTTTGGTTAAGAAATTGGCTAGTGCAGGACCAGTGATTGAACTAGGGTAGAAAGAACTCTAGTGCAGGCAATTTTACCTAACTTGACAAATAAAATTGGATTTTTAAGGATCCACTTTAGTAAGCATTTCTGCAAAACAGAGTCCTTGATTATTGGAAAGCCTTATCTTGACTCCCATATAACCAGCATACCCTTGAGAGTCTTTTCCTTAGTCGGGTAAGACTTGCTGAGTAATTCCATACTCAGGGTTTATCCCTTTGTTGTTTTTAGGTGGTGAAGTAGCAGATTTTTGCTGCTTCTGTGCTAAGGTGGTTCCCAACGAAGAGAAACATGACTGAAGTGCGGGAGGACTCGGTCCTCCACTTAAGATCTTTTGTTTAGACTTTCGGGAGAAATTTGTGTCTCCCTGGTTTGTATAATTATTACTTTTATGCACTCACTTTTAGAACTGGTCTGTAATAACTTAACTTGAGCTTACTTTGGAAACAAATGTAAGATTATGTAATCGCTTCCGCATATCTTTATCTCCGATGATCTGTAATGTCTGCAAGACGGGTGAAACGTTCCTGGTGAGGTAAGGAAAGATACCGAGCTTGTCAAGTAACTTAGGAACATCTACAGGGTGTCTGATGTCTGTTAGACAAGGACAACTGTAGGTGGGCCTGATTACTTGGGAGGTTCCGTCACAACTGCGGACAAGCTGGCTAAAATAGCCTCGGAGCGAACAACGGTTCCCCCGGACGTATTCTCCCGAGACCTGCATCAAACCTCCGTCAAGACCGACGACACGCCCGAGCCCGAGAAGGCCTCGGCCCAGCCCGAGGCACCCTCGGCTTAGTCCGAGGTACCCTCGGCTCAGTCCGAGGTACCCTCGGCACAGTCCGAGGTACCCTTAGCTCGGCCCGAGGCACCCTCGGCTCAACCCGAGGTACCCTCGGCTCGGCCCGAGGTACCCTCGGCCCCCGAGGGTGAGGCACTGCGCATCGAGGAGGAGCGGAGCGGGGTCACGCCTAATCAAAACTAGCGGACCCCGTACCTGCAATATCTCCACCGAGGAGAGCTACCCCTCGACCAAGCCGAGGCTCGGCGGTTGGCGCGGCGCGCCAAGTCGTTCGTTTTGCTGGGAGACGAGAAGGAGCTCTACCACCACAGCCCCTCGGGCATCCTCCAGCGATGCATTTCCATCGCCGAAGGCCAGGAGCTCTTACAAGAGATACACTCAGGGGCTTGCGGCCATCACGTAGCACCTCGAGCTCTTGTTGGAAACACCTTCTGACAAGGTTTCTACTGGCCGACGGCGGTGGCCGACGCCACTAGAATTGTCCGCACCTGCGAAGGGTGTCCGTTCTACGCGAGGCAGACCCACCTGCCCGCTCAGGCTCTACAGACCATACCCATCACCTGGCCGTTTGCTGTGTGGGGTCTGGACCTCGTCGGCCCCTTGTAGAAGGCACCCGGGGGCTACACGCACCTGTTGGTTGCCATCGACAAATTCTCCAAGTGGATCGAGGTCCAACCACTAAACAGCATCAGGTCCGAACAGGCGGTGGCGTTCTTCACCAACATCATCCATTGTGGCAGAACCTCCAAGTTATTGGGCCCACATGCACCTGTCCTTGTCCCAAAGACCTCAGACGGCTATGCATGTGCACCAGATAACTTAACAGGATCTGTCCGATTGTCCCAAGGACATCGGATAAACCACTTTCAACCAGAACCGCGGGATTAAGTAATACAAATCACACTCACTAATATTTTTGCAGCGGAAATATTATTACCAAATTTTAAAAGTTACAAAAATTTTACATTATTTTATCGGAGTGATTATAAGTTTGAAATATATGCTAGCTCAAATGACCATCCTCAATAAGAAGTATAGAAGGGTTACTTAGACTTATAAGAAGGCCGAGCCCACCGGCACTTAACACCATCACAGCAGCACAAAGTTATATCCTGAAAAACAACAGGGAATAAAACCCTGAGTATGGAATTACTCAGCAAGACTTACCCGACTAAAGAAAAGACTCTCAAGGATATGCTAGATTTGGGAATCAAGGAGAGGCTTTAGCAAGAATCAACTTAGATACTTTTGCAGAAATAGCTTACTAAAGTGAGTCCTTACTTTCAATATTTTAACGCCAGATTAAATATCAATAGACTCTGTTTGCATCTGGTCTAATTTCACCATCTCATCAATACAACATCATTTTTATTCATGAGGTTCACATCCTGACTTAGGTTGTAGGGCAGTGACCAAGTCTTCATAACCGCGAAGGTACGGCGATCCGAATTGATTATACTCAGCTGAGGATCTCCAATCACACGACATATGTAGCACTTAACCCTTGCATATGTCAACCCGCCACCGGGGTTCTTAAGACCAGATTAGGTTCACGCAAACCGAGAGCACAGATACACCACCGTCCAGCCTCTTGCCACGGAGGGTACACGCTACTCTCGCCACCGCTCCACGCCCATTTCGTGTTATCTTATTTTGTCCTTAGTCTGCCCGAGGCAAGGCTTACCCATGACGAGGCATGTGACCAGTTAAAGGGTCCTCGATCATCAAGCCTACATACGCATCCAATCCTTAATCAACCTGGGTAGAACATCACCTGTTCCTAGCCCAAGTTCCGATTTAAGTATTTCCACCCTTAGGATTGTTTGTGTTCCTTAGGATGAAAAGAGCATCACAGGGAACTTTGCAGTAAGATCCCACCATGCTCCCAATGAAAATATATTCTTGCAGGTAGAAGTCATCTTTTCTCAGGATAACCCCTGAGCAAGGCCTTAACGCAAAAGACAACCTCTATCCACAAGATCTGAGCAGGGCTAAGCATTTTTGTAAATCATATTTTGATACTTCACCAGAAGTATCTAATAAGGTATGGATATCAAGGAAGGCAATGCATCAAAGGGTTTCAAGCAACTCCTATAAACCTAATGCACATTTCACTAGACTTAAAGTGTGCGAAAATTATTTAAAAACACAAGGAAGGGGTTGCATGCACCGGGGCTTGCCTGGAATAAACACTAGGTTAGTGTTTGTTAGGTGGCGACCACTTGACGATCAACCTTTGTTCCGATACTTGCTTCGCCCATCTATCTTCAGGTTAATCCATCAATATTATCTTGCGGAGAAGCTCACACTTTCTAGCATCTTGTGGTCGACTCAGTTCTGGTCCTCCGTATCACGTGATTAATTATCGTACCTAAATGATTTGCATAATGCACATGAATGCACATAAACAGAAATATCATAAACCTAAATAATGCTACACGACAGCGAATTAAACACCTAGCGGCGAGGCGTTGTACTATTTTATACGAAAACAATAGTTATCGACGTACGACTAAGCGCAATAATTACGCTTCTCGAACCTAACGCAAACATCACGAACAACAAACTATACACATAAAATACAATTAGCCTAATCACAACTTATCAGTTAATTAATTAAATTCTGAACTAATCCCTTGCCTTATAAATTATACTACATCTTTATAAATGATTAAAATATTTTATCATCACACATGTCTACCAAAATTCTAATCGATCCACTAATTCAGCTAAGTGACCGGAATAGCGAAATAATTCGCCATAGCTGAATCTGGCTCGATAATCGCAAGAACTGCGAAGTCGACGAGAGTTTCGTGACTCACGCAATTTATCGAGCACCTTAATGCGCCTCGCACTAGCACATTAATTTATTCATCGATCGAACTATTCTGAATAATTTATCAGCTTACCGTTTCCACAGCTGACACGAATCCGCGAGATCGGTAGCGATTTTCCGATCCAGGCAATTTGTCGAGCGCTTGGCAGGTGTCGCACGAACTTCACGCCGCTAGCTTCGTCTTCGCCCGACGCTTGGGATTTCTTGACGACGCGCGGAACGACGACGAGATTGAATATGGAGCAAGCTGGCGAGGTGGGGTTGAGCAGAGGATGACGGGTTCGATGACTCGACGGCAAACGCGAGCACGCGCGAAACCTGATGGACGAAGAGCGAGTGCACGGATGGGTCAGGCTGGGACCAGAGGACGGCGAACGTGCATAGCTTCAAAATCACGCGCGCGAGATAGAAAGACGTGCGACCAGAGACCTAAGCATGCGCGGTGGCAATGAAAGCAAACTAGTGACGACAACCGGCATGGAGACCCGATGCGATTGAGGAAGGGGTTCGATGGTTCGACGACACCGGCGAGGTCAACGATGAGCCGATCAAGCCAAAACTCCACGACAGCTTCACGAACACGACAAGGACGCAGAGCGCGGCGACTATTTTTCAATGGCGGGAATACTGGAATTGGAGGCTAGTGGTCCAGACTGAGGAGCGCAAGGCCCGGGAAGTTTCGACGGCGCGGACAGCGAGGGAGTTCGACGCGCGCAGCAGGGGCAAGCAGCAGGCGCCGAGCTGGAGAATGGACAGAGGAACGCGAGCTAGGAACGCGACGCGGCGGCCAGGCCGAGCAGAGAGGGAGCACTGGCAGACGAGCTCGGGAAGCAGCGCGCGGCAGTCATGGCGAGCAGAGACGAGTTGATGTCGGAGCCCGCAACGGTCCACGGCGCTGGAGACTGGGGATGTCACGGCCTTTGTGCCACACGCCGTACGAACTCAACAACGGCACGGCAACCACGAACCATGACAGGGAGCATATGCGCACAGCCGGCTAGATGCGAGGATGCGTCATGTCCAGGAAAAAGCTTCATCGCTGTGAGGGAGATAGGAGACAGAGGAAGCTAGAGGCGAGCTGTAGGCCGGCGAGCACCATGGCTGGGAGGGACTCGGCACCAGGGAGCTCCGAGTAGAGGCCAGTGCCAGGGGCGCGACGGCCATCATCCATGGCGAGCAGAGGCGGTTCGAGAGGGCACCGGCCATGGAAGATAGGGAAGAAAGAGGAGGCCGATCAGAGAGATGGAGAGGAGGCCGAGCAGAGAGAGCAGGAGGGCGCGCGACGTGCTGATGGCCAGGGAACAGGCGCTGGACGAGTTGCTCGGCAGGGAGAAGAAGATGGCCGTGGTAGGGAGCCAGCCTGGGCACGGCATAGGGGATAAAGAAGAAGCATCGGCGGCGGAAAAAATCTCCAGCACAACACCGACATCTCTAGTGCGGAAAAAAAATCCAAGGGAGAGAGAGGGTGACGTGAGGATAGGGATGGCTGTAGAGTTTTCTTTTTTTTTATTTCTTCTCCTCTTTACAGAGAATTATAGATATTTCGATCATGATTTTTAGTAATAACAAAAAGGTCGACAGTGTTTGCGACATAGTTTGATTCGATTCGAAATCTGAGAAATTTACCTGTGATCTGAATATCTGATTCCATGGAAATTTGCGTGATAATCGGATCTCAATTATAATTCTTGGACGCGCTGTCACGGTTTTGATTCAGTGAATACTTGAAATCAGATGAATTTGCACCCGTCATTTATATCCAAAGTTTTGGATCAGACAAGAAACGGCAGACCGAAATAAACTGATTTCGGTACTGATAATTTGTTCGGCGTGATTCGACCGAAATTAGCCGAAACAATATCTACGAACGTATACGCGATTTTGTCTTCGAAACAGCGTGCTGAAGAATAAATTGGATTATAACCTCGCGCACGATTTTTCTCAGACAACACGCGATACAAATTATTTTGCCCCCAACATTTAATTGTCGAGTTCAAATTAATTTATTTGGGATAAAATCATCCGAGTGAGTCGGACTTCCGAAGTCGTATTCGCGCGAGCGATGAATTTTAAATAATCATCGGACGCACAGATTTTTGAAACAGCTATGTTCCGAACATCACGAAAATTTAGGAAGAGTCCGGATAAATAAAAATAAAACGATGTCGCACTTGCGACAGACTGAACAGATGCGATATTAAAATCGCAATAGCCGAAGATGTTTAATATTTAACATCCGTTTTATCCAATGATTACGTGCTTAAATTCGTACTCGCTGTCGAGCGGAATATAAACACCTGGGGTGTTACAGCCCTCCCCCCTTAAAAGAATCTCGTCCCGAGATTCGGAGCGAAAAACTTCTAAGAGTAGAGAAGCATGTAACCCATGTGCATATCAGTGATAATCGGGAGACATTTCTAAACAAGGGCGAATGTCTCAGGATATGGTTTCTCTAGTGGACTTGTCATGTATCGCCTTAGACCAATCTAGAGATGTCCACCAATAGAGACGATGTCTGCCATGAGAACACATAAGGTTCCATGTGTGCAGTTTGCTTTTTCTGATGACACTGTACTATCTGAGTCTGTTGAGCGAGTGGCAATTACGCGATCTTACCCAAACAGAATCAGATGCACCATCTTGGGTAAAACACACAGAAAGAGGTTTACCAACAAGTGGTCACGATAAGTTCATAGCACACGAGACGGGTGTGAATGTCGAATAACATCACAGTTGACCCGTGGCTAGCCAGAAAATCCAAGTTCAAGAAAAATGATAGGGACTTGAGAAAATATCAATGAAGAGATTCGTTGATGTTGACTTCACGACCAACCTATTTCATCAAATGCTTAGCACGGCTCGACTTGATCACACATGCTGGAAAAGCACACGTGATGCGATCGAGGCATGACTAGAGTGATGACTAGGTTGTTACCAGTCGGCTTAACTTGATTTTTGCAAGTACTTCCTTTAGAGGGGTTGTACAAAAGTAAGTTTAGACAACTCGATAAAAAGATCTCTAAACTCAACCTTCGTTCACGAGGCAGTTACAAGTTAGTAAAACCAACTTGTTAAACCACTTTTGACATTGGGCATGTCCTCTCAGTACCATCGGTAAGCCAAGGGTTGAGAGTTCACTCATACTAACAGTTGATCATGCACTTGGGTAGAAATTCATTTGGGCTGGTCGTTCATCCGTTTCTTCTATACGAGATGAATTATCCACTTGGTTAGGGAATACATAAATTAAATAAGGGAGCGAATGAAAAAAACTCCTGCATTTCAGCAACAGGGGAAATCCAATCTCCATTCTGAGAGCTAATTAGCTGTCTCTTGACACTAAAAAGCTCCAAGGCTTCACCTTTACACAAAGGATGTAAAGGGAACGGGTATGAGTAGTCACTACCAAGATCAAAAGAAATAAGACCACACATGAGAGTGGTATGCCCTTTTGATCAAACGGAAATGACAGATGTTGCTTGGTCACTTCGTCAATCAACATTGAAATCGTTTCAAGGAAGATATCCACGGAAGATCACACATCAGTGTAGTTCCACAATGGATCATGACCCAAAACTTCGATACCGGCATGCGCCAAGCAGCAAAATCCCGTGTGCGCATTCACAGGAGGCTCTCAGTTTCGCCGCGGTACCATAAGTCCTTAACCATAACACCATTATAAAACTGGCACCAATAATGAATCTCATGTGGTAAGAACAACTCGTGCAGAGATAACATATTGATATAATCTCATAATGGATTATGACTATCAACTGTGATACTAGCGTGTGCCGAGCAGCACAACCGTGTGTGCGCACACACAGAAGGCCCCCGGTTTCGTCGCGGTATCATCAATTTTAGTCATAACACCAATACCAGACGTAACCAATAAGAAATCTCACACAACACCAATAGACTGAGCAAGGGTGACAATATACAAAGAGACTCTACCTGTCAAAACGGTTACAAGTAGAGAGCCAAATAGATCATGGCCCGATGAAATGAACATGGCATGGCCATAACCCAAACTTGTTAATGAAGGGAGTACGATGGGAGACTGTTAATTCAGCCAAAACATATTTCTATGCTTATCGTAGAGATTATAAGGTCAAGGATTAAGTTGATATGCCTTCGATAAACATGAGGAAACCAAGGCATCAACTGAACAAAGGAATGGTTCTAGAAGGAGACATGACTTGAGATCCTTGTTTTAAGCTTAGGTACATTTTATGTCCAATAAGGAAATTGTCTACGCATCTATTTGTATGGGCTTTGTCATGGAGTAATAATGGACCATTCAAATTTGGGCATGGTTCACTAAATAAGAATATGGCCTAGTTTTGGATTTAGGCAATCAAGTCTCTAACCTTCTATCGACACATTAAGCACAAAGCACATATAAAGCACCCTAAAAGGTCACCTAAAAAATGGAGGACACCTATTTCATCAAAGTTTATAATTCAGCATTACACCATATTATATACAATCAATGGTTACTGGAATAAAGATGAGAAAAGCATCTTGGGTGTATAGGTGACAAACATGATGCAACAATCAGGATGCATGCTCGTCCTATGCGTCCTCACTGATTTTGCCAACATAATGTGGCAATAGCGTTCCATATCGGTGGCATACGCATAGCTCTCACGGTATTTTGCTAGTCGTCAACTACACATACGTTTCGAGGTTAGTGTACCTGCAAAAAATCCATTACAGCCCAATTCCCAATGATGCAAGTCACACATGACAGTTTATCACAGTTTATACTCCATATATTGCTATATGGAGGCCAGCTCATCATTAAGCGCCGAGCCACGCATAGGCGCCGTTGCCACACTTTAACCATAGGGCAACTCATTATGGTAACTCACCTTCTTACCTGAGCGTAGGTGCGTCGTTACAAGTACATTACATTTCTCAGTATTCCCATGTCTGTATACCCATACACATCCATGGGGTACTGAATCCCGGAAAAGTAAATACTCCACAGTGCAGCCTTCATATATACATATGTAAAACATGTATATAATCAAGCGCCACAATTAAGCACTTCCCTAGACCGACGGTGTTCGGTCATGCTCTCACATCTCACCTTACCTGAGCGTCGATCCATTCAAAACTGAATGGCCTCAAAAATAACAATACACATGTATGCAATACCCCCGGTTGTGGTTTTCAACTAAGCCACCTGATAGTCCTTAACTTAGGGCTTAAGAGAGGATGTCGCTAGCATTATAGTTTTTTTTCAAAGCCAAATAATGTGTTTAGTTGAAAATATGTTTTCTAAAACCAAAACTTTTGTTTTGAAAATACGTATGTGACCGTATATACTTAATCCAGCTCTGATACCAGCTGTGGCAGAACCTCCAAGTTATTGGGCCCACATGCACCTGTCCTTGTCCCAAAGACCTCAGACGGCTATGCATGTGCACCAGATAACTTAACAGGATCTGTCCGATTGTCCCAAGGACATCGGATAAACCACTTTCAACCAGAACCGCGGGATTAAGTAATACAAATCACACACACTAATATTTTTGCAGCGGAAATATTATTACCAAATTTTACAAGTTACAAAAATTTTACATTATTTTATCGGAGTGATTATAAGTTTGAAATATATGCTAGCTCAAATGACCATCCTCAATAAGAAGTATAGAAGGGTTACTTAGACTTATAAGAAGGCCGAGCCCACCGGCACTTAACACCATCACAGCAGCACAAAGTTATATCCTGAGAAACAACAGGGAATAAAACCCTGAGTATGGAATTACTCAGCAAGACTTACCCGACTAAAGAAAAGACTCTCAAGGATATGCTGGATTTGGGAATCAAGGAGAGGCTTTAGCAAGAATCAACTTAGATACTTTTGCAGAAATAGCTTACTAAAGTGAGTCCTTACTTTCAATATTTTAACGCCAGATTAAATATCAATAGACTCTGTTTGCATCTGGTCTAATTTCACCATCTCATCAATACAACATCATTTTTATTCATGAGGTTCACATCCTGACTTAGGTTGTAGGGCAGTGACCAAGTCTTCATAACCGCGAAGGTACGGCGATCCGAATTGATTATACTCAGCTGAGGATCTCCAATCACACGACATATGTAGCACTTAACCCTTGCATATGTCAACCCGCCACCGGGGTTCTTAAGACCAGATTAGGTTCACGCAAACCGAGAGCACAGATACACCACCGTCCAGCCTCTTGCCACGGAGGGTACACGCTACTCTCGCCACCGCTCCACGCCCATTTCGTGTTATCTTATTTTGTCCTTAGTCTGCCCGAGGCAAGGCTTACCCATGACGAGGCATGTGACCAGTTAAAGGGTCCTCGATCATCAAGCCTACATACGCATCCAATCCTTAATCAACCTGGGTAGAACATCACCTGTTCCTAGCCCAAGTTCCGATTTAAGTATTTCCACCCTTAGGATTGTTTGTGTTCCTTAGGATGAAAAGAGCATCACAGGGAACTTTGCAGTAAGATCCCACCATGCTCCCAATGAAAATATATTCTTGCAGGTAGAAGTCATCTTTTCTCAGGATAACCCCTGAGCAAGGCCTTAACGCAAAAGACAACCTCTATCCACAAGATCTGAGCAGGGCTAAGCATTTTTGTAAATCATATTTTGATACTTCACCAGAAGTATCTAATAAGGTATGGATATCAAGGAAGGCAATGCATCAAAGGGTTTCAAGCAACTCCTATAAACCTAATGCACATTTCACTAGACTTAAAGTGTGCGAAAATTATTTAAAAACACAAGAAAGGGGTTGCATGCACCGGGGCTTGCCTGGAATAAACACTAGGTTAGTGTTTGTTAGGTGGCGACCACTTGACGATCAACCTTTGTTCCGATACTTGCTTCGCCCATCTATCTTCAGGTTAATCCATCAATATTATCTTGCGGAGAAGCTCACACTTTCTAGCATCTTGTGGTCGACTCAGTTCTGGTCCTCCGTATCACGTGATTAATTATCGTACCTAAATGATTTGCGTAATGCACATGAATGCACATAAACAGAAATATCATAAACCTAAATAATGCTACACGACAGCGAATTAAACACCTAGCGGCGAGGCGTTGTACTATTTTATACGAAAACAATAGTTATCGACGTACAACTAAGCGCAATAATTACGCTTCTCGAACCTAACGCAAACATCACGAACAACAAACTATACACATAAAATACAATTAGCCTAATCACAACTTATCAGTTAATTAATTAAATTCTGAACTAATCCCTTGCCTTATAAATTATACTACATCTTTATAAATGATTAAAATATTTTATCATCACACATGTCTACCAAAATTCTAATCGGTCCACTAATTCAGCTAAGTGACCGGAATAGCGAAATAATTCGCCATAGCTGAATCTGGCTCGATAATCGCAAGAACTGCGAAGTCGATGAGAGTTTCGTGACTCACGCAATTTATCGAGCACCTTAATGCGCCTCGCACTAGCACATTAATTTATTCATCGATCGAACTATTCTGAATAATTTATCAGCTTACCGTTTCCACAGCTGACACGAATCCGCGAGATCGGTAGCGATTTTCCGATCCAGGCAATTTGTCGAGCGCTTGGCAGGTGTCGCACGAACTTCACGCCGCTAGCTTCGTCTTCGCCCGACGCTTGGGATTTCTTGACGACGCGCGGAACGACGACGAGATTGAATATGGAGCAAGCTGGCGAGGTGGGGTTGAGCAGAGGATGACGGGTTCGATGACTCGACGGCAAACGCGAGCACGCGCGAAACCTGATGGACGAAGAGCGAGTGCACGGATGGGTCAGGCTGGGACCAGAGGACGGCGAACGTGCATAGCTTCAAAATCACGCGCGCGAGATAGAAAGACGTGCGACCAGAGACCTAAGCATGCGCGGTGGCAATGAAAGCAAACTAGTGACGACACCCGGCATGGAGACCCGATGCGATTGAGGAAGGGGTTCGATGGTTCGACGACACCGGCGAGGTCAACGATGAGCCGATCAAGCCAAAACTCCACGACAGCTTCACGAACACGACAAGGACGCAGAGCGCGGCGACTATTTTTCAATGGCGGGAATACTGGAATTGGAGGCTAGTGGTCCAGACTGAGGAGCGCAAGGCCCGGGAAGTTTCGACGGCGCGGACAGCGAGGGAGTTCGACGCGCGCAGCAGGGGCAAGCAGCAGGCGCCGAGCTGGAGAATGGACAGAGGAACGCGACGCGGCGGCCAGGCCGAGCAGAGAGGGAGCACTGGCAGACGAGCTCGGGAAGCAGCGCGCGGCGCGCGGCAGTCCTGGCGAGCAGAGACGAGTTGATGTCGGAGCCCGCAACGGTCCACGGCGCTGGAGACTGGGGATGTCACGGCCTTTGTGCCACACGCCGTACGAACTCAACAACGGCACGGCAACCACGAACCATGACAGGGAGCATATGCGCACAGCCGGCTAGATGCGAGGATGCGTCATGTCCAGGAAAAAGCTTCATCGCTGTGAGGGAGATAGGAGACAGAGGAAGCTAGAGGCGAGCTGTAGGCCGGCGAGCACCATGGCTGGGAGGGACTCGGCACCAGGGAGCTCCGAGTAGAGGCCAGTGCCAGGGGCGCGACGGCCATCATCCATGGCGAGCAGAGGCGGTTCGAGAGGGCACCGGCCATGGAAGATAGGGAAGAAAGAGGAGGCCGATCAGAAAGATGGAGAGGAGGCCGAGCAGAGAGAGCAGGAGGGCGCGCGACGTGCTGATGGCCAGGGAACAGGCGCTGGACGAGTTGCTCGGCAGGGAGAAGAAGATGGCCGTGGTAGGGAGCCAGCCTGGGCACGGCATAGGGGATAAAGAAGAAGCATCGGCGGCGGAAAAAATCTCCAGCACAACACCGACATCTCTAGTGCGGCAAAAAAATCCAAGGGAGAGAGAGGGTGACGTGAGGATAGGGATGGTTGTAGAGTTTTCTTTTTTTTATTTCTTCTCCTCTTTACAGAGAATTATAGATATTTTGATCACGATTTTTAGTAATAACAAAAAGGTCGATAGTGTTTGCGACATAGTTTGATTCGATTCGAAATCTGAGAAATTTACCTGTGATCTGAATATCTGATTCCATGGAAATTTGCGTGATAATCGGATCTCAATTATAATTCTTGGACGCGCTGTCACGGTTTTGATTCAGTGAATACTTGAAATCAGATGAATTTGCACCCGTCATTTATATCCAAAGTTTTGGATCAGACAAGAAACGACAGACCGAAATAAACTGATTTCGGTACTGATAATTTGTTCGGCGTGATTCGACCGAAATTAGCCGAAACAATATCTACGAACGTATACGCGATTTTATCTTCGAAACAGCGTGCTGAAGAATAAATTGGATTATAACCTCGCGCACGATTTTTCTCAGACAACACGCGATACAAATTATTTTGCCCCCAACATTTAATTGTCGAGTTCAAATTAATTTATTTGGGATAAAATCATCCGAGTGAGTCGGACTTCCGAAGTCGTATTCGCGCGAGCGATGAATTTTAAATAATCATCGGACGCACAGATTTTCGAAACAGCTATGTTCCGAACATCACGAAAATTTAGGAAGAGTCCGGATAAATAAAAATAAAACGATGTCGCACTTGCGACAGACTGAACAGATGCGATATTAAAATCGCAATAGCCGAAGATGTTTAATATTTAACATCCGTTTTATCCAATGATTACGTGCTTAAATTCGTACTCGCTGTCGAGCGGAATATAAACACCTGGGGTGTTACATCCATCGCTTCGGGGTCCTGAACTCCATCATCACTGACAACGGCACCTAGTTCACTGGCAGAAAGTTCCTGGACTTCTACGAGGATCACCACATCCGGGTGGACTGGGTCGCCGTGGCTCACCCCATGACGAATGGGCAAGTAGAGCGGGCTAACGGCATGATCCTGCAAGGGCTCAAGCCTCGGATCTACAACGACCTCAACAAGTTTGGCAAGCGGTGGATGAAGAACTCCCCTCGGTGGTCTGGAGTCTGAGGACAACGTCGAGCCGAGCCACGGGCTTCACACCGTTCTTTCTAGTCTATGGGGCCGAGGCCATCTTGCCCACAGACTTAGAATACGGTTCCCCGAGGACGAGGGCCTACGCCGACCAAAGCAATCGAGCCAATCGAGAAGACTCACTGGACCAGCTGGAGGAGGCTCGGGACATGGCCGTACTACACTCGGCGCGGTACCAGCAGTCCCTGCGACGCTACCACGCCCGAGGGGTTCGGTCTTGAGACCTCCAGGTTGGCGACCTGGTGCTTCGACTGCGACAAGACGCCCGAGGGTGGCACAAACTCACACCTCCCTAGGAAGGACCGTTCGTCGTCGCCAAGGTTCTGAAGCCCGGAATATACAAGCTGGCCAACAATCAAGGCGAGGTCTACAGCAACGCTTGGAACATCCAACAGCTACGTCGCTTCTACCCTTAAGATGCTTCCAAGTTATTCGTACACCCCGTTCACACACAAAGTCTGGTCGTCAAGGAAGGGTCAGCCTTGCCTCGGCAAAGCCCGACCTTCCCTCGGGGGCTAGAAGGGGGGAACCCCCTCTGCGTCGAAATTTTCCTCGAAAAAAGAAAAAGATCTTTTCTGCCAGAATACCTTTCGTGCTTTTCGACTACTTCGAAAGTGGATCCTGAAAACGACGGAGTACACGTAAGCAGCCAAGGCTGACCGAGCCGAGGGACTCCTACGCCTCTGGGATACGGATACCTCACTCATCACCTTCTGCGATAAGTAACTCGCGCTCGGGTAAGTGATTCCGCGGACCGAACAAGTCTTCACGCTCGAAACCTCCTCTGCCGGAACAATTTTTCGGGCCTTCTCGACTGCGTCGATGACAGAACCCTATGGACGAGTAAGAGTGCGCGTAAGCGGCAAGGCCGACCGAGCCGAGGGTTCCTACGCCTCCAGGATACGGATACCTCACTCATCACCTTCCGTGAAAAGCAACTCTCGCCCGCACAAACAATTCTGTTACCGATAAATAAGTCCGGATACTCGAAACAAGAGGAAAAGAAACGCAGCTTTACGACACGACGATGGTATGTTTGGGCCTCGGCGGCCGTAGAAAACATACACACACTACAAGACAACCCGATCCTGTAGGCTCGGACGTCGACAGTTGAAGAGGGGCAGCAGCACCCTCGGCGTCAACTACACCTTCAGCGAGGTCCGACCTAGCCTCGGACGGCGACGCGGTCGGAGGATCTCCACTCTGAAGGGCGACATCAGCACCACACCCGGGCCATCGCAGCCAGGGTCTTCTCCAGGAATCCGGCTCGAGCAGACGGCTCGGCCGGCCACCCCGAGGCCTCGGCCAGCTATCCCCTGAAGACATCAGCCCGGCTTGTGGCCTCGGCAGCTCAACTCCGGCGTCGGTCCCGCCAGTGGACGACCTGGCCAGGCTCTGGCCGACCAAGTCTTCTTTTCGAGCCAACTCTGCCTCTGTCCGTGCTGACACCGCTACCTCCGGCTTTGGCTCATCGAAGAGCGGCCGAGGGGTTCCTTTAACTAAGCAAGAGAAGCCTCGGACAGCAAGGCCGACCGAGCCGAGGGACTCCTACGCCTCCGGGATACGGATACCTCACTCGTCACCTTCGCACGAGGCGACTCGCGCTTGGTGAAGCGGTTCAGATAACCAACAGGCGAGTCTTAGTGCTCGAAAATGAGGAAAAAACACGGCTCCGTGCCGAAAGTACATACACGTTCAGGCCCCGACAGCCGCAATGAACAAGACACCGGCATTCAAGGTGCCAATGCAAACGGAACTCCGGTTCTGTCCCCACAGCAGCAGCGATGGCCTCAGGGCGGACGCCACTGCAACCTTGCCCTCGCCCACGCTGACGCTCGAGGGGCGAGGACAAGTACAAAGAGCCGGAGGCCCGAAGCGCGGATGGTGGCGGTGATCCCGTCGATGACGGGGACTTCTCGAGCCGCATCCACCTCGGCACCGACGACCGGAGCCGTTAGCCCATCGACAGATCCCCACTTGGATCCTCCCGGACGAGCGGGGCACCGACCTCCACGCGGAGGCGCCGTACCGGTGCAAAGGCAGGACAGCCCCAGAACACAAACGCCGCCCTAGCGGCGCGCGACGTCTTGGGCGGTCCACCCGTGCACACGGCGCGACAACCGCCCTTGCGGCGGGAGGGGGCACTGGGAGCCAAGTCGGCGAGCCCAACGTGCTGAAGCTGACGACGCCCGTCGTCGACCAGCCCCGCGTTGTCGAAGTTCGCCCCTCTCGCAGGGCCAGTGAGCGCCCTCTCCCTTGAATGCTGAAGGAGAGGCTGACCCACGAACCCGCGCGGGAGGTAGAGCTCCGGCTCAGCCCAGCCTCCGCCCCAGCAAGGATGATGAACATCCTTGAAGCTGAGGGCGGGACCAAGATCGCAGCCCGGCTTGCTTCTCCCCACCCAGGGGCTAGTGGTCACCGTCTTGGGTGACCACCGGCGAGGGGATGCAGCCGGGCTGCATGATGAAAATCCTTGAAGCCGAACGATGGTTGAAAGGTACCAACTTCCACGAAGTTGCGTTCCTCCAACGGCAAGGCGGAAGGATTGCGGGTGTTCCCCATCCGGGGGCTCAGAAGGTGGAAAGACACGGTGCATAAGGGAGCGCGAAGACATGGTCGCCTTTCAAGGAGGTCACCCTCCTTTTAAAGGTGACTCTCCCTACTTGCGTCCCCAGTCATCGCGGGCTGAGTCTTCTCCAACACGCTCCAAGGTCCTCCCCCTACGACATGGGGGCTGGGCCCCACGCGTCATGCAAGCTGGTCCAGGGCAGAAGGAGCCAAACCGCCGCGCGCAGGGCATGCAACTGCCCAGCGGTTACAAGCATTCCTCCACTTTCGCCTAGACCAGCGGGTGAAAGGGTGGACAGCCATACAGTCGGCATGCAACCGCGCCAAGTGGGCGCGCCCCTTTGACTCCAACGCGCCCAGCATGGAGGCCCAGGCCCACACGTCATGCAACCAGCGCGCTGGTTGCTACGTGCGAGCAACTGCACCGCGCTCGCACCACTACCGCGCCTCCTCGACTGCGGAACCAGTACCGCGACTCGAGGCAACCCTGCATATGACCCAGCAGTGCCAGCCAGGCGCGATGGTCAATACGGCCAAAAATGGGCCCGCAGTAATGGCGGTGGCAGGCGGGCAGGAGCAGCGGTCACGTCGTCAGCCAAGCTTACGTCCCATCCAGGGGCAGCGAGAGAACCCTCTCTCACGGTGTGAAGACGGCGCGCCCGTGTTCCGTTCCTCGAACGGCTCGCACACGTGCAACGGCCGCCTCGCGAACCACTCGCCCTGTCGCATTAACTCCGCGGCGGGACAGGCGGCGCCTCAGGCAGGAGAAGCAAGCGACGCTTCGCCTTCGCCATAATGACCGCGTCGAAAAAGGTACGCCACGTCATTCGATTTCGTATCCTTTTCCTTTTCCTCTTTCTCTCTCTTACAACAGGGACCGGGAAAGGGGGATACCCCGAAAAGGACCCTTCTTCGTGAAGGAAACAGGCCCCGAGCCTCCCTACTGATCAGAGGTTCAAAGGCTGGCCCCTCGGAGGGGTTCAACGGCCGCCTCAGAGCGCTTGGGTTCTGCGCCCACTACTGGTCAGAGGTTCGATGGCCGGCCCCTCGAAAGGGTTCAATGGCCGCCTCAGGCCACTCGGGCTCCACGCCCACTACTGATCAGGGGTTCGTAGGCTGGCCCTCGAAGGGTTCACAGCCGCCTCAGACACAGAGCGAGGGATGACCCTGGGTACGTTCGCTACATAACCAAGGCTCAGGCTACGCTCCCGAGGTACCCTAGGACATTTCCGAAACCAGCGGGAACGATCTTGTAATGGAATCCCATCAGAGGGAGGCATCGAGCCCTCGGACCCCGTCAAAAGGGGACCGGGTCTGGCAGATCACCCGCAGGTACTTTTGGAGCGCGCCTCCGGGCCTCTAGCCGACCCCTAACAAATGGGGCACGGGCGTCCACTCGGATTACCCGCCAGCAACTCACCGGAGACACCATGTTCGGCGCCCTCCGAGGGCAACATGGCTTTCCCCCCTGCTCCTTGCGGAAAGGCGACGCAGGGGCGTATGTAAAAAAGTTGAGTCTGTCCTTAACCGTCCTCTCGCCCTGTGCAGAGGCTCGGGGGCTGCTCTCGCAAACCCGGCTCCGGCCAAACCGTTGATAGCGTCAACATACCAGCCCGAGAACTTAGGACCCGACCGTGCACCCGGGCTACGGCCAGCTCGCATGAGGGAACAACCAGACCAGCCGAAGTGTTGCGAAACGCACTAAGACCTCGAAGGAGTCAAACTACTCCTCCGAGGCCTCGGGGGCTACACCCGGCGGGTGCGCTCACGCACACCCACTGGAACAAAATGCAACCAAAAAAGGCTGGTCCCCTTGCAAAAAAGTGCGGCAAAAGCCTCCAAGCGAGTATTAACACTCCCTTCGAGGCTCGGGGGCTACTGTCGGGGACCATAATTAGGGGTACCCTCAAGACTCCTAAATCTCAGCTGGTAACCCCCATCAGCACAAAGCTGCAAAGGCCTGATGGGTGCGATTAAGTCAAGGATCGGTCCATTCGAGGGACGCGATCACGCCTCGCCCGAGCCCAGCCTCAGGCAAGGGCAGCCAACCCCGGAGGATCTACGTCTCGCCCGAGGACCCCCTCCAGCAACGGACACACCTTCGGCTCGCCCGAGGCCCAGTCTTCACCAAGAAGCAACCTTGGCCAAATCGCCACGCCAACCGACCAAATCGCAGGGGCATTTAATGCAAAGGTGGCCTGACACCTTTGTACTGACGCACGCCCTCCAGTCGACAAAGCCGAAGTGACCGCAGTCACTTCGCCGCTCCACTGACCGGCCTGACAAGGGGACAGCGCCGCCTGCACCGCTCCGACTGCTGAGCCACTCGACAGAGTGATGCTGACAGCAGCCAAGTCCGGCCCAAGGTGCCATGGGAAACTCCGCTTCGCCCGACCCCAGGGCTCGGACTCGGGCTTAGCCCTGGAAGACGACGAACTCCGCTTCGCCCGACCCCAGGGCTCGAACTCGAGCTCAGCCCCGGAAGACGACGAATTCCGCTTCGCCCGACCCCAGGGCTCGGACTCAGGCTCAGCCCCGGAAGACGACGAATTCCGCTTCGCCCGACCCCAGGGCTCGGACTCAGGCTCAGCCCCGGAAGACGACGAACTCCGCTCCGCCCGACCCCAGGGCTCGGACTCGGGCTCAGCCTCGGAAGACGACGAACTCCGCTTCGCCCGACCCTAGGGCTCGGAGTCGGGCTTAGCCCCGAAGGACGATGAACTCCGCTTCGCCCGACCCCAGGGCTCGGACTCGGGCTCAGCCCCGAAGGACGACGAACTCCGCCTCGCCCGACCCCAGGGCTCGGACTCAGCCCTGGCCTCAGCCGACGGTCTCCGCCTTGTCCGACCCGGGGGCTCGGACTTGACCTCGACCTTGGAAGACAGACTCGACCTCGACCTCAGAGGAGCCTCCACCTCGCCCAACCTAGGGCACAGACCGACCACGTCAACAGGAGGCGCCATCATTACCCTACCCCCGAGCTGACTCAGGCTACGGGGAACAAGACCGGCGTCCCATCTGGCTCGCTCCACTATACGAGTAATGATGGCGCCCCGCACGCTCTATGACGACGGCGGCTCTCAGCCCCCTTACGGAAGCAAGAGGACGTCAGTAAGGACTCGACAGCCCCGACAGCTGTCCTTCCGCCAGGCTCCAGCGCTCCTCCGACGGCCACGACACCACACGAACTGGGTGCCAAAACCTCTCCGGCTGCCACGATGGCATGTACTTAGGGCGCTAACTCTCCTCCGCTAGACACGTTAGCACACTGCTACACCCCCATTGTACACCTGGGTCCTCTCCTTACGCCTATAAAAGGGAGGTCTAGGGCCCTCTTACAGAGGGTTGGCCGCGCGGGGAAGGACGGGACGGCGCTCGCGCAAGGCCGCTCGCTCCCTCCCGCGTGGACGCTTGTAACCCCCTACTGCAAGCGCACCCGACCTGGGCGTGGGGCTAACACGAAGGCCGCGGGTTCCACCTCCCACGCCTGTCTCCCTCCGGCTGCTCTCCCCCCTTCGCGTTCCGCCTCGCGCCGACCCATCTGGGCTGGGGCACGCGGCGACAATTTACTCGTCGATCCAGGGACCCCCCGGGGTCGAAACGCCGACAATTTTTAAGGGAAAATGTAGTAAATGCTCGAACCTCCACAGTTATTCCAGGTTCTCCCACGTCCTGAAATATGAATAGCAAGACTTAAGTTAGCCAAGTGCACAAATGGTTGGTGGTCCTTAGTGATAGATGCATCGAAAATACCTTTCCAAATACTCTAACAACATAGTTGGTCAAGTACATCCTGTTAATCATCCGGCTTGGATCTCTCATGTAACCAGCAACTTGATCACTAATGTTCTGTTCTCATACAATGGGAAGAGTTGAGCTTTATATATTGACTTGTTAAATAGAAACAAATTACACAAAGTAGTTAAATAAGTATTCAGGCAACCTGATTAAATGCACCTGGCTAACTTAAGTAAGTATGTTGCATATCCATTGGCATGTTCATGTTAAATAAGTATGCTTTCTAACATATCATAGAAACTGATGACTCCAAACAAAAACAGACTGAGGCAAGGCTTATGTGCTGGCAGCCAGTCCAATGCAAGAGACATAACCCGAACTTTAGTACCAAAATCATTTCCCCCCTCGTCACTTCATACCCAAACGTTTTTGATGGATTACTTACATGAAAGCAAACATCCTACAGATATGCAGCTAACAAGGAAGCTCGTTCCATTAATAATAATTTAACCCAACCGAAGACAACAAAACTAAAAAAGAGGGGGTGGGGGAGACAAATTTCAGCAGCAGGAGCGCATAATTCATCAGCAGATAAGCGGAGGCGTAAATAGAGTCGAGATGATGGACGGAGAGAGGCTCGGTGTGTTCCGGCGACGTACGCACCTGCGGTTCTGGAACCAGACCTTGATCTGCTTGGGCTGCTACGCCACTGCAATTGTGCGAAACAGCGATGATTCCAATAGAATCCAGACCAGGTTGTAAAGGAATACATGCTTTAAGTAATTAGCCAAAACAGAATTTAAGTAGACAACACATGGCACATATCTTTCTTTTTGTCACAATAAGTGAATTACCTTCATCCCAACCATTTGCACCCAATCGATAGCAGTTCCTGTTGCTTTCGACAGAAACTCTACCAAGGTCTCCTTAGCAATAGCTAGTAGACTGTCATATTGAAAAAAGCTCCATAAGATTTACAAGCACAATAGCAGCCTAAAAATGTTAGGGACTGAAATTACCCAGCTGGGTTATTCGCGTCCGCTGAGGATGCGGAACTCCAGTAGATGTTCCCAGCGGCATGAACGCAGTGGACCTCAAACCACCACGGGTTGAAGTCCACAATGGCCACCTCGGTCCTCAATAATGTGCATCAGTCGCAGTTGCCTGCTAGGGTGCGCATCTAAAAACAACATGGAAAAAATGGAGCTATGTAACACTTCATATAAGAACAAAGGGGTTCATAATGTTTAGAGACAGGCAGAGAGACATTGGCTTGATCGGACATACTGTTTTACAGTTTGCCGAGGATGCGAGGGGAGGGACGCACGATAAGCAGATTCGTGGGGGCGACATCGCCGTCTCCGAGCTTGCCGAGGGAGGGCAGCACGTGAAGCGCATGGATTTTATAGACCTCTTTAGCATAACACAAGTAGCCTAATTGAGCACAATAGTAAAATTCTAAAAATATACCGGGGTAACTAAATAGATGTTTTTTGGCATCCATAACATCTGAGGCTGCAACAAAATTTGTATATTACATATTATTGAATGAAGCAGCAACAACAAATATCATGCATAAACAACAAAAAATGTTTCTTATAGAAGCATATGGTCACCAATGACCATCAACCAGCAGAACCCACCTTAACCAAAAGAGAAAAATTAGCCAACAATCAAATCCAACATATCTAGATTAGGAAATGAGCTAGGTTCATATGATGATGCCCAGTCAGTCAATATAATGCATTACTTCTACTATCCTAAGTGTGCATCTGACATGAACATGCCAATACATGTGTTTTGACTGTCAAAGAAAAATCACTTCAATCTAAACAAAGCTACTACCATGCTATAAAGATTTCCATGAAATACAATACTATAATGACACAGACAACAACACATATAAATAGGAGACACCAGCAAGAATCAAGAACATTAAGATTCACCACCTAATACAGGCGACAGACATGGGAGAGGAGGAGCAAGAAGGAAGGGAAGATATTTACCGATCTGTTAGGTAAGATGAGCGGCAATTCAATCATTCATATCAGAATCGTCCCATCCCCATACTTGGAAAGTGCAAGGTTGTACCTCATTGGTGCAGATCAAGTGTCCTCGAACATTTGCTAGCCTTGAAGCCATTCATGTTTGGTACTATGTTTTATCTACATAAATGTTTTTGAAGAAATTTCAAGCATTTATGTAAAATCAATGAAGAAAGAAAGCATCATACATGATTATGTGTTGTTGTCTCCTTGAGAATCTGTAGCAAAGTATTTGTCTCCTGCAAACGACGTCACATAGTGTTTTCGCTCAAGAAGTTCATGCAAGCAAGAGTATTTGACATAAGTACTTGATGCTTGACTCATTAATAAAATCTAGATTCATAATCATGATGCTTGACTATAACAACTAGTATGCCAGTTATCATTTTATCAGCATAAAGTCAAAATGATTTTGGGTGCTTTGCCATGCAACATAGGAATCCCAAGTTTATGAATATTTAGAATGAAACCCTTGATTGCATATTTTCTTGAGCAATCAGCTAGGTCTTATGGGCCAGGTCAGACAACAAATAAGTATTTTAGACTGATAATAAAATTCAAAAGATTGACTTGAGGCACATTGACAAAATGAAATTATTTTTCACAACCCAGCAGTAGCATGTGTGATAAGGCATGGTATTGGGAAAAATAAATCATCGTGTGGCATAAAAATGAAATATAGGTCTTGGATGCATTTTTAGAAGAACAACACATCATTGTGAGGTTAGGGTCGTCTTGATCGTAGTGGCTAAGATGTCCCATAAAAGACATTAGATATGTAAATAGTATCTGTAAGCAATGTATATCATTAAAATTAAAAAGCATAGTGAATATGTACCAAGCGGGCTTAGTTGAGCAGAAGATATTGAAGTTTCATCTGTCTTTTCACAACATTTGTTATGAAACCCTATATGTTGGAACTTGCTCACAGGCGCAAGACGATCCAACGGGGAGATGTGGTGATGCTAATAGGGTTTCTGCACGTGATGGTAATAGCTCTGTTAATCTGGCCTCTCAAGGGCACCGTACGGGGGTATTTATAGGTATCTGAGTGCCCAGCGTCCTATGTTAAGGACACATGTGCCCTCAGACACCTAGGTTATCCCCGGAATATTCCCATAAAGCGGGGTTACAGACCGTAATTACAGGGATGCCTTTACAAATTAGGCTCGTAATGCGCAGCGGCCACGCAGGGCCTGTTACAATGGGTCGTGTGGTCGTGGGCCTCCATGCTGGACGAGGTCGCAAGATGGGACGACCTCGCCACAGGTCTTCGTCCAGTGATGTATGGGACGAAGGGTGAGCCTGCCCGTTGTCTTGTCTCCGTTGGTCCAACGATTACGGCGAAGGCATCGAGCGAAGGGTGGCGTCTTTGCCTTCGCCCCAACATTTGCCCTCCGAGGGACCAGTTCGACTAAGTCATCTGGTGCCGAAGACGTCGCTAGATGGCGGAGACGCTGCCCTCGCTCGAAGTGGTTCCGCGGGGGTTTTTGACATGACCGTTGATTGACACCGTACTGTTGGACTGCGGGTTTCCCGAAGCGCCGCGCCCTGTGTATAAAAGGGGGCGGGAGGCGGTGCGTTTTGAACTTTATCTTTCCGCGCTCCGTGAAAACCCTAGTCGCCTTTTCCACCCTCTTGCTGCTCATCTGCCCTCCTTGCTCTTGTTCGCCGGAGATCTGGCCCGAGTGATGCAAACCGCCCACCGCCGCCGACGGTACGTAGCGATGCCGACCTCTTCTTCTTCTGCTGCCGCTACACCGCCGGCCGACGCGTCGTCTGAGGAGACGCTGAGCACTGTGGCGGCGGAGGAGTTGCGCGCCGGCGATACGGTGGATTTCGGTGTGTCGTGGATGTCCTCGGTCCGCGTGCAAGATATGCAGCAGCTTGGTTACTTTGGCGGCGGAGTCGCTCGTGTCCCGGGGACGGAGGAGGTCCCCGAGCCGGAAGACGAGTTGGTTGTGTTCGAGGCGTTCTTTGTCGCTGGTCTTCGCCTACCTGCACACAGATTTGTGGGAGAAGTCCTGCGCAGATTTAATGTCCAGATTCATCAGCTGACTCCGAATGCCGTGGTGGCTCTGTCGAAGTATGTCTGGGCGACGACTTCATACGGCGGACAGCCATCAGTCGAAGTCTTCGCGAAGTACTATTGCCTGCATTGGCAGAAAAGGATGATCGGAAATGAGGTTGCCCAGTTTGGGTCCTGTACATTTACGCCGAAGACTGGCAAGACCTCGATGGAGGTAGTTGAGTTGGTTCCTTGCTCCCACAATAAGTGGGGCAACTGGCATGAGTTTTGGTTCTACGTTGCGGAGGGCACAGTCGAAGACCATCCGGGGCTCCCCGTGGCCGAGATGTGCTCGCATTATTACACAGCATACCCGCCGTTTGAAGTGGCGGAGGAGGATGCGAACGAAGGGGCCCTTCGGTGCGCCGCCGGCCTGAGCAGCGGGCGCGATTTGGTTGAGGAGTTTGTGGCGTACGGGGTGTGGCCTTTGGCGCATGGCTGGGCGTTGGGCGAAGTATGCCCTCGCCAGATGCCTTCCCATGGTGGGAAGCTGGTGCAAAGTCCCGCCTTCGCGCTGGATTTGCATAGCCGCGATCCAGCCGCCTTTGTGCGTGAGGCGGAGGATGGGGCGGTGCGGATCGTCGGTCGGTACGTGCCAAGGACAGAGGGCCAGCATAGCTGGGATATTCGTGGGTCTAATGACCGCTTGAACAGGGTTTTCGAGTTGAACCGTCTGCCGTATGGCGGTTATCCCGGCCAAGACGATGTGGATCATCGCGGGAAGAAGGTGGTAGAGACTGGAGACGACCCCGCGCTGGCGGCCGCCCCATCCTCTAAGAAGAGGAAACTAGGTATTGCTATGGGAGGACTGGGGGTGTCTAATTGTTTTGCTAGGGAATTGATGAGGACATGCGCGGCCCCGGGGGGAAGGATGTCTTCGCTCGAGCTCCGGGAGTCTTCGGCACGGATGCTGAGGGTTACCGGGGGTTGGTGGCCTAAGAATGTTCCTATTCCCCACGCGGTCGGCGAAGACTTTTTTACATCTCGCATGGTTCGTGACTGGAAAGTGTTTCCTTACGGGCGGAATATTGCTGCTGTTGTGTCGGCAGTGATGGACAAGGATCGTCAGGGAGCTGCACAGAAGCGCCAGGCGGTCGTCAGGCTTCATGAGGCCAGGCCGAAGAGGCCACGGGGGACTGCGAAAGCTGCTGCCCCCGGTGGAAGCCAGCCGCCGCTGGTGGCGAAGTCGACCGTCCCTGCATCCAGCAGGGCACCGGAGGCTGCGAAGGCGGCTGCCGCCGGTGGTTCCAAGTCTGTGAAGGACGCC
This sequence comes from Zea luxurians, assembly GCA_029449295.1. Classification (NCBI taxonomy): domain Eukaryota; kingdom Viridiplantae; phylum Streptophyta; class Magnoliopsida; order Poales; family Poaceae; genus Zea; species Zea luxurians. The sequence goes on along the minus strand of JAOPSE010000064.1, from coordinate 7,290,419 downwards.
CCTGTGTCGAGCAGGGTGCCGGAGGCTGCGAAGGCGGCCCGAGAGTTGTCGCCGCCGGGCAAGCGCGTCGCCGACTTCGCCACCGACATTAGTGTGGAAGATTATCTTGTTGGTAAGTCGCTGGCTGGAGTTTTTTTTTGATCTGTTGATATGTCGCAGGGTCAGACGAAGGCCAACTTGTTGTTGTTCCGCCTCCCGTGGTGACCGCGGCGGCTGCCGTGGTGCCCAGGGCGAAGGGCAGTGCTCTTAGTGCCGGTGGTGAGATTCCGGCACTCACTGCCGTCAGGGACGAGGCGGGTGCTGTGTCCTACCGGCTGAAGGAGCTGAAGGATGCACTAAGTCAGGTACGTTGAGCTAGACTTCGGTTTTTTACCGGCTTTGCTGGGGCTGTGGTCTTATGTGTGTCTTGTAGGCGGCTGACTTCGCTGACCGCGCGGCGTCGAGGGCCCTGACGGTAGTTGTGTCTGTCGAAGTCGAGAGACTTCGGACGCAACATGCTGATGCCGTCCGGGAAAAGTCGGCCGCCGACAGCAAGTGCCGCAAGCTGGCGGATAAGGTGGCCGCGCTGGAGGGTGAGAGGACTGACCTCCGACGCCAACTGGCGGAGGAAAGGAAGGAGGCTAATGAGGCCCTTGCCAAGGCGCAGTCTGCACAGGCGGAAGCCAATTTGGCGCGGGCGAAGGGCAGTCTTGCCAGGCAGCGCGCCGAGGAGTTGGAGGGGCGGCTCAACGCTCTGTAGGCCCGTGTGGAGAGGGCCGAGGCTTCGACGCGCTCGGAGGCTGAGCGGACACGCAAACAGCTTGTGGAATCATACCATGAGCTGGGCGCGCGGACCGCTGACTTCGAAGTGCCGGACCGAGAGCCCGGACTTCGCTGCTTCGAGTGGATACAGGAGGAGTTGCTGGCGCTCCCCGCCATCGTGGAGGGGTTTATGTCCTATGCCTCCCTGGTCACTTGCGAGGGGGCGATGAACGCGCTATCTCGCGAAGGGTGCCGGCACTATGAGGTCTTCGACCAAGCTGATGAGGATTTCGAGCGCGATATTTACAAGGTTGAGGACCCTGTGGTGAAGGAATCCGCGGGAGCCCTCTACGACCGGATGTGGGGCCCCCACGGTCGGGAGGTGGTCAGGGAGCGGGCTGAGACGGCGAGGGGTCAGGTAATGTTCGGCTTTTGTTTGGTGTTTGTTGAATGTGGGTTAAATGTGGGTTTGCTGAATCTGTGTGTTGTGTCTCAGGCGGGGCGTGGCGAGAGGGTGGACGACTTTGGGGCTTTGAACAGCGCGCAGCTTGACTCGGAGTCGAACCCGATGGTGGCTGCGTCCGAGACCGCCCCGGAGCTGCCCCGGAAACCGTCAAAGGTGTTCCCGATGCTCCCGCAACCACTGCGGCCGGCGGAGGCCCGTCGCCAACTGCCGCGCCGAGGGCTGAGGATCCTGTGGAGATGGCGGCGGAGCCGGCCGCGGAGGATCCCGCGACGGCTGGGTCTTCGCAGGTGGCTTAGTGGGTGTGGGTAGTTAGGGAATTTTGGATATGTTGCTGAACCTTGGTTGCTGCGCAGGTTCAAGATTTTGGGCCTGCGCACGCAACCGCTACTGCTAATTTTTTTGCGGCTTCGACCGTGGATGATGGAAATAAATCGGATGAGTCTGCATCTAAGTTTTCTGATTTTGGTGACTCTGGGAGCTCGGTTGAGTGGACCGAAGAGTCGTCGGATGAGGACTTGGACTATTTTGCGGCCTTGGATGTGGCAGCGGCGGAGGCTTCGCCGCATGCTACGGATGCTGAAGTTGTGCCTGGCTCGAGTGCTGGGCGTAGGCGGTGAAGGGCGGTTGCGAAGCGTAGAGTGAGTGAGGTGGACGGTGGTCGACTTCGTGTGAGTAGGGCTGGCAGGCAGGAACTGCTGTCCTTGCCGGCCGCTGTGAGTGCAGGTGAGGGGGAGCTGCGAAGTCTTTTTGCGGGTGAGGAGCTAAGGATAATGCTGTTTAACTATAGGGAGATGGGAATTATTCCGAAGGTTGAGCCGATGTAAAGTGTGATGCCCTCGCTTGTACATATGTAATAGCTTGTATGATGAAGTTATGTGCCTTCGGCTATGCTCATGAAGGTGTTACGTGCTTGGTCTGGTGTGTTTGTTATGTTGCGCTGGTGCGCATGTAGTCGGTCTTTGCGCGGACAGTTTGGTGTAGTCGTTTTCGCACTTGTTAAGCTTCGTCCGGCTGCACCCTTAGGCGACTGTTGCACGGATAGTCTTCGCGGAGGACTTCGATTTTTCGCACTTGTTGTGCTAGCCTGGCTGCACCCTTAGGCGACTTCTGCACGGATAGTCTTCGCGGAAGACTACGATTTTTCGCACTTGTTGTGCTAGTCCGGCTGCACCCTTAAGCGACTTCTGCACGGATAGTTTTCGCGGAAGACTTCGGTTTTTCGCACTTGTTGTGCTAGTCCGGCTGCACCCTTAGGCGACTTCTGCACGGATAGTCTTCGCGGAGGACTTCGATTTTTCGCACTTATTGTGCTAGTCCGGTTGCACCCTTAGGCGACTTCTGCACAGATAGTCTTCGCGGAAGACTTTGATTTTTCGCACTTGTTGTGCTAGTCCGGCTGCACCCTTAGGCGACTTCTGCGCGGAGTTGTCGCACGCGAGGGTGGCTGATGCTGGGCCTCGCGGTGACTGTGTATTGGTCGAATGTCGAAGACCGTCGGTGCGGTCTTTTTTCGACGTAGATTTTGCGGGGGATTTTGCACTTGTATATTACATGACTCCGCCTCGTTAAAAACCTCACCCCCCGGGAGGAAAAGAGTGCGGGCCAGAATAAAAATTGTCTTTGCGAATTACAAGGGCGAGCTGGCCCTGATGAGTCAAACAAAAAAATTGCGGAGATTATCGATGTTCCAGGAATGCTCCAAGTCTTCGCCGTTTGGCGTTGCGAGCCTGTATGCGCTGGGGGAGGCCTTCGTCTTGACAATGAAAGGGCCCTCCCACTTGGGCTCCAGCTTGCCCCTGGACTCTGTTCGAGCTGTCCGGACGAGTACGAGGTCCCCTTCGCTGAATTCCCTTGGGATGACCGCCTGGTCGCGCCATGCCTTTGTCTGGGCTTGGTATTTGTCCAGAGCTTGTAGGGCGAAGACGCGGTCTCCGTCGATGAGGTCCTTCGAAGTCGGCTCGTCTACGTCTGGGACGGCCGACACGGCTGTCCGAGGCGACCCATGCTTTGTTTCTTGCGGAGTCATGGCCTCCGATCCGTATAATAGGCGGAAAGGGGTGAACCCAGTCGCCCTGCACTCAGTTGTATTCAGTGCCCAGACCACTTCGGGTAACAGGTCGGGCCACTTGCCTTTTTTGTCGTCGAGGAGCATTTTCTTGACGGCTGTGAAAATTTTGCCGTTGGCGCGCTCCACGACTCCGTTGGACTGGGGGTGGTACACGGAGGCGAAAGCAAGCTTGGTGCCGATGGAGAAGCAGAAGTCTTTGAAATCTTGGTTGTCGAACTGCTTGCCGTTGTCGACCGTGAGTTCGAACGGTACTCCGAAGCGGCAAACAATATTTTGCCAGAAGAATTTCTGGGCTGTCTTCGATGTGATGGTGGATACTGCCCTCGCTTCGATCCATTTGGTGAAGTATTCAACGGCGACGAAGGTGAACTTGAGGTTCCCCTGAGCCGTGGGCAGGGGCCCGACAATGTCTAGGCCCCAGCGCTGAAGGGGCCACGTGTGGGCGATCAGCTTCGTGAACTGCGAGGGGTGCCCCGAGCATGGGGAAAATTTCTGACAGGCTTCATAGGATCTGACGACCCGATTTGCGGCGCAAATAATGGCGGGCCAGTAGAAACCTTGGCGAATAACCTTTGCCGCTAGGGCCCTAGGCCCCGCGTGGGAGCCATAGGTCCCCTTGTGGACTTCGCGCAGGATTTGGACGCCTTCGGTCTCGGTGACGCACTTAAGCATCGGTTGACTGACCCCCTTCTTGTAAAGTTGGCCCTCGATCAGTGTGAAGTCCCGGCTTCGGTGGTGGAGGCGCTTGGCCTCATTGCTGTCGATTGGGTGATAGTACCCCTGTAGGTACAGGGTTATTGGCGCCCACCAGTCTTCGGTCATGATGAGGTTGATTATGCGGTAGCCCTCGCTGTCGTTGGTTATTTGGAGCCCTTCAGGGCTGCGGACGGCTGGCGTGCCGATGACATGGTAGAACACATCGGAGGGTAGGGCTTCACCCCTGGCGGCTGCCTTGGCCAATGCGTCGGCTTCTTCATTCTTGGCCCAGTCCATATGCTGCAATGTGAATCCCTTGAATTGTCTCTCGAGACTTCGGATGGCCGCGAGGTATTGCATAAGAGCGGGGTCCTTTGCTGCATAATCTTTCTCGACCTGGGCGGCGACTACTTTGGAGTCTGTTCGGACTATGCAGGTGGTGACACCGAGGGCTCTTAGTTTGCGGAGGCCGAGGATGACAGCTTCGTATTCTGCTATGTTGTTTGTGCATCTGTCAGATTCCAGAGCGAAGCTTAAGCGTGCCGCGTATCTGTGCTTGACCCCGGCGGGTGAGGTGATGACTGCAGCAGCGCTTGCCCTCGCATGGCACCAAGCGCCATCGCAGTGGATTGTCCAAACTTTCTCTGCAGACAGGTCCGGCTGTGTTATTGGCCCGGTCCAGTCGACGACGAAGTCTGCTAGAACTTGTGACTTGATCACCGTCCTGGGCTCAAAAGTGATGTGGTAGCCAGAGAGTTCGACCGCCCATTTGGCGATCCGTACCGATGCCTCCGGGTTTCTGAATAATTCGCCGAGTCCCCTATCTGAGGTGACGCGGACCTTGAAGGCTTCAAAGTAGTGGCGCAGTTTGCGCGAAGACATGACAACAGCATATGCAATCTTTTCGAGTTCCGTCATGTTACACTTTGACGGTGTGAGCACTTCGGAGACGTAATAAACTAGGCACTGTCTGATCACGCCCTCTACTTGCCTGCTCCTGAACTAGTGCCACGCTGACCGCGTGCGGCGAGGCCGCAATGTAAAGCAACAGGGGTAGCGAAGAGTTGGGGCTTGTAAGAACCGCTAACTCCAACAGGTACTGTTTTAGTGAGGCGAAGGCCGCCGCCTACTCTGGTCCCCAAGCGAAGTCTTTTGCGCCGCAGAGTGTTTTGAGGAAGGGAAGACTTCGCTTAGCGGATTTGGAGATGAATCTGTTGAGGGCGGCCAATCTGCCCGTCAGACGCTGGACCTCTCTTGCTGACTGCGGGGGCGTCATGTTGATGATGGCCTGAATTTTGGTTGGGTTGGCCTCGATGCCGCGGTGTGATACCAGGTAGCCCAATATTTTCCCTTGGCGAACGCCGAAGACGCACTTTTCCGGGTTCAGGCGAAGTCGTGCGTCTCGCATGTTCGCGAATGTCTCGGCGAGGTCAGCGAGATGGTCCTCCTTGCTCCTGCTGGCGACGACGATGTCATCCACATATGTGAATATATTTCTGCCAACTTGCCCCTCGAGCATAGTTTTGGTAAGCCGGGAGAAGGTGGACCCGGCGTTCTTGAGTCCCTCCGGCATTCTGATGAAGCAATATGTGCCGAAGGGTGTTATAAAACTGGTGCTAGCCTTGTCTTCCTCCTTCATGTATATTTGGTGGTAACCGGAGAAGCAGTCGAGGAGTGACATGACTTCGCATCCGGCCGTGCTATCAACTATTTTGTCGATCCGCGGCAAAGGGAAGTTGTCCTTTGGGCAGGCCTTGTTGAGACTGGTGAAGTCGATGCACATTCGCCACTTGCCGCTCTTTTTCTGGACCATCACAACTGTGGCAGAACCACCCGAATTATTCCAGCTTAAGTGCCTAAGTCATGCCTCAAGGGCCGTGACACATTTAAATCGGAATAACCCGTCAGTCCTTCAGATCTAGTCTGATAGAGCCACTTAACCAGGATCAAATTCCACAATCTCACTCGAAGGTGAGTCACAGAAGAAATACAATAAAACAGGAAACCTCAAATTAAGTACTGAATTATTACATAAATCGGAGTTCTGGAGTAGCAAATAAAGTTCATAATGTAAAGTGCAGCGGATAATCGATGTCGTCGGTAATGAGGAAATGGGCAAGGCCTAGCCCACTACTCCTCATGCTCCTCTCCTGCCGGAGCAACGTCCCACTCGACCGTCCAACCCGGTGGCAGGGTGGTAGGCCAAGTCACACCATCAATCAAATCCTGCATGGTACCTGCAAAAATGGTGCCACAAGCAAGGCTGAGTATACTAATACTCAGCTAGACTTACCCGGTGTGAGGAGTCTACTCCTCTACCTCTAGACTATGCAGCTGTTTGGCTGAGGGGTTTGGTTTGCCAAAAGCACTAGCTGTTACTAAAATCAATTTTTAGCTTTTCCAAATTTTACCATCATTAACTTAGCTAGATTTGCTCCTTCTAAGCATACATGGTAACAATCAATTAGTTCAATCAACAAGTTATCTCATGTAACCATATTTCACTTCTTACTCGATGCAGTACAAGGAATCAAGCAGTCTCATTAGCTGCGAGAAGCAGACGATTCGAATCGAGTTTTAAACCTTGCAAGGTAAACCTAAACACACGGCATGTCAGGGTACTCCGACCCTACACATGACAACCGTCCCCATCGATTCCCCGTTCGCGTCCAGGCCTCACCGCCTTGGCATACAATGCTCCACTGACCCCGGTTGCCGCCGTGCAGTGACCGCACTTGTACCCACCATAGCTAGCATGGGAGAACCAGTCTCAGGTCGCATGAGGGATAAAGTCCGCGCCCGGCTTCACTCAGGTACTAGGTTTACCGGTTACCATTTTTCCCGGCATGTGTTTAGTACGTTCAAAAGCTTGACTCAGGTATCCACACATTAATCCTTAATTCATTTTCCCGTCTCGTGGACAAGGCATCCTCCCTGGATCCAAGTCCATAGACCAACATATATCCCATTATCAAGAGGAATACAATCAATTCCTGACCTCGCGCGAGTGCTAGAAAAATCACTCGACTTCTACCGAGATCCTGATTAGCAAGCAGCTACTCGGCCTAACATACTAGTATTCATCTCAAAAGGGAATCCTAAGTTCATGCAATCTAGAGGTTTCAAGCAACTCCTACACTTAAGTGCACATTACAATCCTACAAGCATTAAGTGTAGTAAAATAACATAATTAATAGGTTATGCATAAAACCGGGGCTTGCCTTCAATTGCTGGGGCTGCGGGGAGATCCTCAATGGCAGCCTCGGAAGCCTGCTCCTGGTCCTCCTCTTGGACAGGTCCTTGCTCGGGGATGAGCACGTACTCTCCGTCGGCTAGATTACAATCTAATGAATGCAATGCGTAAGATATATGCATGATATAATATGTGCTTTTAGAAATCACAACTTAAAAGGTGTATGATCTTTCTTGAGTTAAACAAAGTTAACTTTACTTATGCAAGACCCTTGGGTGGTATACTTGGTAAACTGGTTCAAATTTAACTAAGGTAAATGGTAGGTTTACTTTTGGGGTTCCACTGAATTCTTTTTAAGTCTTTTAGGGACAAATGATAAGTACTCAAGTTAGACTGATTGAGGTGGGGTTTATTTCTTCTCTCCTTTTTCTTTATTCTCTTTAATGTTTTGGAGTAGGTTTGAACTACAAGTTGCCTAAAAAAATTCTAAAAATTCTGTAAAAATTACAGTGGCTTGCTACTGGTGTGTGTTTCTCTTTCTTAAAATTTGGGGATCAGAAAGTGAATAGTTTTCTCTGCACAAAATTACTAAACTCTAAGGTAGAAGGGGTGCTTTGAACTACAACTACTATTTAACAGTGGGTAATTCTTCAGAACTTATTTTTGCTGGCTTTTAGGTGTTATAACATGACTTGATACAAATTTCTAGTCATTAATACCTTTTAATTATTTTTCTATGGTTTTCTCAAGTTTCTAGCCAAATAGGTGCTTTCTACTACCACTATAATTGAAAAATATCAAACAACAGAGTTCTTATTTTTCTTAGTTATTGTTTTGTGCAAGAGCAATCATTCTGAAGTTTGGCATCTTTTTGCTTAAGGGAAGGGGTGGTATGCATTATTTGAATTAAATGGCTTTTCTCTTAAATCATTAGCAATTGGTAAGAGGTTGCCTCCTTTTCATGGGTTTGCATTTTTCTCTGGTAGTTCACCTCATCATGGACTTAGCTAATTTTTGGTTGCCCATTATCACAATATTTGAGGTTGTTCAAGAATTATTGGGAAAATGCCTTATTTTCACCATGTATTTATTTTCCTTACTTAAAAAGTTGGGCTGAGGTGCTCTGTATTTTTGTAGTGGGGTTCTGGTGGTTATAAGTTCACTGGATTTTTGTTAAGCATTTTGGTTATAGTTTTGCCTCTTTAATAATTGATTTTCAGTCTTATTTAGGCTAAACAAATCATTTTAATTTAACCTTGATCCAAATTAATGGTCTCTGTATTTTTCCTAAGTTCTCTGTTACATAAGTAAACTAGGAAAAATAATATTAATCACTGTTCATTAATTTCTGATACCTTTCTGATTTTCTCTAAGTTTTGGACAAAACATCATTAAATGAGGAACTACATCATAATTTCTAAAGCTGGGGTTCCTATTATTTTTAAACAGTGTCTAAATAGGGTATAAACATCTACAAATTTTCTTAAGTCTAGCACAGAAGAAAAACTAATTTTCCTTGATTAAATAAGGTTTAGTGGGTTTCTGTTTTTAATTTTAAACTCTAAAATTTTGAACAGAAGGCATAGGGTCTACTATTTTTAAATGATAGATTATAATATACAGAGGCTAGCAAAATTGGTTTGACATTTTTTGATTAAGAATTCATCAAGTTATGAATTTTACAAGTTCCCTGGTTATTTAAAAAGAATATCAGAATCGGTTTAAATGAAAATCTACTTTGCACTGGGGTCCCTGGCGGTTTTCTAAGTTTTTCCTCGCGAATCAGTCCTTAGGCTACTATTCACCAGAGTCTCTGACATTACAGAAAACCCCTCGGGTTCTTCATCTCCTAACCCGAGGTCCTTAGTTTAACGTAAACAGTAGCCGTGGCGGGGAAAAGGGCGGAGGGGCTTACCGGCGGCGAGACTGGTCCGGTGAAGAGGTCGAGGATGAAGGGGAGGTCTTGGGGATCACAACGGTGTGCGGAACGCCGTCGGAGATGGCCGGAGTCGGTCGGTCCACGCGCGCAGGCGGGGATGCTCGTCGGCGGCGAGGAGACCGGCCTGGTCACGGCGAGATAGTTCAATCAAATGGGTCAGGGAGGTCCACGGGATGCCAGAGAAGACATGAGCGAGAGGAATTGGGCGGAGACTCACTGGATAGCTCGGTCCACGCGCGGCGGCGGAAGACCGAAGTCCGGTGAAGTCGATCTCGGGCCTCCGGTGAAGTCCGGCTGGGTCCGAGGGCTTGGCAAGCTTCACGGGCTGCTGGTGGAGCTGGCCGAAGCACTGGCTTGACTTGAGGGTGGCTGGAGGGAGCTGGCCACGGTGGCCGAAGCTCGGGCGGCAATGGCGGGCGGAAATCAAGCTCGCCGAAGCTAAGGAAAGCGGCTGGCCGACGAGGGTGAGTGCGGGGCGAAGTGAGGCGTGCCTGGGGAGGCTTTATAGGCGCGGGTGGGCACGGCCGAGGGCGTGAGCGCGCGGCGGACTTGACTGGTCGCCGGGGAGCGCGCGCGCGCGGGTTGGGCGAGCTCTGGCGTGCCGACCAGGGTCGAACACGTGTGAGCGCGCGTTCTGCCCAAGCTCTGGCGCGTGTAGTCGCTCATCCGAGCCTGCTCTCGCCTTGGTCAATGCACAAAACCTCTTCCCCTCCCTACAAGATACCAATCTTGTGTGGGGGTCATAGGATTTTGCCTACTGGTTGCAGAGATATGGAGCCAGGAAATCTGGTCTGTCTCCCTGCGCAAATCCGAGGCAAATCCAAGGTTTAGTCGTGTCTAGGGCTCGCGTCCCAATGCCATCTTCTGGCACACGACAGAGGGGTTAGTTAGACACATTTTTGTCAATGGGGCCATTAGGATTTGAGTTAGGGATCAAGGTGAACATCCCTGATCTTTGGCTCAAGGTCTGAATTTCAGAAATCTGAATTTCAGAATTCTCATTAAGTCCACACATGGAAAGCTTGATTTGGGGTTTTATTTGAATTATTTTGGCTAAGCTTTCTCAACCTTTCTTGTTGCCCATTAAATATACTTCAATTTTTATAATTGGCTCAACTCAAAATTTTAAACTTTTTACTCCCTTTTTCTTATTTCTTTGAATTTTGCTCATGGGGCTCATTTAGGGTTTTTAAACTAGGGTTGTACAATCTGATCTTTTAAGGGACTTAATTGCTTTGATCATGACACTTTTAAGTATGAACTTGGTGACTTCATTATTACTTAAGTTATTTTGATGCTCATGCTTACTTTGGTTCACATAAAATGATGGCTCTTGGCTTGGCTTTTTGAGAAAAACCCTGAGTGACACTGGGGTGTCACAGCCTTCCCCCCTTAAAGGAATCTCGTCCCGAGATTCGGGCCAGAGTCCTCCCGGGGTAAAGCGAAGGGTGAGACTGATAGGAAAAAGGGTGATGATTGCCATTATTAGGATAAACTGTTCTTCGAATGTCATTCTCTTTGCAACTTCAGAAGGAAGTCCTTTTAAGTTTTACTTTATAGTTACTTCATTCTGAATTAAGATCATATTTTTGGAAATTAGATTCGAAAGGCAGGAGGAGGGGTTGGGGGTGATTACGTACCAGCTTCCTTAGGTAGGCAATCGGGGAAGTTGGATCTCAGGAATTCCTCGGTTTCCCAAGTAGCTTCCTCCTCTGAGTGATTACTCCACTGGACCTTGAACATCTTGATCGATTTAGCCCGAGTTGATCTTTCCTTGCAATCCAGAATCTTGGAGGGGTACTCTTGGTACGATAGATCTGGCTCTATCTCCAATTCTGGCTCTGCTAAGATTTCAGTCGGCAATCGAACACACTTCTTCAGTTGAGATACATGAAAAACATTGTGAATGGCAGACATCTTTGAAGGTAACTTCAGCTTGTATGCCACGGGTCCACATGCTTCTACGATCTCATAAGGTCCAATGTAACGAGGGGCTAGCTTGCCTTTGATCCCAAACCTCTGCATTCCCTTGGTGGGTGATACCTTGAGGTATACAAAACTTCCCACCTCGAACTGGAGAGGTTTCCTTCTTCTATCATGATAACTCTTTTGTCTGGCCTGAGCAGCTTCTAGATTCTTCCTGATTAGTTTGACCTTCCTTTCGGCTTCAGTCACTAAATCGGGTCCAAAAACTTCTCTTTCACCAGACTGAGACCAATTGAGTGGTGTCCTGCACCTTCTTCCATAGAGAGCTTCAAAAGGTGCCATCTTTAGGCTGGATTGATAACTATTGTTATAAGCAAACTCTGCCAAGGAGAGGTGCTTATCCCAGTTCTTTCCGCAATCGATCGCACAAGCTCTCAGCATATCTTCCAGAATCTGGTTTACCCTTTTCGTCTGACCATCAGTCTGTGGGTGGTAAGCTGAACTCCTGATTAGCCTGGTTCCCAAAGACTTTTGCAATTGTTCCCAAAATCTGGCAACAAATTGGGCTCCTCGGTCAGAAACAATGGTCCGAGGTAATCCGTGCAAACACACGATCCGGTCGATATACAATTCTGCATATTTCTGAGCCTTATCAGTGGTGTGCACAGGAAGAAAATGTGCCACTTTCGTCAATCGGTCCACAATAACCCAAATTGAATCATGATGACGAGAGGTGTTGGGCAGACCCACAATGAAATCCATGCTGATGTCGTCCCACTTCCACGAAGGTACGGAGAGTGGTTGCAAAGCTCCAGCTGACTTCAAGTGGCTTACCTTTACCCTCTGACAGGTGTCACATTCTGATACGTACTGGGCTATCTCCCTCTTCATTCTGGTCCACCAGTACAAAGGCTTCAATTCATGGTACATCTTGGTGCTTCCCGGATGCATAGAGAATTTGGAGAGATGAGCTTCATCCAAAATTTTCCTCTTGAGATCCTGGTCTTTAGGAATTACCAATCTGTTTTTGAACCATAACGCACCCTTCTCATCCTGGCGGAAACAATTATACTTCTCAACCTTCTGATGGAGATTCTTCTTGATAATTTGCACTCCCTTGTCACTGAGCTGGGCCATGATAATCTGGTCTTGCAAAGCTGGCTCAACAGGAATATGAGACAAAGAACCAGAAGAAATCACTTCAATTTGCATCTTGCTCAACTCATCACACAAGGTGTTAATGCGAGAATCCATCAGAACACAGTTGCACTGCAACTTCCGACTCAAGGCATCAGCTACCACATTAGCTTTTCCTGGGTGATAATGTACCTCCAGGTCATAATCCTTGATCAGCTCTAGCCATCTTCTCTGCCTCATGTTAAGATCAGCCTGAGTAAAAATGTACTTAAGGCTCTTATGATCCGTGAAGATGTTGCAGTGGGTTCCCATTAGATAGTGCCTCCACATCTTCAATGCATGAACCACTGCTGCTAACTCAAGGTCATGAGTGGGATAATTTTGCTCATGAGGCCTGAGTGCTCTTGAAGCATAAGCAATGACTCGGTTGTCTTGCATCAAGACACAACCTAGCCCGGTGCCCGAGGCATCACAATATACATCAAAATGTTTGCTGCTGTCGGGTTGCGCCAATACTGGTGCTGTGGTCAGATGCTGCCTTAATGCATGGAAGGCATCTTCGCACTTCTAACTCCACACAAATTTGACCTCTTTCTTCAGCAACTCAGTAATAGGCTTCGCAATTCGAGAGAAGTCCGGAATAAATCTTCGGCAATAACCGGCTAATCCCAGAAAACTCCGAATCTGGCGAACAGTTGTTGGTGGCTTCCAGTTCATCACCTCTTGCACTTTATCAGGATCAACAGCTATTCCAGCCTGAGAGATAGTGTGACCCAAGAATTTGATTTCCTTTAGCCAAAAATCACACTTGGATAACTTGGCATAAAGGTGGTGCTCTCGCAGACGTTGAAGCACTACATGCAAATGCCCGGCATGTTCTTCTTCGTTCCTTGAGTACACCAGAATATCATCGATGAAAACCACCACGAACTTATCCAATTCCGGCATGAAAACAGAATTCATCAGATACATGAAATATGCTGGTGCATTTGTCAGCCCGAATGACATCACCAAGAATTCATATAGCCCATATCTGGTTGAGAATGCCGTCTTCGGAATATCACTCGCTCGTATTTTGATCTGATGGTAGCCAGAGCGAAGGTCTATCTTAGAAAACACCTTGGCTCCGACCAATTGGTCAAAGAGAACATCAATACGAGGCAAAGGATACTTGTTCTTGATAGTTACCGCATTAAGAGGGCGGTAATCTATACACAGCCTCAAGCTTTCATCCTTCTTCTTCACAAACAGTGCTGGGCATCCCCAAGGCGAAGTGCTTGGGCGAATAAAACCCTTATCCAGCAACTCTTGCAATTGCTTCTTCAACTCTGCCAACTCAGCGGGTGGCATCCGGTAGGGCCTTTTGGAAATTGGGGCCGTTCCCGGTTGCAACTCGATGGCGAATTCAATATCCCGGTCCGGTGGCATTCCTGGCAATTCATCAGGAAAGACATCTGCATACTCACAGACCACTGGGATCTTCTTCAGGGGTATCTCCGTCATAGAGAAAGCACATGACTGAGAAGAACCCCGACTAGGCAAAATCAAGGTGAAATTCCCGCAGAAAGGAGAATTAACTTCCACGGTACGGCTGGCTACATCAAGCACAACTTGGTGCAAGGTCATCCAATTTGCCCCTAGAATAATGTCCACATTTTCCAATCCCAACACAAGAAGAGTGGTTTTGATAATGTGGCTTCCCAGTTGAATAGGCACACTTTGGTTTAATTGATTAGTTGCAATTTTACCCCCAGGTGTGACTATCATGAATGACCCTTTTGAGTGAGAGAATGGCAGTTTGCATTTAGCACTGAACTTTTGGCTAATGAAACTATGGGATGCACCAGAATCAAATAGAATTAAAGCAGGTTGATTATAAACTGAAAAGGTACCGGTCATGATAGGAGCTCCTTCTGGCACTTCCTCAAGAGCAGTGAAGTTGAGCTTCTGTAACGCCCCGAATTTTTGCAGTTGAATTTTTTCTTTTCTTTGCTCGCCAAAATTCGGGCGTTACCTTTTCTTTTTCTTTTTTTTCCCTCGCTAAACCTTGACCTTTTCCAAAGCTAGCGGGATTCGGTTTGGAATTCCCGTGTAAGGAAAAACTCTAAAAATACTTTATGTTGTTTGATGCACCATGCCGAACCATGCATTTTTGATTGCTTTGAAAGTGCAAATGCATTCATCTAGAAAGATCGGATTTCGAAAACAGGGAAATAATCTTTTCTTTTTCTTTCTCTCTCTTTCTCTCTCCTCTTTTTCTCTCTCTCCCGCGCCGTGGGCCGACCCCGGCCGGCCCAGCCGCCCCTGGCGCCCCCCTCTTGGGCCTTGGCAAGGCCCAACCGCCCCCACCCCCCCCCCTTTTTTCTTTTTTCCCAAAACCCCCTCTCCCTCTCCCTCATTCTCTCCCTCTCTCTCTCCCACCGCCGCCCTACCCCCTGCCCTAGGCCGCCGCCGCCCCCTTGTTCGGCCGCCGCCCCTCGCCGTCGGCCGCCCCCGCCGGTGAGCCCCCTCCCCCTTCCCCTCCTCCCTCCTCCCTCCTTCCCCCTCCCCTCCTCTTTCCCCCGCCCGGCCGCTCGGCCGCCCCTGGCCGCGCCGGCCCTGGCCGCGCCGCCCGGCCAACCCCAGCCCCAGCCGGCCACGGCCGCCCCCGGCCGCGCCCAGCCAGCCCCCCCGGCCGCGCCCCCCCGCCTGCCTGGCCCCTGGCCGCCAGCTCGGCCGGCCTTGGCCGCCAGCTCGGCCGGTCCTGGCCGCCGGTTCAACCGGCCGGCTCGGCCGCCCTCCCCCGCGTTCGGCCGCCCCGGCCGCCCAGCTCGGCCGCCCAGCCCAGGGCCGGTTCAACCGCCCTAGGGCCGGTTCAACCGCCCCCCCCCCCCCTCTGTTTTTTTTATTTATTTTTTATTTTATTTTATTTACTTTCTGTGATCATAATTACTTTATTTTAGGTAGACTGATCATTGTTCATGCTATGGAAAATAGGAAGTTTAATTTAAAATTCCGTTATGCGGTTGATTCACGTAGTTAATTGTTTATCCCGTGCAATGTTGATCAACTAAAAATGATTAGGTTCCCATTAGTATATATATAACAGAATCCTTTTGTTAAGAACCAATTGTAACTGATCATTAGTGCATAAACTTTAACCCCCTGCGAGATCTTTCCCGTTTCTTTCTAACCATAACAAATGCGATATCGAATGTCATACTTGATGCATATTCGTTTTACCTGTTCCCTTGTATGGTGTACTGTTCTTTTGTATTAAATATGTGGATGTATGTATGTTTGCGCTCGCATAGAGAACGATCCGGTCGAAGAGCCCGAGGAATTCGCAGGAGAAGCCCCTGAGCAGCAGTCGGTTGGTGGAGGCAAGTGTCCTTTGACCTATCTCTGTCCTATTCATTCTTTAATTCACCTCCCGCATTACACATTTATACCTAAGGATTGACTAGCTTTTGTTATCCATGTCCTTGTTTACCTACTTGGGTCGGATTATTACTGCTCAGTCTGATGCTATTGCTCAACTCTAATCAATGAACATGATGTGATTATCTATGATACGCTGTTTTCCCCTTCTTATTTATGATCGTACTTGTGGCATTTAAGGGGACTCGAGCGGTTTCTCGAGTGCCTCTCCGTAAGGACCTGTTCAATGGATGACCGCCCGGGAAAACAGTGCAACCATGAGGGTGGAATGGGACGCCCTTAGCTGAATAATTAGAGGAACCGGGGTGTAGTTCGCTTAGCCGTTGTGCCGTCAATGGGGCTCGGTGTATGCGGCTCGCTCTGCCAAGGTTGATTTGTCCCTTGGGGAGGAGTGCGGTACATTTAGGAAACCTAACGGGTGGCTACAGCCCCGGGGAATCTTTGTAAAGGCTACGTAGTGAGACCCTGCCTATTCACCTTGGTAGTGTTTAAGGGTTTGATCAGCCCGAGGCAAGAGGGAATCACGGCTTGTGGGTAAAGTGCGCAACCTCTGCAGAGTGTTATGAAACTGATATATCAGCCATGCTCGCGGTTATGAGCAGCCAAGGGAGCTCCAGAGATTAGTGATACTTGATCAGTGATACTTTGGTACAGGTGGCAATGAGATTGATGATTCTGATTATGATTATGGTGTTGGTAAGTGGTATTCTTTCCGTTTGGAAAGGATACATTGGGCTAATAACTTGGGTTAATGTTAAAACCTGGCTTTCTACTAGTAAGTAATAACCTGACCAACTAAAAGCAACTGCTTGACTTATCCCCACATAAAGCTAGTCCACTACAGCCAAACAGGATGCTTGCTGAGTATGTTGATGTGTACTCACCCTTGCTCTACACACCAATCCCCCCCCCCTCCAGGATGTCAGCATTGCAACCACTGCTCAGGAGAAGATGAAGCTGTGGAAGGAGACTTCCAGGAGTTCCAAGACTACGACGAGTTCTAGGCGTGGGTTAGCGGCAACCCCCAGTCGGCTGCCTGTGAAGGCCGCGTTATCTACGTTTCTTTTCCGCACTTTGATTTATTGTAAGAACTATATGGACGTCTCAGACGTATGATGTAATCGACTATTATTTTCCCTTTTAATACTATTTTGAGCACTGTGTGATGATGTCCATGTTATGTAACTGCTGTGTACGTGAATAACTGATCCTGGCACGTACATGGTTCGCATTCGGTTTGCCTTCTAAAAACCGGGTGTGACATAAGTGGTATCAAAGCCGTGCTGACTGTAGGACCGCTAACCTAGAGTAGAATGGTCGTTTTAAGGACTATAGACCTCTGTCCCTGCCTTGACTTTGGTACCCCTTCAAAAGTTGGTCCTACTGACCAAATCTATATTCTACTATATTATACCTTGCTGAAAATTTTGTTTTATTCTGATCCTTCATTTATTTATGGTTCA
Source organism: Zea luxurians (assembly GCA_029449295.1). Lineage (NCBI taxonomy): Eukaryota > Viridiplantae > Streptophyta > Magnoliopsida > Poales > Poaceae > Zea > Zea luxurians. The sequence continues at coordinate 7,273,370 of JAOPSE010000064.1, read as the reverse complement.
TTATTTGCTGGTCATATTAATTCTGTTCTCACCCTTTTGCTTGCGATGTCTTTTGTAGATGGCTCGACTTAGACACACTGCACGAAAGTCCGTCATCCCCTTCTTACCCTCCCGCCTTGCTGAGCGTCCGCTTCGCCGTCCCGTGGCCGGACAGTCCAGCCACTTGGAGAGACTGCACCACCGCCTGCATGAGGAGCAGGAACGTCGACGACAGGAGCAGCAGGGCTCTTCTTTCTCGCTCCAGCAGGAGATAGAGTCTGTGAGGAGCTGCTCCCCTGTGCTTCCCCTGGAGGCGCCCCCTGCACCACCATTGGGCGCCCCAGCTTCTGGAGTAGCTGCTGGAGGAGACCCAGACGACGGAGGTGGCGACGACAGCTCAAGCCACGACCTCGACTTCTCTGCTAACCATGAGCCGGAAGGATGGGTTGCTCGACCCATCACTCGCGACGCTGCTCACGGGTGTCACTTCCACGACGCGCTCGACACCCTGCTACGTCGGGCACTTGACCGGCGTACTTGGTCCATCGAGTATCGCTGTGTGGTCTACCAGCATAGTCGCGGTGTCTACCCGGACCGCTGGGAGGCGACCTGCTTGGTGCGCCGTCCGGAGAACAGTCTCCAGGGCGCGGAGGCTTGCTCAGAGCACTATTCTATCTCTGAGCGGGACTCAGCTAAGGCAGCCATGCAGGATGCTGCACGGCGTGCGCTTTCGCACTACTGCTCGGTTCTCGGTGGGGTAGCTGACGGCCTCGACCTGAAGTATTACCCCCGCCGTCCATCTGGCAGCACAGGAGGCGTGATTGTTTCACCTGCTGGTGAGGACAATCCTAGGTTGAGCAGCACAGTCAACCTAGCCGCCGTGCTAAACACGGAGCTGGACCATGCATTAGACGAGCTGAGTAGGGCTCGTGCTGAGATCGCCCTGCTGCGGGCTGAGCGCACGGAGCGTCGTCACTTGGATGATGGTTCCCCCGCTCCCGTTGGGACTCAGCACCCGTATCGCTCACCTCGGCGTGGACTCCAGTCTTATGGCAATCCCGACTGCAAGACCAAGATAAATCTAGAACCATAGATCGTTAGAGTTGGATCTTGTAATTAATACAAAAGATATATACATAGAAGCTTCAGTCTTAGCGTTAGTCTCGGTCTTAGTTAGTCTTAGTTAGACAGGGTAGTTTGCTATATCCTGTGCATTTATGTTTGTCATGATGAACTATGTTTGGTTTGGATCTTTGTAATGACTGTCACCAGAGTGTGGGTATCCCCTGCATTTTGGCTTACCTATTATGTTAATGGAGTTAGTTATATAGTTGGGAAACCCTTTATTCTACTTTCCTCTTTATCTGAGAAGTTGTGTGGTCTGTGTTGGAGATCAGTGAAGATGCTCATCTGTTCAGTGCTGTTGGAGAATTCTCTACTCTTTTCTTATGCTGCAAGATTTGCCAGATCAGTTCTGATGTGTGGTTGCGTTCTGCAGATGTCAGAGAACAGGCGCAGAGGAGGAAGGCGTGCTCAGCAGGAGCAAGCCGCTCAGCCGGATGAGGCGCCCCATCAGCAGCAGCAGCTGCCGCCCCCGCCCCCGATGTCGATCGAGCAGATGTTTCTGATGCAGACTCAAGCAGTTCAGGCCATCGGTCAGACTCTGGCCGCCATTCAGCAGCAGCAGCAGCAAGCACCACCCCAGCCTCAGATGCCTCAGATGCCTAGGGACAAGCGTGCTGAATTCATGAGAGGTCATCCCCCAACGTTCGCTCACTCTTCTGACCCCATGGATGCTGAAGATTGGCTGCGCACTGTGGAGCGGGAGTTGCATACCGCTCAGTGTGATGACAGGGAGAAAGACTTGTATGGTCCCCGTCTGTTGAGAGGAGCAGCCCAATCATGGTGGGAGTCTTACCTCGCCACCCATGCCAACCCCGACACCATCACCTGGGAAGAATTCAGAGGTAGCTTTCGTCAGTACCATGTGCCTGCAGGTCTGATGACAGTGAAGAAGGAGGAGTTCCTGGCCCTTAAGCAAGGGTCATCATCTGTCAGTGAGTATCGAGACAGGTTTCTGCAGTTGTCTCGCTATGCTCCTGAAGATGTCAACACCGACGCCAAGCGACAGTACCGTTTTTTGAGAGGCTTGGTTGACCCTCTGCAGTATCAGTTGATGAATCATACCTTCCCGACATTCCAGCACCTGATTGACAGAGCAATCATGACAGAAAGGAAGCGTAAGGAGATGGAAGATCGTAAGCGCAAGATCAGTGGACCCCAGCCTGGAAGCAGCAGCCGTCCTCGTTTTTCAGGCAATCAACCTCAGCAGTTCAGGCAGAACCAGCGTCCACCTCAGCAGCATCAGCAGCGTCAGCAGTATCAGCAGTTCCAAAGGCAGTATCCTCAGCATCAGTACCAGAACCGTCAGAGCAATCAATCAGGAGGCCAGTTTCAGAGGCAGAATCAGCAGACACCTCGTCTTCCTGCCCCCGCAACTCAGCAGAACAATCAGGCAGCACCAGCTCAGGTTGGAAACAAAGCGTGTTTCCACTGTGGAGAGCAAGGCCATTGGGTGATGCAATGTCCGAAGAAAGCAGCCCAGCAGCAGTCAGGCCCCAATGCCCCAGCGAAGCAGAATGCGTCTCAGTCTGGATCAGGCAACCGCCCTCAGCAGCGCTATAATCATGGAAGGCTGAACCACTTGGAGGCTGAAGCAGTTCAGGAGACTCCCGGCATGACAGTAGGTATGTTCCCAGTCGACTCCCATATTGCAGAAGTGTTATTTGATACTAGAGCAACGCATTCTTTTATTACTGCATCATGGGTGAAAGCACATAATCTTCCAATTACTGCCATGTCAACCCCCATTCAAATTGACTCAGCTGGTGGTAGAATTCGAGCTGATAGCATATGTTTGGGTATAAGTGTGGAAATAAGGGGGATAGCGTTTCCCGCTAACCTTATAGTAATGGGTACTCAGGGAATAGATGTCATCCTAGGGATGAATTGGCTAGATAAGTATCAGGCAGTTATCAGTTGTGATAAAAGGACAATCAAGTTGGTGTCCCCACTAGGAGAGGAAGTGGTGACCGAGTTAGTCCCGCCTGAGCCAAAGAAAGGAAGTTGTTATCAGATAGCTGTCGATAGCAGTGAAGCAGACCCGATTGAGAGTATCAAGGTTGTGTCTGAATTCCCAGATGTGTTTCCAAAGGATTTACCGGGTATGCCACCAGAGCGGAAAGTTGAGTTTGCCATAGAGCTTCTTCCTGGAACCGCCCCTATCTTTAAGAGAGCTTACAGAATATCTGGACAAGAGTTGGTTGAGCTTAAGAAGCAGATTGATGAGCTGTCAGAGAAAGGTTACATCCGGCCAAGCACCTCGCCTTGGGCCGCCCCTGTCCTATTTGTGGAAAAGAAAGATGGCACAAAGAGGATGTGTATCGATTATCGAGCTTTGAATGAAGTCACGATCAAGAACAAGTATCCCTTGCCCAGAATAGAAGATCTGTTTGACCAGTTGAGAGGAGCCAGTGTGTTCTCCAAGATTGATCTGAGGTCAGGTTATCATCGGCTCAGGATCCGACCTTCGGACATACCGAAGACGGCATTCATTACTAAGTATGGGTTATATGAGTTCACAGTGATGTCTTTTGGTTTGACCAATGCACCAGCCTTCTTTATGAATCTGATGAACAGTGTATTCATGGATTATCTCGATAAGTTTGTGGTGGTATTCATTGATGACATTCTGGTTTATTCTCAAAGTGAAGAAGAGCATGCAGATCATTTGAGGATGGTATTGCAGAGATTGCGAGAGCACCAGTTGTATGCAAAGTTGAGCAAGTGTGAGTTCTGGATCAGTGAAGTCCTGTTCTTGGGTCACATAATCAACAAGGAAGGATTGGCTGTGGATCCGAAGAAAGTGGCAGACATTCTGAACTGGAAAGCGCCAACAGATGCTCGAGGAATCAAGAGCTTCATTGGAATGGCCGGATATTATCGGCGATTCATTGAAGGGTTTTCGAAGATTGCGAAGCCAATGACAGCGTTGCTAGGCAACAAGGTTGAGTTCAAGTGGACCTAGAAATGCCAGGAGGCCTTTGAAGCGCTGAAAGAGAAGTTGACAACAGCGCCTGTCCTAGTCTTGCCTGATGTGCACAAGCCCTTCTCTGTGTACTGTGATGCTTGTTACACAGGTTTGGGATGCGTGTTGATGCAAGAGGGAAGAGTTGTGGCTTACTCGTCCCGACAGCTGAAGGTTCATGAGAAGAATTACCCAATCCATGACCTAGAGTTGGCAGCAGTGGTTCACGCACTGAAGACATGGAGGCACTATCTGTATGGACAGAAATGCAATGTTTACACAGATCACAAGAGTCTGAAGTACATATTTACTCAGACAGAGCTGAATATGAGGCAAAGAAGATGGTTAGAGTTGATCAAAGACTATGAGTTGGAGATCCATTACCATCCAGGCAAAGCAAACGTAGTGGCAGATGCTTTGAGCAGAAAGAGTCAAGTCAATCTGATGGTCGCTCGTCCGATGCCTTATGAGTTGGCCAAAGAGTTTGACAGGTTGAGTCTCGGATTTCTGAACAATTCGCGAGGAGTCACAGTTGAATTGGAACCTACCTTGGAGCGAGAAATCAAAGAAGTGCAGAAGAATGATGAGAAGATCAGTGAGATTCGGCGACTGATTCTAGATGGCAGAGGCAAAGATTTTCGAGAAGATGCTGAAGGCGTGGTATGGTTCAAAGACCGCTTGTGTGTTCCCAATGTCCAGTCTATTCGGGAGTTGATTCTCAAGGAAGCTCATGAGACAGCTTATTCGATTCACCCTGGCAGTGAGAAGATGTATCAGGATCTGAAGAAGAAATTCTGGTGGTACGGAATGAAGAGGGAAATCGCAGAGCATGTGGCTATGTGCAATAGTTGTCGAAGAATTAAGGCAGAGCACCAGAGACCTGCTGGATTGTTGCAACCGTTGCAGATCCCTCAGTGGAAATGGGATGAAATCGGTATGGATTTCATAGTCGGATTGCCTCGCACTCGAGCCGGCTACGATTCCATTTGGGTAGTAGTGGACCGTTTGACCAAGTCAGCCCACTTCATACCTGTCAAGACCACCTACAGCAGTGCAGTACTGGCAGAACTGTATATGTCTCGGATCGTTTGTCTTCATGGTGTGCCAAAGAAGATAGTGTCAGACAGAGGAACGCAGTTCACCTCTCATTTCTGGCAGCAGTTGCATGAAGCCTTGGGCACACATCTGAATTTCAGTTCAGCTTATCACCCGCAGACAGATGGTCAGACTGAAAGAACCAATCAAATTCTTGAAGACATGTTGAGAGCCTGTGCGTTGCAAGATCAGTCCGGATGGGATAAGCGATTGCCGTATGCAGAGTTTTCCTATAACAACAGTTATCAGGCCAGTTTGAAGATGTCACCATTTCAAGCGCTTTATGGAAGGAGTTGTAGAACTCCGTTGCAATGGGATCAGCCTGGAGAGAAGCAAGTGTTTGGGCCAGACATTCTGCTTGAAGCCGAAGAGAACATCAAGATGGTCCAAGAGAATCTGAAGATAGCGCAATCGAGGCAGCGAAGCTATGCAGACACAAGAAGAAGAGAGCTGAGTTTTGAACTCGGAGACTTTGTCTATCTGAAAGTGTCACCGATTAGAGGAGTCAGAAGGTTCGGAATCAAAGGCAAGCTAGCACCCCGCTACATTGGTCCGTACCAGATTCTCTCAAAGCGTGGAGAAGTGGCTTATCAGCTCAGTCTGCCAGAGAATTTGTCAGCTGTGCACGATGTCTTTCATGTGTCTCAGTTGAAGAAGTGCTTGCGTGTGCCAGAAGAGCAGTTGCCAGTGGAAGGTCTGGAAGTCCAGGAGGACTTGACCTATGTTGAGAAGCCAGCTCAGATCCTTGAGGTTGCAGACAGAGTCACCCGAAGGAAGACCATCAGAATGTGCAAAGTCAGATGGAGTCACCACTCTGAGGAAGAAGCAACCTGGGAGCGTGAAGATGATTTGATGGCCAAGTACCCAGAGCTCTTTGCTAGCCAGCCCTGAATCTCGAGGGCGAGATTCTTTTAAGGGGGATAGGTTTGTAACGCCCCGAATTTTTGCAGTTGAATTTTTTCTTTTCTTTGCTCGCCAAAATTCAGGCGTTACCTTTTCTTTTTCTTTTTTTTCCCTCGCTAAACCTTGACCTTTTCCAAAGCTAGCGGGATTCGGTTTGGAATTCCCGTGTAAGGAAAAACTCTAAAAATACTTTATGTTGTTTGATGCACCATGCCGAACCATGCATTTTTGATTGCTTTGAAAGTGCAAATGCATTCATCTAGAAAGATCGGATTTCAAAAACAGGGAAATAATCTTTTCTTTTTATTTCTCTCTCTTTCTCTCTCCTCTTTTTCTCTCTCTCCCGCGCCGTGGGCCGACCCCGGCCGGCCCAGCCGCCCCTGGCGCCCCCCTCTTGGGCCTTGGCAAGGCCCAACCGCCCCCACCCCCCCCCTTTTTTCTTTTTTCCCAAAACCCCCTCTCCCTCTCCCTCATTCTCTCCCTCTCTCTCCCACCGCCGCCCTACCCCCTGCCCTAGGCCGCCGCCGCCCCCTTGTTCGGCCGCCGCCCCTCGCCGTCGGCCGCCCCCGCCGGTGAGCCCCCTCCCCCTTCCCCTCCTCCCTCCTCCCTCCTTCCCCCTCCCCTCCTCTTTCCCCCGCCCGGCCGCTCGGCCGCCCCTGGCCGCGCCGGCCCTGGCCGCGCCGCCCGGCCAACCCCAGCCCCAGCCGGCCACGGCCGCCCCCGGCCGCGCCCAGCCAGCCCCCCCGGCCGCGCCCCCCCCGCCCGCCTGGCCCCTGGCCGCCAGCTCGGCCGGCCTTGGCCGCCAGCTCGGCCGGTCCTGGCCGCCGGTTCAACCGGCCGGCTCGGCCGCCCTCCCCCGCGTTCGGCCGCCCCGGCCGCCCAGCTCGGCCGCCCAGCCCAGGGCCGGTTCAACCGCCCCCCCCCCCCTGTTTTTTTATTTATTTTTTATTTTATTTTATTTACTTTCTGTGATCATAATTACTTTATTTTAGGTAGACTGATCATTGTTCATGCTATGGAAAATAGGAAGTTTAATTTAAAATTCTGTTATGCGGTTGATTCACGTAGTTAATTGTTTATCCCGTGCAATGTTGATCAACTAAAAATGATTAGGTTCCCATTAGTATATATATAACAGAATCCTTTTGTTAAGAACCAATTGTAACTGATCATTAGTGCATAAACTTTAACCCCCTGCGAGATCTTTCCCGTTTCTTTCTAACCATAACAAATGCGATATCGAATGTCATACTTGATGCATATTCGTTTTACCTGTTCCCTTGTATGGTGTACTGTTCTTTTGTATTAAATATGTGGATGTATGTATGTTTGCGCTCGCATAGAGAACGATCCGGTCGAAGAGCCCGAGGAATTCGCAGGAGAAGCCCCTGAGCAGCAGTCGGTTGGTGGAGGCAAGTGTCCTTTGACCTATCTCTGTCCTATTCATTCTTTAATTCACCTCCCGCATTACACATTTATACCTAAGGATTGACTAGCTTTTGTTATCCATGTCCTTGTTTACCTACTTGGGTCGGATTATTACTGCTCAGTCTGATGCTATTGCTCAACTCTAATCAATGAACATGATGTGATTATCTATGATACGCTGTTTTCCCCTTCTTATTTATGATCGTACTTGTGGCATTTAAGGGGACTCGAGCGGTTTCTCGAGTGCCTCTCCGTAAGGACCTGTTCAATGGATGACCGCCCGGGAAAACAGTGCAACCATGAGGGTGGAATGGGACGCCCTTAGCTGAATAATTAGAGGAACCGGGGTGTAGTTCGCTTAGCCGTTGTGCCGTCAATGGGGCTCGGTGTATGCGGCTCGCTCTGCCAAGGTTGATTTGTCCCTTGGGGAGGAGTGCGGTACATTTAGGAAACCTAACGGGTGGCTACAGCCCCGGGGAATCTTTGTAAAGGCTACGTAGTGAGACCCTGCCTATTCACCTTGGTAGTGTTTAAGGGTTTGATCAGCCCGAGGCAAGAGGGAATCACGGCTTGTGGGTAAAGTGCGCAACCTCTGCAGAGTGTTATGAAACTGATATATCAGCCGTGCTCGCGGTTATGAGCGGCCAAGGGAGCTCCAGAGATTAGTGATACTTGATCAGTGATACTTTGGTACAGGTGGCAATGAGATTGATGATTCTGATTATGATTATGGTGTTGGTAAGTGGTATTCTTTCCGTTTGGAAAGGATACATTGGGCTAATAACTTAGGTTAATGTTAAAACCTGGCTTTCTACTAGTAAGTAATAACCTGACCAACTAAAAGCAACTGCTTGACTTATCCCCACATAAAGCTAGTCCACTACAGCCAAACAGGATGCTTGCTGAGTATGTTGATGTGTACTCACCCTTGCTCTACACACCAATCCCCCCCCTCCAGGATGTCAGCATTGCAACCACTGCTCAGGAGAAGATGAAGTTGTGGAAGGAGACTTCCAGGAGTTCCAAGACTAGGACGAGTTCTAGGCGTGGGTTAGCGGCAACCCCCAGTCGGCTGCCTGTGAAGGCCGCGTTATCTACGTTTCTTTTCCGCACTTTGATTTATTGTAAGAACTATATGGACGTCTCAGACGTATGATGTAATCGACTATTATTTTCCCTTTTAATACTATTTTGAGCACTGTGTGATGATGTCCATGTTATGTAACTGCTGTGTACGTGAATAACTGATCCTGGCACGTACATGGTTCGCATTCGGTTTGCCTTCTAAAAACTGGGTGTGACAGCTTCCCTTGCCTGACTTGCACCTTTTGCTTTCTTCCCTTGTCTTGATTCGGTGCTGGCATCTGCCTCTGCTGGTTCCTGGGACAATTCTTGGCATAGTGGCCCACATTGCCACAAGTGAAACACTTGTTCCCATTGCCCTGGCGGAACTGCTGCTGCTGCTGAGGCTGATTGTTCCTTGGGGTGGGAGCTGGGTAGCGGTTGAGTGTCGGCTGCTGCTGCTGCTGAGGTGGCCTGATCACCCATCTGCCTGCCTGCTGCTGAAAACCCCTGCTCTGGTTGTGGGAAACAATCCAGAACCTCTGAGCCTGAGCGGATGGTGCTGCCATTGGTGCCTTTCTCTTCTTCTCTGCCCGGTGAGCAACAATGCAATCCTCCTGGGAGATGGCCATATTGACCAACTCATTGAAGCTATCAGCCCGGACAGTGTTGAGGCGTTCCCGCAGTTTGGTATTGAGACCCCTGCGGAAGCGATCCCTCTTCTTCTCATCAGAATCGGCATGATACCCTGCATACTGGCATAAGTCATTGAAGGCTTGCGCATACTGCAGTACCGTGCGGGTTCCTTGATTGAGGGCCAGAAATTCATTCAACTTCCGATCAAGAATGCCAGTTGGAATGTGGTGTCCTCTGAAGGCAGTCTTGAATTCCTCCCAAGATACCTCACGATCAGCGGGGAGCATAGCACGGAAGTGATCCCACCAAGTCCGAGCAGATCCGCGAAGCTGCTGCGCGGCGAAGCGGGTCTTGGTAGCATCAGGGCAGTCTCCCGTGAGGAGGGGAAACTTGGACTCGACGACGCGAAGCCATACGTCGGCGTCCAACGGATCCTCTGCCTTGGCGAACAAGGGCGGCAGCGTGCTCAGAAACTCCTGGTATGTTGCCATAGCCGGAGGTCGCTGAGGCTGGCCTCCACCATGCTGTTGGGGGTGGGGCTGGCGCTGCAAGAGCTGTCGCAGAATCTCATTCTGCTGGGCCATCAGCTCCTGCACTGTGGGAGCTGGAGGAGGTGGCGGGGGAACCTGCTCGTTCTGCCCACGATGCTGCCTAGCTGCCATCTGAAAACAGAGATTGTCGCCATTGTTATCCCAACTCACAATTTCGAACGGCAAAATATCATTTCATATGGAAGGAAAAATGCCATAATCATAATATTAGGTTCGAAATGAAGATAACATGGTGACAAATATCCCACAGATTTCAAAAGTTCACAGGGTTACATTAATCAGGGGAAAGTACCCACAAGCCTAGTCCAAAATGTGATACTACTAAGCTCGCATAGGTTTCTATCCACCTAAAAATGTCGAAGCGACTGCTTAACCCTGAGCGGTGGAAGCGACACTGGATGCGGGTGAAGGGGGCATCGCGGAGGTAGTCCCATTGGCACCAGGGGCTGGTCCTAGCTCCTCGGGAGTCTCTTCTCCCTCGCTTCCTGCTTCATTGGCCTCCATCTCCAGGTGGTGCATGTCCAAGTGGTCATTTGCTTCCTCGAGTTCCCTCTGCACATCATGAAGTTGGTTCTCCAAGACATCAATAGTGTTGTCTCGGATCTCCACTTGCTGCTCCAGGGTAGCGATACGCTGGTTCAGCCTCTCCACCTGCAGATCCTTCTCCACCAACTCTGTGGATAGATCGACCACAAAATCTTCCCGACTGTCGAGAGTGAGCTTGGCAGTCCGAGCGGTGTTAGCAAGAAGTGTCATAGCATCGCCCTGAAGGGCCTGAAGGCGGTACAGCGCACTCATGCACTGAACAGTGACCCTCCCAACCAAGTCAAGGTACATGGCCCACACATCCTTCACATGGCTCACGCGGTTACACCACATGGGATCATCCTTCCTCTCAGTAGGGAAGAGCCCCAAAGGGTGCATCACCATCTCTAGGGGATGGTAGCCACAGAAAGTCGTTAGAGCCTTCATGGCTGCTGCCTCAACGGTGTCGTCCGTCCTGAGTCCAATCGTCTCAGAGTCAAGAGAACGCCAACCCGGCTGAAGGGGATGAGCCTCCAAAGTCAGCCAGACCCGACAACGAGGTACCCGATGCTCCTCATACAACTGCACTGTGTACAAAGGGGGCGTAGGGTAACCGGCGGAGTTAAGCACTTCCCACAAGATGGAGGGAAAGCCATCGCGGGAAAGGAAGTCAGAACTGAAACGAGAGTCTCCTCCACTAGCGGGGGTGGGTGAATTCATCTGCGGAAGGGAATCAAAGATAAAGATTATGGTGGAAGGAAAAAGAAAAAGAGAGCCCGGATGGTTTTAAAGAAAAAGGGGTTAGCTTAAATTTTAATTCCTCTTTATGTTTTATAATGCATGCATGCTGGAAGAAACGTTGCCTCTCAAAAAGAAAATAGGGTGCCTTTTTAGGGCATCCTAAAATATAAGTATTGGCCCACGGGGCCTAATTAATTAGCCACCTATTTCCCTCCCTCTATGCCTAAGGCCTTTCGTCCTAGGTCTAGCGGTCTAGTCCTGACGATCCTTAGCAGTTTCTAAGCAAGTTTTAGATTTTGAAAATTGGTATTCATGGTTTATTGTCCTTCTCTGTGGTGGAATTTGCTCCGATACCAGCTGTGGCAGAACCACCCGAATTATTCCAGCTTAAGTGCCTAAGTCATGCCTCAAGGGCCGTGACACACTTAAATCGAAATAACCCGTTAGTCCTTCAGATCTAGTCTGATAGAGCCACTTAACCAGGATCAAATTCCACAATCTCACTCGAAGGTGAGTCACAGAAGAAATACAATAAAACAGGAAACCTCAAATTAAGTACTGAATTATTACATAAATCGGAGTTCTGGAGTAGCAAATAAAGTTCATAATGTAAAGTGCAGCGGATAATCGATGTCGTCGGTAATGAGGAAATGGGCAAGGCCTAGCCCACTACTCCTCATGCTCCTCTCCTGCCGGAGCAACGTCCCACTCGACCGTCCAACCCGGTGGCAGGGTGGTAGGCCAAGTCACACCATCAATCAAATCCTGCATGGTACCTGCAAAAATGGTGCCACAAGCAAGGCTGAGTATACTAATACTCAGCTAGACTTACCCGGTGTGAGGAGTCTACTCCTCTACCTCTAGACTATGCAGCTGTTTGGCTGAGGGGTTTGGTTTGCCAAAAGCACTAGCTGTTACTAAAATCAATTTTTAGCTTTTCCAAATTTTACCATCATTAACTTAGCTAGATTTGCTCCTTCTAAGCATACATGGTAACAATCAATTAGTTCAATCAACAAGTTATCTCATGTAACCATATTTCACTTCTTACTCGATGCAGTACAAGGAATCAAGCGGTCTCATTAGCTGCGAGAAGCAGACGATTCGAATCGAGTTTTAAACCTTGCAAGGTAAACCTAAACACACGGCATGTCAGGGTACTCCGACCCTACACATGACAACCGTCCCCATCGATTCCCCGTTCGCGTCCAGGCCTCACCGCCTTGGCATACAATGCTCCACTGACCCCGGCTGCCGCCGTGCAGTGACCGCACTTGTACCCACCATAGCTAGCATGGGAGAACCAGTCTCAGGTCGCATGAGGGATAAAGTCCGCGCCCGGCTTCACTCAGGTACTAGGTTTACCGGTTACCATTTTTCCCGGCATGTGTTTAGTACGTTCAAAAGCTTGACTCAGGTATCCACACATTAATCCTTAATTCATTTTCCCGTCTCGTGGACAAGGCATCCTCCCTGGATCCAAGTCCATAGACCAACATATATCCCATTATCAAGAGGAATACAATCAATTCCTGACCTCGCGCGAGTGCTAGAAAAATCACTCGACTTCTACCGAGATCCTGATTAGCAAGCAGCTACTCGGCCTAACATACTAGTATTCATCTCAAAAGGGAATCCTAAGTTCATGCAATCTAGAGGTTTCAAGCAACTCCTACACTTAAGTGCACATTACAATCCTACAAGCATTAAGTGTAGTAAAATAACATAATTAATAGGTTATGCATAAAACCGGGGCTTGCCTTCAATTGCTGGGGCTGCGGGGAGATCCTCAATGGCAGCCTCGGAAGCCTGCTCCTGGTCCTCCTCTTGGACAGGTCCTTGCTCGGGGATGAGCACGTACTCTCCGTCGGCTAGATTACAATCTAATGAATGCAATGCGTAAGATATATGCATGATATGATATGTGCTTTTAGAAATCACAACTTAAAAGGTGTATGATCTTTCTTGAGTTAAACAAAGTTAACTTTACTTATGCAAGACCCTTGGGTGGTATACTTGGTAAACTGGTTCAAATTTAACTAAGGTAAATGGTAGGTTTACTTTTGGGGTTCCACTGAATTCTTTTTAAGTCTTTTAGGGACAAATGATAAGTACTCAAGTTAGACTGATTGAGGTGGGGTTTATTTCTTCTCTCCTTTTTCTTTATTCTCTTTAATGTTTTGGAGTAGGTTTGAACTACAAGTTGCCTAAAAAAAATTCTAAAAATTCTGTAAAAATTACAGTGGCTTGCTACTGGTGTGTGTTTCTCTTTCTTAAAATTTGGGGATCAGAAAGTGAATAGTTTTCTCTGCACAAAATTACTAAACTCTAAGGTAGAAGGGGTGCTTTGAACTACAACTACTATTTAACAGTGGGTAATTCTTCAGAACTTATTTTTGCTGGCTTTTAGGTGTTATAACATGACTTGATACAAATTTCTAGTCATTAATACCTTTTAATTATTTTTCTATGGTTTTCTCAAGTTTCTAGCCAAATAGGTGCTTTCTACTACCACTATAATTGAAAAATATCAAACAACAGAGTTCTTATTTTTCTTAGTTATTGTTTTGTGCAAGAGCAATCATTCTGAAGTTTGGCATCTTTTTGCTTAAGGGAAGGGGTGGTATGCATTATTTGAATTAAATGGCTTTTCTCTTAAATCATTAGCAATTGGTAAGAGGTTGCCTCCTTTTCATGGGTTTGCATTTTTCTCTGGTAGTTCACCTCATCATGGACTTAGCTAATTTTTGGTTGCCCATTATCACAATATTTGAGGTTGTTCAAGAATTATTGGGAAAATGCCTTATTTTCACCATGTATTTATTTTCCTTACTTAAAAAGTTGGGCTGAGGTGCTCTGTATTTTTGTAGTGGGGTTCTGGTGGTTATAAGTTCACTGGATTTTTGTTAAGCATTTTGGTTATAGTTTTGCCTCTTTAATAATTGATTTTCAGTCTTATTTAGGCTAAACAAATCATTTTAATTTAACCTTGATCCAAATTAATGGTCTCTGTATTTTTCCTAAGTTCTCTGTTACATAAGTAAACTAGGAAAAATAATATTAATCACTGTTCATTAATTTCTGATACCTTTCTGATTTTCTCTAAGTTTTGGACAAAACATCATTAAATGAGGAACTACATCATAATTTCTAAAGCTGGGGTTCCTATTATTTTTAAACAGTGTCTAAATAGGGTATAAACATCTACAAATTTTCTTAAGTCTAGCACAGAAGAAAAACTAATTTTCCTTGATTAAATAAGGTTTAGTGGGTTTCTGTTTTTAATTTTAAACTCTAAAATTTTGAATAGAAGGCATAGGGTCTACTATTTTTAAATGATAGATTATAATATACAGAGGCTAGCAAAATTGGTTTGACATTTTTTGATTAAGAATTCATCAAGTTATGAATTTTACAAGTTCCCTGGTTATTTAAAAAGAATATCAGAATCGGTTTAAATGAAAATCTACTTTGCACTGGGTCCCTGGCGGTTTTCTAAGTTTTTCCTCGCGAATCAGTCCTTAGGCTACTATTCACCAGAGTCTCTGACATTACAGAAAACCCCTCGGGTTCTTCATCTCCTAACCCGAGGTCCTTAGTTTAACGTAAACAGTAGCCGTGGCGGGGAAAAGGCGGAGGGGCTTACCGGCGGCGAGACTGGTCCGGTGAAGAGGTCGAGGATGAAGGGGAGGTCCTGGGGATCACAACGGTGTGCGGAACGCCGTCGGAGATGGCCGGAGTCGGTCGGTCCACGCGCGCAGGCGGGGATGCTCGTCGGCGGCGAGGAGACCGGCCTGGTCACGGCGAGATAGTTCAATCAAATGGGTCAGGGAGGTCCACGGGATGCCAGAGAAGACATGAGCGAGAGGAATTGGGCAGAGACTCACTGGATAGCTCGGTCCACGCGCGGCGGCGGAAGACCGAAGTCCGGTGAAGTCGATCTCGGGCCTCCGGTGAAGTCCGGCTGGGTCCGAGGGCTTGGCAAGCTTCACGGGCTGCTGGTGGAGCTGGCCGAAGCACTGGCTTGACTTGAGGGTGGCTGGAGGGAGCTGGCCACGGTGGCTGAAGCTCGGGCGGCAATGGCGGGCGGAAATCAAGCTCGCCGGAGCTAAGGAAAGCGGCTGGCCGATGAGGGTGAGTGCGGGGCGAAGTGAGGCGTGCCTGGGGAGGCTTTATAGGCGCGGGCGGGCACGGCCGAGGGCGTGAGCGCGCGGCGGACTTGACTGGTCGCCGGGGAGCGCGCGCGCGGGTTGGGCGAGCTCTGGCGTGCCGACCAGGGTCGAACACGTGTGAGCGCGCGTTCTGCCCAAGCTCTGGCGCGTGTAGTCGCTCATCCGAGCCTGCTCTCGCCTTGGTCAATGCACAAAACCTCTTCCCCTCCCTACAAGCTACCAATCTTGTGTGGGGGTCATAGGATTTTGCCTACTGGTTGCAGAGATATGGAGCCAGGAAATCTGGTCTGTCTCCCTGCGCAAATCCGAGGCAAATCCAAGGTTTAGTCGTGTCTAGGGCTCGCGTCCCAATGCCATCTTCTGGCACACGACAGAGGGGTTAGTTAGACACATTTTTGTCAATGGGGCCATTAGGATTTGAGTTAGGGATCAAGGTGAACATCCCTGATCTTTGGCTCAAGGTCTGAATTTCAGAAATCTGAATTTCAGAATTCTCATTAAGTCCACACATGGAAAGCTTGATTTGGGGTTTTATTTGAATTATTTTGGCTAAGCTTTCTCAACCTTTCTTGTTGCCCATTAAATATACTTCAATTTTATAATTGGCTCAACTCAAAATTTTAAACTTTTTACTCCCTTTTTCTTATTTCTTTGAATTTTGCTCATGGGGCTCATTTAGGGTTTTTAAACTAGGGTTGTACAATCTGATCTTTTAAGGGACTTAATTGCTTTGATCATGACACTTTTAAGTATGAACTTGGTGACTTCATTATTACTTAAGTTATTTTTATGCTCATGCTTACTTTGGTTCACATAAAATGATGGCTCTTGGCTTGGCTTTTTGAGAAAAACCCTGAGTGACACTGGGGTGTCACAGCAACGTTGGAGAGCCACGTGGGGTAAGCCACTGGCTCGATAAATTTGGCTTCCAGGAGGCAGTGTACCTCTGCCTTGGCGGCCTCTGTCTTCTCGTCGGACATTTTGCGAAGCCACTGTTTTTTCGGTCTCACCGAAGGGTCGATTCCCAAGTTGTGCTCAATTATGGATCGGCTGGCCCCGACCAGGTCGAGGGCTGACCAAGTGAAGACGTCTTTGTTCTTGGACAAGCAGCAGAGGAGTTTCTCCTCTTCCTGCGAAGTGAGGTCTTCGCTGATGGTGACTGTCTGCTTGGGCGTGGCCTGGTCGAGGGGAACAGTCTTGGTCCCGTCGTTGCTCTGCAGCTGTGCCTTGTGCTCTTTGTCGGTTGGGCTGACGGACGCAGGGACTTCGCGCTGGGCCATGAGGCAGTGCACATTTCTTTGTCCGGGGACGAAGTCCCGCTCTATGTTGCGCGCAGTCTGTTGATTGCCGTAGACCGCAATGGCGCCTAACGGACCTGGTATCTTCATGCACAGGTACAGTCCGTGAATGGCTGCCTCAAACTTGTTGATAGAGCCCCGGCCCACGATGGCATTGTACGGATACACCATATCGATGATGTCAAAGGTTATTTGCTCACTTCGGGCATTGGGTGCTACACCGAAGGAGAGAGGCAGTTCTATTTTGCCGACAGGAAAAGTGCCCTTGCCGCCGAAACCATACAATGGGTTGTCCGAAGGCTTGAGCAGGCTGTGGCTTATGCCCATGCGGTCGAAGGCATGGAGGAAAATGATGTCTGCTTGACTGCCATTATCGACTAGGACTTTATGCAGGTCCCAGCCTGCCATGCTGCAGTTAATAACCATGGCGTCGATGTGGGGGGTGCTGCGCAGGTCGACGTCTCGTGCGTCGAAGGTTAGCGGTACATGGGACCACTTTGTCTGCACGACTGGGCCAGTGATGGCGACGTGGTTGATGTTGTGGTAGTGGTCCCGCTTCTGCCGCTTTGTGTCGAAGTCGGTGCTGGACCCCCCAGTGATCATATGAATGACTCCGCGATACGGCTGATCGGCGAAGTCTTCTTGTTTTGGGGCGTGGGGGTGGGGGATGTTCTGATGTTGCTGGTGTGGAGGTGGGGGTGGGGGAGGTACGATTTGTACTTCCTGGTGGTGTTGGTATGCGTGGTGCGGTGGATGCAGGGCGGGGGCGTGGAAGTATGGTGGAGGGGGTTGCTGATAAGTGTGCGCGACAACTCTGGGGTTGTCGGCTGGCTGCGCCCGTGCCATCCTGTCTTTGGTGGCCTTCGTTTCTGGGCAGTCTTTGGTTTGGTGGGCGCAGTCTTCGCCATGAAAAAGACAGTAGAATCGGCGCGGCGGCTGCGCACGCCCCCCGACCCCTACCGCGAGTTCCGTTCCCGCGGCCCTAGGGGGGATACTCCTGGCGGCGAGGGGCGTCAGCTGCGGGGTGCTGGTTGGCGATGTTGTGCAGTTGCTGCTGATTGCGGCTGTCTCGACCGGAGTCTGGCTGTGGAGTCCTCGTCCACGTGCGGCTGGACTGTGGAGCATCTTTGGGTTTCCTCTGAGACTCGACCTTGCGCTGGTGGAGCTCTTCGGATTTGGCATATTTTTCAAATAGCTGATATAATTCCTGGAGGTTCTTGGGCGGGTCCCTGATGCAGTGGCTGTAAAGGACGCCGGCGCGAAGGCCACTGATGGCGTAGTGGATGGCGATCTGGTCATCAACTGAGGGCAGCTATGACTTGAGTGTTAGAAACTTGCGGTAATGCTCCCGCAGAGTCTCTTTTTCCAGCTGCTTGCAAAGTGAGAGTTCGGCCAAGGCGTAGGTGTCTGGGCGGTACCCTTGGAAGTTGAGCAGGAATTTGTCCCGGAGGCTTCTCCAGGAGTCAATGGACAGCGGGGGCAACCTAGTGAACCAGGTGAGAGCTGGGCCTTCGAGGGCGATGATGAAAGACTTGGCCATTGTGGCGTCGTCCCCTCCGGAAGATGCAACGGCGACCTGATAACTCATGATGTACTGTGCTGGGTCCGTGCTGCTGTTGTACTTGGGATAGGTCCCTGCCCGGAAGTTGGCAGGCCAGGGTGTCACTTGCAGATGTGGCGCCAGGGGACTTCGCTCGTCGAGGTAGTTGACCCCTTGAAATGGCGCGGCGTGTGGGAAGGCGAAGTGCGGGTATTCCATTTGCGCGTGCTGTTGCAGGGGTGGCCCATGCTGCAGGCCGAGGTGGCCTTCGCGTATGTCTTCTGGTTGTGCGCGCTGTTGCAGGGGTGGCCCGTGCTGCAGGCCGAGGTGGCCTTCGCGCTGCATCAGCGCGATCTCCCGCTCGAGGTCCTAGGCCTTCTGCTCTTCGTCGTGTATCATTTGCCGCACCTTGGCTAGTGCGGACACGCGATGGCGCTTGGCCTCCAGTATCTCTTTTTGCCTCTGGAGATTGCGGTTCTTGAGGCGCAGGGCGCGCAGTTGTAGCTGTTCTTCCGCTGAAACGCCGAGGACTTCACCGTCCTCGGTGAGGTCCGCGCTCTCCGGTGGGGCGAAGCCTGGGGGAGGTTGCGGTTGTCCTTCAAGGCCGCAGGTGCGGAGAGCGTCGTCTTCGCAGGTGCGGAGAACATCGTCTTCAGCAGCCTCTTGGTGGGTGGAGTGAGTGAGTGCGAGGGCCTTGCCCTTTTTTGCGGCCAGCAGTGCTGCCTTCGCAGCCTCGTCAGCCTTCAAGCTAGCTTTCTTGGGTGCCATCGCGGGTGGTTTTTTCGTAGCACGAACGGTGGGCGCCAAATGTTGGAACTTGCTCACAGGCGCAAGATGATCCAACGGGGAGATGTGGTGATGCTAACAGGGTTTCTGCACGTGATGGCAATAGCTCTGTTAATCTGGCCTCTCAAGGGCACCGTGCGGGGGTATTTAAAGGTATCTGAGTGCCCAGCGTCCTGTGTTAAGGACGCATGTGCCCTCAGACACCTAGGTTATCCCCGGAATATTCCCATAAAGCGGGGTTACAGACCGTAATTACAGGGATGCCTTTACAAATTAGGCCCGTAATGCGCAGCGGCCACGCAGGGCCTGTTACAATGGGCCGTGTGGTCATGGGCCTCCATGCTGGACGAGGTCGCAAGATGGGACGACCTCGCCACAGGTCTTCGTCCGGTGACGTATGGGACGAAGGGTGAGCCTGCCCGTTGTCTTGTCTCCGTTGGTCCAACGATTACGGCGAAGGCATCGAGCGAAGGGTGGCGTCTTCACCTTCGCCCCAACACTATACATTGCAATCACCTTAATGAGATGATGACAGTAGAAAATGAGTACAACTTTTTGTCGAATATTTCATCAGTGTCTCTCACCCTCAGAAATCATGACTACCAAGCAATATTTTCACTAAAGAGCATTTCGACATACACAAGGTGAGCACACCAGCAGCTCTCAGCCGACCAAACCCAAAGAAGTTGCTCCTATTTCCATGTGCGATGTAGGTAACTGAAAGGGAAATAGGCTTACACCTTTTCCTAAATGATTTTGGTGGTTGATATTCCCAACACAAATAATTGGACTAACTAGTTTGCTCTAGATTATAAGTTTTACAGGTGCCAAAGGTTCAACACAAACCAATAAAAAGTCCAAGAAAGGGTTCAAATAAAAAGAGCTAAAGACAACCCAAAGGCAGCCCTGGTCTGGCACACTGGACAGTGTCCGGTGCACCACCGGACAGTGTCCGGTGCACCAGGAAGTTCCACTCCAAACTTGCCACCTTCGGGAATTCAGGGAGGTCGCTCCGCTATAATTCACCGGACTATCCAGTGTCGCACCAGACTGTCTGCTGTGCCAAGCGGAGCAACGGTCGCCTGCGCCAACGGTCGTCTGCAACGCTGCAGGGAACAGTAAACAGTGCACCTGCACGCGCAGAAGTCAGAGCAGGCGCCAGAAGGCGCACCGGACAGTGAACAGGACCTGTCCGGTGCACCACCGGACTGTCCGGTGGCCCCGTTGTCAGAAGCTCCAACGGTCGGAACCCAACGGATTGGTGACGTGGCTGGCGCACCGGACAGTCAGAAGCCCTCACCAACGGCCATTTTGGTGGTTGGGGCTATAAATACCCCCCAACCACCACACTTCAATGCATCCAAGTTTTCAGCCATCAAACCTCATATAAGAGCTCTAGACTTCATTCCAAGACACAAACAAAGAGATCAAATCCTCTCCCAAGTCTGGAATCACTCCAAACAAATTAGTGACTAGAGAGAGAGACTTTTGTGTTCTTTTGAGCTCTTGCGCTTGGATCACTTTTCTTCTTCCTCTATTCTTGTTTCCAAGTTCTTTGTAATCAAAGCAAGGGACACCAATTGTGTGGTGGTCCTTGCGGGGACTAAGTGTCCCAATTGATTGAGAAGAGAAGCTCACTCGGTCTAAGTGATCGTTTGAGAGAGGGAAAGGGTTGAAAGAGACCCGATCTTTGTGACCACCTCAACGGGGAGTAGGTTTGCAAGAATTGAACCTCGGTAAAACAAATCACCATGTTCATCCGCTTTATTTCTTTGTTGATTTGTTTTCCCTCTCTTTCGGACTCGAATTTAATTCTAACGCTAACCCTGGCTTGTAGTGTGTGCTTAAGTTTGTAAATTTCAGATTCTGCCTATTCACCCCCCTCTAGGCGACTTTCAATTAGTATCGGAGCCCGGTACTTCATCAAGAGCCTAACCTCTCAAAGTGATGTCGGGAGCTCATGCCAAGAAGGAGATGGTGACCGGCGAGAAGCCCGCCACAAGCCACGGGAAGGCTCCATCGCGGGAGTCCGGCAACAAGAAGAGGGAGGAATCACCTCCCCGCGTCAAGTCGCACCGAAGTGGCGACAAGAAGAAGAAAATGAAGAAAGTGGTCTACTACGAGACCGATTCTTCATCGCTATCCACCTCCGGCTCCGACGCACCGTCCGTCACTTCTAAGCGCCATGAGCGCAAGAAGTTTAGTAAGATCCCCTTACGCTATCCTCGCATTTCCAAACATACTCCATTACTTTCCGTTCCATTAGGCAAACCACCGGCTTTTAATGGTGAAGATTATTCTAGGTGGAGTGAAATGATGAAATATCACCTAACCTCACTCCACACAAGCATATGGGACATTGTTGAATTTGGAGCACAGGTACCATCCGTGGCGGATGAAGATTATAATGCGGACGAAGTCGCCCAAATCCAACACTTTAATTCCCAAGCAACTACTATACTTCTCACCTCTCTAAGTCGAGAGGAGTATAATAAGGTGCAAGGGTTGAAAAGTGCAAAAGAGATTTGGGACATACTAAAGACCGTGCACGAAGGAGACAAGGTGACCAAGATCACCAAGATGGAAACGATCGAGGGGGAGCTCGGTCGATTCATGCTTCACCAAGGGGAGGAGCCACAAGCCATGTACAACCGACTCAAAACCTTGGTGAACCAAGTGCGCAACCTCGGGAGCACCAAATGGGATGACCATGAAATGGTCAAGGTTATTCTTAGATCACTTGTTTTTCTTAACCCTACTCAAGTTCAATTAATTCGTGGTGATCCAAGATATAAACTAATGTATCCCGAGGAAGTGATAGGAAAATTTGTGAGCTTTGAATTGATGATCAAAGGCTCAAAGAAAATCATCGAGCAAGGTGCCTCCTCCATACCCGAGGCACAACCCGTCGCATTCAAGGCGACGGAGGAGAAAAAAGAAGACTCTACACCAAGTAGGGTCCCCATCGACACCTCCAAGCTCGACAATGAGGAGATGGCGCTCATCATCAAGAGCTTCCGCCAAATCCTCAAGCAAAGGAGGGGGAAGGACTACAAGCCCCGCTCCAAGAAAGTATGCTACAAATGTGGTAAGCCCGGTCATTTTATCGCTAAATGCCCTTTGTCTAGTGATAGTGACAGGGATAACGACAAGAGGGAGAAGAAGAAGGAGAAGAAGAGGTACTACAAGAAGAAGGGCGGTGATGCCCATGTTTGTCGGGAGTGGGACTCGGACAAGAGCTCCACCGACTCCTCCGACGACGAGGACGCCGCCAACATCGCCGTCAACAAAGGTCTTCTCTTTCCCAACGTCGGCCACAAGTGCCTCATGGCCAAGGACGGCAAGAAGAAGGTAAAATCAAGATCCTCCACTAAGTATGCAACCTCTAGTGATGAGGATAATTCTAGTGATGATGAGGATAACTTGCTTACTCTTTTTGCCAATCTTAACATGCAACAAAAAGAGAAATTGAATGAATTAATTAGTGCTATTCATGAGAAGGATGAACTCTTGGATAGCCAAGAGGACTTCCTTATTAAGGAAAACAGAAAGCATGTTAAGACTAAAAATGCTTATGCTCAGGAGGTAGAGAAAAATGAAAAATTAACTAGGGAGCTTAGCACTTGCCATGACACTATTTCTAGCCTTAGAAATGAAAATACAAAATTAATTGCTAAGGTTGAGAAATCAAATGTTTGTGATGATTCAATTGTTAATCTTAGAAATGATAATGCTAGCTTAATTGCTAAGATTGACATGTTGAATGAATCTCTTACTAGCCTTAAGTTTGAGAATGATAAATTAATTGCTAAGGCTAAGGAGTTAGATGTTTGCAATGTTTCTATTTCCAATCTTAGAGATGAGAATGCTATTTTACATGCTAAGATTGTTGAATTAAATAATTGCAAACCCTCTACATCTACCGTTGAGCATGTTTCTATTTGTACTAGATGTAGAGACATTAATGTTGATGCTATTCATGATCACCTTGCTATGATTAAACAACAAAATGATCATATAGCTAAACTAGATGCTAAAATTGTCGAGCATGAACTAGAAAATGAGAAATTTAAATTTGCTCGTAGCATGCTTTATAATGGGAGACGCCCTGGCATTAAGGATGGCATTGGCTTCCAACAGGGAGACAATGTCAAGCTTAATACTCCTCCTAAGAAATTGTCTAATTTTGTTAAGGGTAAGGCTCCCATGGTTCAGGATAACGAGGGTTACATTTTATACCCTGTCGGTTATCCCGAACACAAAATTAGGAGAATCCATTCTAGGAAGTCTCACTCTGGCTCTCATCATGCTTTTATGTATAAGAGTAAGGCATCTAGCTCTAGGCAATCAACCCATGTTAAATTGCCTAAAAAGAAATCTCCTATTGCATCAAATGAACCCAATGTTTCATTTAAGACCTTTGATGCATCATATGTTTCAACTAACAAATCAGGCAAAGTAGTTGCCAAATATGTTGGGGCCAAACACAAGGGCTCAAAGACTTGTGTTTGGGTACCCAAGGTGCTTGTTTCTAATGTCAAAGGACCCAAGACTGTTTGGGTACCTAAGAACAAGGCCTAAATTTGTTTTGTAGGTTTATGCATTTGGGGGCTCAAGTTGGATCATTGATAGCGGATGCACAAACCACATGACTGGGGAGAAAAGGATGTTCTCCTCCTATGAGAAAAACCATGATCCCCAAAGAGCTATCACATTCGGGGATGGAAATCAAGGTTTGGTCAAAGGACTTGGTAAAATTGCTATATCACCTGACCATTCTATTTCCAATGTTTTTCTTGTAGATTCTTTAGATTACAATTTGCTTTCCGTTTCTCAATTATGCAAAATGGGCTACAATTATCTTTTTACGGATGTAGGTGTTACTGTCTTTAGAAGAAGTGATGATTCAGTAGCATTTAAGGGAGTGTTAGAGGGTCAGCTATACTTAGTTGATTTTAATAGAGCTGAACTCGACACTTGCTTAATTGCTAAGACTAACATGGGTTGGCTCTGGCATCACCGACTAGCCCACGTTGGGATGAAGAATCTTCATAAGCTTCTAAAGGGAGAACACATTTTGGGACTAACAAATGTTCATTTTGAGAAAGACAGGGTTTGTAGCGCATGTCAAGCAGGGAAGCAAGTTGGTGTTCATCATCCACACAAGAACATCATGACAACTGACAGGCCACTGGAGCTCCTCCACATGGATTTATTCGGCCCAATAGCTTACATAAGCATCGGCGGGAGTAAGTACTGTCTAGTTATTGTGGATGATTATTCTTCTTTTTGCAGGAAAAATCACAAACCCAAGAGACCTTAAAGGGATTCTTGAGACGGGCTCAAAATGAGTTCGACTTAAGGATCAAAAAGATTAGAAGCGACAACGGAACAGAGTTCAAGAAATCACAAATAGAAGGCTTCCTTGAGGACGAGGGCATCAAGCATGAGTTCTATTCTCCCTACACACCACAACAAAATGGTGTAGTGGAGAGGAAGAATAGAACTCTACTTGACATGGAGAGGACCATGCTTGATGAGTACAAGACTTCGGACCGGATTTGGGTGGAAGCAATCAACACCGCTTGCTACGCCATCAACCGTCTCTACCTTCACCGAATCCTCAAGAAGACATCATATGAACTCCTCACCGGTAAAAAGCCCAATGTTTCATATTTTAGAGTCTTTGGTAGCAAATGCTTTATTCTTGTTAAAAGAGGTATAAAATCTAAATTTGCTCCTAAGGCTGTAGAAGGTTTTTTACTTGGTTATGATTCAAACACAAGGGCATATAGAGTCTTTAACAAGTCCACTGGACTAGTTGAAGTTTCTTGTGACATTGTGTTTGATGAGACTAACGGCTCTCAAGTAGAGCAAGTTGATCTTGATGAGCTAGATGATGAAGAGGCTCCGTGCATCGCGCTAAGGAACATGTCTATTGGGGATGTGTGTCCTAAGGAAACTGAAGAGCCTCCATTTACACAAGATCAACCATCATCTTCCTCAATGCGAGCATCTCCACCAACCCAAGATGAGGATCAAGCTCAAGAGGATGAAAATGAAGATCAAGAAGATGAGCCACCTCAAGAGGAGGGCAATGATCAAGGGGGAGATGCCCATGATCAAGACAAGGAAGATGATGAGGGTCCAAGGCCGCCTCACCCAAGAGTCCACCAAGCAATACAACGAGATCACCCCGTGAACACCATCCTCGGCGATATTCAAAAGGGGGTAACCACTCGATCTCGTGTTGCTCATTTTTGTGAACATTACTCCTTTGTGTCTTCTATTGAGCCATACAGGGTGGAAGACGCATTAAGGGATTCGGATTGGGTGCTGGCGATGCAAGAGGAACTCAACAACTTCACTAGGAATGAGGTATGGCATCTTGTTCCACGTCCTAACCAAAATGTTGTAGGAACCAAGTGGGTCTTCCGCAACAAGCAAGATGAGCATGGTGTGGTGACAAGGAACAAAGCCCGACTTGTGGCCAAGGGATATTCACAAGTCGAAGGTTTGGATTTCAGTGAAACCTATGCACCCGTAGCTAGGCTTGAGTCAATTCATATATTACTTGCCTATGCTACTTACCATGGCTTTAAGCTCTACCAAATGGACGTGAAAAGTGTCTTCCTCAATGGACCAATTAAGGAGGAGGTCTATGTTGAGCAACCTCCCGGCTTTGAAGATAGTGAGTACCCTAACCATGTCTATAAACTCTCTAAGGCGCTTTATGGGCTCAAGCAAGCCCCAAGAGCATGGTATGAATGCCTAAGAGATTTTCTTATCGCTAATGGCTTCAAAGTCGGAAAAGCCAATCCTACTCTCTTTACTAAGACTATTGAAAATGATTTGTTTGTATGCCAAATTTATGTTGATGATATCTTATTTGGGTCTACTAACAAATCTACATGTGAAGAGTTTAGTAGGATAATGGTTCAAAAATTCGAGATGTCTATGATGGGGGAGTTGAAGTATTTTCTAGGATTTCAAGTCAAGCAACTCCAAGAGGGCACCTTCATGAGCCAAACGAAGTACATTCAAGACATACTCACCAAGTTTGGAATGAAGGATGCCAAACCCATCAAGACACCCATGGGAACCAATGGGCATCTCGACCTCGACACGGGAGGTAAATCCGTAGATCAAAAGGTATACCGGTCAATGATAGGATCTCTACTCTATTTATGTGCATCTCGACCGGATATTATGCTTTCCGTATGCATGTGTGCAAGATTCTAAGCCAATCCTAAGGAAGTTCACCTTAGGGTCGTGAAATGAATCTTGAGATATTTAGTTTATACTCCTAAGTTTGGCCTTTGGTACCCCAGGGGATCCACATTTGACTTAATTGGATATTCAGATGCTGATTGGGTAGGGTGTAAAATTGATAGAAAGGGCACATCCGGGACTTGTCAGTTCTCGGGAAGATCCCTGGTGTCTTGGGCTTCAAAGAAACAAAATTCTATAGCTCTTTCTACCGCCGAAGCCGAGTATATTGCCGCAGGGCATTGTTGCGCGCAATTGCTTTGGATGAGGCAAACCCTTAGGGACTATAGTTACAAATTAACCAAAGTTCCTCTCCTATGTGATAATGAGAGTGCAATCCGCATGGCGGATAATCCTGTTGAGCACAGCCGCACTAAGCACATAGCCATTCGGTATCACTTTTTAAGTGATCACCAACAATGGGGGGATATCGAGATTGCATATGTTAGCACCAAAGAACAATTGGCTGATATCTTTACCAAACCACTAGATGAGAAAACTTTTACCAAACTTAGGCATGAGCTAAACATCCTTGATTCTAGGAATTTTGATTGATATTTTGCACACATTGCTCATATATATACCTTTGATCATATCTCTTTCATGTGCTATGACTAATGTGGCTTTCAAGTGTATTTTATGCTAAGTCATAGATTGAAAGGGAAATGGAGTCTTCGGCGAAAACAAGGCTTCCACTCCACTCCATCGAATTATTCATCCTTCGCCGTCGCTCCACACCGCCCTCCAATTTGGTATAATCTTCACTCCTATATTATGTACCAAAGGGGGATAAAGTTTGAAAGAAGGCTTATATTTCACTCACAAGTATCCGTTTTTGGCGATTCATGCCAAAGGGGGAGAAAGTATTAGCCCAAAGCAAAAGGACCGCACCACCACCAATTTCAAAAATTTGTAGTCTTTCAATTTGTATTAAAGAAGTGTTTTTAAAGATTTTCAAATTGGTATCTTATTTTTGATATAATTTCAAATTGGTATAACCCCTTTAAAAAATTATATCTAAAACCCTCTTGAACACTAAGAGGAGAATTTCATCCAGGGGGAGTTTTGTTTAGTCAAAGGAAAAGCATTTGAAACAGGGGGAGAAAATTTCAAATCTTGAAAATGCTTCTCAAAATCTTATTTCATATACCTTTGACTATTTGCAAAAGACTTTGAAAAAGAATTTCTAAAACATTTGTAAAAACAAAACAAGTGGTGCAAGTGTGGTCCAAAATGTTAAAATAGAAGAAAGCATCCATGCATATCTTATGAAATGTATATTGGTTTAATTTCAAGTAACCTTTGCACTTACATCATGTAAACTAGTTCAATTCTGCAATTATATATTTGCTTTGGTTTGTGTTGGCATCAATCACCAAAAAGGGGGAGATTGAAAGGGAAATAGGCTTACACCTTTTTCTAAATGATTTTGGTGGTTGAATTGCCCAACACAAATAATTGGACTAACTAGTTTGCTCTAGATTATAAGTTTTACAAGTGCCAAAGGTTCAACACAAACCAATAAAAAGTCTAAGAAAGGGTTCAAATAAAAAGAGCTAAAGACAACCCAAAGGCAGCCCTGGTCTGGCGCACCGGACTGTCCGGTGCACCAGGAAGTTCCACTCTGAACTTGCCACCTTCGGGAATTCAGGGAGGTCGCTCCGCTATAATTCACCGGACTGTCCGGTGTCGCACCGGACTGTCCGGTGTGCCAAGCGGAGCAACGGTCGCCCGCGCCAACGGTCGTCTGCAATGCTACAGGGAACAGTGAACAGTGCACCTGCGCGCGCAAAAGTCAGAGCAGGCGCCAGAAGGCGCATCGGACAGTGAACAGGACCTGTCCGGTGCACCACCGGACTGTCCGGTGGCCCTGTTGTCAGAAGCTCCAACGATCGGAACCCAACGGCTTGGTGACGTGGCTGGCGCACCAGACAGTGTCCAGTGGCGCACCGGACTGTCCGGTGCGCCATACGACAGAAGCCCTCACCAACGACCATTTTGGTGGTTGGGGATATAAATACCCCCCCAACCACCACACTTCAATGCATCCAAGTTTTTAGCCATCAAACCTCATACAAGAGCTCTAGACTTCATTCCAAGACACAAACAAAGAGATCAAATCCTCTCCCAAGTCCGGAATCACTCCAAACAAATTAGTGACTAGAGAGAGAGACTTTTGTGTTCTATTGAGTTCTTGCGCTTGGATCGCTTTTCTTCTTCCTCTATTCTTGTTTCCAAGTTCTTTGTAATCAAAGCAAGGGACACCAATTGTGTGGTGGTCCTTGCGGAGACTAAGTGTCCCAATTGATTGAGAAGAGAAGCTCACTCGGTCTAAGTGATCGTTTGAGAGAGGGAAAGGGTTGAAAGAGGACCCGGTCTTTGTGACCACCTCAACGGGGAGTAGGTTTGCAAGAACTGAACCTCGGTAAAACAAATCACCGTGTTCATCCGCTTTATTTCTTTGTTGATTTGTTTTCCCTCTCTTTCGAACTCGAATTTAATTCTAACGCTAACCCCGGCTTGTATGTGTGCTTAAGTTTGTAAATTTCAGATTCCGCCTATTCACCCTCTCTCTAGGCGACTTTCAGTAACCGATGCAATATTTGGTGGGAATAGGAGAAAATCAAGGTTACCTTGATGGGGAGAATGGTGCCTCGTTGGATTGCTCGCCCGTGCGGACCTAGAGGCGGACGCAGGTGGGGAGGAAATAGGGTGACCGCTTGAGCATCCCCACGAGCTGCTTCTTATCGATGGTGAGGAGCTGCCGGTGGGCGACTCCGTTCCCTAGCACAACGCTCGACGATGACCTTGTCGTCCTCCACCATGTCGGAAATAGGATGAAGAGTGGGCGTGGGCGCGCGGAAGAGGGTGAGGACGGGGATGGGCCACCAAACGCAGATCTGACGTGACCCAAGTGCGGACGGTGAAAGTCGCCTAGAGGGGGGGTGAATAGGGCGAAACTGAAATTTACAAATGTAAACACAACTACAAGCCAGGTTAGCGTTAGAAATATAATCGAGTCCGCGAGAGAGGGCGCAAAACAAATCGCAAGCGAATAAGGAGTGTGACACGCGGATTTGTTTTACCGAGGTTCGGTTCTTGCAAACCTACTCCCTGTTGAGGAGGCCACGAAGGCCGGGTCTCTTTCAACCCTTACCCTCTCTCAAACGGTCCCTCGGACCGAGTGAGCTTTTCTTCTCAATCACTTGGAACACAAAGTTCCCACAAGGACCACCACAAGATTGGTGTCTCTTGCCTCAATTACAAGTGAGTATGATCGTAATGAAGAATCAAAGAAGGAAGAAAGCAATCCAAGCGCAAGAGCTCGAAAGAACACAAGCAAATCTCTCTCACTAATCACTATGGCGTTGTGTGGAGTTTGGAGAGGATTTGATCACTTTGGTGTGTCTAGAATTGAATGATAGAGCTCTTGTAAGTAGTTGAAGTGGAAAAACTTGGATGACTTGAATGAGGGGTGGTTGGGGGTATTTATAGCCCCAACCACCAAACTAGCCGTTTGGTGGGGCTGACTGTCGAATGGTGCACCGGACAGTCCGGTGCACACCGGACATGTCCGGTGCGCCAGCCACGTCACCAAAGCCGTTGGGATTCGACCGTTGGAGCTCTGTCTTCTGGGCCCGCCTGGATGTCCGGTGGCGCACCGGACATGTACTGTAGAGTGTCCGGTGCGCCAGTATGGGCGATCCTGACTTCTGCGCGCGCTGGCGCGCAATAAATGCGCTGCAGGTAGCCGTTGGCGCCGTCGTAGCCGTTGCCCCGCAGATACACCGGACAGTCCGGTGTACACCAGACATGTCCGGTGAATTATAGCGGAGTAGCCGTTCTGAATTCCCGAGACTGGCGAGTTCCTGAGGCCGCTCTTCCTTGGAGCACCGGACACTGTCCGGTGTACACCGGACAATCCGGTGAATTATAGTGGAGTTGCCTCTGGATTTTCCCGAAGGTGGCGAGTTTGAGTTGGAGTCCTCTAGTGCACCGGACATTGTCCGGTGGTGCACCGAACACTGTCCGGTGGCACACCGGACAGTCCGGTGCGCCAGACCAGAGGTGCCTTCGGTTGTCCCTTTGCTCCTTTGTTTGAACCCAATACTTGGTCTTTTTATTGGCTAAGTGTGAACCTTTGGCACCTGTATAACTTATACTAGAGCAAACTAGTTAGTCCAATTATTCGTGTTGGGCAATTCAACCACCAAAATTAATTAGGGAGTAGGTGTAAGCCTAATTCCCTTTCAATCTCCCCCTTTTTGGTGATTGATGCCAACACAAACCAAAGCAAATATTAAAGTGCATAATTGAACTAGTTTGCATAATGTAAGTGCAAAGGTTGCTTGGAATTGACCCAATATAAATACTTACAAGATATGCATGGATTGTTTCTTTATTTTTAACATTTTGGACCACGCTTGCACCACATGTTTTGTTTTTGCAAATTCTTTTCAAAGTCCTTTTGCAAGATAGTCAAAGGTAAACGAGTAAGATTTTTGCGAAGCATTTTCAGGTTTGAAATTTTCTCCCTTTGTTTCAACCTTTGACTAAACAAAAACTCCCCCTCAAATAAATTCTCCTCTTAGTGTTCAAGAGGGTTTTAAGACATTAATTTTGAAAATACTACTTGCTCCCCCTTTAGAACATAAAGAGATACCAATTTGAAATTTACCAATGAAAATCATTAATTTTAAAATTAGGGTGGTGGTGCGGTCCTTTTGCTTTGGGCTCATACTTTCTCCCCCTTTGGCATGAATCGCCAAAAACGGATACTTTGAGTGAGATATAAGCCCTTTCCTACCTACTTTCTCCCCTTTGGCAAATGAAACATATGAGTGAAGATTATACCAAAGACAGAGAGTGATGCGGAGCGACGGCGAAGGATGAGTAGTAGAGTGGAGTGGAAGCCTTTGTCTTCGCCGAAGACTCCAATTCCCTTTCAATATACCTATGACTTGGTTTGAAATACACTTGAAAACACATTAGTCATAGCATATATAAAAGAGACATGATCAAAGGTATACTTATGAGCTATGTGTGCAAATTAGCAAAAGAAGTTCCTAGAATCAAGAATATTGAGCTCATGCCTAAGTTTGGTAAAAGTTTGTTCATCAAGAGGCTTGGTAAAGATATCGGCTAATTGATCTTTAGTGTTAATGTATGCAATCTCGATATCCCCCTTTTGTTGGTGATCCCTAAGAAAATGATACCGAATGGCTATGTGTTTAGTGCGGCTGTGCTCAACGGGATTATCCACCATGCGGATTGCACTCTCATTATCACATAGAAGGGGAACTTTGGTTAATTTGTAACCATAGTCCCGCAGGGTTTGCCTCATCCAAAGCAATTGCGCGCAACAATGGCCTGCGGCAATGTACTCGGCTTCGGCGGTTGAAAGAGCAACCGAATTTTGCTTCTTTGAAGCCCAAGACACCAAGGATCTTCCCAAGAACTGGCAAGTCCCTGATGTGCTCTTTCTATTAATCTTACACCCCGCCCAATCGGCATCCGAATAACCAATCAAATCAAATGTGGATCCCCGAGGGTACCAAAGCCCAAACTTAGGAGTATAAGCCAAATATCTCAAGATTCGTTTTACGGCCGTAAGGTGTGATTCCGTAGGGTCGGCTTGGAATCTTGCACACATGCATATGGAAAGCATAATGTCCGGTCGAGATGCACATAAATAGAGTAATGAACCAATCATCGACCGGTATACCTTTTGATCGACGGATTTACCTCCCGTGTCGAGGTCGAGATGCCCATTGGTTCCCATGGGTGTCTTGATGGGCTTGGCATCCTTCATTCCAAACTTGGTTAGAATGTCTTGTGTATACTTTGTTTGGCAAATGAAGGTGCCCTCTTGGAGTTGCTTGACTTGGAACCCTAGAAAATACTTCAACTCCCCCATCATAGACATCTCGAATTTTTGTGTCATGATCCTACTAAATTCTTCACATGTAGATTCGTTAGTAGACCCAAATACAATATCATCAACATAAATTTGGCATACAAACAAATCATTGTCAAGAGTTTTAGTGAATAAGGTAGGATCGGCCTTGCCGACTTTGAAGCCATAAGCAATAAGGAAATCTCTAAGGCATTCATACCATGCTCTTGGGGCTTGCTTGAGCCCATAAAGCGCCTTAGAGAGCCTATAGACATGGTTAGGATACTCACTGTCTTCAAAGCCGGGAGGTTGCTCAACATAGACCTCTTCCTTGATTGGTCCATTGAGGAAGGCACTCTTCACGTCCATTTGGTAAAGCTTGAAGCCATGGTAAGTAGCATAGGCTAATAATATGCGAATCGATTCAAGCCTAGCTACGGGTGCATAGGTTTCACCAAAATCCAAACCTTCGACTTGTGAATACCCCTTGGCCATGAGTCGAGCTTTGTTCCTTGTCACCACACCATGCTCGTCTTACTTGTTGCGGAAGACCCACTTGGTTCCTACAACATTTTGGTTAGGACGTGGAACTAAATGCCATACCTCGTTCCTAGTGAAGTTGTTGAGCTCCTCTTGCATTGCCATCACCCAATCCGAATCTTGTAGTGCTTCCTCTACCCTGTGTGGCTCAATAGAGGAAACAAAAGAGTAATGCTCACAAAAATGTGCAACACGAGATCGAGTGGTTACCCCCTTATGAATGTCGCCGAGGATGGTGTCGACGGGGTGATCTCGTTGGATTGCTTGGTGGACTCTTGGGTGTGGCGGCCTTGGTTCATCATCCTCCTTGTCTTGATCATTTGCATCTCTCCCTTGATCATTGCCGTCATCTTGAGGTGGCTCATCATTTTGATCTTCTCCTTTATCAACTTGAGCCTCGTCCTCATTTTGGGTTAGTGGAGATGCTTGCGTGGAGGAGGATGGTTGATCTTGTGCATGTGGAGGCTCTTCGGATTCCTTAGGGCACACATCCCCAATGGACATGTTCCTTAGCGCGATGCACGGAGCCTGTTCTTCACCTATCTCATCAAGATCAACTTGCTCTACTTGAGAGCCGTTAGTTTCATCAAACACAACGTCACAAGAAACTTCAACAAGTCCTGAGGACTTGTTAAAGACTCTATATGCCCTTGTGTTTGAATCATATCCTAGTAAAAAGCCTTCTATAGTTTTAGGAGCAAATTTAGATTTTCTACCTCTCTTAACAAGAATAAAGCATTTGCTACCAAAAACTCTAAAATATGAAATATTGGGCTTTTTACCGGTTAGGAGTTCATAGGATGTCTTCTTGAGGATTCGGTGTAGATATAACTGGTTGATGGCGTAGCAGGCGGTGTTGACCGCCTCGGCCCAAAACCGATCTGGTGTCTTGTATTCATCAAGCATGGTTCTTGCCATGTCCAAGAGAGTTCGATTCTTCCTCTCCACTACACCATTTTGTTGTGGGGTGTAGGGAGAAGAGAACTCATGCTTGATGCCCTCCTCCTCAAGGAAGCCTTCAATTTGAGAGTTCTTGAACTCCGTCCCGTTGTCACTTCTAATTTTCTTTATCCTTAAGTCGAACTCATTTTGAGCCCGTCTCAAGAATCCCTTTAAGGTCTCTTGGGTATGAGATTTTTCCTGCAAGAAGAACATCCAAGTGAAGCGAGAATAATCATCCACAATAACTAGACAGTACTTACTCCCGCCGATGCTTATGTAAGCAATCGGGCCGAATAAATCCATGTGTAGGAGCTCCAGTGGCCTGTCACTTGTCATGATGTTCTTGTGTGGATGATGAGTGCCAACTTGCTTCCCGGCTTGGCATGAGCTACAGATCCTGTCTTTCTCAAAATGAACATTTTTTAATCCTAAAATGTGCTCTCCCTTTAGAAGCTTATGAAGATTCTTCATTCCAACATGGGCTAGTCGGCGGTGCCAGAGCCAACCCAAGTTAGTCTTAGCTATTAAGCAAGTGTCGAGTTCAGCTCTATCAAAATCCACTAAGTATAGCTGACCCTCTAACACTCCCTTAAAAGCTATTGAATCATCACTTCTTCTAAAGACAGTGACACCTACATCAGTAAATAGACAGTTGTAGCCCATTTGACATAATTGAGTTACGGAAAGCAAATTGTAATCTAATGAATCAACAAGAAAAACATTGGAAATGGAATGGTCAGGAGATATAGCTATTTTACCCAAACCTTTGACCAAACCTTGGTTTCCATCCCCGAATGTGATAGCTCGTTGGGGATCTTGGTTTTTCTCGTAGGAGGAGAACATCTTCTTCTCCCCTGTCATGTGGTTTGTGCACCCGCTGTCGAGTATCCAACTTGAGCCCCCGGATGCATAAACCTACAAAACAATTTTAGTTCTTGACTTTAGGTACCCAAACGGTTTTGGGTCCTTGGGCATTAGAAACAAGAACTTTGGGTACCCAAACACAAGTCTTGGAGCCCTTGTGTTTGCCCCCAACAAACTTGGCAACTACCTTGCCGGATTTGTTAGTAAGCACATATGATGCATCAAAAGTTTTGAATGAAATAGCATGATCATTTGATGCATTAGGAGTTTTCTTTCTAGGCAACTTGGCACGGGTTGGTTGCCTAGAGCTAGATGTCTCACCCTTATACATAAAAGCATGGTTAGGGCCAGAGTGAGACTTCCTAGAATGAGTTCTCCTAATTTTGCTCTCGGGATAACCGGCAGGGTACAAAATGTAACCCTCGTTATCCTGAGGCATGGGAGCCTTGCCCTTAACAAAATTAGACAATCTTTTAGGAGGGTCACTAAGTTTGACATTGTCTCCCCTTTGGTAGCCAATGTCATCCTTGATGCCAGGGCGTCTCCCATTATAGAGCATACTTCTAGCAAATTTAAACTTTTCATTTTCTAAGTTATGCTCGACAATTTTAGCATCTAATTTTGCTATATGATCATTTTGTTGTTTAATTAAGACCATGTGATCATGAATAGCATCAATATCAACATCTCTACATCTAGTGCAAATGGAAACATGCTCAACAGTAGATGTAGAGGGTTTGCAAGATTTAAATTCTACAACCTTAGCATGTAATATATCATTTTCACTTCTAAGGTTAGAAATAGTAGCATTGTAAACATCAAAATCTTTAGTCTTAGCAATTAATTTTTCATTTTCAATCCTAAGACTAGCAAGAGAATCATTCAATTCCTTAATCTTAGCAAGCAAATCATCATTATCATTTCTAAGATTGGGAATTGAGACATCACAAACATGAGAATCAACCTTAGCAATTAATCTAGCATTTTCATTTCTAAGGTTGTCAATAGTGTCATGGCATGTGCTTAGCTCACTAGATAATTTCTCACATTTTTCTACCTCTAGAGCATAAGCATTTTTAACCTTAACATGTTTCTTGTTTTCCTTAATTAGGAAGTCCTCTTGGGAATCCAAAAGGTCATCCTTTTCATGAATAGCACTAATTAATTCATTTAATTTTTCCTTTTGTTCCATGTTAAGGTTGGCAAAAAGGGTACACAAGTTATCCTCCTCATCACTAGCATTATCATCACTAGAGGATTCATATTTAGTGGAGGATTTAGATTTAACCTTCTTCCTTTTGCCATTCTTTGCCATGAGGCACTTGTGGCCGACGTTGGGGAAGAGGAGTCCCTTGGTGACGGCGATATTGGCGGCGTCCTCGTCGTCGGAGGAGGAGTCGGTGGAGCTCTCGTCGGAGTTCCACTCGTGGCACACGTGAGCATCGCCGCCCTTCTTCTTGTGGTACCTCTTCTTTTCTCTCCTCTTCCCTTCTTGTCATTATCCCTGTCACTGTCACTTGATAATGGACATTTAGCAATAAAGTGACCGGGCTTACCACACTTGTAGCAAACCTTCTTGGAACGGGATTTGTAATCCTTCCCCTTCCGTTGCTTGAGGATTTGGCGAAAGCTTTTGATGATTAAAGCCATCTCCTCATTGTCGAGCTTGGAGGCGTCAATTGGTTGTCTACTCGGTGTAGACTCCTCCTTCTTCTCCTCCATCGCCTTAAAAGCCACCGGTTGTGCCTCGGACGTGGAGGGTTCATCAAGCTCGTTGATCTTCTTTGAGCCTTTAATCATACATTCAAAGCTCACAAAATTCCCGATTACTTCCTCGGGAGTCATTAGTGTATATCTAGGATTACCACGAATTAATTGAACTTGAGTGGGGTTAAGGAAAATAAGTGATCTTAAAATAACCTTAACCACCTCGTGGTCGTCCCACTTCTTGCTCCCGAGGTTGCGCACTTGGTTCACCAAGGTTTTGAGCCGGTTGTACATATCTTGTGGCTCCTCCCCTTGGCGAAGACGGAAGCGACCGAGCTCCCCCTCGATCGTTTCCCGCTTGGTGATCTTGGTGAGTTCATCACCCTCGTGCGCGGTCTTGAGTAGGTCCCAAATCTCCTTTGCACTCTTCAACCCTTGCACCTTGTTATATTCCTCTCTACTTAGAGAGGCGAGGAGAATGGTTGTGGCTTGGGAATTGAAGTGCTCGATTTGGGCCACTTTGTCCGTATCATAGTCTTCATCCCCTACGGATGGTACCTGTACACCAAACTCAACAACATCCCATATACTTTTGTGGAGTGAGGTTAGGTGATATCGCATCATATCACTCCACCTAGCATAATCTTCACCATCAAATGTTGGTGGTTTGCCTAAAGGGACGGAAAGTAAAGGTGTATGTTTAGAAATGCGGGGGTAGCGTAGGGGAATCTTACTATACTTCTTGCGCTCTTGGCGCTTAGAAGTCACGGACGGCGCATCGGAGTTGGAGGTTGACGTTGATGAAGTGTCGGTCTCGTAGTAGACCACCTTTCTCATCCTCTTGTGCTTGTCGCCTTTCCGATGCGACTTGTGGGAAGAAGATTTCTCCTTCTTCTCCTTGTGGTGTGAAGAAGACTTCTTTCCTTTGGAGGAGTCCTTCTTCTTCTCCTTCCTCTTGGTGCGGGACTCTTCCGATGAGGTGCTCCCGTGACTCGTAGTGGGCTTGTCGCCGGTCTCCATCTCCCTCTTGGTGTGATCTCCCGACATCACTTCGAGCGGTTAGGCTCTAATGAAGCACCGGGCTCTGATACCAATTGAAAGTCGCCTAGAGGGGGGGTGAATAGGGCGAAACTGAAATTTACAAATATAAACACAACTACAAGCCGGGTTAGCGTTAGAAATATAATCGAGTCCGCGAGAGAGGGCGCAAAACAAATCGCAAGCGAATAAGGAGTGTGACACGCGGATTTGTTTTACCGAGGTTCGGTTCTCGCAAACCTACTCCCCGTTGAGGAGGCCACGAAGGCCGGGTCTCTTTCAACCCTTACCCTCTCTCAAACGGTCCCTCGGACCGAGTGAGCTTTTCTTCTCAATCACTTGGAACACAAAGTTCCCACAAGGACCACCACAAGATTGGTGTCTCTTGCCTCAATTACAAGTGAGTATGATCGCAATGAAGAATCAAAGAAGGAAGAAAGCAATCCAAGCGCAAGAGCTCGAAAGAACACAAGCAAATCTCTCTCACTAATCACTATGGCGTTGTGTGGAGTTTGGAGAGGATTTGATCACTTTGGTGTGTCTAGAATTGAATGCTAGAGCTCTTGTAAGTAGTTGAAGTGGAAAAACTTGGATGACTTGAATGAGGGGTGGTTGGGGGTATTTATAGCCCCAACCACCAAACTAGCCGTTTGGTGGGGCTGACTGTCGAATGGTGCACCGGACAGTCCGGTGCACACCGGACATGTCCGGTGCGCCAGCCACGTCACCAAAGCCGTTGGGATTCGACCGTTGGAGCTCTGTCTTCTGGGCCCGCCTGGATGTCCGGTGGCGCACCGGACATGTACTGTAGAGTGTCCGGTGCGCCAGTATGGGCGATCCTGACTTCTGCGCGCGCTGGCGCGCAATAAATGCGCTGCAGGTAGCCGTTGGCGCCGTCGTAGCCATTGCCCCGCAGATACACCGGACAGTCCGGTGTACACCGGACATGTCCGGTGAATTATAGCGGAGTAGCCGTTCTGAATTCCCGAGACTAGCGAGTTCCTGAGGCCGCTCTTCCTTGGAGCACCAGACACTGTCCGGTGTACACCGGACAGTCTGGTGAATTATAGTGGAGTTGCCTCTGGATTTTCCCGAAGGTGGCGAGTTTGAGTTGGAGTCCTCTGGTGCACCGGACACTGTCCGGTGGCACACCGGACAGTCCGGTGCGCCAGACCAGAGGTGCCTTCGGTTGTCCCTTTGCTCCTTTGTTTGAACCCAATACTTGGTCTTTTTATTGGCTAAGTGTGAACCTTTGGCACCTGTATAACTTATACTAGAGCAAACTAGTTAGTCCAATTATTCGTGTTGGGCAATTCAACCACCAAAATTAATTAGGGAGTAGGTGTAAGCCTAATTCCCTTTTAGACGGCGGCGGAGATCACGGGCGAGGGTGGTGAAGACGTGACGATGGAGATCGCGGGCGAGCGTGGGCGGGGGCACGCGGATGAGGATGAGGACGGGCTGCCAAACGCAGATCTGACCTGAACCAAGTGCAGATGGTGGCGGAGACGTGGCGGCAGAGATCGCGGGAGAGCGTGGGCGAGGGCACGGTTGTGGACGCCTTCGACATTGACGCGCGTGGTTGACGGGGGCGGAGGCGAGGGCACCATGCCACCATGGCACGGGGGGGGGGGGGGGGTTGCGGGCATCACGCCGGGGGGAGGGAGAGGGGGCGCGACCATCGCGCCGTCGGGGAGGAGCCGCGATCTGCGCCGTTGGGGACTCGGGAGGATCGTGGAGGGGAGGGAGGGCAGAACGTGCACCACACGCGGATGTGGACGCCTACACTACTGTTTTAAGTAGTAGTAGAGATTTCCTTCATAAATATAGGATCCCTCCGACAGCCATGCAGCTAAACACATTAGAACTAGTTTATGATATATACTGATACTAATTATACTACACGGTGTAGGTATTTATGCAATTCGGTACACTGCGTAAAAAAATCTGGCATGTTGTTCACTGGTGGACGCATCTCCAGGTTGGAGCGTAAAAACCTTAAGATTAGAGCATAAAATCCCTCAATTATAAGCGTAAATACCGATCCATTGTGAGAGGTTGATAACTCTAGTAAGTTGTTATTACGATCCTATTTTTATGGCAGATCCAAAAAACATGGCATCCGCATGCATACGATTTCTATTTTTATACAGATCCAAAAATTATGACAAATTGTGGGAGTTTCCATTGCATGCGCGCAAATTTTGGATTATATTTTCCTTTCCAGTTCATGCGCGCAAAAAATTTGATCACA
The DNA here is from genome assembly GCA_029449295.1 of Zea luxurians. Lineage (NCBI taxonomy): Eukaryota > Viridiplantae > Streptophyta > Magnoliopsida > Poales > Poaceae > Zea > Zea luxurians. Next base: position 7,234,057 of record JAOPSE010000064.1, on the reverse strand, counting down.
TGAGTCACATAGAGCATAAATTCTTATACAACGTCGCATACATACTTACAAATCTGGTATTTACGAACATAAATGATTTAATTTTTATGATAATTATGAACAGCATAAATCAAGGAATTGCATTTTCAATGTGCATGCAAAAAATATGCATGCAGCAAACTGATATACGAACTCCATGTTCAAGCATAAAATCGTACAGTTTTTAGCGTAAATAATACGTGCGGTAGGCATAAAACACAATAATCGAAAAGAAAAACATGAATCGGATGAGGTAGTGGCTGGAGGACGTCGTCGATGACACAAGCACAAATGTAGGTTGTCACTCGGGCCGCCCGAACTGCGCTGGATCGGAGGATGTCACGCGCGATCATCACTGCGCGCACCTCGCGCCTCATGCGTCGTCGTTGCTACTCGCATGTCGAGGGGCGCTGCTTGCTCGCCGACCTTAGAAGTGTCGCCGCCTCGGGGCCCGAGGACACCGCCGCTTGCCCGCACAAGGGCCCCGCTGTCGCTCGCCCTCTGGAGCGGGGAGCCACCGCCACTACTCCGGATCGAGGAAACGCCGCCACCGCGCGTCGAGGTCAGGGAGCCGCGGCCACCGGCTGGGGGTCCACCATCGCGCACGCTCTCGGGCAACCACCGTCGTCGCACATGCCGTCACTAATGAATCGGTGTAAAGCATAAAAAACTGAACCCTAGCACTTCAGATCTTATTTTATAGACGTCCGGACCTGGTCCGACTCGACCGGATTGCACCGTCCGACCTGGATTTCCTCTAGTTATTGGAAGTCCATGGCTTTTAATATATAAACTATATATATATATATCTTTACTACTCCTTAAGACGGTAGTGTAGGCGTCCACATCTGCCATGGTGCACGGTTCTGCCACTGTCTCGGCGACGCATGCCGACATTCTCTTCGTGACGCACGCCGACCTCTCCTCCGCCCCACCCTCCTCCCCACGCCATTGGCGCCGCAATCATCGGATCCACCCCAGCCGCACCCCATTCCATCCTCTCCACAGTTGTGCTACCATGCCCCCGCCCGCATCTGCCTCATCGTCTCCGCCCACCCCCGAACCCCGCGCCCCTCCTGAGCTCCACCGCGTCATCCCCTCATTTCCCCCAGAACCCCGTCGATCCGTACGTGAGGAGGAGGAGGACGGCCCCGAGCCATTCTCATCTGCCTAGGAACCCTAGCCGTTGCAGGCTCCGTCCACAACTGCACCCTCCTGTTAGTGCTCTACCTCCACCCCATCTCCACTGCCCTCCCAGTTCTTGATTTCGTTCCCCTTTGGTATGGTAGCTTCTCGGAAATGGCGGCGGCGGATGTGGAGGAGGGGGCGCTGGCTAGGGAAAGCTTAGACGGCGGGGAGCTTCGGGGGCCTGGTGAGTACGTTCGCGTCGCGGTCGGAGTCGGTCCTGGTAGGCTACCGCCGCGATCTCGAGGACCTCGGCTCGGGGCTCCGCCTCAAGACGGCCGCGCTCCGGCCTGCCGCGGCCCGCGCTGCCTCAGCGCTACCTGGCGTGCTGGAGGCCGGCGCGTCTGTCGCCTCTGATAGGCTTGAGTCAGTTGGCTAGGCCGTTGACGACCTCGGTGCCGCCGCCACTGGGCTCCTCTCGCATGCCAACGAGGCCCTCCGGTCCGCTGAAGCTGACGGTGTTGATGGTGACCGTGCCGCCCGCCCCTCCGACGGCTCTGTTTCCAGTGTGTCCTGGCGTGCTTCCTTGCTGACCAAGAAGTATACCAAGTTCGAGGCCCAAGAGTTGGCGTTGCCTGCGGACCCTGCCACGTTCACCGAGGAGCCTGAAGTTTCTGAGGGCTTTGGTAAATGGAGTGCCTTGTTCTCAATTGACGAGATGAAGGAACAGATAGAGACGGTGCTCCATGAAAGCCCTGGATTGGAGAGCTTTGTGGAGAGGCTTGTGCCGTTAGTTGTGGATTTTACTCTTCTGCACGTTAGTTTTCAACCTAGAAGCCTTTCAGAAATCCATCTGAAATACTAATTTTGAGATTTAAGTGACATTTAAATTAGTATATTACTCTTCTGAAATCCATCTGAAAATTAGTATATTACTCTTCAGCACGTGAGTAACATTTAAGTGATGGGTTCGATTCGACTAATTTTCTTGTCAAAACTTAGCATAGATGTATACCGCTCTCGCTTTTGTTACAATTTAACAATTATTGTCTCTGTCAGTCAACCCGGCCATGCCTGCAAGTGTTGGTGCATCAACTCAAGACTGCGCTACCTTTTTTTGCTTATCGGATCAGGTTAGGTTTCTGAGTGGATGGCAGCTTTGTCCTCATACAATATTAGTATCAGCATTCTAATGCACCAAGTAATGCTGTGGTGGCATGGAAGCTTGTGTAATGCCTATCACATTATAATATTTGGCTTATTTTTTATTATAGCCAAAGGAAGAAGTGTCAGCCATCACATACCTGCACTAACCAAGCAAACAGGCATTATCGACATGATTCCAGAGTATTGCTCGAGTGATCTTAGCTAGGAAACCATTGTTCTGCAAATAAAATTTCTGCCCTAACTGATGGTAACGCATAGCTCATGCAATCATTGGGAAGATGCTAATCTGGCATCATTATTATAGTGACATCATTGTCGCGGTTGCTGCTATTTGATCTCATACCAATACCAGATACCGTGATGCCTATGAAAAGCACATTCTGGGCCAATTCTCGTAGGGTAGGCTTCCGTTGTTCTTCAAAGACCGTATCCTACAGTCGTCGTCTTCTCTCAGAAATTATTGGCAATGGCAGCTGAAATGCAGATGGCAGCTTCTTTTTGAAGCGCCAACCTGCCAGCACAGTAAACTGCTTCTTCGCGTTTTGTTTCTGAATAAACTGGAGCTTCTTTTTGTAGCTGGTATTTCTTTGCTGTCGATAAGGTATTTCTTTACACCAGTTTTAGGTATCTACAGTGAAGTCTACCATCCTTGAGGTTGGAAACATCGAGCTATTTGAACTGAATGAGGTACGTGCCTTGATCACCTTCTTCTCTTACCTATTTATCTGCCATACCTAAACATTGAATCATCCATGCTTAGGTCCTCGCCTCTCAGTTTGTCTACTACTACAGTAAGTTGGGTTGGATCGTTCCAAAGTAAATGTAAATGGAGGCGCGATTGCCATAGGACACCCTCTGGGTGCAACAGGTAATGGAACGTCTATTTTAATGCAAAATTATCCGCTATACTCCAGGAATCCAGCCTTACCTCTTAGTGGCACAAGCGACACCGTCCGTCAGGTAACACAATAACATGTCAGCCATTCTAGATATGTTGCCCTACCTATTTACCTAATTACCATTTTAGTAGGTCATTTTTATACTACAATATACTCCTAGGTAACTTCTAAAATTTTGTTGCTTAGTGTAGCAGATTGCCAAGGTTACCTTACCTTTTTTGCCCTTTTTATCTGATACTAATAATGTATCATCCAATGCAGGTAATTTCAAGCTTTTTGAGGATCATGCTTTTCTTCTGGATTTTATCTTCAGTTGTCCTTGTAAGGGTTGTGTCAATGGTAGTGGTGAATTATCTAGAAGTAACAAAACAACACATTTAAAATGCCAGTTATAGAGTTAGGCTTAGTTTTAGTTAAAATATTAGTGGTGAATTATCTAGGCATACATCCAGTCCACACCCTCAACCTACCGAGTTAGGCTCAGTTTTAGTTAAACAGCGTCTCGGTTTCTTGTGCCTACTGATGGCTTTTCTTAAAATTATATCAACGACATCTTAGGTTTTGGAAGGTGGTGCAGTTGTCATGACTCTTAGAGATCATAGTATTCCTTCTAATGGGGATATCAATGAAAGTAAAGTTTCTTATTTGTTATTATTATATTCTTGTTGGTGCAGCCTGAAAATGAAAAGCCAATTACTGAAAGCGGAGATGAAATCTCTTATGAAGGAGCAAAGGCAAAAAGTCCAATATCTTTATTATCAGGACTACGAAGGAGATCAACGTAAGTTTAGTTTGGTCCATTTTACCTATTTTCCTTTCTTATGGTATGGAGTCAACAAATGGAATTAAATAGAGCCCATGCTAAGTTTGGACCAAGTCATCACGAGAGAAAGGAATCTATTAGAACACCTATAAAATTGGATGTGGAAGCTGTTGGCGCTGTCTTTCGACGGCAAGGAGAACCAACACAGGTGGATGGAGATGGCAACAGGGCACTCGCGCGTGATGGCAAAAGCTCTGTTAATCCGGCCTCTCACGGGCACTGTGCGGGGGTATTTATAGGTATCCGAGTGCACGGCGCCTTGCGCTAAGGACGCATGTGCCCTCAGGTACCTAGTTTATCCCCAGAATATTCCTATAAAGCGGGGTTACAAGTTGTAATTACATGTACGCCTTTACAAATTAGGCCCGTAACACGACCGCGGCCACGCAGGGCCTGTTACAATGGGCCCGACCTCATGTGGGCCTCGGAGCCGACCGAGGCCGTGCCGTAGGGAGGCGTTGCCGCAGGCCTTCGTCTGGAGCCGAATCGAGCGAAGGGTCTCCATGTTGTCCCTGGCGTCGATCAAGCGAAGGGTGTCCCTGCCTGCTTTGCTTGTCGGAGCGGGGGCTAAGCTGTGGAGACTTCGGGCGAAGGGTGGCGTTTCTGCCTTCGCTCCAACATTTGCCCTCCGAGGGACCAGTTCGACAAAGTCACCTGGTGCCGAAGACGTCGCTAGATGGCGGAGACGCTGCCCTCGCTCGAAGTGGTTCCGCGGGGGTTTTTGATGTGACCGTTGATGGACATCGTACTGTTGGACTGCGGGTTTTCCGAAGCGTCGCGCCCTGTGGGATTGCGGGTTTCCCGAGGAGCCGCGCCCCGCCTATAAAAGGGGGCGAGGGACGGCGCTGCTTGCACTTTGCCTTCCGCGCTCCGTGAAAACCCTAGCCGCCCGCCGTCTTTCTGCTCCTCTTCTTCTACTGCTCGCTTTGCTCCTCGGAGATCTGGCTCGAGTGAAGCAGACCGCCCGCCGCCGCCGACGGTACGTAGCAATGCCATCCTCTTCTTCTTCCGCCGACGCCACGCCGCCGGCCGCCGCCTCGTCTGAGGAGACGTTGAGTGGTGTGATGGTGGAGGAGCTGCGCGCGGGCGACTCTGTTGATTTTGGTGTGTCACGGATGACGTCGGCCCGCGTCGAAGAAATGCAGCGCTTGGGCTACTTTGGCGGCGGAGTCGCTCGTGCTCCGGGGACGGAGGAAGTCCCCGAGCCGGAGGGTGAGTTGGTTGTTTTTGAGGCGTTCTTCGTCGCCGGTCTCCGCTTGCCTGCGCACCGGTTTGTTGGCGAAGTCCTGCGTAGATTCAACGTGCAAATTCATCAGCTGACACCGAACGCCGTGGTGGCGCTGGCGAAGTATGTCTGGGCGACGACTTCGTACGGCGGACAGCCATCGGTTGAAGTTTTTGCGAAGAATTACTGCTTGCATTGGCAGAAGAGGGTGATTGAGGGCGGAGTTGCCCAGTTTGGGTCGTGCACATTCACGCCGAAGACCGGCAAGACCACGATGCCAGTAGTGGAGTTGGTTCCGTGCGCCCGCAACAAGTGGGGCAATTGGAATGAATTTTGGTTTTACGTTGCTGAGGCTACTGTCGAAGGCCATGAAGGACTGCCCGTATCTGAGATGTGCTCTCATTATTACTCTGCGTATCCGCACTTCGAAGTAGCAGAAGAGGATGCAGACGAAGGGGCCCTTCGATGCGCCGCCGGCCAGAGCAGTGGTCGTGATTTAGTTGAAGAGTTTGTGGCGTACGGGGTCTGGCCCTTGGCGCACGGCTGGGCGTTGGGCGAAGTGTGCCCTCGCCAGATGCCCTTTCACGGAGGAAGGGTGGTGCGAAGTCCTGCCTTCGCCCTGAATTTGCGAAACCGTGACCCGGCCGCCTTTGTGCGTGATGCTGAGGACTTGGCGGTGCGGCTCGTGGGGCGGTACGTGGCAAGGACGGAAGGCCAGCGCAGCTTCGATATTCGCGGCTCAAATGAACGCTTGAACAGGGTCTTCGAATTGAATCAGTTGCCGTACGACGGCTACCCTGGACAAGACGAAGCGGACCGCCGTGGGAAGAAGCCGGCGGTGGAGACTGGAGGCGACCCTGCGCTGACGGCCGCCCCCTCCTCAAAAAAGAGAAAATTAGGTACTGCGATGGGAGGAATCGGGGTGTCTGATAGTTTTGCTAGGGAGTTAATGAGGACGTGCGCGGCCCCGGGGGAGAGGATGTCTTCGCCCGAGCTCCGGGAGTCTTCGGCTCGGATGCTGAGGGTTACCGGGGGCTGCTGGCCTAGAAATGTTCCTGTCCCCTGCGCGGCTGAGGAAGACTGTTTTACATCTCGTATGGTTCGTCAGTGGAGGGTTTTTCCTTACGGGCGAAATATCGGTACTGTTGTGTGGGCAGTGATGGACAAGGATCGCCAAGGGGCCGCGCAAAAACGCCAGGCGACCGTAAGGATTCACGACGCCCGGCCGAAAAGGCAACGGGGAACGGCGAAGGCTGCGGCCTCCAGTGGAGGCAAGCCGCCGCTGGCGGCGAAGGCGGGCGCCGCTGCGCCCAGCAAGGCGCCGGAGACAGCGGCGGGCGCCGGAGTCTCCAAGCCGACGAAGGTGGTGCCGCCGGCCAGCGGAGTGGCGGAGGCTGCGAAGGCGGCCCGAGCGTTGCCGCCGCCGGGCAAGCGCGTCGCCGACTTCGGCACCGACATTAGCGTGGACGATTATCTTGGGGGTAAGTCACCCGGCCGCTCTTTTTTTTTTTTTTTTTTTTTTTATTATTATTATTATTTTTTTTTTTTTTTTTTTTTGATTGTTGATGCGCTACAGGGTCGGACGAGGGCCGGCTTGATATAGCTGTGCCTGCCGGGGCAATCGCGGCGGCGAAGGGCGGGGCCCTTGGCGCCGGAGGCGAGGTGTCGGCCCTCGCGAAGGTCAGAGACGAGGCTGGCGCGGCGACCCGCCGGCTGAAGGGAGTGACGGAGGCGCTGAATCAGGCGACGGAGGCGCTGAGTCAGGTCCGCCGAGTTTTTTTTTTTTTTTTTTTTTTTTTTTTTTTTTTTTTTTTTTTTTTTTTTTTTTTTTTTTTTTTTTTACGGCCATGGCCTTACGTGTTCTCTGCAGGTGGCCGACTTCACCAGCCGCACTGCGTCGGGGGCGCTCACGGCGGCCTTATCTGCCGAAGTCGAGAGACTTCGGACGCAACATGCTGACGCTGTCCGTGAGAAGTCTGCCTCCGACAGCAAGTGTCGTAAACTGGCGGACAAGGTGGCCGCCCTGGAGGAGGAAAAGGCTGATCTCCGGCGCCAGCTGGCAGAGGAGAGGAGGGAGGCCAACGAGGCCGTCGCCAAAGAGCAGGCCGCGCAGGCGGAGGCTAGGCTGGCACGGGCGGAGGCCAATCTTGCCAAGGGGCTCGCCGAGGACCTGCGGGGGCGGCTCACCGCTCTGGAGAGCCGCACGAAGGGGGCCGAAGCTGCGGCGCGGACGGAGGCCGAACGGACGCGCACGCAGCTTATGGCCACATACCGCGAGCTGGGTGCGCGGACCGGTGACTTCGTGGTGCCGGAGCGAGAGGCCGGACTTCGCTGCTTGAAATGGGTGCAAGAGGAGCTGCAGGAGCTCCCCACCGTCTTGGCTGGGTTAATGTCGTTCGCCTCCCTGGTTACCTGCGAGGGGGCAGTGAACGCACTCTCTCGCGAAGGGTGCCGGCACTATGAGGCCTTCGACCAGGCAGATGAAGATTTTGGGCGAGACATCTATAAGGTCGAAGACCCCGTGGTGAAGGAGTCCGCCGGCGCTCTCTATGATCGGATGTGGGGTCTGTATGGCGGTGAAGTGGTCAGGGAGCGGGCCGAGGCTGCGAGGGCTCAGGTAACGTTGTCGTTTGTTTGGCGTTTGCTGGATGTGGTCTGTGCGTGTGTTTGCTGACTTTTTGTATGTTTTGTTTTAGGCGGAGCGAGGCGAGCGGGTGGACGATTTCGGAGCACTGAACGACGCCCTGCCTGACTCGGAGCCGGCCCCGGAGACTACGGGAGACGCACCAGGCGCCCCCACTTCTGCTGCGACAGTTGAAGACCTGCCCATGAAGGTGGCCGAAGGCGCTCCCGATGCCCTCGCGGCAGCCGCGCCGACCGTCGAAGAGCCGACGGCAGAGGCGGTGGGAGGAAAGGCGGGAGCGGCGGCGGAGGCAACGGCGGAGGCGCCCGCCGCGTCAGGGCCCTCGCAGGTGGCATAGCGGTTGTCTAGGGTTAGGAAATTTTGGATGTTTGTACTGAACTTTGGTTGCTGCGCAGGTTCAAGATTTTGGGCCTGCGCACGCAACCACTGCTACTGAGTTTTTGGCGGCCTCGACCGCGGAAGATGGTAATCAATATAGTGGGTCTGCATCTGAGTTTTTTGACTTTGCTGACTCCGGGAGCTCGGTTGAGTGGACTGAGGAGTCGTCGGAGGAGAATTTGGATTATTTTACGGCCTTGGACGTGGCTGCGGCGGAGGCCGCGCCACACGCCGCGGACGCGTCGGACGCGCCAGGCCCTAGCGCCGGGCGCCGTCGACGAAGGGCGGTTGCAAAACGTAGGGTTAGCGCGGAGGAGCGGGCTTTGCTTCGTGTGAGTGGGGCCGGTCGGCAGGAACTGTTGTCTCTGCCGACCGCCGAGGGTGTAGGTGAGGGGGAACTGCGAAGGCTTTTTGCGGGTGAGGAGCTCAGGATAATGTTATTTAATTATAGGGAGATGGGAATTATTCCTAAAGTTGAACCGATGTAGAGTGTGGTGTCCTCGCTTGTGTATGTAGAGTCTTGTATGGTGGAATTGTGTGCCCTCGCGTGCATGTGTGTGAAGGCATTTTGTGCTGACTGATTCGTTCGGCTGCGCTGTACTTGGTTGATTATAATTGGTCTTGGCGTGAATGGTTCGATGTTGTCGTTTCGGCCGTTGTTGTGCTAGTCCACGTGTACCCTTAAGTGTCTTCTGCACCGATAGTCTTCGGTTTTTTCGTACTTGCTGTGTTAAACCGGTTGCGCCCTTGGGCGACTTCGGCGCGGATAGTCTTCGCGGTAGGCTTAGATTTTTTCCCGGCTGCACCCTTAGGCGACTTTTGCACGGATAGTCTTCGCGATAGACCTCGATTTTTCTTCGCACTTGTTGTGCTAATCCGGCTGCACCCGTAGGCGACTTCCGCACGGATAGTCTTCGCGATAGACTTCGATTTTTTCCGCACTTGTTGTGCTAATCCGGCTGCACCCGTAGGCGACTTCCGCACGGATAGTCTTCGCGATAGACTTAGATTTTTTCCCGGCTGCACCCTTAGGCGACTTTTGCACGGATAGTCTTCGCGATAGACCTCGATTTTTCTTTGCACTTGTTGTGCTAATCCGGCTGCACCCTTAGGCGACTTCGGCACGGATAGTCTTCGCGATAGACTTCGATTTTTTCCGCACTTGTTGTGCTAATCCGGCTGCACCCGTAGGCGACTTCCGCACGGATAGTCTTCGCGATAGACTTAAATTTTTTCCGCACTTGTTGTGCTAATCCGGCTGCACCCTTAGGCGACTTCTGCGCGGATTTGTCGCACGCGAGGGTAGCTAGCGCTTAGCCTCGCGGTGACCTCGTGGTGGTCGAATGTCGAAGACCGTCAATACGGTCTTTTTCGACGCATGTCTTTTTGCGGGGGATTTTTTACGCATCTATTACATGGCTCCGCCTCGTTAAAAACCTCACCCCCCGGGAGGAAAAGAGTGCGGGCCGGTGCAACATTGTTTTTGCAAATTACAAGGGCGAAGACAGCCCTGAAGAATCAAACAAAAAATTTGCGGAGGTTGTCAATGTTCCAGGAATGCTCCAGGTCCTCGCCGGTTTGTGTTGTGAGCCTGTATGCGCTGGGGGAGGCCTTCGTCTTGACGATGAAAGGGCCCTCCCACCTGGGCTCCAGCTTGCCCCTTGACTCCGTCCGAGCTGTCCGAATGAGCACGAGGTCCCCCTCGCTGAACTCCCTCGGGGTGACTGAGTGGTCGCGCCATGCTTTGGTCTGGGCTTGATACTTGTTCAGAGCTTGTAGGGCGAAGACACGGTCTCCGTCGATGAGATCCTTTGAAGTCGGCTCGTCCACATCTGGGACGGCTGACGGGACCGTTCGCGGGGACCCGTGCTTTATTTCCTGCGGGGTCATGGCCTCCGATCCGTATAACAGACGGAAAGGAGTGAACCCGGTCGCCCTGCACTCAGTCGTGTTTAGTGCCCAGACTGCCTCAGGTAAGAAATCGCTCCATTTGCCCTTTTTTTCATCGAGGAGCATTTTTTTGATAGCTGTGAAGATTTTTCCGTTGGCGCGCTCCACGACCCCGTTGGACTGCGGATGGTAGACTGAGGCGAAGGCAAGCTTGGTGCCAATGGAGAAACAGAAATCCTTGAAGTCTTGGTTATCAAACTGTTTGCCGTTGTCGACCGTTAACTCGGACGGTACTCCGAAGCGGCAAACGATGTTCTGCCAGAAGAATTTCTGGGCAGTCTTCGATGTTATTGTGGAGACAGCCCGTGCCTCGATCCATTTGGTGAAGTACTCGACCGCGACGAAGGCGAACTTGAGGTTCCCCTGAGCGGTGGGCAGGGGTCCAACAATGTCGAGACCCCAGCGCTGGAGAGGCCATGTGTGGGCGATCAGCTTTGTGTACTGCGAAGGGCCGCCTGGTCGAGGAGAGAACTTCTGGCAGGCTTCGCAGGACCGAGTGACCCGATTCGCGGCGCAAATCATTGCTGGCCAGTAGAAACCCTGGCGGATCACCTTAGCAGCTAGGGCCCTTGGGCCCGCGTGCGAGCCGCACGTGCCACTGTGGACTTCACGTAGGATCTGCATGCCTTCGGCCTCGGTGACGCACTTAAGCATTGGTTGGCTGACTCCTTTTTTGTATAGCTGGCCTTCAATCAGAGCGAAGTCCCGGCTTCGATGTCTGAGGCGCTTGGCCTCACTGACGTCAGCCGGGTGATAATACCCCTGCAGGAACAGGGTAATGGGTGCTCGCCAGTCTTCGGTCATGATGAGGTTGACTGTACGGTGGCCCTCGATGTCGTTGGTTATATGGAGCCCTTCGGGGCTCCGGACTGCTGGCGTGCCGATGACGTGGAAGAACACGTCGGAGGGCAGAGTTTCGCCCCTGGCCGCGGCCTTGGCCAACGCGTCGGCCTCCTCATTCTTGGCCCGGTCCACATGCTGCACGGTGAACCCCTTGAACTGTCTTTCAAGACTTCGGATGGCCGCGAGGTACTGCATGAGCGCGGGGTCCTTGGCTGCATAGTCTTTGTCGACCTGGCCGGCAACTACCTTGGAGTCTGTTTTGATGATGCAAGTGGTGACTCCGAGGGCCCTCAGCTTGCGGAGGCCGAGGATGACTGCTTCGTACTCTGCTATATTATTTGTGCACCTGTCGGATTCCAGATTGAAGCGGAGTCGTGCTGCATATCTGTGCTTGACTCCGACTGGTGATGTTATGATTGCAGCGACGCCTGCCCCCGCATGGCACCATGCGCCATCGCAATGGATCGTCCAGACCTTCTCTGTGGTCGGGCCCGGCTGTGTTGCTGGCCCGGTCCAGTCGACGACGAAGTCTGCCAGGACTTGTGATTTGATGGCTGTCCTGGGCTCGAAACTGATGTGGTAGCCGGAGAGTTCGGCTGCCCACTTGGCGATCCTTACCGATGCCTCCGGGTTTCTAAACAGTTCGCCGAGCCCCCTATCTGAGGTGACACGGACCTTGAATGCTTCAAAATAATGGCGCAGCTTGCGCGAGGACATAACGACTGCGTAGGCGATCTTCTCCAGCTCTGTCATGTTGCATTTGGACGGAGTCAGGACCTCGGAGACGTAATAAACAGGGCACTGTCTGACAGCGCCTTCGACTGTCTGCTCCTGCATTAGTGCCGCGCTGACCGCGTGCGGCGAAGCCGCGACATAGAGCAATAAGGGGAGCGAGGAGTCGGGGCTCGTGAGGGTGGCCAGCTCTGTTAAGTACTGCTTTAATGAGGCGAAGGCCGCTGCTTGCTCCGGCCCCCAAGCGAAGTCTTTTGCGCCGCGGAGAGTTTTGAGGAAAGGAAGACTTCGCTCGGCCGACCTGGAAATGAATCTGTTGAGAGCAGCCAATCTGCCTGTCAGACGCTGGACATCCCTGGTGGACTGTGGAGGCGACATGTCGATGATGGCCTGGATCTTGGTTGGGTTGGCCTCGATGCCGCGGTGTGACACCAGGTAGCCCAATATCTTGCCCTGGCGAACACCGAAAACGCACTTTTCCGGGTTTAAGCGGAGTCGTGCGTCTCGCATGTTTGCGAATGTCTCGGCCAGGTCGGCGAGGTGGTCCTCCTTATTTTTGCTGGCGACGACGATGTCGTCCACATATGTAAATATATTTCTGCCGACCTGGCCCTCGAGTACTGTTTTGGTGAGTCTGGAGAATGTGGACCCGGCGTTCTTGAGACCCTCCGGCATTCTGATGAAGCAATAGGTGCCGAAGGGTGTTATGAAACTGGTGCTGGCCTTGTCTTCCTCCTTCATGTATATCTGGTGATAGCCGGAGAAGCAGTCGAGGAGAGACATGACCTCGCAGCCGGCCGCGCTATCGACTATTTTGTCGATCCGCGGCAACGGGAAATTGTCTTTTGGGCAGGCCTTATTGAGACTGGTGAAGTCTATGCACATTCGCCATTTCCCGCTTTTTTTCTGCACCATTACAACATTGGAGAGCCATGTGGGATAAGCCACTGGCTCAATAAATTTAGCCTCTAGGAGGCGGTGCACCTCCGCCTTGGCGGCCTCTGTCTTTTCATCGGACATTTTGCGAAGCTTTTGCTTTCTTGGTCGCACCGAGGGATCGATCCCCAGACCGTGCTCGATTATGGATCGGCTGACTCCGACCAGGTCGAGGGCGGACCAGGCGAAGACATCTTTATTTTTGGCCAGGCAGCAGAGAAGCTTCTCTTCTTCATGCGGGGTAAGGTCTTCGCTGATGGTGACTGTCTGCTTGGGCGTGGCCTGATCGAGGGGGACAGTCTTGGTCCCATCCTGACTCTGCAACTGAGCCTTGGCGTGCTGCTTGTCAGTGGGGCTGGCGAGCGCAGGGACCTCGCACTGTGTCGTGAGACAGTGCACGTTCCTCTGACCAGGCACGAAGTCCCGCTCTATGTTGCGCGCAGCTTGCTGGTTACCGCGGACCGTAATTACGCCCAGAGGGCCTGGTATCTTCATGCACAAATACAGTCCGTGGATGGCAGCTTCAAACTTATTGATGGAGCCCCGACCCATGATGGCGTTGTATGGATATACCATATCCACGATGTCAAAAGTCACTTGCTCGCTTCGGGCATTGGGTGCTACACCGAAGGAGAGGGGCAACTCTATTTTGCCGACGGGGAAGGTGCCCTTGCCGCCGAAGCCATACAACGGGTTGTCCGAAGGCTTGAGCAGGCTGTGGCTGATGCCCATGCGGTCGAAGGCATGGAGGAAGATGATGTCCGCCTGGCTGCCGTTGTCGACGAGGACCTTGTGCAGGTCCCAGCCTGCCACGCTGCAATTGATGACCATGGCATCGCAGTGGGGGGCACTGCGCAAGTCGACGTCCCGTGCGTCGAAGGTGAGCGGTATGTGGGACCACTTCGTCTGCACAACTGGGCCCGTGACAGCGACATGGTTTACGCTGCGGTAGTGGTCCCGCTTCTGCCGCTTGGTGTCGAAGTCGGTGCTGGACCCCCCAGTTATCATATGAATGACTCCGCGATAAGGTTGATCAGCGAAGTCTTCCTGTTTTGGGGCGTGGGGGATGTTTTGTTGTTGCTGGTGTGGTGGTGGAGGCGGAGGATGTACGATTTGTACTTCCTGATGATGTTGGTAAGCGTGGTGCGGTGGATGCGGGGCGGGAGCGTGGATATATGGTGGAGGGGGTGGCTGGTAATTATGCGCGACAATTCTGGGGTTGTCGGCTGGCTGCGCCCTCGCCATTCTGTCTCTGGTGGCCTTTACTTCGGGGCAATCTTTAGTTTGGTGGGCGCAGTCTTCGCCATGGAAAAGGCAGTAAAACCGGCGCGGCGGAGGGAGTGGCTGCGCGCGCCCTCGGCCCCTGCCGCGAGTTCCACTTCCGCGGCCCTGGGGGGGATATTCTTGGCGACGAAGGGGGTCAGCGGCCGGCTGCTGGTTGGCGATGTTGTGCACTTGCTGCTGACCGCGGCCATCCCGACCGGAGTCTGGCTGCGGAGTCCTTGTCCACGTGCGGCTGGACTGCGGAGCATCTTTTGGCTTCCGCTGGGACTCAATCTTGCGCTGGTGGAGCTCCTCGGACCTGGCGTACTTTTCAAACAGCTGGTATAACTCTTGGAGGTTCTTGGGCGGGTCCCTGATGCAATGGCTGTACAGGACGCCAGCGCGAAGACCACTGATAGCATAGTGGATGGCAATCTGGTCATCGACGGAGGGTAGCTGTGACTTGAGGGTCAGGAATTTGCGGTAATATTCCCTCAGGGTCTCCTTCTCTAGCTGCTTGCAGAGCGAGAGCTCGGCCAGGGCGTCGGTGTCCGGGCGGTACCCCTGGAAGTTGAGGAGGAACTTGTCCCGGAGACTTCTCCAGGAATCGATGGACAACGGGGGCAACCTGGTGAACCAGGTGAGCGCGGGGCCCTCGAGGGCGATGATGAAGGACTTCGCCATTGTGGCGTCGTCCCCTCCGGACGATGCGACGGCGACCTGGTAACTCATTATGTATTGAGCCGGGTCGGTGCTGCCGTTGTACTTGGGGTAGGTCCCAGCCCGGAAGTTAGCTGGCCACGGCGTCACTTGCAGGTGAGGCGCCAGGGGGCTTCGCTCATCGAGATAGTTGACCCCTTGGAATGGCGCGGCGTGCTGGAAAGTGAAGTCGCGCTGGGGGAAACGCGGGTCCTCTGGTTGTGCGCGGTGTTGCAGGGGTGGCCCATGCTGCAGGCCGGGGTGGCCCTCGCGCGTGTCTTCGTTTTGTGCGCGCTGCTGGAGGGATGATTCGTGCCGCGGGCTGAGGTGGCCTTCGCGCTGCATCAGCGCGATCTCCCGCTCGAGTTCCTGGGCCTTGAGTTCTTCGTCGCGGATCATCTGCCGCACTTTGGCGAGTGCGGACACACGCTGGCGCTTGGCCTCCAGTATCTCCTTCTGCCTCTGGAGGTTGCGGTTCTTGAGGCGCAGGGCGCGCAGCTGTAGTTGTTCCTCTGCCGAGATGCCGAGGACCTCACCGTCCTCGGCGAGGTCCGCGCCCTCCGGTTGTGCGAAGCCTGAGGGAGGTGCGAAGCCTGGGGGAGGTGCGAAGCCTGAGGGTTGTCCCTCGGGGTTGCAGGTGCGGAGGGTGTCGTCTTCGGTGGCCTCTTGGTGGGTGGATTGGGTGAGGGCGAGGGCCTTGCCCTTTCTGGCGGCGAGCAGTGCTGCCTTCGCAGCCTCGTCAGCCTTCGGGTTAGCTCTCTTGGGTGCCATCGCGGGTGGTTGTCTCGTAGCACGAACGGTGGGCGCCGAATGTTGGCGCTGTCTTTCGACGGCAAGGAGAACCAACACAGGTGGATGGAGATGGCAACAGGGCACTCGCGCGTGATGGCAAAAGCTCTGTTAATCCGGCCTCTCACGGGCACTGTGCGGGGGTATTTATAGGTATCCGAGTGCACGGCGCCTTGCGCTAAGGACGCATGTGCCCTCAGGTACCTAGTTTATCCCCAGAATATTCCTATAAAGCGGGGTTACAAGTTGTAATTACATGTACGCCTTTACAAATTAGGCCCGTAACACGACCGCGGCCACGCAGGGCCTGTTACAATGGGCCCGACCTCATGTGGGCCTCGGAGCCGACCGAGGCCGTGCCGTAGGGAGGCGTTGCCGCAGGCCTTCGTCTGGAGCCGAATCGAGCGAAGGGTCTCCATGTTGTCCCTGGCGTCGATCAAGCGAAGGGTGTCCCTGCCTGCTTTGCTTGTCGGAGCGGGGGCTAAGCTGTGGAGACTTCGGGCGAAGGGTGGCGTTTCTGCCTTCGCTCCAACAGAAGCTCATGCTCATATTCAGAAGCATAGGTATGCCAATCTATAAAATTGGATGTCATGGTTTAGCAAGCTAAGGGAGAAGGTGAAGGAGCAACAAGAGAAGGTGATCAAGTTTCTTTGCAATTATTTTGATATAGATATTATACTGCACTGTACCATTGGTAATCTTTGTATACAAGCAGTTTTGTACTATTGATGAAGGAATCGTTTGCAACAAGGTGTCAACAGGGTCGAATTTGCCTAATTTGGGCGCCGCCTGGGTCGGTCTATGGATCTGCGCAGCCACCGAACGTCGCTTCATCGAGCACGCCACATGCGTTCTTCAAGAGCTACATCCGCTCGATCTTCTCAAACAATGTCGTGGTTTAGTTATTTCCCTCCTTTTTATTTACACAGAAGGCTTTTGTTTGTGCTAGAGAGTGATAGACAAGGTCGATAATTGTATGGTTTAATTTCTTTCCATTTTTTATCCAAGATTTTTTTTACTTGGGAAATTATGGTGAACTTTCGGCTTGGTGCAATCGCAAGTTCAAACTGGCATATCTCTGAACACCTTGGGCTCTCTAGGCTATGAGATGGATCATGGATGGAGACGGTGAATAGCAGTGTGTCATTCTAAACTAGGTGATCAGCCGAAAAGATCCCATGGATAACCATTAACGATTATATGGTAAGTAATTAGCAATTCAGCTTGTCTGCATTTATTTTTTTTCCAACGAAACTAATCACACATTGGATTAGCTTGATCAAACGAGAGGTACTGTCATATCCAGCCAGGTTGTTCCTAATTTAATAGAGGGAGGGAACCAACAAAGGCACTCCATGGGGGAATGGTTGTGGCCAGATTTGTTAATGGTGTTGCGGCTGCAAGCGTCGTGTGGCATCTGTCGCGACCAAGCATTACGAGACAGTCTCCTCCAGCGCTTTGCACTGCTCCTATCAAGTACCCTGTTTTGTTTAACTTGACTTTGGGTACCATAGCACTCTAGAGTTTCAGTTCGTGTGTTAGACCTTTCAAATATTCTCTCTCTATTCATAAGAATGATTGATGAGGTTGGTGCCAATTTTCATCCTTCAAGAGTTTTAGTAAGTGAAGAAGGTACCATAATGTATGAGATATAAGGTTATTTGATATACTATGCTACTCCCTGTTTTAGTGCTCAATAACACTAGGACAGTCAAGTGAGCTGGAGAAATTGGTTGTCTCAAGGTATTTCATTTCAGGCCTAAAATTGGTGTATGCATATGATGAATGAAATCTACATGAGCATTTCATTCATCATCTTTGCTACTCCATAAGGTATCTTCATCTATTAACTAACAGCCTCTCATAATTATATCTACACTTGTTGTATGCTGCACCCAATGGATTCGTTGCTATACACTCTAGTCCAAAGGCTTCTACCAATCCTCCAAACATAAGCTTGACGGCGGAAGGTGGAAGCGTGTTTCCTGGCAATGATCCAATAATTACCATTACAGACACTGTATCTGTAAGATACAACTGTCACTCTACTCTATTTGGTTATATCGCTATCCATGTAGATGGTTTTGTTAATTTGCAACTACCTCTCTCTCTCTCAGAATCCCATGGCATATTGCTTGGTTGCTATGAAGAGTGAAGATGTTAACTTAATATGGGGTAAGCGCTTCTGCATTCAAACTCTTCAACCTTGTGTTTCAACTAAACTCTTGAACATTCTTACCTTGGCTGGTCATTTTATATGCAGAGAATTTTATGTCTGGGCTGAAGGTCGTGTTTGATCAAGAGAAGAAGGTCTTGGGCTGGAAAAACTTTGATTGTAAGCACCATCATATCCATCTAGACGTTTTTTACAGATTAAATTTACAAGAGCTTCAAACTAGAGCAATGTCGTTACATGTTGTGGCTGCTGACATGCCATGCCAGGTTACAGCATGGGCAACTCAAGAAGCAACCTTCCAGTGAACCCGAATCCTTCTGGTGTTCCTCCTAGACCTTCCTTGGGACCAAACAGCTACACTCCTGAAGCTACCAAGGGCGCCTCGCAGAATGGCACCCAAGTCAATGTCTTGCAACCTTCTGCAAGTTTTTCGCCGAAGCTACATTGCAACAGAAACGTCCTCGTCGCTGCTGCTCTGTTGTTCCTCCTAATCCTTTGATCACCTCAACTCCCCATGACAATCTTTTCAAAAACCAAATCAACAGATATGATATATTTTAGTTAAAACTTGGTTTACCCTGTATTGAGTTACGTATAGTGCGATAGTATCACATTCTTTTGGCTTGTGTCTACAGTTCCAGTAGGAGTTAGGATAGAACACGGGATGAGTCCATATCCTTTTTTGCACGTTCATAATGTACCTGGTGGGTGTACTGTGTACATATTAGATATAACTTCAGGATGTATTGATTTTATAGGATAATTGAATAATGATGCTCGCATACACAGATATATTAAAGGCCACACCAATTGTTGGCTATTACACATAAATCATCAAAAGTTTAGCACAAAAGTTGACACTTGCTTAAGTTGCCCTTTCTTGCTCTTAATTTATTTACTTTACGGAGTTCATATGAATGGGTATGTTGATGAGGATGGCTAGAAATTTCATTGCATTGGTAAACGAAGTGATATGAAGCAACCATATCTAGGAATACATGATCATCTTGTTGCGGGTGACTTGACGATCTCAGTGAAATCGTAGCGACGCACGGGCACCTAACTATCATATTAATGTTTGTCGTTTTGTATCTATATTTTATACTAACTTTAACTTCCGTCGCAACGCACGGGCACCCACCTAGTATATATATATATATATATATATATATATATATATATATATATATATATATATATATATGTGTGTGTGTGTGTGTGTGTGTGTGAACTAGTATTATACAGATCGGGTTTGCGGTGCGGCACTTGCGTTTCGGGTACGGACCCGCAAAAAGAGCTCCGTCAGTTCCTCTACCTCCTCTGTAGGAGCACACTTGTTTCGGAAAGGAACGCAGATTCACGCCACGCCGCCGCCTCAATTATATGGCGCCGGCGTTCTCGGCACAGGTCCCCGCGCTCCGACGGGGAGCACTGCGCGTGCGGTGGGTCACGGCTGCGCTGTTCTCATCGGGGATTCTCGCCGGCAACAAGCCGATTCTGGTAAGGGCTGAGCCTTTGTTTCTTTTCCCCGGTCACAGAGAGAGATCTCTGCGGCGGGTGTGAACGACATGGGGGTTCTCGCAGGTGCGTGACTTCGTGAGGTCAGCGTTGTACGACCCCAACCATGGCTACTTCTCCAAGCGGGCGGGGCCGGTGGGCGTTCTTGACGCCAGCATCCGCTTCAACCAGCTCGAGGGTGGTCTCCTAAATCTCCTACGCGTTGCACATTTCCTAAGTTCTTATCGCATTGCCTCCTCCAATGGGAAGTTTAGTGTGTGTTCCGGCATTGCGGGGATGGGAAGGTACTTGTTCTTTGTTTCTTCGTCGTGCTGGCATTTCAACGAACAGGTCTCACATTTGGGACGTGTGGTAATGGATAACTCCTTGCCGATTGTCTGATGCTGGTTCCGTGTCGTGCTGTGTGTTGATATGCTGGGCATTTGGTGAAGATGTGAAAAGCGTGCTCGTTTTTCCTTTTTAACTTTGACCTAAAATTCATTTGCTTCAATACCATATTACCATGTAGGGAGGAGTGCATATATACAGCACCTTGATAAGCTGTATAAGAAGCATGATATCGCTTGGTTTACTCCCGTGGAGCTCTTTAAGGTGCCTTCTCTGCTTTAGCGGTTGAAGAGAATGAGGTTCTTTCAGTTTGGTCACTGATGCACCGTTTTCCCTCTATGGTGCAGCCATGGTATGCCTACGCAATAGCAGCATCGATTCTGCGTACAGCAAATCTTTCAGTCCCATTGAAGGTGTGGTCTCAAGATTTCTTGTCACATCATGCTACTCTTCAACCCCACATATGAAGTTCCGGATTTGCTTTCCTCAGATTTCATGAATATCTAAGAGTATGCTTCATCCATTTTTGCTTATGAATTGGATTCTCGTACTGATCAGATATACGAGATTGGTGGTGGCTCTGGAACATGCGCAAAGTGCATACTTGATTATATGATGCTGAATGCGCCACCAAAAGTCTACAATGATATGAAATACATGTAAGCATATGTATCTTCATTTCTTGATTCAATATCAGAAATTCAGAATAATATAGGGTTCAAGCATTCCATATAAAGATAGATATTACTGGCAGTGGTTACTCCTTGTGCTGCCATGCTTTTGCCGTTCTAGCATTTTGTGCCATGTGGCATGTGCTCTTTATGCTTTGACCTTACCTTTATCTTCATTTGCTAGCTCAGTAGAGATTAGCTCCTCTCTTGCTGAGAAGCAATTGGAAACTGTTGGTGAAGTGCAAAGCCATTTGTCAAAGTTCACGGTGGAGCACCGGGATGCAATTATCAGACCTGGATGGGGTAAGCTATTCCCCATGGCTGTGTAGGGCAACCTATCTTTACATGATTTATATAAGTCGTCTTTTTCTATTGTGCAGGCCGCACAGATCCTCATCCATGTTGGGTGCTTATGCTTGAGGTATGTTCTGCTGGGACTTCTCAGTTTGTTCTTGTGTTTTATGTGTATACCAAAGAAGCACAATGATATCATCATGCACCTTCACCCATTATGAACTGAGGTATAGGTGTCCAGTTTAATCATTGTATCTAGAAGCATTAAAGTCTTGCATGCTGCGGCATACAAAATACTATGCTGCAAAAGAACACATGTACTTGCTTCAAAATTTATCTGAGTGTAAGTGTGCCATTTCACTCCATGTATGAACTTCGTAAAATTAATTTTGGTCTGTAGTAATATTCTGATCACAAAACAATACGAAACTAGTAGCTGTAAAAATCATAGCAAACAAAACCTCCTTGGCATCCATTTTTGCTCATTATGTTACGAAGTAAGCAATGCATCTAAAGGAAGATCCACAGTGATGCCTACAACAGTAACTATCTTTCCATGGAATATCAGGTACTTGACAATCTACCACATGACCTTGTCTATTCACCAGATCAGGTCTCTCCATGGATGGAAGTGTGGATTGAAAAAGTAAAAGGCAGGTTTGTGACTTTTGTGTTTTCAGAACATTTGCTGTGCACTACCACAGTTGAAGATCATCTATGTTTGCTCTCGTGTTCTTTGTTCATGTGGGGGTTTCAGCTGAGACATTAGAAAATTCTAGACTTGAATAAATGTGATGAAAGAAGCAGACATATACCACACAATACACATATTTGGCAGGATCCTTTTATCAAACCATTTAACCATCCCTCCGTTGCTACTAGCCTATGGTTGATGGTTGTGCATGGTGATTGCAAACCATGTTTCATTTTTAACAGAAAAAACCAGGGGAAGTTCTTTCTTCTTTGAGAGGTGCTGCATGGAAGGTTGTATGTTGACATGTTGTTATACAGTGTCCTCATGCCATGCTTGTAATTTGTGTTGCAAAGTTCACAGTTTAGTTATAGTATCATTGAAGTGCTGCCTCTTTTTTCCTTTATGTAGAGCATATTTGTCATTGTTGTGCTTAGGGCTATTTTTAACTGAACTGTTGCATGTATATCTGTAACTTGGTATTATTAATGATTGAAGTCTTTTCTGCTATTAGAAAATTATATAGTTACTCATCTTTAATTTCACATGTATATCTGTTCTGTGTGCCTTTTTTTTCTGAAGAAAGTTCACAAGCCTCCGAAGTCTATAAGCCATTACAAGACCCATTGATTTCTCGCTGTGTTGATATTATTGGCATGAATGAAGACAAAGCTTCTGTCAGTGAAAAACTAGCATTTGCTGCAAAAGGAGTTCTATCAAAAGTATTCCCAAAGCCTCGTAGAGCTTGGTTGCCCACCGGCTGCTTGGTATGGCTTTCCAAAACTTTAGCTTTGCGAGGTTAGATCTTTATGGATGTTCTGGGACTTAAACTATTTGTGATCTACAATTCCTTTCGCAGAAACTAATGGATACTCTACATCAAGCTTTACCGAGCATGTCCCTTATTGCTTCAGACTTCAGCTATCTTCCAGACGTTAGCATACCTGGTGACAGGGCTCCATTGGTTTCATCAAAGGTGAGTATCCTGGCAGACTGCGATTTTATTAAGCATGCAAAGCTTTTTTTTTTAACTACTACATTTCTCCTACTAGGCTGCGAAGGCTACTTATTATTGATTGCGAGTTTTGCTGCGTGCAGTTACCAATTTATTCACCGTTGAGGATCATGAGCTTTGCTTCTGATTATCTCACTTATCTTGTTTTGTTTGCCATTGTAGAAGGATGGGAAGACATCAGATCATCGCAACTACTTTGATGCTCAGGTAAACATATAGCCATTTTTCTTTTATTCGCGTATTTAGATCATGTGTCCACATGCCATGCTCAGCCAATTTATCGACTTTAGCTGTCCAAGACCACCGCAAGGATGGCTTTTCAAAAGCACTTCTTTTTTCATATTTGTGTGTATCACTCCTTTGCCTTGCAATACTTGTCCACAGCTCACCATGCGCAGACCATTTCATGAAGTGAAATGACCACTCATAAATGTAATCATGTACAATTATATGGGAGCATTTAATTAGTGGCAGGTAGTGGAAATACTACGGTAAGTGCACCCTTGATATCCTCAATGGACAGGGATTGTGGATAGTTTTCTCCCAAGATCCTAAACAAATACTGTATGATGGAGGTAGTAGTCAGAGCTTTCTGGGCTATAACAGTGAAACATTACTAAAATAGAACCAGTAAAAAGTTTCTGTATTCTGCAGCACACGACATAATAAACCAAGCAGTAGCAAATTAAGAATAAGCCACCAGATGGAGGGGCTGGGGGAGTTACCATTGTACCATGCTAGAGCATAGTTAATAATACAACCAAACCAATTGCTGGCTATACATACTATCTATGGTGCTGTTTGGTACACATAATTGTAACGTGATGGGTAACAGATAGCGTTAAATCATATTTATTTTTAAGTCAAACCGTAATTAGATACCACACTGAAAACAGATATCGGCATATTCGAACTTTTTACCGCTGTCACTCGAGTGTGAATCATTACTGTGACCATTTACGTTACAGTTCGTGAACCAAACAGCACCTATAGTTCATCTACCAACCCATTCTATCGTATAGTAGCTGGCTATTCATCATGTATATGAGCCAATAAACCTGGTTGCATGCCCCCAAGGTGATGCAGTTATTTACTTCCCAACAGCTTTGTCGCGTCCGTTCTGTTATTGCATTGCATCACCTGTTTGTATTTACTGGGCTTGGCAGGGTGACGCGGACATCTTCTTCCCAACCGACTTCCGGCTCCTGGAGCAGATCGACCATAACTGCGCTGGCTTCTCAAAGGAGCAGAAGAATCCCGGCGCATTCAAACCCGTGAAGAAGAGGAGAACGATCATAGTGAGTCCTCGGTTCTCGCCCTCTCTTCTCTGGCTGCATGCCTGCAGCGTATTGGACTAAAACTAACTGATGTGTCGGCCATCGTGCAAATCCAGCTTGATACTGCAGCCTTCATGGAGGAGTTTGGCATGCCGCTGAAGACGAGGACCAAAGACGGGTATAATCCGCTTCTCGACGATTTCAAGAACACAAAGTTCTATCTCAGCGTCCCTACACACAACGTTCCTACCCACAGCAGGAGGAACTAGTCTCCTTTCCTTTTGCTGATGCGTCTGTTCGCTGGCCACGAGTCAGGAAAAGACGTCTGCCAGGCTAGAATCGGTCTGTCATTTTGAGTAGTCTGAATTTGCAAGTTTTCTTACCTTAAGGTGTTGAAAATTTTATAGTTTCTCTTTTTTGTAGAACAAAGTTTTTATATCATTTTTGGCATTGATGCATGGGTAATAAAAGGTGGAAGAAGACTGACTAACAAGGAGTCAAACCAAATGAACGGTAAAAAAAATTACAGGCTGCGCATTCCACACGTATAACGAAAGAAAATGTTCAGTGGATACAAAAGGGTATATTCTTTGCGATTAATCTTTTAGTTGCCAATACAGCTGCCGCCCCATACTCCAGGGAATTACATTATCTTCTAACAAAAAAAAAGAATGGTTACATCGAATGGCTCCAATATACAGCTTCTCACCATGCTATCAGCAAAACCGGGCAAACAAAAAATGTATATATATAAAGGCATGTTTGGATGTCGGGGATTTGGAACAGATTGGTTAAGATTTAGTTCAAATTTGAACTAAATATCTTGTGCTGCTAGAGCAACCCCCTTTGATCTAAACAGGCCTTAAATGGAAGAAATATCCGGTATACTAGGAGCTCTATTTTCATTACAGAAGCTTGCTGGTTCGCCGCTTTGGCCCACCTGGGAAGAGCTTCATTATCCAGCCAAGCACCCGTTCAACAACCTGAGCCATATTCCGTGTCAAACGTCTACAAATAACGTTTTCAAGGGGATATGAACTTAACGTGCACATGTAAAGTTCATGTAAAGTTCGGATAACTATTAGGGCTTTTTGGGAGCAAAGATACCGGAGGTGATTGTAGGGGCTAAAATTCCCTTGCTATTCAAAATTAAATAGCAATGAGGATTTTAGCCTCTCTAATCTTCTATGGTCCTTGCTCCCAAACAAGCCCCTAGTTCTAGTTTGAAAACTCAAATCCTCTCCGGGATTAAAGGGGATTGATAGAGAAATTATTTGAGTTTCCAAAGTAGCTTTTATTCAAGCTAAAACACCGCAACCATACTTGGGAACACAACATGACAGCACAAAAAATTAACATCAAGGATTATGTGGTAGGATCAACTACCAAATTCCAACTAAATACTTGGTGAAGGACACTTACCTCGTCTCCTTCATCCGCATACATTGTTGCCTCGTTGATGGGGCGTGTGTCAATTGGTTTCGCCAGGGCATTCTCGTTAGCCATCCTTTGAGAAGTCAATAGTTCAAGCCTCTGTGTCTGAACCTCCAGCTTTTGTGTTAGGTCCTTGTTCAATTCCTACAGGATAAAAGTAAATAGCATTAGTAGATGTACAATTACAGAAGTAACACAAGGCTTGCTTGACGTGTTGAACTGCAAACAAATTTTCCAATAGATAGAAGCATTTGATAAAACAGAACCATGGCTTAACTATGTCATGAAACAGGCATCTGACCTCTAGATGCTGCGTGAGACTAAGAGATAGCCAATACCTTCAGCTTGGAGCAGTTAGATGACTCAATTCTCAGTGCTCGCAGCAGTTCTTCTCTCTCCACTGCTAACTGCAAATTCAAAAAAAAAACGTTAACATAACCACAGTAGCTTTTACAGCAGAAAGTAGGTTAGTAGAGAAATTCTGGCTGGTCTGGTCTAAGGAGAATTCCACATTTATGACAACAAAAAGAGATTACCTCTGACATCAAAGAATTGATGTTGTCAATCATTCTAAGCTGATCATCTGGAATGCTAGATGAGACCTGTTCCGTTGAAGGAAAATCAGACACAATGTTGGAACGCAAAACAGATGTTCCAGCGTCTTCCAATATGTCAACAGTGCTGGTCAGTGTCTCTGAAGAGCTGATTTCCCCAGTATCTAAATAAAAAACGAATTTGAGGTCAGCCAGAAAAATATAGTTGATGTGTGTAGATATAGATAAACAAATAGAGAACTTAGTATCCACACCTAAATCTTCTGTCACGGTTGATGCATCTCTTTTATCAACTGAAGGTTTCTCTACAGTAGTTGCCCTCTCATTCACAGGAATGTTACTCAATTTAGAATATAGGAGCTTCTTTTCTGTCCAAACAGAGAAAAGAAACAAAAAAATAGGCACATTAGTGCATGAGACTAAAACAAGCACACATCAACGTGCATGCAAGATGTAAACAAATAACTCTGAAGGATTGACTAGAGGAAAATTTCTCAGATTAACTGGAGAAGAGAACTCAAAACAAATATGTGTTAGATTGCAATGAGAAGATAAACCTTCTTGAAGAGCTTCAACAGTAGATTGAAGATGCTGGCGCTCCTTTTCTAGATTAGAAACTTTGCGCCTGCAGATGATTATAGTAGAAAAAATAGCGAAAAATATATTATAATATCTGGAAATTCAATTCATCTGTTTAGTAGTTTCTGACTAATATGACATGTTTGTTGGTGCAGCACCTCTAAAAATGACAAAAATGTGAATTTCAATCAATCATCAGACTTTGTTAGGATCCATTTCACATATCATCAAACACAAATATCTTGGCATACATACAATTGCAGCATGAGGTCTAGTAAAATTACTAGAGAATTTCACCTGTAAGCAGAAATCTCAGAATGCAAACCTTCAACTTCCTTTTCAAGTTTTAGCTCACTTGACCTCAGTCTCAAAGCCTACAAGATTAAAAGAAAAATAAAACTTCCACGAGCTAATGCTTAAGTTGGGCTTGGCTGAAAATGTTACGGTTTGCATAATTTTCAAGTTTGACATGACTTGTATACACTATTCAAAGTCCATGATATTTTCACTAAAATGGCAGGGTAAATGCTAGAGTAAAACTAGCCAATGAACTTAAGCATGATCATGCCAATAGCATACAGAATAGATGTGGAACAAGATATATATTTTTCTCGAATACGAGAGAGCTGTGTATCATTGCATTAAGAAAATAAACAATGCACCTGATATAGTTATAGAAAAGACATAGTTCAACATCCTTAAGATTTCAGAAACAAAATACTTAATACCAAGTGCATTACAATAAGATATGATGAACCCTGCCTATATGGTCAAACCTACGGAGTTCACTTCCCAAAGATTACAAATTATAAGCTTAGTTCCTGTACGGCATGTGAACAGCTGTGTTATTTGGATTTCTCCGACCTACAAAGGTTTACGCACTTTGCATACATATGAACATATCATACTCTTAACAATCTGCCATGTTGTCAGGTCATTTTCAAGAAGTTTCATAATGGTACAAAATAAGCAAGAAGATAATAAAGCACCTTATCTTCTAGTAGAATGACTTCAGCTGCAAGTACTTTTGCCCTCTCATCTGCAGCACTGCATTCTAGTTGTGCATTAGCATACTCGGTCCTGACAGACTCCAGAGCCAGCTGTCGTACAAATTGGGTAAACATAAAGATTATAACAGCATATGAAGACAGGTGTTGTATTGTGCCACATAGATGGCAAAAGCTATATGGCAAATACTGATATATAGTGCTAATCTCAGGCATTATGCTTAACTTACAGAGACGTCACTGAAAAATCAAACATAACAGCTGACCTAGTGACAATTGTTTTATAGGCTCGTAGCAATCAGTTGCTGTGAATTTAAAATGAGTACAACCTTTTCAGCATTCTCCAGTTCATGATCATGTCAACCACCAAAAGACAAACGCATTTTGCATACCATGTATGAGATACCAAACCAAGAACTCCCTGGATGTTTGATAACTGAACCACAGAACAGATGTAGATATAACTAGTTTGTTTGTTACTTTGTTTGAGCAGTTGACTTTGAAGTAAGGCAAAGTTAGACTAGATTGGGTCCATTAGCTGCTATGGCTCCATCCCATTGGTGTAGAACTGCCCCAAATCCTGAGCCCGACGCATCACAGTCAATGAAGAATCTTTTGGTGAAATCGGGTAACTGAAGAAGTGGTGCTGTTAATAGTGATTGTTTCAGCTGGCAAAAAGCCTCTGCTGCCTCATCTGTCCACTGGAAGGCATCCCTTTTTAGAAGAGCAGTGAGAGGGCTTGCAACGGACCCATAACCAGCTATGAACTTGCGATAATATCCTGTAAGACCAAGAAAACCGCGGAGAGCTCTGAGAGTACGCGGTATTGGCCACGACTCCACTGCATCCACTTTAGATGGATCCATGGCGACCCCCTGTGCTGATACAATATGTCCAAGATACGACACTGCCGGTTCACCGAAGAAGCATTTGGAACGCTTGAGAACCAGCTTGTTGTCACTCAGCAGCTGGAACACCTGCTTTACATGCCTCAGGTGGTCTGACCAGGACGAACTATATATCAAGATGTCGTCGAAGAAAACCAGTGTGAACTTCCGGATGAAGGGCTTCAAGATGCCATTCATGAGAGCCTAGAAAGTGGATGGTGCATTGGTAAGGCCGAATGGCATTACAAGGAACTCGAAATGGCCACAATGTGTCCGAAAAGCTGTCTTGTGGATGTCGCTGGGATGCATTCGGACTTGATGATATCCACTGCGAAGATCAAGCTTGGTGAAGAAGCATGAACCCTGTAGCTCATCTAGAAGTTCATCAACCACCGGGATAGGAAACTTGTCTTTTACTGTTTTTGCATTCAACTCACGATAGTCGATACAAAACCGCCATGTATTGTCTGCCTTCTTCACCAACAAGACAGGCGATGAAAATGTTGATGTGCACTCACGAATGATCCCCTGCTGCAACATTTGGTCACACTGCCTCTCGATTTCATCCTTCAGAAGTTGGGGGTATCTGTATGGTCGCACTGCCACTGGTTCTGTTCCAGACAGTAACCGAATATGATGATCATGGCGACGCGAAGGTGGCAGACCGTGTGGTTCTTCAAACAAAGCAGCAAAGGATTGTAGAAGTTCCTCCATGCATT
This sequence comes from Zea luxurians, assembly GCA_029449295.1. Taxonomy (NCBI): domain Eukaryota; kingdom Viridiplantae; phylum Streptophyta; class Magnoliopsida; order Poales; family Poaceae; genus Zea; species Zea luxurians. The sequence goes on along the minus strand of JAOPSE010000064.1, from coordinate 7,205,417 downwards.
CTCGGCTTTTGTCAACGGCTGTGCTGCAGAGAATCGGGTCCCCCATGCCTGTCAAGCGGATCAGCCGTCCTTGGCGCCAGAATGCCATAGTGTGGTTGTCAAAATTACATATGACGGGTCCTAAAGACCGCAACCACTCAACCCCCAGAACTAGATCGAAGTCGTCCAATGGTAAGGAGTAGCATGTTGTGGGGAAATCCTCAGTGCCGATGGTGAGTGTGGTAGTGACCCTGCCCCTGCTGGATATGCACTCGTCGTTGGCCACTTTTACTGAGAGACCAGGGTTGAGGAACCACTTGTAAGCTCAAGCGCGACACTGCAGCGTCACAAAGAAAAGTGTGGGTAGAACCTGAATCAACCAATGCAGTGAGTGTGATGCCATTGATGCTGACTGGAAGTCTGAGGGTGTCAGCGACTCCTATTCCGGTCATAGCCTGCAGCGAAATACCCAAGTCTTCTGGTGAACCAGTTTCTGTGGTGGTGTCATCTTCCTCCAGTTCTAGCAGGAACACACCGCGACCAGTACACTTGTGATCAGGAGAATATTTCTCTTTGCAATGGTAACATTCGCCATTGGCTCGCTTAGCAGCGATCTCCTCAGGAGATAGACGCCGGAAGCGAGGCCTGCTGGAGGCCGATGACGTCGGTCGTGCTGCTGCAGTTGTTGATGATTTGGATGGCGCTGCTGGTGCCTGATATGAGGTGGTGCTGGAGCTGGCAGATAGCAGCAGACGCCTCTCATACACTCGAGCCAAATGCATTGCCCACATCAGTGCGTAGGGGCTCCCCCAATCGTGCTGTGTACATTTTGGTCTGCTACCGATGAGTCATGTCATCATAGCGGCACAGGATTGTTAAAAACTGTCGAGTGTAGTCTTTGACGGTGCCGGTGCGCTGCAATGCTTTCAAGTCAGCCATGCCATTGAAATGGAGTGGTGGCCCAAAACACATCTGGAGGAATTCTATAAACCTTGACCAAGTGAGTACGCCACCAATGCCACGCTCCAGGGCATAAAACCACTCCGCCGCGACGCCTTCCAAGTGCAAGGATGCCTGCCAAACCCGCTCATCTTGATGAACGCCCATGCCGCGAAAATATGTGTCGCATTTGTTGATCCAAGGCAAGGGGTCGGCTTCACTGTCAAAGTGGGGAAAGGTAAAATTTGGTCGCCGTGGTCCGCCGTCTTCATAGCGGTCACGGTGGCTGCTGTGCAGTAGAGCTCGGCGACCACCGCCGAATCCGCCATTGTAAGCGCCAGAACTGGGGAGCTCTGCACCTGTGTGACTTTCCAGGGCAGGACCCGTGGACAGGGTAGTCGTGGCCAGAGGTGGCGCTAGCGGCGATTCTGTCAGCTGAACAGGTTCCTGTTCCAGGAGAGCGAGTCGTTGAGCGTGGGCGTCCAGGCGGTTGTTCATTGTGGCCAGCTGTCCCAGAATATGGTCCAGCTTCTCGGAGTCAGTCCTCTTCCCAGGATCTTCGTCGCTGCCGGACATGGATGCCGCTGCAGCTTTGGAATCTGATACCAAATTGTTGTGAACCCGGCTGCGATGCGCAGGGCGGGGAGGAGTGCACCACGAAGGGTGGGATATCAAGGTGGATTGAGTAGAAGAACGCAGAGAATAGGGTACTCTGTGTGGCGGCTGGGAGCTGAGATCACCAGACGGCGTAGGGCTTGCCAGGGTGATCAAGCAGCCGCACCCACAGGTACAACTTCTTTGATGGTCTCCTAGTACAATCTAAGGCCACCTTTATAGCTAGGTGCCTAACCATATTACAGATTTTCTAGGGGATAAGATAACTCTCCCGGGAGGATAAGCCTCCTTAATTATTGCCTAACTTTTAGCACTTCTTAACAAACTAAATCTGGCGCCTAGCATAATGCCGACCCACAAAAAAATCTACAACATAGCCATGTTAACCTCATTCTCCTTATAAAAATAGTACCTAGTGTTAGGAGGGTTAAACAAAGAGATAGACAAAGTTAGTAGAATCTCACGATGACCAAAATCAAGCATGGTGACAACAAGAGTAATCTAGACTTTATCCTAGTCCTCAGAGCCTTACCCAGATTTCCCCAAGCAATCCATATCAATATTGACATTACAGACAATGCAGTTACTTAATCCTAACACTGAGAATACATTTTCGCGAAATTTAAGTGTCAGAAAGGTAGAGTAGGTCTGACCAATTGAGCTTGAATTTCTTCCTGCAATCTCTCCATGTCAGATGTCAACTGGCTGATTACATGTGCCTGATATTTAGAAGTTGTGAAAAAAGAATCATACATTATACTAATTTTAGTTAATACCAGATACAAGCACATATATTAAGTTGCATGTACCAATCAATTCAACTCAAAAGTTTAAGCTGATAGGTCAGGTGGACAATTCACTTATATTATATTCTAACACTCCCCCACACGTCGAGCCTCTTTTGGCTCTCTGACGTGGAATATAGGAGCGAGCAACAATTATATTTTATTTAATTGTGCTAGCCAGGATTCGTACTCGAGACCTCGGGCTCTGATACCATATTAAGTTGCATGTATCAACCAATTCAACCCAAAAGCTTAAACTGGTAGGTGGGGTAGATAATTCACTTGTATTATATTCTAACAACATGTATAATCAACATTTCTTAAACCAAGCTGTAATATATAAATATAGTTGAGTAATGATCAAGCATTTGAGATAACTGATTGATTTAAGTCCTAGGGTTCCTTAACAAAATCAAACTCAGCACCTATGGTTTCAGTCCAAGATTCCCTTATAACACTATTATAACTAAGTTTAACTGCTAGGATTCTGCAAATATATACCACCCAAAAAGTTGAATCTTGAAATAAAATGAGGAACTCGGCAGGCAATCACTTTGCTGACAATTATACCGGTGAGTGCAACATAACAAAGCATGAAATAAATTACAGCATAAATAGATCTTTTTATTTAATCAATGGAAAAAAACTAGTTTCGAAGTTAAGCAAACAGCCTAGATCATTTTACTAGAAGATGTGGGTGAGGAGAGGCATTCCCTATGTTGTGAATTTCTATCGGTCATCAATGACAAATTTCATGATACAAATCCAGTTTAAAACTATTCTATAACCATCAGGAAAATTTGCACAAACCTGTTGGTTGAACTTGTCAGTTAGTGCAGAGTTATCTGTGGCCAAAGTTTCTGCTAGCTCTTGAGATTTCTGAAGAGATCGTTGTAAGGAAAACTTCTCTTTTGTTAAATCTTCAATGAGCTGACATCCAAACCAGAGAAACTATTAATAGTATGTTGATGGGCCTAAATAAAAAATCATATATCCAATTTTTTCAGCACAAGTTACTAACTTCCTAATGATAAAGACTTAGAGGTAAATGCTTAGGCAAGTCAACGTATCCAAGGTAAAGAATATTAATTAATATTGACAACAAAGAACACATAATAGTGCCATTTACGAGAATGGAAACAATTGTAAGGCACATAACATTAACACAGAAAGAAGTGGCTAGTTATAAGTTGTACAATATTACTCATTAAGTGAATGTACAGAGTAGATATTGGAGATAAGACCATTTTTCACAGATTTTAGTTCACTTATAAAACAACAGCTAGGCCAACAGTTGGCGCTTCATGTTAGTAGCTTAAAATCTAAATTCAGAAAATACAAGTAAACACTTAGATTCTTCATTATTTGTATTATGACTATTATATACTATGACAACGATATGACAGCTCTAGTTACTATAGTAATATCATGTCCTCAAGAAAATACATAAAATGAGAAAAGTTTAAATGTTCATCACCTGCTCTAATGTTGCAAAATCGTCATCTTTCCCATGAGTTGCAAAATTTTGGAATGTTTGTTTACTATGTTGTATACTTCTTTCTTCTTTAGGAAGTGAGAAATCAGGATGGTTGGAGCTGCCATATGACCCCTTTTCATGACTATATTCCTGACTTTCTGATGCAAAAGAAATATCTGCAGCATTACTTGAAGTGGATTGTTGATTTGATTGCTGCACAAATGAACTCTGATAATTCGAATTGTGGGATAGTTGATTAGCCTTTGCAGGCTCCCTATATGAGGCTTGAGTTGTTGGAGGGACTCTTTGTACTCCAATTGAATCAAGAAACGATGGCCTTGAACGAGTGTATGTAGTTGGATAACCAGATGACAGAAAAGGATCCTGTCTTTCAAAATTAACAACAGGTGCGGAATCTGCAGATGTCCGAGTTATTCCAACATTTGTATCATGATCTACAGTAACAATAGTCCTTGAACTATTGAAGGCATTGCCATAATCCCGAGTGCTGGCATACAGAGATTGCTCCAATTGGGAAGAGTCTTTGGAGGTATCTACATAGAAAAAAAAAGAAGAGCAGAAGAGCCCCAGGCTCAAGTTATTGGATATTGCGTATTGTAGTTTCAACATATGAAAATAAGGCCTCAAATTTACCTCTCAACTGACTAGAGGTATCACTCTTTGTGGAGTAATCCTGAGAGTAAGCATTTTCAGACTTTCCAAAAAGGGTGCTGGATGAATATGAACTAGATTGCTCGGTATCATGTACTTGACTTGATAAAGAAATTCCTCCCCAACTTGGCATGTTGTCAGTAGAAGGTAAAGTTAAACTGCTGTTCCCAAAGGCACTTAATTTAGATGTTGATTGCACATCCTTGTCAGGGCTGTGCTCATCCCTTTTACGGGCTTCATCGCCTCTCCAGTTCTCATGATGACCATTAACAAGGTCAGAGAAGCTTAAGTTCCCATAGAACTTACTTCCTCCATCAGTAACAGCATCTTGCTGGGGTCTAACACTACTAACACCAACAGAAGTATATACATTGACCGGAGCATTTGACAGGAATTCTGCACCGCTGGAAGCACTCTCTGGGCCATTCTCATATACAGCCCATGGCACCGAAGACGTGCTCGCTTGGTTTGGCTCTACATCAGGAGCAGGCGCTTTTGCCTGCTCTGCACCAGCTGCAGTGGCCTTCTTCGCCGCTTTTTTCTTGCGGAACTGCTCGAGCTGGATCAGAGAAAACAGAACACTGTTATTCCAGAGCTAACCTAGTAAAGCATTTGCCGAATCAGCGTTCCAGCGAGATCTAAACAGCTAAATCCCAAAAAAGTTGCAGACTGAGCATGAAGTAACGTGGCAAATTTCATGCATTTGAATTATGTATGGCAGGCAAAACAACCGAAACAAAATTGGTACCGTTTGGCATGTCTTTCACGCGCAAAACGATCTCAGACAAGTTTGATAGCATTTGGCTTCTCTAACCTGTGCAAAACCGATTGAATGGCACGCCAGTCATGGCGCTAAGCAACACGATGCCCCTAATTTGTCTACGTCTTTCCTAAGCATGTTGCCCAATCAGCGATTGCGGGTGCCCAAGGACTACATTTCTCACAAGCAACAAGCAACAGCGGACCTACCCGCTTCTTCCCGGCCTCGAGATGGTCCTTGCGCGACGGCGCGGCGGCGGAGGACGGCGCCTGCGCCGACGCCATGGCTCCCCTGCTCCCACCAGCCCGGCCCGGCCCAAGCCTCGGCGAGATCTCCCCGTCCCCGAATCACCGGCCGCCGCTGATCCGATCGAGCCCCGGGGAGGGGGCGCGAGATCTGGCGACGGGGACGGGGTCGGGTCGGGTCGGGATTGGGGGAGGGATGCGCGCTGCGCAGCTTCTAAATCCCGCCTCGCCTGCTGTTTTTTTTTTTTTTTGTGCGTCGTCGACTCGTCGTGGAGTCCGACCGGTTTGAGTTCCTGCCTCTGCAATCTGCAATTCTGCATGCCCTGCTGTTGCGTCGTCGCGGTCGGTCGCTGGTGCCTGGCCGTGCTCACGAAAAAAAAAACTGTTTTTTTCTAAATAGAGTTTAAAATAGAGAATATTTAGTAAGATAAATAGTAAGATAAAAGGACCGCTATAGACTTGCTTGGATTCGATCCACTCCTCGACATTTTAGAGCTCTAAATTTTTTAGAGCATTTTGGCTTAGTGTTTTAAGATCTAAAATTGCTCTAATGTAATATTAGTTAACTTCAACAAAGTCATGTAAATATTTCTATATTTAGAGAACATTCTCTCGTGTATAGGTTCCAACGATGTTTTCTAATCGTTTTTTATACTTAAATAGAAGTTTTAAGTAAAACTTATATATATATATATATATATATATATATGTGATATTTAAGAGTATAATAAATATATATATATATATATACAAAAAATAGAGCAAAATATATCTTTCTCTACTACTATATAAGAATCTAATGTAGACCATCCGTGCACCATGGTTCTGCCGTTCTGCCTCCCGTGTCAATCGGTACCGTCCGTATCATCCAACGGCTCGCGTGGGTCGACCCAGCCCCCCGTTCTGCCCACTCCCGAGCCGTCGCCACTCTTTGATGACGGCAGAAAGATAAACTCATTTTATCATTCCTTTGTGGAGGTATTATGCTTAATTGTTAGGGTCCGTGCATGCACGCAGAGCGAAACAAAGTGCATTTCGGCTCCTACTCTCCTAGCCCTCCTACCACTGGCAGCACTATATAGGCATAAAAGGCACTGCGTAAGAGATCTTTCAAGTTTCATCTATTTTTTTAGAATGTTGTTAAAAATTTTGGGTGAAGGGGTCCATCAGGACGCAACTGCATGGTGGTTAACACTCAGGATGCAATTGTAGGCTCATGATTGCTGGCTCCCCGTATCGGGCAGTTAGACTTCCTCCTGCGTTCTCTACGAAGCTAGCGAGGTGGGCATGATTGCTGGCTCCCTGTATCGGGCAGTTGGACTTCCTCCTGCGTTCTCTGCGAAGCTAGCGAGGCAGGCGGCAGCAGGCACTTCTCCAGTGTAGGCAATACTGGGTTCAAAGGTCATTCTCCGACACGCTTGACTTGTGGCGGCGTCACACATTGGACCAGGGGCGGTGCTCGAGGACGAAAGCGCTCGCCATCTACAACTCTACAGGTCTGCCTGCTTTGACTGCTCCTATTAATCGAATTGGGGCTATTTGGCCATGTTCTGGGTGTTAATAGATTTGATTTGTCTGTGGGTGTGGAAGGGCTGACAGAGTATGATCTAGATGGGGTGGATGCGAGGGCGATCAAAGAGATCATTGAGGGGGTTCATGTGATCAGGCTTGGCAAGTATAGACTCACTACCAAAGAAGTTACGTTCGATGGATTAGTGCTTAGTATCCTACAATGACTTAATTCAGTATCCTATATTTCTGTATTGGCTGATTACACCTCTTAAAAGTTTGATTTCAACTTAACTCAATATCTTATATTTTCATTAGGTTAGAAGCCAACCATTCATCAATCTTGGATAACACTGCATCCTCATGTTACACGGTACAACCTTCTTGTGTGATTCGTATCCTAGAGGTTAATATGTGACACCGTCTTAGTGATTATGTTTACACATTCTAGACAAGAATTTGGATGTCTCAACCGGTCATTACAAATTCATGATTCCGTTATGTTTATGACTAAAAACGTAGAGCAGAATTCCATTTCCTGTTGTTAACTGAAATGCTAAACTGCTAACATTAGCAAGAAAATGTTGGCCATCTCAATTTGATCTGTAGCATCAGAAGTTAGTTTCAACTGCGAATTGATTTCTCGTGTGAAATTTCCATAACATTGTACGGTTGGCACTTGGCATTGTAAACCGGTGATGTTTATTTCCTACACAGTTACACTAATCACAGTTGAAATCGCTCAGAGAAGCCAGGACTCAGGAAGCCTTTCCAACTGAATTAGTTGTATTTCTGTCTCATCATCACAAATAGTCAGTTGAAATTTCCCTGATTTTGGTTCTCCTCCATCTCATATGCATGTGGTTTTCTAAAGTAGTTTATAACAATTGGTCATGTAAAATTACTTAACCATATCCCTGTTTTCGGGAAGAAGACTGATATACTTTGTCTTTTTTTTGAGCAAGGTTAATATAGTTTGTTACCTGCTGAACATTGTTCTGGGATAAAAAAACTGACAGTTGAGTTTCATTTCTCCTTTTGGAAGGCACCATGTGTTGGCCTGCAGTGATGATCTGTGGGATTAATAAATTTCTTGCCTAGAGGGCTCAAATGTTACCGTCAGTTCAATACAAAATCTTAAATTGATAAAAGAAGATGGTCAATCCATTTATACACTTCAACAACTTTATTCATGTGCAGCTAGGAAAAAAGTCGTAAATATAGCTAGAGAGAAAGACATAAAACATGAAAATAAATGAGTGTAAACACAAATAAAGTCTCCTTTATTTTGACACCATGTTAGAGTGAATGTACTAACCAGTTCAACCTAAAAAACTTAAGCTGATAAAAAAAGATAGGTTTGTTTTGCTTTAATCCGTACCGGCTTATAAAATGTTTTTGTCTCTATGAATTGTAGCCGCAGTAATCCAAACGGTCGACTTTAATATGAAGCGAATAACTCCATACTCTATCTATTTATACAACTCAACAGTTCGCACCGTGTGGTAGAGCTTAGTATGGCCAAACCTCTTCTTATGTTGATGACTTGCTAATTGCTAGGTGACATCTATACCTATAGTTGGCACTCTACAGTTTGGATTCAGTTTGCTAATTTCTATAGTTTGGAATTTTGCATGTATTTCTAGATCATCAACACGTCTTCTAATGTCCGTTTAATAATTCAGATCACACCTTTGATTAAGCCAAGTCCACTTTGCATTCTTTGAACCTATATAAAAAATGCTAGCAAACAATGCAATTTATCAAATACCAAAAATCTAAACCTAATAGTCATATGGTCCATTTACATCATGGAAGCATTAAACATCTGAAAGGAAAACGAATGATTTGCACTAAATGAATGCGTGAGTGTGGGGGTAGGGGCGGGGGAGGGATTTGGTCAGAAAACAATAAAATAAAATGAGAAGCTGGCCGGTTTTCTTTCTGCACTAATTGTGACCAGGGACCATCTGCTTGTGAAAGGGAAATGTGCCCTTTGGCCATTTCTAAGTATTTTGGTGATTTAGTGTCCAATACAAGTGCCTAATTGTAAAAAGGTGGACAAAGTACAAATCAAGGATAAAGGTATGTTTCTCAGACTTAGTACATTGTTTTATGGACTAATGTATTGTGTCTAAGTGCTGGAAACAGAAAAAAATCGAGTTGGAGAAGAGATGGCTCGAGCAGCCAAAGTCTGCTTAGTCTGGGTGCACCGGACTGTCCGGTGGCGCACCGGACAGTGTCCGGTGCGCCTACTGTCCGGTGCGCCAGACTGGCTTGAGCAAAGTGGCTGCTCTCGGGACTTCGACGGCGGTGTACGACTATAATTCACCGGACTGTCCGGTGGGCTGTTCACAGGCGAACTCGTCGCTCTCGGGAATTCATCGGCGACGTACGGCTATAATTCACCGGACTGTCCGGTGTGCACCGGACTGTCCGGTGAGCCAACGGTCGGCCGGGCCAAAGGTCGGCCGCGCAATCTGCGCGGGACACGTGGCCGAGCCAACGGCTAGAAGAAGGCACCGGACTGTCCGGTGTGCACCGGACATGTTAGGTGCGCCAACGGCTCCCAGGCTGCCAACGGTCGACTGCGCCGCTTATGGAAAGAAATCGGGCACCAGACATGTCCGGTGTGCACCGGACAGTCCGGTGCACTAGTCGACAGAAGGCAAGATCAGCCTTCCAAGATTGCTCTCAACGGCTCCTAGCTGCCTTGGGGCTATAAAAGGGACCCTTAGGCGCATGGAGGAGCACACCAAGCATCTCCTAAGCATTCCTAAGCACCAAGACATCGATTCCGCGCCTTTGATTCTTTGCGATAACAATTAGAGCTCTAGTTGAGTGGTGAACTCATTGAGTTGTGTTGTGAGCTCTCGTTGCGACTTGTGTGCGTGGTGTCGCTGTGATTTCTTGTCTTGAGTGCGTTGCTAATCTCTCCCTTGCTCCGTGTTCTTTGTGAATTTCAAGTGTAAGGGCGAGAGGCTCCAACTTTGTGGAGATTCCTCGCAAACGGGATTGAGTAAAGCAAACAAAACACTGTGGTATTCAAGTGGGTCTTTGGACCGCTTGAGAAGGGTTGATTGCAACCCTCGTCCGTTGGGACGCCACAACGTGGAGTAGGCAAGCGTTGGTCTTGGCCGAACCATGGGATAACCACCGTGCCATCTCTGTGATTGATCCTTGTTGGTTATTGTGTTTTGTTGAGGATTCCTCTTTAGCCACTTGGCAATTATTGTGCTAACGATTAACCAAGTTTTGTGGCTTAAGTTTTCAAGTTTCACAGGATCACCTATTCACCCCCCCCCCTCTAGGTGCTCTCAATTGGTATCAAAGTCGTTCTCTTCACAAAGGGACTAACCGCCCGAAGAGATGGATCCTAAGGGGAAGGGAATCGTGATCAACGACAAAGAGAAGGAATCCTTCGTCAATGAGCCGAAGGACGACAAGCCTACCGACTCCGGCTCGGGCCATAGACAGAAGGAAGTGAAGAAGAAGAAGACGAGGCGCATCAAGGAGATCGTCTATTACGACGACAGCGATGAGTCTACTTCTTCCCAAAAGGACGACGATCACAACGACTACAAGAGAAGGAAACCGGTTAATTCGAACTTTTCTTTTGACTACTCTCGTATTACGCAAAGTTCAAATTCACATTTGCTCTCCATTCCACTCGGCAAGCCCCCACACTTTGATGGGGAGGACTACGGATTTTGGAGCCACAAAATGCGTAGTCACCTATTCTCTCTCCATCCTAGTATATGGGAGATTGTAGAGAGTGGAATGCACTTTGATAGTTCGGATAGTCCCATGTTCATTAATGAACAAATTCATAAGAATGCACAAGCTACTACTGTTCTTCTAGCTTCATTGTGCAGGGATGAATACCACAAAGTGAGCGGCTTGGATAACGCCAAGCAGATCTGGGACACCCTCAAGATTTCTGATGAGGGGAACGACGTCACCTTGCTCACCAAGATGGAGTTGGTGGAGGGCGAGCTTGGACGGTTCGCGATGATAAGGGGCGAGGAGCCGACACAAACATACAACCGGCTCAAGACCCTTATCAACAAAATAAGGAGCTACGGAAGCACGCGATGGACGGATCACGACGTCGTCCGACTGATGCTAAGGTCCTTTACCGTTCTTGATCCTCATTTGGTAAATAATATTCGTGAGAATCCCAGGTACACCAAAATGTCGCCCGAAGAAGTCCTTGGAAAATTCGTTAGCGGGCGGATGATGATCAAGGAGGCGAGGTACGTGGACGACGCCTTGAATGGTCCGATCAACGAGCCGCAACCCCTTGCTCTCAAGGCAACAAGAAGCAAGGAGGCGCTACCTAGTAAGGTGGCACAAATTGAGGCTGTCGGACTTAATGATGAAGAGATGGCCCTCATCATCAAAAGATTCAAGACGGCGCTTAAGGGTCGCAAGGGACAGCCAAGCAAGACCAAAGCCAAGGGGAAGCGCTCATGCTTCAAATGCGGTAAGCTTGGTCATTTTATTGCTAACTGTCCCGACAATGATAGTGATCAGGATCAAGGGAACAAGAGGGAGAAAAAGAAGAACTATAAGAAGGCAAAGGGCGAGGCACATCTTGGCAAGGAGTGGGATTCGGATTACTCCTCGTCCGACTCCGACAATGAAGGACTCGCCGCCACCGCCTTCAACAAGTCATCCCTCTTCCCCAACGAGCGTCACACATGCCTCATGGCAAGGGAGAAGAAGGTATGTACTCGAGACTCTACTTATGCTTCTTCAAGTGAAGACGAATCTAGTGATGAGGAAATAGATTACTCTAACTTGTTCAAGGGATTGGATAGAAATAAAATTGATAAAATCAATGAATTGATTGATGCCTTGAATGAAAAGGATAGGCTTTTAGAAAAGCAAGAGGATTTGTTGTATGATGAACATGACAAATTTGTAGAGGCACAAAAATCCTATGCTTTAGAAGTTAAAAGAAATGAAATGCTTTCTTATGAACTATCTACGTGTCATGAAACCATTTCTACTTTACAAAGTGTTAACAATGATTTAAATGCTAAATTAGAAGTAGCAAATAAATCTAATTCTTGTGTAGAACATGTTATGATTTGCACTAGGTGTAAGGATTTTGATATTGATGCCTGTAATGGACACCTAGTTTCAATTTCGAGATTAAATGATGAAGTAGCTAGTCTTAATGCCCAACTTAAGACTAGCAAAAGTGATTTCGATAAGCTAAAATTTGCAAGGGATGCCTACACGATTGGTAGACACCCCTCAATTAAGGATGGACTTGGCTTCAAGAGGGAAGCCAAGGACTTAACAAGCCATAAGGCTCCCATCTCCGCCAAGGAGAAAGGGAAGGCCCCTATGGCAAGTAGTACTAAAAAGAACCATGCTTTTATGTACAATAATAGAAGACAGTCTCATAGGAGTTGTAATGCTTTTGATTCACATGCCTATGATTCTTATGCTATGTATGCTTCTAGTTCTTCCTATATGCATTGTAGAGATATGCCTAGGAAAAATATTCATCATGTGCCTAGAAAGAATTTTGCTCATGTTCCTAGGAAAGTTATGAATGGTCCCTCTACAATTTATCATGCTTTGAATGCTTCCTTTGCTATTTGTAGAAAGGATAGGAAGATAGTTGCTAGGAAATTAGGGGCAAAATGCAAGGGTGATAAAACTTGCATTTGGGTCCCTAAGGAAATTGTGACTAACCTTGTAGGACCCAACAAGAGTTGGGTACCTAAGACCCAAGCCTAAATTTGCCTTGCAGGTTTATGCATCCGGGGGTTCAAGCTGGATTATCGACAGCGGATGCACAAACCATATGACGGGGGAGAAGAAGATGTTCACCTCCTATGTCAAGAATAAGGATTCTCAAGATTCAACCATATTCGGTGATGGGAACCAAGGCAAGGTGAAAGGTTTAGGCAAGATTGCAATATCAAATGAGCATTCTATCTCTAATGTGTTTTTAGTGGAGAGTCTTGGATATAATTTACTATCTGTTAGTCAATTATGTAATATGGGATATAACTGCTTATTTACAAATGTAGATGTGTCTGTCTTTAGAAGATGTGATGGTTCACTAGCTTTTAAGGGTGTACTAGACGACAAACTTTACTTAGTTGATTTTGCAAAAGAAGAGGCCGGTCTAGATGCATGCTTAATGGCTAAGACTTGCATGGGCTGGTTGTGGCATCGCCGCTTAGCACATGTGGGGATGAAGAACCTCCACAAGCTTCTAAAGGGAGAACATGTGATAGGTCTAACCAATGTTCATTTCGAAAAATATAGACCTTGTGCAGCTTGTCAAGCAGGTAAACAAGTGGGAGGAGCACATCACAGCAAGAATGTGATGACCACGTCAAGACCTCTGGAGCTGCTACATATGGACCTCTTCGGACCCGTCGCCTATCTGAGCATAGGAGGAAGTAAGTATGGTCTAGTTATTGTTGATGACTTTTCCCGCTTCACTTGGGTGTTCTTTTTGCAGGATAAGTCTGAAACCCAAGGGATCCTCAAGCGCTTCCTAAGGAGAGCTCAAAATGAGTTTGAGCTCAAGGTGAAGAAGATAAGGAGCGACAACGGGTCCGAATTCAAGAATCTTCAAGTGGAGGAGTTCCTTGAGGAGGAAGGGATCAAGCACGAGTTCTCCGCTCCCTACACACCTCAGCAAAATGGTGTGGTAGAGAGGAAGAACAGGACGCTCATTGATATGGCGAGGACTATGCTTGGAGAGTTCAAGACCCCCGAGTGCTTTTGATCGGAAGCCGTGAACACGGCTTGCCACGCCATCAACAGGGTCTACCTTCACCGCCTCCTCAAGAAGACTTCATATGAGCTGCTAACCGGTAACAAACCCAATGTATCGTACTTTCGTGTATTTGGGAGTAAATGCTACATTCTAGTGAAGAAGGGTAGGAATTTCAAATTTGCTCCCAAAGCTGTAGAAGGGTTTTTATTAGGTTATGATTCAAATACAAAGGCGTATAGAGTCTTCAACAAATCATCAGGTTTGGTTGAAGTCTCTAGCGAGTTGTATTTGATGAGACTAATGGCTCTCCAAGAGAGCAAGTTGTTGATCTTGATGATGTAGATGAAGAAAATGTTCCAACGGCCGCGATACGCACCATGGCGATTGGAGATGTGCGGCCTCAGGAACAATTGGAGCAAGATCAACCGTCTTCCTCAACTATGGTGCATCCTCCAGCCCAAGATGACGAACAGGTACCTCAAGTAGAGGCGCATGATCAAGGGGGAGCACAGGATGTTCAAGTTGAGGAGGAAGATGCACTTCAGGCACCTCCAACCCTAGTTCGAGCGACGATCCAAAGGGACCATCCCGTCGACCAAATATTGGGTGATATTAGCAAGGGAGTAACTACTCGCTCGAGATTAGTTAATTTTTGTGAACATTACTCCTTTGTCTCTTCTATTGAGCCTTTCAGGGTAGAAGAGGCCTTGCTAGATCCGGACTGGGTGTTGGCCATGCAGGAGGAACTCAACAACTTCAAGCGCAATGAAGTTTGGACACTGGTGCCTCGTCCCAAGCAAAATGTTGTGGGAACCAAGTGGGTGTTCCACAACAAACAGGACGAGCACGGGGTGGTGACGAGGAACAAGGCTCGACTTGTGGCAAAAGGTTATGCCCAAGTCGCAGGTTTGGACTTTGAGGAGACGTTTGCTCCTGTGGCTAGGCTAGAATCAATTCGGATTTTGCTAGCATATGCCGCTCACCATTCTTTCAGGTTGTACCAAATGGATGTGAAGAGCGCTTTCCTCAATGGGCCGATCAAGGAGGAGGTGTACGTAGAGCAACCCCCTGGCTTCGAGGATGAACGGTACCCCGACCACGTATGTAAGCTCTCTAAGGCGCTCTATGGACTTAAGCAAGCCCCAAGAGCATGGTATGAATGCCTTAGAGACTTTTTAATTGCTAATGCTTTCAAGGTCGGGAAAGCCGATCCAACCCTTTTTACTAAGACTTGCGATGGTGATCTTTTTGTGTGCCAAATTTATGTCGATGACATAATATTTGGTTCTACTAATCAAAAGTCTTGTGAAGAGTTTAGCAGGGTGATGACACAGAAATTCGAGATGTCGATGATGGGCGAGTTGAACTACTTCCTTGGGTTCCAAGTGAAGCAACTCAAGGACGGCACTTTCATCTCCCAAACGAAGTACACGCAAGATTTGCTAAAGAGGTTTGGGATGAAGGACGCCAAGCCCGCAAAGACGCCGATGGGAACCGACGGACACACCGACCTCAACAAAGGTGGTAAGTCCGTTGATCAAAAAGCATACCGGTCCATGATAGGTTCTTTGCTTTATTTATGTGCTAGTAGACCGGATATTATGCTTAGCGTATGCATGTGTGCTAGATTTCAATCCGATCCTAAGGAGTGTCACTTAGTGGCTGTGAAGCGAATTCTTAGATATTTAGTCGCTACGCCTTGCTTCGGGATCTGGTATCCAAAGGGGTCTAACTTTGACTTGATTGGG
Organism: Zea luxurians; assembly: GCA_029449295.1. Taxonomy (NCBI): domain Eukaryota; kingdom Viridiplantae; phylum Streptophyta; class Magnoliopsida; order Poales; family Poaceae; genus Zea; species Zea luxurians. The sequence continues at coordinate 7,189,934 of JAOPSE010000064.1, read as the reverse complement.
TACTCGAATTCCGACTATGCTGGATGTAAGGTCGATAGGAAGAGTACATCGGGGACGTGCCAATTCTTAGGAAGGTCCCTGGTGTCATGGAACTCTAAGAAACAAACCTCCGTTGCCCTATCCACCGCTGAGGCCGAGTACGTTGCCGCAGGACAGTGTTGCGCGCAACTACTTTGGATGAGGCAAACCCTCCGGGACTTTGGCTACAATCTGAGCAAAGTCCCACTCCTATGTGACAATGAGAGTGCTATCCGAATAGCGGAAAATCCTGTTGAGCACAACCGCACAAAGCACATTGACATCCGGCATCACTTTTTGAGAGACCACCAGCAAAAGGGAGATATCGAAGTGTTTCATGTTAGCACCGAGAACCAGCTAGCCGATATCTTCACTAAGCCTTTAGATGAAAAGACCTTTTGCAGGCTGCGTAGTGAGCTAAATGTCCTAGATTCGCGGAACTTGGATTGAATTATAGCATACATGTGTTTATGCCTTTGATCATGTTCATTCTGCATTGTGTTGCTTATTGTGGTGCTCAAGTTGTACAAACACTCCCTGGACCTCACAAGTCCTGTTTGCAAGTGATGCACATATTTAGGGGGAGCTTTGCTACAACTTGACCCTTTGAGACTAACCATGTACTTGAGTTTGGTTGTTTTAGTCTCCAAGGAGAATTGAAAGGGAAAAGGTGGACTTGGACCATGCAAGACTTCCACTGCACTCCGATGAAAAGAGTAACTTTTCCAAGTTCATCTTTACACTCTTATTGCCTTTGTGTTCTCATTTGAAGATTTTGGTGAGGCAATGGGGTTAACGGGCCAAGATTGATACCGTTTTGGTGCTTGATGCCAAAGGGGGAGAAAATAAAGGCCAAAGCGATAAATGGATCAGCTACCACTTGAGAGATTTTGAAAATAATAGAATAGAGCTTTTTGTTTGTCAAAACTCTCTTATTGTCTCTCTTGTCAAATGTTGGCTTCTTGTGGGGAGAAGTATTGATTATGGGAAAAAGGGGAGTTTTTGAAATCTTGAATCAATTTCTCTTGGAATGACTCTCTTTATGTCTTAACATGTGTGTTTAACTTAGAGATAGGAATTTGAGTTTGATTTGCAAAAACAAATCAAGTGGTGGCATAGAGTGATCCATATATGTCAAATTGAATCAAAACAACTTTGAGTTCTTAGTTGAATTGATTTTGTACTTGTTCTACTTGCTTTATGTTGTGTTGGCATAAATCACCAAAAAGGGGGAGATTGAAAGGGAAATGTGCCCTTTGGCCATTTCTAAGTATTTTGGTGATTTAGTGTCCAATACAAGTGCCTAATTGTAAAAAGGTGGACAAAGTACAAATCAAGGATAAAGGTATGTTTCTCAGACTTAGTACATTGTTTTATGGACTAATGTATTGTGTCTAAGTGCTGGAAACATAAAAAAATCGAGTTGGAGAAGAGATGGCTCGAGCAGCCAAAGTCTGCTCAGTCTGGGTGCACCGGACTGTCCGGTGGCGCACCGGACAGTGTCCGGTGCGCCAGGCTGGCTTGAGCAAAGTGGCTGCTCTCGGGACTTCGACGGCGGTGTACAGCTATAATTCACCGGACTGTCCGGTGTGCACCGGACTGTCCGGTGGGTCGTTCACAGGCGAACTCGTCGCTCTCGGGAATTCATCGGCGACGTACGGCTATAATTCACCGGACTGTCCGGTGTGCACCGGACTGTCCGGTGAGCCAACGGTCGGCCGGGCCAACGGTCGGCCGCGCAATCTACGGGACACATGGCCGAGCCAACGGCTAGAAGAAGGCACCGGACTGTCCGGTGTGCACCGGACATGTCAGGTGCGCCAACGGCTCCCAGGCTGCCAACGGTCGACTGCGCCGCTTATGGAAAGAAATCGGGCACCGGACATGTCCGGTGTGCACCGGACTGTCCGGTGCACCAGTCGACAGAAGGCAAGATCAGCCTTCCAAGATTGCTCTCAACGGCTCCTAGCTGCCTTGGGGCTATAAAAGGGACCCCTAGGCGCATGGAGGAGCACACCAAGCATCTCCTAAGCATTCCTAAGCACCAAGACATCGATTCCGCGCCTTTGATTCTTTGCGATAGCAATTAGAGCTCTAGTTGAGTGGTGAACTCATTGAGTTGTGTTGTGAGCTCTCGTTGCGACTTGTGTGCGTGGTGTCGCTGTGATTTCTTGTCTTGAGTGCATTGCTAATCTCTCTCTTGCTCCGTGTTCTTTGTGAATTTCAAGTGTAAGGGCGAGAGGCTCCAACTTTGTGGAGATTCCTCGCAAACGGGATTGAGTAAAGCAAACAAAACATCGTGGTATTCAAGTGGGTCTTTGGACCGCTTGAGAAGGGTTGATTGCAACCCTCGTCCGTTGGGACGCCACAACGTGGAGTAGGCAAGCGTTGGTCTTGGCCGAACCACGGGATAACCACCGTGCCATCTCTGCGATTGATCCTTGTTGGTTATTGTGTTTTGTTGAGGATTCCTCTTTAGCCACTTGGCAATTATTGTGCTAACGATTAACCAAGTTTTGTGGCTTAAGTTTTCAAGTTTCACAGGATCACCTATTCACCCCCCTCTAGGTGCTCTCAGCTTGCCGATCGAGACTGCAATTGCTTCACCTCTCAGCAGGTTCGTTCTTCTATTTATTTAGTTTTCCTTGAGAGTACACCTCTCTGTAGCTTGTATATATCTAACAGTACAAAATAGTATGCTACTGCCATTCTGCATCCATATCTGAAGACTGTAGAAAAGAAGTGCGGCAACAAGTCATGACATGCATGGTCTACAGTCTATCTACTCATCCATGCTTGCTAGAGAATTGTAAGGTTTGCCTGAAGAATTCATCCACATCAACAGAGAAGCCCTTAAAAGTGAATATGTGAGCTCTAATCTCCATAACTGGATTGACATCATATTTGGTTACAAGCAGCGTGGATAGCCAGTTATTGAGGTGCAACTGTATTATTTAGATCATCATTGAAACACTGACAGTATAACACTACCTAACTCATGCATATATTTTGGATAGGCATCAGACATATTGTACTACGTGACGAGGAGTCCGCTGTGTTCTTTTTACAGGTTATGGGCCTACAATTATGCCCCTTTGTTTATATCATCGCAGGGGCGATGTCTGTTAACTTAGATTTCCTTTTCATATTGAACGTTGGGAAAGGCACCCGATCATGCCAAGTGTAGCTGGTCTGCTTCCTACCTTCTCGAGCAATCCGTACCATAGCGATATTTTGCCAACGAATTTTGTAAACTATATTGATGTTTGCTGTTTTGTATCCATGTTTTATACTAATTTTTAACTTTGGTGGCAATGCCTGTTAACATAGATTTCCTTTTCATATTGAACGCTGGGAAAGGCACCCGATCATGCCAAGAATAGCTTGTCTGCTTCCTTCCTTCTTGAGCAATCCGTATTAACACACGTAGGGACCCAGCCAACTCTGCCCATTACATTAAGATCAAATGGCAAACCAGGCATATTTCATTTAAATACGGTCTAGATATAGAGAAACCATAGCGATAACGTATTTTGTAAAATATATTGATGTTTGATGTTTCTTATCTATGCTTAATACTAATTTTTAACTCGTGGCAACGCACGGGCATATACCTAGTTTAACATATAAAAGACAAGATATAAATGGCGTTGTTGGAGAAAATGAAATAGATAAGAGAGGACCTTTTAGAAGATTTTTATAAAGCAGAGATATAGAGAATATATGGTTGAAGATAATCTTAAAGATTTTGCCTTAAAATTTAAAGCTATAAAGTTTAGAGAAGCTAAGCTGTGGTTTCGTAGGATGGCAATAGAAGCATCATTTGCTTCATCTGACCAACGATAGTAGTAGCCAAAGAGTACGTCATGGCAAGAAATTGCTCTAAGGGCATGCTCGTTTAATGCTCAGTCCATGTGGATTGAACAGGATTGAGTGGGATTAAATTCCAAGTAAGTCAAAATCCTTCATAATTTTTTCTAATCCTATACAATCCATATGTGATGGGAATAAACGAACAAGGCCTAACATGGCGTGACTTTCTCTAAAAAACAAAGCATGAGAAACTGAGAAAGAATAACGTTATGAGCCCGTCAAGGTAGAAGTTGTTGCGTGCGATGGGTCACTGTTGTTTTAAATTTATCTATTCCTAATATTTACTCCCTCCATTCCAGAATATAAGACGTAACCACATCTGGTTTAAAGACCAAAAATGCATTTAATTCTCTCTATACCACTGCATCAATGTACGTATGTATAGAGAGAGCACGCCCTATATACAAGAACAAAAAATGGTTACGTCTTATATTCTAGGAGAGAGGGAGTAAATCGTAACTTTTTGTTGAGAATAATGTTTGATGTTGTTTGCATTAGTGTTGCTCTAAGTGCATAGTTGTTGCAAGGTTTGTTCTCCTTTGCTGCTCATGGGGCGATCCAATCCATCGTTTGCACCTAGTGCCACATGGCTCCTTACTCTTTTTACGCTACTCTACTCTCCTTTTATAGACCAAGGGAGGAGAGAGAATTACACGTTTGATTGGATTGTAGGCCTCAGTCATCTATGACACAACAACCATAATCTTATATTAGGCGTGGAGTCACATGCATCGCTCTTCGATCATGACATAGTATCACAACTATCTAGCAACAGTGGCAGGCATACTTGTCATAGGGGCAGTTGTGTTTAGTCATATTGATGGACAACAAAGTCCGCGTTGTTATTACAGTGTAGTTGGTAATTGATGTAGCAATATATACTTTATAATATATCATAATATACTATCATGCCACGTATGGCTATATGGTTACTACACGTATCGAACAACGGTCTTGAGTGTGCCTACTACCTAAGTTATGGCAATAGTGTACCAATCAAATTGTAACATTGCACGACACATTAAAATTGATGTATAGAAACTCTTTTGTGAAGTATCAGTGTTATAAGGTTGTTAGGATTAGGCTTAGAACATGGCATCATGCCTCTAGAGTCGTCATGCCCTTAATGGGCGCCTACTACACTCTTTTATCTTATGAATGACTTCATACTTAGTCACTATAGGAGTCCCTCTATCTTCTCAGGATGCCCTAGGCCCTAGGGGCTCAGGGTCTAGCCTCTTGAATTGCTAGAGGCTAGGGACCTTAGCGATACATGGGGTGATAGAGAGCACTGAGTGACTAAATGTGTGTCACACCTGGTTTTAGGGGCAAAACCGAATGCATAACATATATGTGCCAGGATCCATTTTCCACATATATGTTGACGTTACAAGTGTAATATATCAAAAGACAATGCAATAAAGGCGTAAAAGAAAGTATAATACATCATCCAGACTTAAGAGTCTTAACAGTATTATAATCAAAGTACAACAGAAGTAACACGGGCGATCTCCCACAGGAAGATGACTGGAGTGTCACTAGAACTCGTCAATACCTTCATCAAAGTCTTCATCATCACCTTTTGATCAAAAATTTAGCAAGGGGTGAGGTCCCTTACGATGAGGGCTTAGCAAATGGGAGGAATTATGCAAGGTTAACAAGGTAGGCTATGGTTAAGCGGTAAGCATTTTAGTTGGTCAATATTTTATTAGCAACACATATCTTACTAATTATAAGTGTGTACCAAAAACCAATTAAATCATGAGCGTAATGATTATATCTCAAAAACACTTAAGTGAAACCACTTAAGCAAACCATTTAAAAATCACTGGATCACAATTTACTTCTCCATCTTTAAGTTTAATTATCATGTGAGGGTCTAGGCTGCTCTTAACCGTGAGCACAGCTGATATATCAGTTTTACACTCTGCAGAGGTGGTACAACTTTACCCATAAACCATGTATCCCCTCTAACCTAGGTTGTACGGACCCTTAAACACTGCCGAGGTGAATGGCTAGGGATCCACTATGAGGCTTTCACAAAATATTCTTAGTACAAAGCCACCCGTTAAGTTTTCCACACAAGATACATTCTTACCGGAATGCAGTGGAAGCCCTTTATTTGTCCAAGTTCACTTTTCACTTTCAATGCAACTTTGAGACTATATCAAGAGTACTCAACAAATAAGTTAGTTTTAAAGGAGTTAAGTTGTAGTACATCCTCCCCCTAAACGTGTGCATCATTTGCATTAAGGACTTGTGAGGTCCAAGGATGACTTGTACAACTTGAGTATCAAAATTAAGCAATTAAAGACATTAATGCTTAAAGTAACATGATCAAAGGCATAGAACATATGTATGCTATAGACCAATCCAAGTTACGCGAATCTAAGACATTTAGCTCACTACGCAACATGCAAAACCTTTTCTCATCTAAAGGCTTGGTGAAGATATCGGCTAGCTGGTTCTCGGTGCTATTATGATAAATATCGATATCTCTCCTTTGCTGGTGGTCTCTCAAAAAGTGATCCCGAATGTCTATGTGCTTAGTACGGCTGTGTTCAATAGGGTTATCCGCCAAGCGGATTGCGCTCTCATTATCACATAGGAGTGGGACTTTGCTCAGATTGTAGCCAAAGTCCCAGAGGGTTTGCCTCATCCAAAGCAGTTGCGCGCAACACTGTCCTACGACAACATACTCAGCCTCATCCAAAGCAGTTGTGCTCTTCCTATCAACCTTGCACTCGGTATAGTCGGAATCTGAGTATCCAATTAAGTCAAAGGTAGACCCCTTTGGATATCAGATCCTGAAGCAAGGCGTAGAAACCAAATATCTAAGAATTCACTTAACGGCCACAAGGTGACACTCCTTGGGGTCAGATTGAAATCTAGCACACATGCATACACTTAGCATGATATCCGGTCTACTAGCGCAAAGATAAAGCAAAGATCCTATCATTAACCGGTATGTCTTTTGATCAACGGACTTACCTCCTTTGTGGAGGTCCAGATCAAGGAGGAAGTGTATGTGGAACAACCCCCTAGCTTTGAGGATGTTAGGTATCCCAACCACGTCTACAAGCTTTTAATGTGTTGCCATAACTCACCAAAAAGGGAGAGATTGAAAGGGAAATGTGCCCTTGGGCCATTTCTATAAATGTTTTGGTGATTAGATGCCCAACACATATTGTTTTGGTTGATATGTACTAAGTGTTAAAGACATGCAAATCAAGAATCAAGGTACGACTCTAGCCTTAGTGAATTGTTTTTGGTACTAACATATTCCTCTAAGTGCTAGGAACCTTGTTGTCGGGGACCGTAATTAGGGGTACCCCCAGGGCTCCTAATCTCAGCTGGTAACCCCCATCAGCACAAAGCTGCAAAGGCCTGATGGGCGCAATTCCGGTTAAGGCTCCATCCACTCAAGGGACACGATCTCGCCTCGCCTGAGCCCAGCCTCGGGCAGGAACGGAAGACCAAGGCAGATTCACGCCTCGCTCGAGGGTCTCCTCAAGCAACGGGCGCACCTTCGACTCGCCCGAGGCCCAGCTCGGGCAAGCTTCACGAAGAAGCAACCTTTGCCAGATCGCCTCGCCAAGCCGACCGGATCGCAGGAGCATTCAATGCAAGGATCGCCTGACACCTTATCCTGACGCGCGCTTTCCAGTCGACAAGGCCGAAGTGACCGCAGTCACTTCGCCCCTCCACTGACCGACCTGACAGGAAAACAGCGCCGCCTGCGCTGCTCCGACTGCTGTGCCACCCGCCAGGGTGAGGCTGACAGCAACCAAGTCTAGCCTCGGGCGCCATAGGAATCTCCGCCTCGCCCGACCCTAGGGCTCGGACTCGACCTCGCCTCGGACGACGATCTCCGCCTCGCCCGACCCCAGGGCTCGGACTCAGCCTCAACTCCGGAAGACGATCTCCGCCTCGCCCGACCCCGGGCTCGGACTCGACCTCGACTCCGGAAGAAGGTCTCCGCCTCGCCCGACCCCAGGGCTCGGACTCGACCTCGACCTCGGAGGAGTCACCACCTCGCTCGGGCCGACCACGCCACAAGGGGAGGCCATCATTACCCTACCCCTAGGTAGCCCAGGCTATGGGGAACAAGACCGGCGTCCCATCTGGCTCACCCCGGTAAAACAAGTAATGATGGCACCACGCGTGCTCCATGACAACGGTGGTTCTCAGCCCCCTACAGAAGCAAGGATACGCCAGCAAGGATCCGACAGCCCCGACAGCTGTGCTTCTACAGGGCTCAAGCGCTCCTCCGACAGCCACGACGCCACATGAACAGGGTTCCAACACCTCTCCGACAACCACGTCGGCACATACATAGGGCTCTAGCTCCTCTCTGCTAGACACGTTAGCACACTGCTACACCCCCCGTTGTACACCTGGACCCTCCCTTACGCCTATAAAAGGAAGGTCCAGGGCTCTCATACGAAGGAGGTGGCCACGCGGGAGAACGGGCAGCCTCACACCCCCTATCTCTCTCTCTCCCTCGCGAACGCTTGTAACCCCCTACTGCAAGCGCATCCGCCCTGGGCACAGGATAACATGAGGCCGCGGGTTTCCCCTCGCTGTTTCCCCCCCTTGTGTCTCCGTCTCGCGCCGACCCATCTGGGCTGGGACACGCAACGACAATTTACTCGTCGGTCCAGGGACCCCCCGAGGTCGAAACGCCGATAGTTGGCGCGCCAGGTAGGGGCCTGCTGCGTGTTGATGAACAGTTTCCCGTCAAGCTCCAGATGGGGAGTCTCCAGCAACCTCTTCAACCCGGGACGAAGCTCCGTTTCGGGAGTCTCGAGTTCATGTCCCTCGACGGCAGCTACGACATGATACTCCTTCCTCTGCCGCGCGACAACGACAATGGCGGCCGTCAGCCCGCTCGCCGGCGGCGGTATCGACGACGTCTTCCCCGCGTGGCGGAAGAACAGCATCCGAGTCTGTCCCGTCACCTTCCCCGTCGACGGGGAAGGAGGCAGGGCAATCATGGCCAAGCAGGAGGCGGCGCCTCGTCGGCTGTCGAGCGAGTCAACAACGCCGGTGCCCCAGCTGGGGACACGTCGGGCGTTGACCTCGCGTTTGAGACGAAGACGAGCGTCGCTTCCCCGCAACGCGCCAACCCTAAGCATAAGACGGGCGACGCCAGCATGCTCGCGAAGGACTTGCTGGGCGTCAGCCTTGTACCTGAGATAATGGTGCAGTCCGTCCCCGACGCGACTTCGTCACCATCCGTCGATCAAGAGGTACCGTCCATTTCCCATCCAGTGCCTTTTAGATTCAGCTTCAATCCACCAAGTGACCCCGCTTCGGTGGACGCTTTCATAAAGGCATATCCAAACCTCCCGGGGTACCATATGTGGTCAACCTGGGACAGATTGACGACCGTCTCGACCTACGGGCCCCCGGGTTCCGAGGAAGACGACGAGCCTGACTCTGGTTGGGATTTCTCCGGGCTCAGTAACTCTAGTGCCATGTAGGACTTCATGACCGCATGTGACTACTGCCTCTCCGATTGCCCCGATGATAGCCGCAGCCTCGGCGACGAGGACTGTGGCCCAAGTCACAAATGTTTACACGTCGATCTAGAGGGTCTCGACGAAGGCAACCGCCTTGGTATGCCGGAGGACGACGATCCCTCTAGGCCTGCGCCTCGCGTTGACATCCTTTGGGGGCTAGCTATGGTCCCAGTCCTTGCGGGGGGTCAGGACACAGCTCGAGCAAATCCGCGAGATGCAGGCCAGGCTCGACTAGGAAGCAGGACAACTTGTGCAGCTCCGGCAGAACATCGGGCTGGAGCGGGCAGGCCGGAGCATCGCGCCGCGACTTCCCGATTCATGCGGGAGGCCTCGGTCCACACCGGGCGCACACGGGGCACAGCGCCTGCGGCCCCGGGCCGCCTCGGCAACGAGCACCATTGCCGCGACCGTCGAGCCCACCTCGACGAGAGGGTGCGCCGAGGCTACCACCCCAGGCATGGGGGACGCTACGACAACGGGGAGGATCGGAGCCCTTTGTCCGAACCACCCGGTCCGCAAGCTTTCAGCCGGGCCATACGACGGGCGCCGTTCCCGACCCGGTTCCGAGCCCCGACTACCATCACCAAGTACTCGGGGGAGACGAGGCCTGAACTGTGGTTCACAGACTACCGGCTGGCCTGCCAGCTGGGTGGAACGGACGATGACAACCTCATCATCTGTAACCTCCCCCTGTTCCTCTCCGACGCCGCCCGAGCCTGGCTGGAGCATCTGCCTCCTGCGCAGATCTCCAACTGGGACGACCTGGTCAAAGCCTTCGTCGACAACTTCCAGGGCACATACGTGCGCCCTGGGAACTCCTGGGATCTCCGAAGCTGCCGCCAGCAACCGGGAGAATCCCTGCGGGACTACATCCGGCGATTTTCGAAGCAGCGCACCGAGCTGCCCAACATCACCGACTCTGATGTCATCGGCGTGTTCCTCGCCGGCACCACTTGTCGCGACCTGGTGAGCAAGCTGGGTCGCAAGACTCCCACCAGGGCGAGTGAGTTGATGAACATCGCCACCAAGTTCACCTCTGGCCAGGAGGCGGTCGAGGCCATCTTCTGGAAGGACAAGCAGCCTCAGGGGCACCAGCCGGATGACGCCCCCGAAGCATCCGCTCAGCGCGGCACGAGGAAGAAGGGCAAGAAGAAGTCGCAAGCGAAACGCGACGCCACCGATGCAGACCTTGTCGCCGCCGCCGAGCACAAGAACCCTCGGAAGCCTCCCAGAGGCACCAACTTGTTCGACAAGATGCTTAAGGAGTCGTGCCCCTATCATCAGGGTCCCGTAAAGCACACCCTTGAGGATTGCGTCATGCTTTAGTGCTACTTCCACAAGGCCAGGCCACCGGCGGAAGGTGGCAGGGCCCCCGACAACGACAAGAGGGAAGCTCACAAGGCAGAGGAGTTCCCCGAGGTCCATGACTGCTTCATGATCTACGGTGGGCGGGTGGCAAACGCCTCGGCTCGGCACCGCAAGCAAGAGCGCCGGGAGGTCTGCTCCGTAAAGGTGGCGGCACCAGTCTATCTAGACTATTCCGACAAGCCCATCACCTTTGACCAAGACGACCACCCCGACCGCGTGCCGAGCCCGGGGAAGTACCCGCTCGTTGTTGATCCCGTCATCGGCAACGTCAGGCTTACCAAGGTCCTCATGGACGGAGGCAGCAGCCTCAACATCATCTACGTCGACACCCTCGGGCTCCTGCAAATCGATCTGTCCTCGATCCGGGCCGGTGCGGCGCCCTTTCACGGGATCATTCCTGGGAAGCGTGTCCAGCCCTGTTGGGAGCTTGTTCTCAAATGCTAAGAGTTAAGAACAAGGCAACACAGAAAATGTTAGATATTAAGGTCCTTCGTCCTCCACTTCATTATATCCCCTCAGGATATAAAGGAACTTCGGACGAAGGTTACGAAGGACGCACCTTCGTAAACACAATAACGTAGGATGAAGCATTCACATAAATCATGAGGTATAAAATGAACATTCAAATGTTAACATAGAATCATTTTCATTTCTATTAATACGAATATAAATGACAGATGTACCTTCGGTCTTGAGGAAGACAGGAGTACAAGTGTGATGTGAAGGCAAATAACAGGTTCGCGTGAACAGTACAGAGGTACTGTTCATCTATTTATAGGCACAGGTCGCAGCCTGTGACAAATTACAATTATGCCCCTTACAAATGTTTACAACATTGACTCAGACCTATATGAATAAAAAGGTCATTCTATCTCTATGTCGGTTTAAAACGCCGAAGCTCCATGAAAAGGAACCTTCGGCCATCTCTTGGAGACGACTCCAGCCGAAGCTGCTTCTTCGTGTGAGACCTTCGGCGTACCGAAGCACGACCCCAACAGTAGCCCCTTTCGCGGTGCTAGATCGTTTTTCGTAACGAGCTTGACCCGTGAAAAGAGACCTCTTCAGCTTCGGGAAGCCGAAGGTCCAAAAAACACCTTCCCTGAGCTCGTTGCGGAGAAACGATCCGGCTTCCGAGCACGTGCCAGGCCCACCTTGCAGAGTTACTGTTTGATCTTTGCGGTCCACTGCACAGCGAGTACAAGTAACCGCCCGTCTGGTGTAAAAATCTTGCCGCTTCGCCTTCTTACCTGCGGTACTATATAAACAAGCGGGTAGGTGTGAAGTTACCACAGCATTCATTGCTATCTGCACTGTTTTGCTGCCAAAATTTTCCACCATAGCCGAAGCTTGATTCTCAAAATCGAACGAAGGTCCTTCTCGACGCTTGCTTCGTCAGAAAGGAGAGCTTCGGAGAAAAGAAAAAAGAAAAAAGTTTTTGACTTCCCCAAACTCAGAATCACATGGCACGAGTGCGATCTACTGCCAAAGTTGTACGTGAGGGAGACGAAGCCGAAGGTTCGGACACTGTGCCCATCTCCGAAGCGATGCAGCGCTCCGGTCTAGTGACTGCGGAAGAAAGGCCTGCTGCCGCAGCAAACCCAACAACAGCCGAAGAAGAAGAAAACATTGAAGGGACTGACCCCGAGGATGACTACCACATTGCCATGCCCAGCAAGCCCAGTCACCTGGATTTTGGGAAATCAACCGTCTCAAAGGCTGACCTTTCGAAGATGGTGAAAGCTGGTTATTTCAATGAAGATCAGAAGAAGCTACTTCGCTTCGGGGGAGAGGAAACCACCCCGAAGCCAGAGGAGGATGAGATTGTTATCTTCAAGAGTTTTTTAAAAGCTGGGCTAAGATTCCCTCTTCACAATATTGTTGCGGAGATACTGAGGAGGTTTGGCATCTACTTCCACCAATTGACTCCTAACGCCATCGTTAGGCTCAATGTTTATATCTGGGCCCTCCGAAGCCAAGCTGTGGAGCCGTTTGCTGATAGCTTCTGCCGAGTTCACGAATTACATTACCAAACCAAGGCCAGGAAAGATGGGCTACATGATAATTTCGGTTGCTACAATTTTGCCTACCGGAAGACAACAAAGTGTCCTGTACTCAGCTACCGAAGCAAATGGCCAGCAGGCTGGAAATCTGAATGGTTTTATGTAAAAGTTGACGAAGACAAAGAAAAATTGGTACAAAGCCCTCTGGATTTGATCTTCGGAGAGACGAGGCCACGATGCCGCATCGGCGATCTAAAAGGTCCCACCTGGGCTGCTCTGGGCGAATTTGAAATTATTTCGGAGAATATTGGCACCAGGGATCTAGTTCAGGAGTTCTTGGCATTCAGAGTTTTCCCTACTTTAAAAGAGTGGGAAATGCCGAAGCTGAAGGGAGAAAAGAAGAAGGGGGAGCTGGTCCGTCTGCCCTATCATTTTAAATTCAAGAAGTACTTTAAGAAACCCTGCAAAGAGTGGTTAGACACAGTTGAGACAATGTGCAATGAAATCTTGGGGAATTACTCCAAAAAAGAGGATCAATTAATGACAGCAGCCTTCGGCGCCCGACCGAAGCGAAGGCTGAACCGAGTATTCGATGCCCTGGGCTTCGAGTACCCGGACTATGAGCAGTTGAACAAGGGTGCCGAGGGCCACAAAAGAAAAAGAGTAACTGAAATTCTGACAAAGGATGAAGAGGAACCAGCAGCAGAGAAGAAAATCCCGAAGAAAAGGAAAATATCAAGTCCGAAACGGAAAATATCCGAAGAAGAGAGGACCCCCACACCGCCTTCTACCAGCGACGTGGAAGAAATTTTAAAGGTAATGACTGAACCTATGCCCACGAAGCTAAGTCCATTAGGGCTCCAACTGACGAAGCTTTTTCAAAAGGTGGACGAGCCGGATCAGACGAAGATAAGCAAACCCAAACGGCAAAGAATCATTGCGGTAACTGAAGTTATCGATAAGACACCGCCAAGAGCGTCAGTTCAAAAAACAGCAGCTGCCGAAGGCACCAAAAACGTCGAAGTCGCACCTTCGGAGGTCGCGGCTACCGAAGCCGCTACAGCCGAAGATGTTAATTTAGAATCAACCATTGAGGATATTAACAAAATTTTGGAAGACATAGATGCAGAAGAAGCTGGTGCTGTTACTGAAAAATCCATGGCCACAGTGCCTGAAAAAGGAAAAGAAATAGCCGAAGATACTTCGGATGACGAAGCCTACACCTTTCAGAATTTAATTGGACAAAAACTGACGAAGGACGAAATAGAAGAACTTAAAGATTATGCCAAATCTTGCGGCTACAAGTCAGGTGCCCTCCTATTTGGAGGTGTAGACGATGAAAAACTAGGCTGCATTCGAGATCAGACTGGAGCTAAGGTAATCGGTACTCTATCAAAGAGTATCGGTTTTCCGAAGCTAGAGACAGACATCAGCCGCTACCGACGACAACATATCGTCGGCAGCTTATTTTATTCTAACTTCAAGGTAAACAATCTTTTCTCTGGTTTTTATTGCTGTTAACAATGAAAATATTACTAACATAAGTTGTTTCTGTACAGAGCATGCTTCTGAGCAAAGCTCTGAAGATGCAACAAGACTTGGAGGACAAAAAGCACGAAGCTATAATTGAAAACTTAGAAAGCAAAATAAAAGAGCAATCTGCCATCATTGAAAAGAAGGACTTCGAGCTCCAATCGGCCGAAGGCTTACTGGCTGAGACTGAGGCTAAATTATTAGAGTTGAATTCGAAGCTTATCAATCAATCAAAACAATTCGATCAGGAGAAGCTAGAACTGAATTCGAAGCTTCAAGCCGAAGTCCAGACCAGCTCAGAATTAAAGAAAACATTAACAAGCCTTCAAGACAAATGCTTGAACTTTGGCAATAATTGCATTGGACGATTAAAGAAGATATTTTACTCTGTTGGAGCCAGCAGCGGGAAATTTAACCCTTCAGCAGAAAATTTACCCCAGACCTTCGATCATATCGAAGCTGAAATCGAAGAGCTTGACGAAGTTATAGCCGGGCACGGCGACTTCTGTGCCTGGGTAGCTTCTCGGGGTACCGCTGCTGCATTTTTGAAGGCCGGCTGCGAACATGGAAAAATTGTTAATAGGCCCAACTTCACCTTATCTCCATCAATCCTGGATGATATGCCTGACCTCGCCCGAAGTATCTCCAATAGATTTATAAAAATGATATGGACAAAAGGCGGGCGGGAGAAGGCTGGAGATGAAGCCTGAAGTCATCTTGAACCGGTAAGAAATGATATTTTGTACTTACCTTTTCCTTTGGACTTGATTTTTACTCACTATTCCTTGATTCATGTAGGATGAGGAAGGTGAAGATGATGCCTAAGATATGTCGCCAAAGCTGTCGCCGAAGCTGAAGCTTAATGAAGATTAGTAGAAGTGTGCTATAGAGAAACTCAGGATAATTTTGTAACAACTCTTGTAAATAGAATCAAACTGTTCTTCAAGGAACTTTGTACATACCTTGTAATATATTCTTACCCTTCGATTGAGGTGCTTAGATGTGGACGAAATCAGTATTTTGAGCCGAAGGCGAAAAAACACCTTCCCTTCTTTTCGTACACAACGAAGCATAAAAACAATTCTTCTTTTTGCCAAGCAACGAAGCTTTTCTCTTTTGTGCACAA
Organism: Zea luxurians; assembly: GCA_029449295.1. Lineage (NCBI taxonomy): Eukaryota > Viridiplantae > Streptophyta > Magnoliopsida > Poales > Poaceae > Zea > Zea luxurians. The sequence goes on along the minus strand of JAOPSE010000064.1, from coordinate 7,174,491 downwards.
CATAGCATAACAAATAAAAAACCACTTCATCGAAGCTTTTCTTTTTGCCGAAGCAACCACTTGGGAACACAAATGCTATGAATGAATGCTTATGCATGCAAATGCTATGATGTAATGTAATGTGCGAATGAATGTCCGAAGCGTATGTCCGAAGTCACATTGTCAGCCGTTACTTCCTTAGAAACAACCACACATTAGCTCTGCATTCCCTTAGGAACGTCTTCGGAGCCTCTTCGCCTTTTACTTAGGCAATATCAGCGTTGACTTTTCGCTGTAAGCTCTGCATCCCCTTAGGGACGACTTTGGAGCTTCTTCGCCTTTTACTTAGACGGTATAAGCTCTGCATTCCCTTGGGAACGACTTTGGAGCTTCTTCGCCTTTTACTTTCGGCGGAATCAACGTTGACTTTTCGCTGTAAGCTCTGCATCCCCTTGGGGACGACTTCGGAGCCTCTTTTTTTTTCTTTTTCAGTTTCGGCACTCGATGGTGCGCTCTCAGCTTTTACATTTACATTCTTTGGGGGATTTTGCTCTTATAAAACTAAAAAGGAAAATTACATATGATGGCCCCATTAAAAACCTTTCTCCCCCTTTAGAAAGGAAAAGGGTGCCATAAAAAAGAAAAGAAAAGATAAAATTACATCAAGTTATACATAGAACCGCCGAAGCTCATCGGCATTCCAAGATCTTGGAATTTCATTGCCATCCATGTCCTTCAGTCTGTACGAACCAGGTCTTGACGAAGATGCTACTAAGAAAGGCCCTTCCCATTTCAGTTGCAACTTGCCCACTGTATCCGGGTTGGCCACTCTCCGAAGCACCAAGTGTCCTGGCTCAATATTTTTTAGCCGGACTTTTCTATCTCGCCATTTGATTGTTTCAGCCTGGTATTTGTTGATATTTTCCACGGCCTGAAGCCTGATCCCTTCTAAGGCATCTTTTTCCACAAGAGAAGTATCTTCGGCACCTGATTCTGCCGAAGCTACCACTCTTATTGATCCAGCTTTAGCTTCTTCTGGAGTTATTGCTTCGTCACCAAATAATAACTTGAATGGGGTAAAGCCTGTAGACCTTGATGTTGTTGTATTGTGGCTCCACACCACTTTGGTCAACTGATCTGGCCATTTTCCCCTTGGTTGATTAAAAATTAGCTTCATTATTCCTGTCATTATGATGCCGTTGGCCCTTTCAACAAGCCCATTCGACTCCGGATGCCTTACTGATGCAAAGTGGATCTTCGTGCCAATTTGATCACAGAAATTTCTGAAATCTTCGGAGTCGAACTGTGTTCCATTATCTACAGTGATAGCCTTCGGCACTCCGAAGCGACAGACAATACTCTGCCAGAAAAATTTTTGGACGGTGGCCGAAGTTATTGTGGCTAATGGCTTCGCCTCAATCCACTTGGAAAAATACTCCACAGCTACTATAACATATTTTAGGTTCCCTTGGGCCGGTGGCAATGGACCCAACAAGTCAAGGCCCCACCTTTGCAATGGCCAGATGGGTTGTATCAGCTGTGTTAATGACGAAGGTTGTTTTTGATCTCTTGCACATTTTTGACAACCTTCGCACTTTTGGACTAACTCCGCTGCATCCGAAGCTGCCTTCGGCCAATAAAATCCTTGGCGGAACACTTTTCCAAGTAACGGCCTGGATCCAATGTGGGATCCGCACAGGCCTGCATGTATCTCCTTCATCAACTCTATACCTTCGGCCCTAGACAAGCACTTGAGCAGCGGGGCACAAACTCCATGCTTGTATAACTCCCCTTCTATCATAACATAGGGACGAGCTCTTGCCTCTATCCTCTTATTATAAGCTTCGTCATCTGATAGAAAGTTTCCCTGAAGGTAAGAGATTATTTCTGTTCTCCAATCTTCACTGTAGACAGGAGAAATGTTAAGGACTGCTCTTTCAAGTAGCTCCACTGAAGGTGCCTTTATTGTTTCGAAGAACACGTCCGAAGGTAGCGGCAGCCTCTGTGCTGCAGACTTGGCCAACAAATCAGCATGCTCATTCTGCCCTCGAGGGATATTCTTAACAGAAAATCCTTCGAAGGAAGCTTCGATCCTTCGGACCGTGTCCAGGTATTTTTCAAGCTTCGGGTCTTTAGCCTTGCAACTTTTGTCAATATGACCCGAAACAACCTGAGAATCAGTTTTAAGGATCGCCCTTCTGACCCCCATTGCCTTTAGTTTCCGAAGACCCAGGAGCAAGGCTTCGTACTCAGCGATATTATTTGTGCAGCTGAAGTCAAGTCTTGCTGCATAGCAAGTTTTAACCTTGGACGGAGAGACCAACACAGCAGCTGCGCCTGCTCCGAAGGTTCCCCAAGAGCCATCACAAAACACTGTCCATGCTTCGGCATCTTTATTTGCTTCCTCGTCCTGAGCCCCTGGCGTCCAGTCGGCAATGAAATCTGCCAATGCTTGAGACTGAATTGAGGATCTATGCACATAATCAATGTAAAATTCATTAAGTTCCGCAACCCATTTTCCAATACGCCCAGTAGCTTCTCTGTTCCTCATGATGTCCTTCAACGGCTGCGAAGAGGGAACAATAATGTTGAATGCCTGAAAGTAATGCCGAAGCTTCCTGGATGCCATTAAAACGGCATACAATATCTTCTCCAGCTCTATATAATTTTTCTTTGAGACACTGAGGACCTCAGACACAAAATATACTGGGACCTGCTTCTTAGCTTGTCCATCAAACTTCTCCTGGACAAGCGCCGCACTTACTGCTGAGTGCGAAGCTGCCACATACAACAACAGAGGAGCCCCTGGCGTTGGTGGAGTTAATGTTGTGAGATCTATTAAGTATTGCTTCAGCTCTTCGAAGGCTTTTTGCTGACTTGGGCCCCACTGAAAGACTTCAGCTGACTTCAGCACCTCAAAGAATGGTAAGTTTCTTTCTGCTGATCTAGATATAAATCTGTTGAGAGATGCCAGCCTTCCTGTCAACCTTTGGGCCCCCTTTCTTGTGGTTGGTGGCTCCATTCGAAGTATAGCTTCGATTTTATTTGGGTTAGCTTCGATTCCCTTCGTTGAAACCAAACACCCAAGAAATTTGCCCTTCTTCACTCCGAAGACACATTTTTCTGGATTCAGCTTCAGACCAGCCTGTCTGAAGCTGGCGAAGGTCTCCTGCAGATCAGCAATATGATTTTCTTGCTTCGTGCTCTTTACGATAATGTCATCAACATAGGTCAACACATTTCTGCCTATCTGAGATTGGAGAACCTTCGCAGTCATTCTGCTGAAACTCCCTCCAGCATTCTTGAGCCCCTCAGGCATCCGAAGATAGCAATATGTACCACTTGGGGTTATGAAGCTAGTCTTCGGCTCATCTTCCTTCTTCATCCAGATTTGATGATAGCCTGAGTAGCAGTCCAGGAGACTCATGAGCTCCGAAGAAGCTGCTGCGTCAACTAAAGAATCTATCCTTGGCAGCGGGAATTCATCCTTCGGACAAGCCTTGTTGAGATCTGTGAAATCAATACACATTCTCCACTTGCCATTGGCCTTCTTCACCATAACGGTGTTAGCTAACCACTCTGGATACTTCACTTCTCTGATAACTCCTGCACTGAGGAGTCTTTTTACTTCATTGCGAGCCCCTTCGGCCTTGTCATCAGACATTTTCCGAAGCCTCTGCTTTCGGGGTCTGAAGGATGGGTCAACATTGAGCGAATGTTCAATGACATCCCGATTCACTCCACAAAGATCGTTGGCTGACCATGCAAAAACATCTTTGTTGTTGAATAAAAACCTTATCAAGGTTTTCTCTTGGTCTTCAGATAATTGCGAGCCCAACAGCACCTTCTGCTCTGCTATGTCTTCACACAATAACATGGGCTTCGGTTGATCTGCTGAAGCTGCCTTCTCCCTCCTGAATTTGTACTGTTCACAAGCTTCAGCCCCATCTATGTTATGGATTGCCTTAGAATCAGTCCAGCTTCCTTCGGCCCTTCTAGCAGCTTCCTGACTTCCATGAATAGCAATAGGTCCTTGGTCCGAAGGTATCTTCATGTAGAGATAAGCTGGGTGAAGAATTGCTTCGAAGGCATTAAGAGTGCCACGGCCGATGATAGCATTGTAAGGATACTCCATGTCAACAATATCAAACACAATTTGTTCAGTCCTTGTGTTGTTGACAAATCCGAAGGTTACCGGCATGGTAATCTTCCCAAGTGCCACAATCTGCCGCCCTCCGAAGCCACAAAGAGGGTGCGTAGCATCATGAATCTTGTCTTCGGGCTCCTGCATTTGTCTGAAGGCTTTAGCAAATATAATGTCAGCTGCACTGCCTGTATCAACTAGGACATTGTGGACCAGAAATCCTTTGATCACGCAAGAAATAACCATAGCATCATTGTGAGGATAATCCTTAAGCTGAAGGTCTTCCTGAGAGAAGGTAATTGGAATATGAGACCATTTTGACTTGATGAAAGGTCCCTGCACTCCAACATGCTGCACCCTTCTCTGAGCCTCCTTTTTCTGCTTCTTGTTAGCCGGCTCTGAGCAAGAACCGCCTGTTATCGGGAGCACCAGCTTCGAAGCCGAAGCATCTCCAGCTTGGTTGTTGAACGAAGCCATCAGCTCAGAAAAGTGGAAGTGAGTTCACCGGAGGTGGGCGCCAATGTTGGGAGCTTGTTCTCAAATGCTAAGAGTTAAGAACAAGGCAACACAGAAAATGTTAGATATTAAGGTCCTTCGTCCTCCACTTCATTATATCCCCTCAGGATATAAAGGAACTTCGGACGAAGGTTACGAAGGACGCACCTTCGTAAACACAATAACGTAGGATGAAGCATTCACATAAATCATGAGGTATAAAATGAACATTCAAATGTTAACATAGAATCATTTTCATTTCTATTAATACGAATATAAATGACAGATGTACCTTCGGTCTTGAGGAAGACAGGAGTACAAGTGTGATGTGAAGGCAAATAACAGGTTCGCGTGAACAGTACAGAGGTACTGTTCATCTATTTATAGGCACAGGTCGCAGCCTGTGACAAATTACAATTATGCCCCTTACAAATGTTTACAACATTGACTCAGACCTATATGAATAAAAAGGTCATTCTATCTCTATGTCGGTTTAAAACGCCGAAGCTCCATGAAAAGGAACCTTCGGCCATCTCTTGGAGACGACTCCAGCCGAAGCTGCTTCTTCGTGTGAGACCTTCGGCGTACCGAAGCACGACCCCAACAAGCCCCTTGGACAACTCGATCTGCCCGTTTGCTTCGGGGCTCCCTCCAACTTCTGAAAGGAAACCCTCACGTTCGAGGTAGTTGGGTTCCGAGGAACCTATCACGCAGTGCTGGGGAGACCATGTTACGCCAAGTTCATGGTCATCCCCAACTACACCTACCTCAAGCTCAAGATGCCGGGCCCCAACGGGGTCATCACCGTCAGCCCCACGTACCGACACGCGTACGAATGTGATGTGGAGTGCGTGGAGTACGCCGAGGCCCTCACCGAATCTGAGGCCCTCATCGCCGACATGGAAAACCTCTCCAAGGAGGTGCCAGATGCGAAGCGCCACGCCGGCAACTTCGAACCAGTAGAGGCGGTCAAATCCGTCCCTCTCGACCCCAGCAACGACGCCTCCAAGCAGATCCGGATCGGCTCCGAGTTCGACCCCAAATAGGAAGCAGTGCTCGTCGACTTTCTCCGCGCGAACGCCGAGGTTTCTGCGTGGAGTCCCTCGGACATGCCTGGCATACCGAGGGAAGTCACCGAGCACTCACTGGATATCCGAGCTGGAGCCCGACCCGTGAAGCAGCTTCTGCGCCGATTCGACGAAGAACAGCGCAGAGCCATAGGCGAGGAAATCCACAAGCTGATGGCTGCAGGGTTCATCAAAGAGGTATTCCATCCCGAATGGCTAGCCAACCCTGTGCTTGTGAAAAAGAAAGGTGGGAAATGGCGGATGTGTGTAGACTACACTGGTCTAAACAAAGCATGTCCGAAGGTTCCCTACCCTCTGCCTCGTATCGATCAAATCATGGATTCCACCACTGGGTGCGAAACCCTGTCATTCCTCGATGCCTACTCAGGGTATCACCGAATCAGGATGAAAGAGTCCGACCACCTCGCGACTTCTTTCATCACACCTTTTGGCATGTACTGTTATGTTACTATGCCATTCGGTTTGAGGAATGCGGGTGCGACATACCAAAGGTGCATGAACCACGTGTTCGGACAGCACATTGGTCGAACGGTCGAGGCCTACGTCGATGACATCGTAGTCAAGACGAAGAAAGCCTCCGACCTCCTCTCTGACCTTGAAACGACATTCAAGTGTCTCAAAGCGAAAGGCGTAAAACTCAATCCCGAGAAGTGTGTCTTCGGAGTCCCCCGAGGCGTGCTCCTGGGTTTCATCGTCTCCGAGCGGGGCATCGAGGCCAACCCGGAGAAAATCACGGCCATCACCAACATGGGGCCTATCAAGGACTTGAAAGGAGTACAGAGGGTCATGGGATGCCTTGCGGCTCTGAGCCGCTTCATCTCACGCCTCGGCGAAAGAGGCCTGCCCCTGTATCGCCTCTTAAGGAAGACTGAGCGCTTCGCTTGGACGCCCGAGGCCGAGGAAGCCCGAGGCCGAGGAAGCCCTCGGGAACTTGAAGGCGCTCCTTACAAGCGTGCCCATCCTGGTGCCCCCCGCTGCCGGAGAATCCCTCTTGATCTACGTCGCCGCTATCACTCAGGTGGTCAGCGCCGCGATCGTGGTCGAGAGACGAGAAGAAGGGCACGCACTGCCCGTCCAGAGGCCGGTTTACTTCATCAGTGAGGTACTGTCCGAGACCAAGATTCGCTACCCGCAAACTCAGAAGCTGTTGTACGCGGTGATTCTGACACGGCGAAAGTTGCGACACTACTTTGAGTCTCATCCGGTGACTGTGGTATCATCCTTCCCCTTGGGGGAGATCATCCAGTGCCGAGAGGCCTCGGGTAGGGTTGCAAAGTGGGCGGTGGAGACCATGGGCGAGACAATCTCGTTCGCCCCTCGGAAGGCCATCAAGTCCCAAGTCTTGGCGGACTTTGTGGCTGAATGGGTCGACACCCAGCTTCCAACAGCTTCGATCCAACCGGAACTCTGGGCTATGTTTCTCGACGGGTCGCTGATGAAAATAGGCGCGGGCCTGCTCTTCATCTCACCCCTCGGGAAGCACCTCCGCTACGTGCTGCGCCTCCATTTCTTGGCGTCCAACAACGTGGCCGAGTACGAGGCTCTGGTTAACGGGTTGCGCATCGCCATCGAGCTAGGGGTCCAATGCCTCGACGCTTGTGGCGACTCGCAGCTTGTCATCGACCAAGTCATGAAGAACTCCCACTACCGTGACCCGAAGATGGAAGCCTACTGCGACGAGGTTCGGCGCCTGGAGGATAAGTTCTACGGGCTCGAGCTCAACCACGTCGCTCGACGATACAACGAGACTGCGGACGAGCTGGCTAAGATAGCCTCGGGGCAGACAACGGTTCCTCCGGACGTCTTCTCCCGAGACCTACATCAACCCTCCGTCAAGACCGACGACACGCCCGAGCCCGAGAAGGCCTCAGCTCTGCCCGAGGCGCCCTCGGCTCAGCCCGAGGCACCCTCGGCCCCCAAGGGTGAGGCACTGCGCGTCAAGGAGGAGCGGAATGGGGTCATGCCTAATCGAGACCGGCAGACCCCATACCTGCAATATCTCCACCGAGGAGAGCTACCCCTCGACAGAGCCGAAGCTCGGCGACTAGCGCGGCGCGCCAAGTCGTTCATCTTGTTGGGTGACGAAAAGGAGTTCTACCACCACAGCCCCTCAGTCATCCTCCAACGATGCATATCCATCGCCGAAGGTCAGGAGTTATTGCAAGAAATACACTCGGGGGCTTGCGGTCACCACGCAGCACCTTGGGCCCTCGTGGGAAACGCCTTCCGACAGGGTTTCTACTGGCCAACCGTGGTGGCCGACGCCACTAGGATTGTACGCACCTGCCAAGGGTGTCAATTCTACGCAAAGCAGACCCACCTGCCTGCTCAGGCTCTGCAAACAATACCCATCACCTGGCCGTTTGCTGTGTGGGGTCTGGACCTTGTCGGTCCCTTGCAGAAGGCACCCGGGGGCTTCACGCACCTGCTGGTCGGCCATCGACAAATTCTCCAAGTGGATTGAGGTCCGACCCCTAAACAGCATCAGGTCCGAACAGGCGGTGGCATTCTTCACCAACATCATCCATTGCTTCGGGGTCCCGAACTCCATCATCACCGACAACGGCACCCAGTTCACTGACAGAAAGTTCTTGGACTTCTATGAGGACCACCACATCACGGTGGACTGGGCCACCGTAGCTCACCCCATGACGAATGGGCAGGTAGAGCGTGCCAACGGCATGATTCTACAGGGGCTCAAGCTGAGGATCTACAACGACCTCAACAAGTTCGGCATGCGGTGGGTGAAGGAACTCCCCTCGGTGGTCTGGAGTCTAAGGACGACGCCAAGCCGAGCCACGGGCTTCATGCCGTTTTTTCTAGTCTATGGGGCCGAGGCTATCCTGCCCACAGACTTAGAATACAGCTCCCCAAGGACGAGGGCATACGACGCCCGAAGCAACTAGACAAACTGAGAAGACTCACTTGGCCAGCTGGAAGAGGCTCGGGACATGGCCTTACTACACTCGGCACAGTATCAGCAGTCCCTGCGACGCTACCACGCTCGAGGGGTTCGGTCCCGAGACCTCCAGGTGGGTGACTTGGTGCTTCGGCTACGACAAGACGCCTAAGGGCACCACAAGCTCACGCCTCCCTGGGAAGGGCCGTTCATCATCGCCAAGATTCTGAAGCCCGGAACATACAAGCTGGCCAACAGTCAAGGCGAGGTCTACAACAACGCTTGGAACATTCGACAGCTACGTCGCTTCTACCCTTAAGATGTTTTCAAGTCGTTCATGTACCTCGTTTACATACACAAGCAAAGTCTAACCTTCAAGGAAGGGTCAGCCTTGCCTCGGCAAAGCCTGACCCTCCCTCGGGGGCTAGAAGGGGGGAACCCCCTCTGCGTCAAAATTTTCTTCGGAAAAAGTCTTTCTACCAGAACATCTTTCGTGCTTTTCGACTACTTCGATAGTGGAGTCCTAAAAACGACGGAGTACACGTAAGCAGGCAAGGCCGACCGAGCCGAGGGACTCCTACGCCTCTGGGATACGGATACCTCACTCATCACCTTCTGCGATAAGTAACTCACGCTCGGATAAGGGATTCCGCTGTCCGAACAAGTCTTAACGCTCGAAAACTTCTTCTGCCGAAACGATTTTTCGTGCTGTCTCGACTATATCAATAACAGAATCCTACGGACGAGTAAGAGTACACGTAAGCAGGCAAGGCTGACCGAGCCGAGGGACTCCTACACCTCTGGGATACGGTACCTCACTCATCACCTTCTGCGATAAGTAACTCACGCTCGGATAAACGATTCTATTACCGACGAACAAGTCCTGATACTCAAAACAAGGGGAAAAGAAACGCAGCTTTACAACACGACGACGGTATGTTTTGGCCTCGGCGGCCGCAAAAAATATACGCACGCTACAGACAAACTGTTCCTGCAGGTTCAGACGTCAGCAGGGGGAGCAGCAGCACCCTTTGCTTCGACTCCACCCTCGACGGAATCCGACTCGGCCTCGAACAGCGACATGGTCGAAGGATCTCCACCTCGAAGGAAGATGTCAGCACCGCGCCTAGGCCATCGCCGCCAGGGTCTCCTCCACGAACCCGGCCCAAGCAGACGGCCGGACCGGCCGCTCCGTAGCCTTAGCCAGCTGTCCCCCGAGGACACCAGCCCGGCTCATGGCCTCGGCAGCCCGACTCCAGGGTTGGTCCCGCCAGCGGACGACCTGTCCAGGTCCCAGCCGCCACTGCGACGCTTCATCGGCCTAGGAAGTCCCCTACTCCTGGGCCGACGAAGTTTCTTCTCCAGCCAACTTCGCCTCTGTCCATGCTGACGCCGCTGCCTCCGGCTTCGGCTCATCATAGAGCAGCCGAGGTTTCCTTCGCTAAGCAAGAGGAGCCTCGAGCGGCAAGGCCGACCGAGCCGAGGGACTCCTACGCCTCCGGGATACGGATACCTCACTCGTCACCTTCCGCACAGGGCAACTCACGCTTGGTTAAGCGGTCCAGCTAGCCGACAGGCAAGTTCTGGTGCGTAAAATGGAGAAGAAACACGGCTTTACGCCCAAATACACAAATGTTCAGGCCCCGATAGCCACAGTGAACATACGCCAGCACTCAAGGTGCCATTACAAACGGGACTCCGGTTCCGTTCCCACGGGTATGAACAACCTCCATACCAGGAGGCCCGCGGGACGATGAACTCCAAGCGGCTCACCACCGCTCGCTCCGACAACAGCGACAACGACCTCCGCTCTGGGCGGCCAAACAGCAGCAACTATGACCTCAGGGCAGACGCTGCTGCGACAAGGTCCTCGCCCACGTCTCCACTCGAGGGGCGAGGACAAGCTATCAAAGCCAAAGAGCCGGAGGCCCGGAGCGCAGATGGCAGTGGCGATCTCATCGGCGACGAGGACTTCTCCGACCACCTGTCCACCGGTAGATCCCCACTCAAGTCCTCCCGGACAGGCAAGCACCAACCCCCGCGCGAAGGCGTCGTGCCGGAGCAAGGGCAGGACAGCCCAAGAACACGAACGCCGCCCTAGCAGCGCGCGACGTCTTGGGCGGTCCCCCGGTGTGCGCGGCGCAACAGCCGCCCGTACGGCGGGCAGATAGCCGCACTCCGCCCAACGATGGAAGGTGGCACCGGAAGTCGTGCCAGAGCCAGCTGAGCCAGCGAACCAGGCGTGCTGGAGCTGACGACGCTTGCGGCCGCTCGGCCACGCGTTGTCGAAGTCCGCCCCTTCCGCTAAGCCGGTGAGCGCCCTCTCCCATGAATGCTGAAGAAGGAGGTGGCCCGCCGGCCCGTACGGGAGGTAGAGCTCTGGCTTAGCTCGCCCCCCGCCCCAGCAAGGATGATGAAGATCCGAAGCTGAGGGCAGGGCAGAGGCCGCAGCCCGGCTTGCTTCTCCCCACCATCGAACTGGTGGTCACCGTCTTGGGTGACTATCGGCGAGGGGATGCAGCCGGGCTGCCTGACGAAAATCCTTGAAGCCGAGCGATGGCTGAAAGTTACCAACCTCCACAAGGTTGCGCTCCTTCCACAACAAGACAAAGACAACGCGGATGCTCCCCATCCGGGGGCTCGGAAAGCGGAAGGATGCGACGCATGAGGATAGTGTGAAGGCATGGCTACCACCCAGGAGGTCGATCCCTTTTTAAAGGCAACTCTCCCCGCTCGCGTCCTCAAGACGTCGCGGACTAAGTCTTCACCAACACGCTTCAAGGTCCTCCCCCTACGACACGGGGGCTGGGCCCCACGCGCCAGGCGAGCTGCCCTAGGACAGAAGAAGCCAAACCGCCGCGCGCGGAGCATGTAACCGCCCAGCGGTTACAAGCATTCCTCCGTCTTCGCCCAAACCAGCGGGTGAAAGGGCGGACCGCCATGCAGGCGGCATGCAACTGCACCAAGGGGGCACACCCTTTCGACTTTGACGCATCCAGCATGGAGACCCAGGCCCACACGTCATGAAACCGGCGCGCCGGTTACTACGTGCAAAAAACTGCAGCGCCACTTGCGCCAGCGCCGCGCCTTCTAGACTACGGAACCGGTGCCACGACTCGAGGCAACCCTGCGCACGGCCCAGCAGTGCCAACCAGGCACGCCGGTCAAGGGTCAGTCAGCCGCGGGAGAAGGCGCGACGGTCAACATGGACAAAAGTGGGCCGGCAGTAATGGCAGTGGCAAGCGGGCGGAAGCAGCAGTCAAATTGTCTGTAGGCTCACGTCCCCTCCTGGAACAGCGAGAGAGCCCTCTCCCACAGCGTGAAAACGACGCGCCCGTGTTCCGTTCCTCGAACGGCTTGCGCATACGCAACGGCTGCCCCGCGAATCACTCGTCCTGTCGCATTAACTCTGCGGTAGGACAGGCGACACCTTTGGCAGGCGAAGCGGGCGATGCTTCACCTCCGCCATAATGACTGCGTCAAAAAAGGTGCGCCACGTCGTTCAATTTCGTATCCTTTTCCTCTTCCCCTTTCTCTCTCTTGCTATAGGGACCGGGAAAGGGGATACTCTAAAAGGGATCCTTCTCCGTGAAGGAAGCGGGCCCCGAGCCCCCCTACTGATCAGAGGTTCGAAGGCTGGCCCCTCGAAAGGGTTCGACAGCCGCCTCAGAGCACTCGGGCTCCGTGCCTACTACTGGTCAGAGGTTCGAAGGCTGGCCCCTCGGAAGGGTTCGACAGCCGCCTCAGGCCACTCAGGCTCCGCGACTGTTGGGGGCCTTCGGCTTCCGAAGCTCCTCAAAAACATGATTTGACAATATTTTCCGAGTAAAACATGTGAACAGGTATCTTCGGAGTCAGGTTGCGGGTGTACAACAGCATGGTTAAGACGAAGCTTGACTGGGGTGGAAAGCGATCACGACGAAAGATAGGACGATCACGAAGCTACGTGTAGAAAAGCTTCGGCATGACGAAGGAAAAGAGGAACTGACTTAAGGATGAAAAGTCAAGTTAAACCTCGAAGGATTGCCATAAAGTTATTATCAAATGTAAAGGGCATCAATGTAATTTTACACGGGCTGCGTCCCGTGCCTATAAATAGATGAACAGCACTCCCGTACTGTTCACGCTGACCTGGCACACGCTTTTTCACATTACGTCTGCATCCTTACTTTCCATCAATCCGAAGGTACACTTGTAATTTGTGTTCATGAATTTGGCAATAAAGATGAGTTGATGATAATATTCAAACCATTATTTGTATTTTATATATGTGTTCTTTTTTACCGTTAATCAATCTTATGAAAATCTTTTCCTTTGTAACCTTCGTCCAAGATTCATTATATCCAAAGGGATATAATGTTTCTAAGGACGAAGGAGCTTAACATTTAACATTTTCTATGTTGCCTTGTTCTTAATTCTTAGCATTTGAGAACAAGTCCCCAACATTGGCGCCCACCTCCGGTGAACTCACGCCCATTTTCTGAAGTTTTGAACATCTTTGGCAAGCGTCACCTTCGTCATGCCGCCTAAAAAAGCTTCAGCGACAGGGGCTGCCACTCTGCAGCCGCTGGACCCCAATCAAGATGTCGTTTCTCTTAGGGAGGCCCGAAGCCAGAAGAGGAAGGTCACCAGTCCAACGCCTCCGGAGGACGACTTGGATCAAGAAATCCAAAATTTAGAGATGATCAATCAACAGGTCCAACAGAAGAAGGAGAAGATGGCTCGTCTAGCTGATCTTCAAAGGCAGATAGACGAAGCCTCCGAAGAGCTTCGACATCTTGCTCAAGATGACCAGAACCAAAGGCCCCCGCGCAGAGAGCTTCATCAAGAGGGCTTCTACAACGAGGGCGACTGGTATGAAGATTTCCATCACGGAAATTTTGCTTTTGATGATGCTTCTCCCTTGTCAACAGAACTGCAGGCTATTCCTTGGCCACAGTCTTACAAGCCGCCCCAGCTCCCCATGTACGACGGTCATTCAGACCCGAAACAATTCTTGATGAGCTATGAGGCAACTATATCTTCATACGGTGGCAACACGGCGGTCATGGCAAAGTCCTTCGTCATGGCTGTTAGAAGCGTTGCACAAACCTGGTACTCCTCCCTTAGGCCAGGGACAATCACCTCATGGCAAAAGTTGAAGGATATGTTGATAACCAGCTTCCAAGGGTTTCAGACGAAGCCAGTCACTGCTCAAGCTTTATTCCAGTGCACCCAGGATCACGAAGAATACCTTCAGGCATATGTCCGAAGGTTCCTACGTCTGAGGGCACAGGCACCAACAGTGCCCAATGAAATTGTCATTGAGGCCATGATCAAGGGGCTTCGGCCAGGACCTGCAGCTCAGTACTTTGTCAGGAAGCCTCCTCAAACTTTGGAGAAGTTGCTCCAGAAGATGGACGAGTATATTCGAGCTGACAATGATTTTTGTCAAAGAAGGGAGGAAGCTTTCAGGTTCTCTGAAATGGCCAGGGGCTTCGGAGGAAGATTTTATCCGAGGCACGTCAGATCAATTCACAATTATACCCAAAGTGATGACAAAGGCAGTCAACAACAAAGGCCACAGTGCTCCTCGCAAGCTTCGGGGCAACAGCAAAGCTCTTTCCGGCCGCCAGCACCAAGGGGCAGAGGCAACAGGGGCTTCGGGGGAAGATTTGGAGATCAACCAAGAAAAATTTATTGCCTGTTCTGTGGTGAAGGCAAGGGCCATACCACCAGGATGTGCCATGTTACCATCCAGAAGCAAAAGGAGCTAGCAGAGGCTGCAGCGCAACAGAACCAGTCGAAGCAGGTCATGCATACTGCTTCGTACCATTCGCCTTACATTCCAGAATATGTAGGCAATTACCCTGCAGCTTCTGTTGCTTCGGCAAGCCAACCCCAAGCTTCCTGGCAACAGCTTCCACCACCACCACCACCAATACAACGTGGTCCGCAGCCAGAAGGGAGCCAGCACTCTCAACCCCAGAGGGACCTCAGGGAGGAGTCCGAAGCTGGCACAGTCAATAGCACTGTGCCAGAGTCGAAGCATATTTACTGACAAAATATCCTACCTCGATAGCAGCTTTTCGCATTCAGTTTTACTTTCTTTGTAGTAAAGAACAATTGTGGGAAGTTTAAGTGTCTTTTATCGTTTTTTCAAATTCTTGTAACAGTTTAGCTTATCATCATAATGAAAATATATCTTCTCCATAGGCTTGAGTTACTGAAGCACAAGAATTTATGGTGGCACGGAGAACCTTCGAATTATCAAAAATTTGTTCTAAGGAACACACTGTAACTTCTTCGAAGTAGTAAAAAGTCGTTCCTAAAGGAGCGCAGTGTAAGTTTTCTGCTCAAAAGTTGTTCCGAAGGGAATGCAGAGCTTACAGCGAAAAATAAACGCTGATTCCGCTGAAGTAAAAGGCGAAGAAGCTCCTAAGGGAGGCTTACAGCGAAAAATAAACGCTGATTCCGCTGAAAGTAAAAGGCGAAGAAGTTCCTAAGGGAGGCTTACAGCGAAAAGTCAGCGCTGAGATAAAAAGATTGTGTGCTCTATTGCAGAGATGTGTGTATCTTCAGCATAAATATCATTTTGCATAGCATAACATCATCACATCATTTTGCATAACATAAGCATCATACATCATATTGCATGTAGAACAAGAAGGGGACACAGTATTGATTTTCGAAGAATGTTTTGGAAAAAGAGAAAAAATTGAGAAGAAGTATAGCTTCGTCAGAGAGGCAACATAAAACTTTTTTTATAGCTTCGAAGAATGTTTTCACGAAGCTTGGATATTCTTCATCAGAGAAGTATGGAAATTCTTGTGATACATAAAAGATTTTCTTCACGAAGCATGAAAAGAAGGGAAGGTGTTTTTTTCGCCGAAGGCTCAAAAAACGGTATGTATGCAAAATTTCATGCATCGTAAAGAATTGAACCATAAATAGATTATATATTACATTCAAAGTTACAAAGTTTTACACATGTCATGTTCCAAGTATTTTTACAATAGCACTTAATCTTCCCTAAGAACTATTTCTGCAGCTTCGTTTAGTAGCTGATTGACAACTTTGTCCATGATGGCTTCGGCCATTTGTCTAATTTCGTCGTCCCCCTTTGGGGGGGGGGGTCCGGAGCTGCCTCAGCAGGTTCTGAGGGAGGAGAGGACACGGCTATATTACTATTACAAAACCGCGAACAAAGTTTAAAATCAAAAATCACAACAGAATAAAAAAACCACTAATTAATACCTATTTGCCCTTCGGGCCCTGTGCTTTTTTCAGCAGCCTCCGCTACCTTCCTAGCGTCATGGATGCCTTTTTCGCTTCTCTGAATTATTTCTTGAGCCATTTCTTGGCCGCCATTGTCCCAAATGTCGGCTGAAGGGTCTTTGATATCTTCAGAGGATAAAGCAGCTTCAGACTGTGCCAAAGATTTCACATGCTCGCACCCTTTCTTCTCCAAAATAGTAACAATTCCTCTGGCGCCCGAAAAAGCACAAATGTCCCCGCGACTATTCAAGATTTCCTCGAAGGCTTCAGCTTCGTGACTGATCCATTCAATCGGGCCTTCTGGATTCCCTCTTGTGAAATTTTCTTCACTAGAAAATGCGCCGACGCCGGCGAAGCTGGATTTTATCTTTTTAACACACTCTATGGATTTATCATAGCATCTTTTCTTCGAAGCACGAAGCTCTTCAACATTTATTTCCAAATGATTTGCCCATTGATCACTTAGTTCTCGTTTTGTTTCTTCAAGAATGCGTTCTTCTTTAGCTCGGGCTAATTGTTTCCGAAGATCTTCGATTTCGCGCTTCTGAGCTTCGGCTTGAGTTTTAGAGCTAGCTTTGTCTTCCTTCATTTTATCCACCAATGTAAGCAGAATTTTGTCCTTTTCCACGGCCTCATTTCTTAGCCTGATAACCTCTGTTCGAAGGTTGTTAAGAGCAATAGTGCAGCTCTCGTCTTCGGCATTCTTTTGTGCCCTTAAGGCATTGCTGAGTATTAAGCCCTATTCAAAAGAATGAATGGATTAACATAACAGCAAAAGACTAATTCAAAATTCATAAATTTCAAAATTTACAATCTTTGTACCTTCAGACTATTATATGCAAGGCTATCTGCAAGATCCTCCTTCGTCATGGCGCAAAGGCCAGCTTCAAGCTTCGGGAACCCCATGCTCCTAGCCATCTCTCGACAGACGGACAATTCTTTATTGTCTGGGAGGCAGTATAGGAAGTCATCTTCGTCTGTTCCATTGAACACTATGGCCCCCTTCGGATACTTCAGTTCTCGGGCATAGTGATTAGCTTTAAAAACCTCTTCTTCAGATAGTTTCTTCCCCGAAGCATGTCGCACAATATAATCATGTATTTTGGAAGATGCTTCAGGGACGCCAGTGTCAATTTCTTCAATCAAAATTGGCTCTGTCATTTTTATTTTTTCGGTTTCCAAAGTTGCCTCTGTCAATTTTCTTTCTTCAGCTTTCAAAGGTTTTACCTTGATGGGCTCTGAGGGCCCAGCTTCAGTTTCAAATTGTTGCTTCAAAGCTTTAGCAACAAAGGCTTTAGTAGACACTTCAGAAGCTTCAACAGTTTTCTTCGGAGTTATGCTCGAAGATTTAATTGTTTCCAAAACATCCAGCACGTTAACCATCCTCTTTCTTTTCGGGGCCGCTGCTGGCCCCTTCTGGATTTTTGCTGTTGGACTTAAAATTTCTAATGTTTTTGATTTTTCAGTCCTTGGTTCTTCTGTTTTCTCTGTTGCTGGTACTTCGGCTATTTCCTCGATTTTTGCCACCGGAGTTGGTTCTCTGGCTTCAGTGGCCGAAGAGGTCTCACCAATAAACTCATGCACTATGGCCGGCTCAATATAACGTGGAGGGTGTGTGAGTACCTTTACCTTTTTCCTCTTCGGCGCCGGTTCCCTAGGAGCAGCTGAAGCAATTTCCTTTGCAGGAGAAGTATTTTTCCTTTTTTGGCCTCGCACCGGGTAATGGTAGTCGGGGTAGATAAACCCAATTGCATCAAATACTCGGTTAAGCCTCTTCTTCTTTCGGCCTCCGAAGGCCGCTGATAGTGCAGTATCTTTGGCTTTCGAGTATACCCCAAGCAATTCGTCGCTTATGGCCTCAATACTCTTCAACCAGTCATCATCTGGTTCAACAAACTTATCTCCGTATTTGAATGTGTATTTTAGCCTAACTAGCCCGCCTTCGTCAGGTTCCTTGACGGTCTCCTTCGGCATTTCCCACTTTTCTACAAGTGGCCAGACTCTGAAGGCAATATGCTCTTGGACCAAATCCCTTGTACCAATAAAAGAGCAGACTACGCCGAAGGCTCTCTGGCATTCTTCCGCTGCTTCATCCATTTCCACCTTCGGCTTTCGGAGGCCGAAGCGTTGCCAGATAGGACGCATAATGATACCTTTGATATCTTCATGTGATTTCAAGTCATTTTTCACGTAAAACCATTCTGTCATCCAGTCGTCGGGCCACCTCTTTCGAAAAGTTGGCACAGGGCAGCTTGACCCGGACCGAGCGCCGAAGCTGTAGCAGCCAAAGTTGTTGTGATACTACTCTTTGCCCCAGGGTTTTGTCTCATACAATAGTTCGTGTATGTTACAGAAGCTTTTTGGGTTAGGTTCCAAACCTTGGCTTCTCGCGGCCCACACAAAGATGTTCATCCTTATGATTGCTTCGGGGATAAGTTGGTGAAGGTAGATTTCGAATGTCTTCAATACTTCCACGACAAAACTACTCAAGGGAAATCGTAATCCAGCTTTCAAGAAGCTTCGAAATATCACGACCTCATTTTCCTCGGGACTTGGACAAGTCTTCTCTCCTTCGTCAGCCCTCACAACAGACAAGTCCCGAAAGTATCTCCCTCTCATATTGATAAGATGGTTTTCCTTAATGCTGGACTTACCAAAAACTGCATGGCTTGGTCGCCAAGGTCGATCTTCGGAATCTTCACCACCACTATCCACATTGTAACTATCACTGTTGCCAGTATCTTCAGATAAACCCTCCAAAATCTCTCTGGTAATCTTCTCCGTATTAGTCTTCGACATTGATTCAAGAAAACCCAGGTGCATTTCCTTAGAAAGGCTTAGCTTCGAACCACCAACGACTTTCTTATCCTTAGGCATCTTCAAAAATGCTGACAAAACACACTCGAAACTGAAGCTTAAAAATCTAAAACCGAGCAAGTGCTGTTGCGTGCAGGCTAAAAGATTTTTGGGTGAGTAAAAGCGGATGGCAAGAGAGCGTGCCAAATAACTTGTGGTGAGCTCTTATTTATACACCCAGTGTGTCGGAAACTGGAGGGCCCCGTCTGTCAATGACTGCTGCTATTCTAGCAGAAGGAAGGTGTTTTTTCGGACCTTCGGCCCACAGCCTTCGTCCATGTCGCAATATGAATTTATCATTGCAGTAAATTAATATTGCGAGGGGCTACTGTTGGGGGCCTTCGGCTTCCGAAGCTCCTCAAAAACATGATTTGACAATATTTTCCGAGTAAAACATGTGAACAGGTATCTTCGGAGTCAGGTTGCGGGTGTACAAGAGCATGGTTAAGACGAAGCTTGACTGGGGTGGAAAGTGATCACGACGAAAGATAAGACGATCACGAAGCTACGTGCAGAAAAGCTTCGGCATGACGAAGGAAAAGAGGAACCGACTTAAGGATGAAAAGTCAAGTTAAACCTCGAAGGATTGCCATAAAGTTATTATCAAATGTAAAGGGCAGCAATGTAATTTTACACGGGCTGCGTCCCGTGCCTATAAATAGATGAACAGCACTCCCGTACTGTTCACGCTGACCTGGCACACGCTTTTTCACATTACGTCTGCATCCTTACTTTCCATCAATCCGAAGGTACACTTGTAATTTGTTTTCATGAATTTGGCAATAAAGATGAGTTGATGATAATATTCAAACCATTATTTGTATTTTATATATGTGTTCTTTTTTACCGTTAATCAATCTTATGAAAATCTTTTCCTTTGTAACCTTCGTCCAAGATTCATTATATCTGAAGGGATATAATGTTTCTAAGGACGAAGGAGCTTAACATTTAACATTTTCTATGTTGCCTTGTTCTTAATTCTTAGCATTTGAGAACAAGTCCCCAACAGCGCCCACTACTGATCAGGGGTTCGTAGGCTGGCCCCCCGACGGGTTCGACAGTCGCCCCAGAGCACGCAGAGTGAGGGATGACTCTGGGTACGTTCGATACATAACCAAGGCTCGGGCTACACTCCCGAGGTACCCTAGGACATTTCCGAGACCAGCAGGAACGATTCTGTAATGGAATCCCATCAGAGGGAGGCATCGAGCCCTCGGACCCTATCGAACGGGACCGGGTCCGGCAAATCACCTGCAGGTACTTTTGGAGCGTGCCTCTGGGCCACTAGCCGACCCTTATTGAATGGGGCACGGGCGTCCACTCGGATCACCCGTTAGCAACTCACTGGAGACACCATGTTCGGCGCCCTCCGAGGGCAACATGGCGCTCTCCCCCTCCTCCTTGTGGAAAGGCGACGCAGGGGCGTATGAAAAAAGCCGAGTCTGCCCTTGACCGTCCTCTCGCCCTGTGTAGAGGCTCGGGGGCTGCTCTCGCAAACCCGGCTCCGGCCAAACCGTTGACAGCGTCAACATACCATCCCGAGAACCCGGAACCTGACTATGCACCCAAACAACGACCAGTTCGCATGAGGGAACAACCATACCGGCCGAGCCATCACGAAAGGCATTAAGACCTCGAAGGAGTCAAACCACTCCTCCGAGGCCTCGGGGGCTACACCCGGCAGGTGCGCTCGCACGCACCCACCGGAACAAAATGCAACCGAGAAAGGCCGGTCCCCTTGCAAAAAAGTGCGACAAAGCCTCCAAGCGAGTACCCACACTCCCTTTGAGGCTCGGGGGCTACTATCGGGGACCGTAATTAGGGGTACCCCCAGGGATCCTAATCTCAGCTGGTAACCCCCATCAGCACAAAGCTGCAAAGGCCTGATGGGCGCAATTCCGGTTAAGACTCCGTCCATTCAAGGGACATGATCTCGCCTCGCCCGAGCACAGCGTCGGGCAGGAACGGAAGACCAAGGCAGATTCACGCCTCGCCCGAGGGTCTCCTCAAGCAATGGACGCACCTTCGACTCGCCCGAGGCCCAGCTCGAGCAGGCTTCACGAAGAAGCAACCTTGGCCAGATCGCCTCGCCAAGCCGACCGGATCGCAGGAGCATTCAATGCAAGGATCGCCTGACACCTTATCCTGACGCGCGCTTTCCAGTCGATAAGGCCGAAGTGACCGCAGTCACTTCGCCCCTCCACTGACCGACCTGACAGGAAAACAGCGCCGCATGCGCTGCTCCGACTGCTGTACCACCCGCTAGGGTGAGGCTGACAGCAACCAAGTCCAGCCTCGGGCGCCATAGGAATCTCTGCCTCGCCCGACCCCAGGGCTCGGACTCGACCTCACCTCGGACGACGATCTCCGCCTCGCCCGACCCTAGGGCTCGGACTCAGCCTTAACTCCGGAAGACGATCTCCGCCTCGCCCGACCCCCGGGCTCGGACTCGACCTCGACTCCGGAAGAAGGTCTCTGCCTCGCCCGACCCCAGGGCTCGGACTCGACCTCGACCTCGGAGGAGTCACCACCTCGCTCGGGCCGACCACGCCACAAGGGGAGGCCATCATTACCCTACCCCTAGCTAGCCCAGGCTACGGGGAATAAGACCGGCATCCCATCTGGCTCGCCCCGGTAAAACAAGTAATGATGGCACCCCGCGTGCTCCATGACAACGGTGGTTCTCAGCCCCCTACGGAAGCAAGGATACGTCAGCAAGGATCCGACAGCCCCAACAGCTGTGCTTCTACAGGGCTCAAGCGCTCCTCCGACAGCCACGACGCCACATGAACAGGGCTCCAACACCTCTCCGACAACCACGTCGGCACGTACATAGGGCTCTAGCTCCTCTCTGCTAGACACGTTAGAACACTGCTACACCCCCCGTTGTACACCTGGACCCTCTCCTTACACCTATAAAAGGAAGGTCCAGGGCTCTCATACGAAGGAGGTGGCCGAGCGGGAGAACAGGCAGCCTCACGCCCCCTGTCTCTCTCTCTCTCCCTCGCGAACGCTTGTAACCCCCTATTGCAAGCGCATCCGCCCTGGGCACAAGACAACACGAGGCCGCGGGTTTCCCCTCGCTATTTTCCCCCCTTGTGTCTCCGTCTCGCGCCGACCCATCTGGGCTGGGACACGCAGCGACAATTTACTCGTCGGTCCAGGGACCCCCCGAGGTCGAAACGCCGACACTTGTCAAATCAAATAAGATTGGATTGGAGAAGACTTGCACCAGCCTTCGGTGCACCGGACTGTCCGGTGTGCACCAGGCACTGTCCGGTGCCCAGGCTGGCTCAGTCGTGAACTCGCTGCTCTCGGGAATCACCGAGGGCGCTACGGCTAAAATTCACCGAACTGTCTGGTGGAAATGACTGTCCAGTGAGCCAACAGCGCCCGCACCAACGGTCGGCAGCGTGATCAGCGGGCGACGCGTGGCCAGAGCCAACGGTCACTAGGCCACACCGGGCTGCCTGGTGTGCATCGGACTGTCCGGTGTGCCACGGGGACCGAGGGCTCAACGGTCGGCTTCGCCAAAGAAGGAAAGAAATCGAGCACTGTTCATGTCCAGTGGTGCACCGGACTGTCCGGTGCGCCAACCGACAAAAGGCAAGAATTGCCTACCAAATGGAGATCCAACGACTCCTAGTTGTCTTGGGGCTATAAAAGGGACCCCTAGGCGCATGGAGCAGAACACCAAGCCTCCATTGAACATCCTAAGACGCCTAGACACCGCAAGCACGCATCCGGATCACTGTGATTAAGATTTGAGCACTTATTGAGTTGTAGACATCCTAAGACTCCTAGCTGCACAAGGTTTGTCTTTCACAAAACAGACATCGGTTAGTCCTAACACATGTTCTCCCTTTAGAAGTTTATGAAGGTTCTTCATCCCAACATGTGCTAGACGGCGGTGCCACAACCAGCCCATATTAGTCTTACCGATTAGGCATGCATCTAGATCGGCATTCTCTCTTGAAAAATCAACTAAGTAGAGCTTGTCGTCTAATACACCCTTAAAAGCTAATGAATCATCACTTCTTCTAAAGACATATACATCAATATTTGTAAATAAGCAATTATAACCATATGACATAATTGGCTTACAAACAACAAATTGTACCCGAGCAATTCTACTAAAAACACATTTGAAATCGAATGCTCGGTTATGATGACTATTTTGCCTAAGCCCTTAACCTTGCCTTGGTTCCCATCTCCAAAAATGATAGTGTCTTGGGAATCCCTGTTCTTGACGTAGGAGGTGAACACTTTTTTCTCCCCAGTCATGTGGTTTGTGCATCCGCTATCAATAATCCAGCTTAAGCCCCTAGATGCATAAACCTGCAAGGTAATTAAGCTTGGGTCTTAGGTACCCAACTCTTGTTGGAACCCAGATGCAAGTTTTGTCTCTCTTGCACTTAGGTCCCAAACTTCTAGCAACTACTTTATCATTTTTACATAACAGTATAAATGAAGCATCACATGTTTGATAAAGAGTAGTTAGTCCAGTGGATGTCTTCCTAGGCGCATGAGAAGCAACATGATGGCGCCTAGGTCTATTTCTACCATGAGTATATGAAAGCTAGTTGCAAACATGGTATGAGAATTAAATGCAGCATCATGACGAGTAGATAAAACATCATGATTATAACACCTATCATGATGAGCAGCACTAAAAATATTCTTGACATGAGCATAAAAATAAGCATGGTTCTTTTGGTCATGTGAAGAATAGGAGCTACTAGTCATAGGAGCCTTTCCTTTTTCCTTGTTGAGATTGGAAGTCCTTTGCCTTGTTAATTTCTTGGTCTCCTTTTGGAAACCAAGTCCATCCTTAATAGAGGGGTGTCTACCAACGGTGTAGGCATCCCTAGCAAATTTTAGTTTTTCATAATTATCCTTGCAAGTCTTAAGTTGAGCATTAAGACTTGCAACATCATTATTTAACTTAAGAATAGTAGAGGCATGTTCATTACATGCATCAATGTTAAAATCTTTGCACCTATTGCAGATAACAACATGCTCTATAGATGAACTAGCAAAATTTACTTCTTCTAACTTAGCATTTAAATCAACATTTAAATTCTTAATCTTAGAGATAGAGTCATTGCAAGCACACAACTCAGAAGTCAATAGTTCATTTTGCTTAATTTCTAGAGCAAGAGATTTTTGAACATTAATGAATTTTTCATGTTCCTCATAAAGAATATATTCTTACTTTTCTAGAAGTCTGTCTTTTCATTAAGAGCATCAATCAATTCATTTATTTTATCTACCTTAGATCTATCTAATCCTTTAAATAGATCATTATAATCTACTTCATCGTCAGAAGATTGTTCATCACTAGAAGAAGTGTACTTAGGTGTATCTTGTGTACGTACCTTCTTCTCCTTAGTCATAAGGCACGTGTGGCGTTCGTTGGGGAAGAGGAAGGACTTATTGAAGGCTGAGGCAGCTAGTCCTTTATCATCAGAGTCGGATGAAGAACAATCGAAGTCCCATTCTTTTCCAATGTGTGCCTTGCCCTTTGCCTTCCTGTAGTTCGTCTTCCTTTCCTTCTTCCCTTTCTTCTCTTGTGCCTGATCATTGTCATTATCGGGACATTGTGCTATAAAATCACTACAACAAATGTGACCTTCTATGACGAATATGTGATGACACTAGTGGGAATCGTCATTATATTGCTCTGTTTATGACGATTTCGATGAGACATCGAAATTTAATGACAAAAACTAAATAGTCGTCATTAAAGTTGTCATAACTCATGCTAACATGTTTTTTTGTGACGATGATCTATGACGATATGGGACTGTCATAAGAATAAATTGTCATAACTTGCTATACATCATAATTATGACAAATGTGTGACAAGCTCATTCGTCGTTTATATATATATATTAAATGAAAGAACATATAATTGATGTAACAACTGGTCCATCAAGGCTAAATGGTTTTTGCATATGTATCTATCAAGACCTTGTTATGTATCTATCGCACGCAATTGAAATATGTATCTGCTATGCACGCTGGGACGAGGGAGAGAAAACGAGCCACTGCTAATCTGTCATGCTGGAGGCTGGACACGTCCACTTCACATCACTAGTTATATGTATCTATCAATACTAATTCATTTTTGGTGCATATGTATCTATCAAGAGTATTCGGTTTTGATTCAGCCTAAAATGAAATAGTCTAGACGTACATATATGGGCCTACATCCATGAAATAGCCCAAAATAAAATAGCCCAAAAATAACATTCATGTACATCCAGGCCTACATCCATATATATAATATCTAGGTTATATTGGCATGCTCCCTGAAAACTTCAAATCCAGCCGTCCACATATTTCACACGCACGCACGCACCCAGGAGCCGCTGACACACGCACGCACGCACCCAGCTGACACACGCACGCACGCACCCAGCTGACACACGCACGCACGCAGGAGCACTAGCGCCATCCATTTCTTTCGTACGCACGCAGGAGCTGTTGAGTGTTGGTCGAAGATACACGCGCACACATGCAGGATCTGCTGGATACACGCGTGTCTAGGTCAAGTCGTCGACGGCTGTTCTAGCACCTTCACTGCAGCAAGGTGTTGCCTGTCAGACAAGGGAGAAAAAACCATCCAAAGATTAGTGGATCGTAAGTATCATCTGTCTCCAACTTGTATATATATACATTCAATGAACATAACGTGGCATGATTGAGTAATCCCTTCAATTTCTTGTAACTCACTTGCATCTAAACATAGAGATATGGTGTAATTTCTTCAGCAATATGTAATCACTCAATGTAATCTTCTTTCTTTTCTTTCCCCTCCCATTTTCCCTACTCATATCTCCCCCTCTCCCAACATGTATTTGTATTAGAACTGATATTTTTATCTTTTTGTAAGAATCAGGTGCCCCCGTGGCATTGTCAAAAAACATAGACATATTGCAGCTGATATGGTAATAACAAGTCACTGAACATAAATATTTTGTTAATCAAATGCAATATGTTTCCAAGTGACCATCAGCAACAACATCCAATAAAGATTTCAAACAATTAGATCAAAGTATTCAGAAAACCAAACTAATCAACTAACAATAGAAGACTATGTTTACTAAAATTATCAAAAACCTATTGTGTGAAAACTGTAGCCTAAACATCCAATGCTATAATTACCCCTAGCTTTCAAGACCACTTACATTCAATCTTTTCTGATCCACTGTCCACATAACCACACTTTGACAGCAAACACATTTTTATTGGGTTATATATAGATTAACACACATGTATACACCAACGAAGAAAAGGATCGTGAATCATTACCTGGTCAGAATCTCAACCAGATTTCCAGAGTTGTCCATCAATGTACTCATTTGTGTTAGCAATCTGCAACCAGTATAAAAGATAGTAATCACTTTTTCTTTTGCATGTTCTTCCACATTCAACAAATGATGATCTTGAAAAACAATAAAGGACAAACATGTGAGGTCTAACAATACAACAGGCAAACTGTCAAAGACCAAAGGTAGTACCTAAAGGTTCATGTATGAGTGAATAGAAGTAAGATCCCCTAGGAAAATGAAGCAAATGTTCATTAATATATTTATGGAAGGGCCAAATCAAGAAATAAACTTTAACATTTAAAATTTGAAACAAATAAAATTAATGCAGATAGCGTAATCTACATTGGCAACAGTCCAGACCTTATGGTAAATAATGCAGGAAATTAAGAACACAAAGGCAAACAAAATGACATCACATAATCGCAGCTAGGTAATTATGCTTGGAAATAAATCAAACGTGAGTCACACTAGAGCATTCATTAACGATAAATAATCTGAAGCCCTAAATACCCTTAATTCTGGGAAACTACTTCAAACAGTCACCTATTTCCCAGCATTTGGTCTCATATTAAAGTACAAAACGATAATGGACAGTGTATATCAACAGTCAAACTTACTATATCATCAGAACTCTTTGTAGTGGTGTTTATTACCTTTTTGAATCCACTAACCTGTCATGTATACGTTATATCAATGTAAGATTTTGCAATAGGTTCTACTGAGTGCTAACTAAAGGTACAAGTATAATATTTTGCAAAGCAACAAAGAAAAAGAAAAAACATAAAGGTCAATATTCATTCTAGACTACATAAATGTATCATGGCAATATTAGTAAAACAGAAGTGGAATATTCTGTTATACAAATGAAATGTCTCCAAGTTACGATCAGCAACAGCATCAAATAAATATTTCAAACTATCATTAAGAAGAGCAAGGATAGTGCATACAATGTTGTTTTTCCAAATTCAAACGAATGAGTTTTAAGATATTTTATGTGTTTAACCTATAATGTTTTATCATTTCAATGTATGCCAGATGGACAGATCTTGGATCAATTCTAGGCTTTTCAGCAAGAAGTACGTAGTTGGGGTGGATGACTTCATGAAGTTTGTTGAAGATCGATTTCCTGATATTGAGGAGATACTATGTCCATGTCGACAGTGCTTGAATCAATTTTCTCTACAGAAATCACAAGTACAGGATCACTTATATATTAATGGGATGGCGAGCACATACACAACATGGATACATCATGGGGAGCCACTATTGACCGGCAGATTAAATGAAAATGCTAACCATTTAGGTGAACCACCTAGTTTGAATGAGGATGGTAGTATGAATATGTTTGAACAGGATAACCCTGATGATAGATTACCAGATATGGTGCATGAGTTATTCACATTTGAAGAAGGTGCACGGAAGTCCATGTTTTCAGTTGTCTTAGATGAGATGAAGCAGGCACTTCACCCAGGTTCACCTTTCACAAAATTTGCTTTTGTGGTTAAGTTACTTCATATCAAGTCATTTTATCGGATCAGCAATGTGGCGTTCAATGCAATTTTAAAGTTATTATCATTGTCGTTCCCACAATGTTGCCTTCCATCATCTTATAATGAAGCAAAGAAACTTATTCGTGTATTAGGACTCGGATATGAGTCAATCCATGTGTGCCTGAATAATTGTGTTTTGTTTCGGAAGGATTATGCAAAAATAGATGAATGCCCAGTGTGTGGAGAATCTAGATGGAAAGATTGTGAAGGTAAAAATAAGAGTCCTCAAAAGGTACTGCGACATTTTCCTTTGATTCCTAGGTTGAAAAGGATGTTTTCCTCGAAAAAAATATCTGAGGAGGCACAATGGCATAAGTTGAAGAGGAAAGTTGTAGAAAATGAGCTCAACCATCCAGCAGATGGTAAGGCATGGAAGGACTTTGATAAGCAGCATGATTGGTTTGCAGAAGATCCTAGGAATATTAGGCTTGGTCTTGCAACAGATGGTTTCAATCCATTTGGGAAAATGAGCTCCTCTTATAGTATGTGGCCTGTTTTTGTTATCCCTTACAATTTTCCTCCATGGGTATGTGTTGAGCAATCAAACTTCATGATGTGTCTACTCATCCCAGGCAAAGAATGCCCAGGAAAGGATTTTGATGTCTTTTTAGAGCCATTAATTGATGAGTTGCAGGATCTTTGGTTGGGTGTCGATACTATTGATGCAAGAGCTGGAAAACAGTTTATTCTACATGCGGCGTTGCTATGGTGCATACACGATTATCCAGCGCTAAGCACATTGTCTGGTAGAGTCACCAGAGGGTATTATGCTTGTTTGCATTGTGACAAAAATCCATGCTCTAGAAGAATTCAGAATAAGATTTGCTATATTGGGCATCGACGATTCCTTGAAAAGGATCACCCATGGAGAAAAAAGAAAGACTTTGATGGGAAAGTTGAAAACTGTGACAAGCCAAAGGCATTTAGTGAAGCTGAGTTGAAGCAGCAGTTGGACAGGGTCAAGGATGTTAAACCAGGAAAGCATCCTCAAAACAAGAAGAGAAAGCGGGATGCAAATGATGGCCAATGTTGGAAGAAAAGGTCATGTTTGTGGGATTTGCCTTACTGGACAAGTTTGAAGCTACAACATAACCTTGATGTCATGCATATCGAAAAAAATATATGTGAGTCAATTCTTGGTACATTACTAGGTATTCCTGGGAAGACAAAGGATAGTATTAATGCTAGGCTTGACATGGAAGACATGGGCATACAAAAACATTTGCACTTGAAGCGTGATGGAGATTCATATAGTGCTCCTCCTGCTCCATACACGATGGATAAAAAACAGAAGCTTGCTTTCTATGACTTTCTAAGAAGTGTAAAGTTTCCAGATGGATATGCTTCTAACCTAGCGACATGCATTACTGCTGATGGATGTAACCTCCAAGGGTTAAAAACTCATGATTGCCATATAATACTACAACGGATTTTACCTGCCGCTCTCCGAGGCATCATGGATAATGACATGTACATAGCAATTGCTGAACTTGGTAACTTCTTTCAGCAATTATGTGCTAGGACATTGAAGTTAAATTTATTGCACAAGATGAAATCTGAAATCCCAATTATTCTATGCAAGCTTGAGAAAATATTTCCTCCTGCATTTTTTGATGTCATGGTTCACGTGACTGTCCATTTACCTGAAGAAGCTATCCTAAGAGGCCCAGTGCAATATGGTTGGATGTACCCAGTCGAAAGACGGTTATACACTTTGAAGCATTCTGTGAGGAACATGGCACGACCTGAAGGCTCAATTGCTGAAGCATACGTTGCTAATGAATGCTTGACTGCTTGTTCACGATATTTTGATGATCTCGACACAAGACATAATCAGGAGGGAAGGAACAGAGAGCGTGTTGATATGAGCAAGGGTGATTTATCTGTTTTCCAACATGGAGTCCATTTACTCGGAGCTCATAGGATTACATACCAAGAAAATATGTATGACAATATGGTTTGGTATGTGTTAAACAATTGTTCGGAGGTTGAACAATATATAGAGTATGTCTTCGTATCCACAATTTTGCTTCATTTGTCTAAAAAACCTAATAATTTTATGTGCTAATTGTTTATTTAAAACTGCTTTTCAGGTTATATAGAAAAGAGCTAGAGAATGAAGGAATTCAAGATATTGAAAAAACCATTGAGAAACAATTTGCTACCTGGTTTAAGAACCATGTGAGTTGGTGTTGCATATTTTCTTTAACCATTTGTAGTGGTTGATGATGTTTTAACCATATTGGGGAATTACGTGTACAGATTGCAACCCTACGGTTTGTGAATGGTGAAGATGTAAGTGGTGACCTATATGCTTTGTCATGTCAACCAGATCTACGAGTAAGAATATTTTCAGCATGTATTGTTGGTGGTGTAAGGTTCCACACTATCGAGCGTGAGAAAAATAGAAGGACACAGAATAGTGGAGTTATGGTTGATGGCACACATAATGGAGAAGATATTGAATTTTATGGCCGTTTGAAAGAAATAATTCAGCTGCAGTACAATGCAGACTCTAGCGGACATCGGTCAGTGGTTCTATTTCGTTGTGATTGGATTGATACATGTAGTAACAGGGCAAGGATGAAAGATGACAGATTTTTTAGAAGCATCAACCATGCATGTATTTGGTACAAGGATGATCCTTTTATTCTATCCACGCAAGTGACAAAGGTTTTTTACTTGGAAGACACCAAATATCGTGGAGACTGGCGAGTTGTTCAAAAATTCTCACATAGGCATTTATGGAATGTGGCTGAAATTTCAAGCGATGAAATATCAAATGGTGTGGAGCTATCATACCAAGACAATGAGTGTGTTGATTTTCAGATTCAAGATTATGATGTCAACATGGACATTGACGCGTTGGTCGGTGAAAATTCTTTTACTGTTCATGCAAGTATAGTTGAAGACCTTCAGAGACAAGGGGAAGATGAACCCGAAGATCTATTTCAAGATGAAGAAGATGAAACAATCCTCCAATATGCTAGTGATAATGGAGAAAGAACAATCCATAACGGCGAAGATGATGATAGCGACGATGAGTAATTGTCTGGTCCATCTCTACTAAAACGTTTTGAAGAGTAAATTGATGAAGAGTTACATAGTGTACCTTGATGAAGAGTTACAGAGCACACCATCAAATCTTATCCTTGACAACTTCTTTTCTTCAGTAGATGTTGATGATTTCTTTTTCTACAACTTCTTCAATTTCTCTTTTGGGTAGTAAAACTCGTACTTCCAAATAATGTCACGATAAGCAGCAGCTCCAAATAATATATTACCTATCCACAATAAGGAAAAATGTCAAGGGGAAATAAGTCTGTCCAAATTACACACAATATTGGTCTCAAATTAGTTTGAATCTGAACTGAAAGACTAAATCTGAAATATATAAGTCTGAATATAAACTATATAAGTCTGAATCTAAACTATACAAGCAGCAGAAATGAAACTCTGAAATTGGAACTTAAATAAAGCAATAGCAGCAGAAACGGAACACTGTTAGTTGGATGACTTGCTAATAACTTAAGAAAATCTCAATCCTCTGATTAATAGCAAGCACTTCTTACCTTGAACATTGCATAGACTTGAGATGTGACCGATTGGAGCAACTATCTTCAAGCGGGTTCATGGAGGCTGTCCAGCACCGACACCAACCGCTCCTTGCCGTCGGCTGTCCTCCGCAGCAGCGAGCGCACCAGCTTCGCCGCCTCGTCTGACCCCTCCGCCGCCGCAGTGCCCACACCCCGACGCGGATTGGACTGCGCTGTGGATTGGACTACTGCGATGTGGTTGCCAATGGAGAATAGCGATGTCAGCACTGGGAGGTGGAGCCTGGGTAGGGAGAGGCAGGGGAGAAGGAGTGGAGCCGGTGCGTGCGGCGATTGAGCACCGAGGGGGAATGGAAGGCCTTCGGGTGGGTGGTGTGCGCACCAGCTAGCGATTTGGGGGAACTACTCGTGCCGAACTCAGGGAAGAAGAAAGTTCCTGAAGTTTCAAGACTCACTTACGTGTGGGCCACCTACGGATGGCATATTTTTAATATACGTATTTTTTACGTACAACATAGCTCTATGGAAATAGCTGATGTAAAGAGATATAACAAATTTGAGTAATTTTTTTAACCAAAACATATCTCTACAAATAAAATTGTGCATGAAGGTAAACGCCTTTCTGTAAAAATACATAATTTGCTGGACAACATTAAAGTGGCATCGAACAATGGAAATTATAGTGACTATGATTAGCACATGTTAAAAGAGTACATAATTATAAATGTTCTTGACTAAACGGAGTACTATTTTTAGCTGAACTTTGGAAGAGGAAGATAGTTCCTGTAAAAGTGGTTAACTGAATAAACGCAGCATTCAACCGGCGCCCGAGGGACAAGCTAGCAGCATCCAGAAGGCGTGTGTAAAGTACTACTATAGGTAAATATAATGCCATGTCTTGTAGAGTTTAGGTAAACGATAAGCTCGTCGCCACCGACGCAAGCCCCTTCGTCATCAACGACCTCACAGTCAATGCGCGTCACCATCGGGCATCGCTCCGCGTGGTGTAAAGCTAGCATTGTCAATATTGTGCCAGCGAGTTGGCCCACAGCGCGTGTGAAGGCGTGCATAAGGTACTACTATAGGTAAATACAGTGTCTTGTCATGTACAGTTCCGGTAAACGATAAGCTCGCCACCACCGACGCAAGCCCCTCCGTCCTCGACGACCTCATAGTCCGCTTGCCTGACCATCGGACATCGCTCTACATGGTCTAAAGTGTTGCCATCTCGTGCTATCGAGTTCTCCCACTTGCACACATGCTGCTCTTCGAATATGGCAGCAATACCCATGACTACGAGAAGGTCGACGTTAAGTGCGAGCACGACCTCAGGCCTCGTCGTGGAAGCCCCCTGACACCGCATCAACGTGGGCGGTGATAAGCTTCGCCACAACTCTTGTGAAGGCGTGTGTAAGGTACTATATAGGTAAATAAAATATCTTGTCCTTCAGAGTTCAAGTAAACGATAGGCTCGCCACCACCGACGCAAGCCCTTTGTCCTCGATGACATCATAGTCCGCGCACTTCACCATCGGGCTTCGCGTGGCCTAAAGCGTTGTCGATCTCGTGCCATCGAGTTGGCCCACTTGCACGCCATGCGTCTCTTCCTGGCACTAATGCACGTGCATACGAGAAGGTCGTCGTCGAGTGCGAGCGTGACTAGGGATGACACTTTTACACGCGGGTTCACGTATCCGTCGGATATCCGACGCGTTGAGTTTGGGCACAAAATTTAACCCACGAGTCTCAAGCATACCTGACCCATAATAAAATAAGTTAGGTACGAGATTTACCTATCGCCCGTGGGTATCCGTCAATTATGTGAAGTTGTTCAATTGGTTTTTTATTACATTAGAGCATCTCCAATAAATAGTCCTAAAAATAGGTCCTGAAAGGTAAAATAGGACCTGGTTTAATTTATTTAGGATCCAACAAATTTGTTTTACTCCAATAGTAAGTTCTATAATCATGTAATTTTGTTAATTTTGGTCTTATCCGTGGGATTTGGCGGCATTTTTTTTCACTTTCCCGCCGCGTCACGGTAACCACCTATTATCTAATTCATAATCCCTTCACCAATCACCTAATCCCCACCCATCCCAGCTACCACCCGCTACCACCCGACAGCCCTAACTCCAGGCAGCGACGACACTCACGTCCAGCGGCGGCGGCGGCAGTCACGTCCAGCGGCGGCGGCGGCCTGGCCGCAGCCCCACCCCCACGCGCGCGCCTGGCGGCGTTTGCTCCCATCACCTGCAGCAAATCGTAACCTCCCAATCCTTCAGATTCTCCATCCAAAAACGAAGATGCCTCCAGGGAGGAAGGGACTATGATGCACAAGGGAATCACCAGCAGGTAAATTACAAACAATCTCGGATTCGACAACTCAACTCATTAGCAGATTTCTTATGGTTGCATCTGTACCAGAGAAACATACTTTTGACTGCGTCTGTGGCATAATAACACTGATATGAGGCAGATCGTAGGGCTTTTTCAATAACACTGATATGACTGCGTCTGTGTTGAAATTCAGCCATGTCTGTCAACTCTAGCACCTCCTCCAACTCTCCAAAAAACATCATTTCCTTATGACTATTTGTAACTGGTCAATAATTTAACCGGCATCTGATCACAGTCCCAGCAAGCTTTGCTCCTTGATTGTGTGATGCAATATGTCAACTGTGGCAAAGTCTCCCTTACAGATTTGTAGCCATAAAAGTGCACCTGATGGCATGCTTTATGTTTGCAGTATTTCTATGTACATTACAACATTTGATTATTCATGAGAGCCTCACTTTTTATCATCCTTTACTCCTTCAGCATTTGTAGTTTTTATGATCTATTTTGTATGATGGGATCGCTGGGTCTAAAATGACATGTATTTATTGCTTTCAATTTAGCACATAATGTTTGTAAGTCTAGCTGAGATTCTATTATACTTGATCGGCTAGCAAGGTTTGCAAACCCACTTATTACACTGCAAACCCAATTATTACACTGCCAAAGATTTTTTTAATGAAAAACCAGCAAGAAACCTAATGTTATTAAGTGCATCCCTTCAAGATTTTTTACCTAGTTTAAATGTGGTTTCTTTGTTTTGTATTGTACATACCAGCAACCATAAATTTTCCATTCATGCCAGTTTTTTTGTAAACGCTTCAAATGTCAAGTTGTTGCCTTGCCACTAGTAATAATAACAGACCAAAGATATTTCTGTATAGTATACGTTACTAATAAAATATGTAGGGCTTATTCCATCCATTTTCAAATTTGGATTCATTCCTTCTTCCGTAATGTTTTTAGAGTTTTTCTTTTTTGCTATTGTGCTTCTATGGGTTAGTACACGCATATCCCTTTTCTGGTTTTTCTGTGATTTATTATTTATGAAATCATGTCATCAATATACAGAAATCACTCCTACCGAATATGAGAAACAGAGGGCAGCAAATGTGATGAGGAATAATCAGATGTTCCAAAGGCTTGGGATTAATCAGTTACGCACGCTGATGACTGGTACAAGAGTAAGGAGCAAAAATGATGGTCCAGAGGAATCTGGGTCTTTGTTTGACGGCGAGGAGAGCAACGACTCCGAGAAAGAGGAGGTAAGCAAGTTTGTAATCCGTCTATTTGTTTCCTCATGTTATATATAAATATATCATTACACTTGCATTTGCAAACAAATTGATATGCACATGATTATTGTGTTATTCCTACAGGATTCCCATGTTGAAAAAGGTGTATGTAGCCATAACTCCACTGATGTTGCTGAAAAACCTACGCAAGGAACACGAGGATCTAAAAGGGTTGTGGCCCCTGATGTTCATGGGCAACAAATTAGATTCACTAGGCAAAGGAGTGCTGCCATAAACCAACAATCTTCTCTAAGCCTAACTACTACTACACATACCGGTTCAAGAGCCACCACAAACCAAGAATCCCTCCAAAACTTGACTGCTCCAACACAGTTTACTTCAAGTGTTGCCACTGAGCAAGATTACACCCAAGTCATGACTGATGTTGCACAACCTAGCTCTCCTATACAAGATG
Source organism: Zea luxurians (assembly GCA_029449295.1). Classification (NCBI taxonomy): domain Eukaryota; kingdom Viridiplantae; phylum Streptophyta; class Magnoliopsida; order Poales; family Poaceae; genus Zea; species Zea luxurians. The sequence goes on along the minus strand of JAOPSE010000064.1, from coordinate 7,139,285 downwards.
AGGTCAATGACCACATCACAGATGAAGGCAAGTGATTTTTATATATATAGTTTCTATTTGTTTGTTATTCAATGCATTTATTAGTGTATCAAATAATCTACAATTTCTCAAATAAATTATTCTGTCAATCTCATGATCTGTAGTAGTTATCTATAATATTGTTAAAAAGCCTAAGTACAAAGATCTTCATGTAACAGAGTGCCTATGTAGGTAATAGGTCTTGTATATGCAACTTTTCAATTCTAGAGTGCCTATGTAGGTAACAGATGCAACTAATACTTGGTTTTTGATTATTGAGTTGTTAAACATAGAACAAGGCTAGAGTAATGAAGTTGTATATTTGTCCAGAAATTATTATATGTTCCGCTCTGTCTAAGGAAAATGCACACATGCTTCAGAACCCATCCGATCTTTGTCATTCACAAGATTTTTTGCTAGTTTCGTAATTTAATATCTTTTTGCCTGTTATGATGATGATCACCAGAATTGGTACCAAGGCAAAGAAGTAGGGGCAAACAACTTGAATCCTTGAGCAGAGGGTTAGGCTTTAAGATTCCAATCCAAATCTCTGATGGGAAGCGAAGGCCAGAGCCACCTATTCAAGCTGCAAAGTTTGCATCAGAGGGTGGAATCGTACTGAGGCAACATATTCCAATATTTCCGCACTGGAAGGAGTACAAGAAGAAAGAGAATGAGGGTAAAATTATAGACTACATTGGCAAGCTTGCTGTAAGTCAATTTTTTCCTTCATTTGTTCAATTACTGTTCATTGTCGTTTTCAATCGAGTATCCTAAAGACACCACTGCTTTGCTAGGGTCAATTCACCATGGATGTTAACAGTAGGGCAGTCAAAGATGCGTGTGTTGATATGCTAAAAGGTGGACAACGCCAATTGAGGTATAGGCTGAAAAAAAAGTACTTCACTGGAGTTCCTGCAAATCAAGTGAGGACTACATCGCCCATTTCATGTATGACTGATGATCAATGGAGGGAGTTGGTACAATTGTGGTCTACCCCAAACCACAAGGTATTTGAGATCGAGCTCCGCTTCATATCTTTATATTCAGATTCCCAGAAATTGTAACATTCTTTGGTAATACTTATTAATTCTTCTACTACCATATACCATTCCATCTTTCCCATCAGATCAATAGTTGTGCTAAATTTGGATTTCCCCTACACAATAGGCATAAAGATATTTTTGATGATATCACGATCAAATAAGCTACATACATATCTAGTGATAATATGTTCACCGTATTTTCGTTCAATATATTTGTTAAAAATCTGAGTCAATAACTTCATACATATTATTTATTTGATCCTTCTCACTTATAAGATTAGTATTTCTAGCCATGGTAATATTACCTAGCAAATACTATTTAAGTCAGGACACATGTATATTTTGAATAAACCAGATTAGACCTTCATTATAATTCTTCCAATATTTCGAATAATGGGAAGTTGTTCAAGCTATAATTCTTCCAGATTAGACCCATCTTCTTTTTTACCATTTCCTAAGATCTGAACATATGTCATGGCAAAACGACTATAACTTAAGGAAATCTCAGTCTTCTGATTAATAGCAAGCACTTCTTTGATAGTGCTAGAGCTGGACAGAAAAATGGCACTGTGGAGCATCTGAAATGCTGCTTCACTTGGCTCATAGGAATGGCACCTTAGTCCTTAGGATAGAGCAAAATAGCACAATTTCAAGCTAATATATTGTTCCTGCTGTTACAATTGATGTGTACTATTACTTTCTAGAAAACTAGTAAAATGTATCCATGTACTATCTTTTGGGAGTAAATGCCATATCCACGATTGTTTGCTGCATTTGAGGGGAAAATGCTTTTTGTTCACTAACAATCTCATGTGCTAAACTATGAAATAAATATCGATAAGTTGAAGGACACAGGAAAAAGATGCCATTCCCTTTCAGCCTTTCTGATGACAATGTAGTAAAGCATTTGTGCTTTAAATAAATGGATAAGTTAACCATTTTCCTTTGCACTTGATTTGTTGAGAATTTTATTTTTTCACTATCAAATGCTTTTTGACTTGGTTTCTGCATTTAATATTTCAAACTAAACAATCTTGTAACATGAGCCTGCATATTTTGATACATAAATTGTTATGTCTGCTGCTGATGTCTTGTGCCCTATACGCAGCCACATGGGAGCGGTGTCACGCTTTGCTTCTAGTTATCTCTATTTCTCTACCTAACGGTTGTGTTTTCCATACAGAACAATTGTGTCAAGAACAAACTTAATCGTGAGAAAGTGCAGTTTGGACAGTGCACAGGATCTCAATCATACATTGCAAAAGCTTATGTAGTGGTAAGAAACTAATTATGTTATGTATGCATCAAATTTGGTTCATGCAGTCATTTGTATTACCTGTTGTAGTCAACATACTAACCAGCACTGCAGCAACAATAGGCCAGTTGTTCATGCTGCAGCCATTTGTGTTAGCTGTAAGATATTTGTATTAGTTGCTGCTGCTAAAACATGCCAAATACGAGCATTGTAGCTATAGCAGACCAACACAACTACTGCAGTCATTTGTATTAGCTATATGATATGTGTATTATTTGTTGCTGCAGCCAAATACTTGTAAGATATTTGTATTAGCTGATGTATATTGTTTATATCGTTTAATAACCCATGATAAAACCTTGTTGAATGCCCTCAATTGTCTTTTCCTTGTTCTGGGGCAACTAAAAGGTGACATGCTTTTTCAAGTGATGAATTATTAGCTTATGTTTTGATCTCTATACTGACACAATTTATTTGACATCATTTCAGAGGCAAGAAAAATATAAAGATGTTGAACCTAGTGCAATTGATCTTTTTAAGGAGATGCATTGCAGCAAGAAGAAAGGATTTAGTGAAGTCGTTCAGAAAGCTATAGTGAGTACTTGTTTTTCTGTTTGTTATGACTCCTGAACATGCATTACACTATATTAAGTTTTAATCTTTATGCTAGGGTGATATGGAAGCAATGGTGGCAGCACCAGTTGAAGATGGAGAGTGCACAAAGTCTTCTATAGAAGTTGTTTCCAATGTGCTGCCGGATTCAAGTAAATTTCTTCGCAATGCTGGTCTTGTGTCCTCCAAGAGAAGCAACACTGGGACAGTTTCAGCAAGGATGCAAGAGATTCAGTCTCAATTGGACACTGAGAGACAAGAAAAAGATGGACTTCGCGAAGAAATGGAAACACTTAAGGCCAAGTCACAAGCATCCGAGGCAACCATTGCTAATCAATCAACTGAAATTGCGGATTTGAAGAAGTCCTTAGCAGAAAATACCAATCTCCTTCGACAAATAATAAGCATCAATCGTAGTTAGATGGCTCCTTAAGTATGCTTGCCAAGGTGTTGGTATCAACCATCCCGAAGCTCCATCTCACATAACTTTGCAGCTGTTTTTATCCTTATGCTTGCTGTATGGAATTGCAACTTCTGGATATTATGTGTTCTCTTAGTACTTGTTAGGTTAAAGGATTATGAATCATGTTCTTTTATGTGTTGGACGTATTATGTTTGAAATATATGTGGATGTTGGAAAAAGTTGTCACTTTGTATGATTGTAAAATATATGCATTATGTTTTGGATGGTTGTGGGCCTCAATATATTTAGTGATGAATCAAAATATCATAATATGATTGTCACGCCATCTGTCACACAAGTGTTTTTGTGACAATAAATTTCGTCATAGTTTCTTTGACATGTCATCTGCCACGTCATCCATTTTATGACGAAATTTATTGTCACGAAGTTATGGCCACATCAGCATCCACGTAAATGTATTTATGACGAATATGTCTGTCATAAAACTTTGCCACGTCACTTGCCATGTCATACCTCCACGTCATTAGCCACGTGGCAACAGATCGATTGCTACACTTAATGACATTTTCGACTTATTTATGATGATTTGGAGCGTCATAGATTTAATGACGAAAACGATGATCGTCATTCAACCTATGACGTTTCTTAATCGTTCGTCACAGAAGTTGCTTTAACACGGCACTTCTGTGACAACAGTGTTTTTGTCATAAAGTCGTCACAAACACTTATGCTATGACAAAAATACCATTGTTTGTGACACAATCTAAATGTCATAGAAGGTCACATGTGTTGTAGTGAATGACTAGACTTACCGCACTTGAAACAGGAGCACTTTCCCATGGACTTGCTCTTGTTCGGATATTCCTTGTGTCCCTTTAAAGCGGTCTTGAAGCGCTTGATTATAAGCGCCATTTCATCCTCCTTGAGCCCGACAGCCTCTACTTGTGCTACCTTGCTAGGTAGCGCCTCCTTGCTACTTGTTGCTTTTAGAGCAACGGTCTGCGGCTCGTAGAGAGGAAGCGGTCTGTTTGCAGCATCGTCTACATACCTTGCTTCCTTCACCATCATGCGCCCGCTCACGAATTTTCCAAGAATTTCCTCGGGCGTCATCTTGGTGTACCTGGGGTTCTCACGAATAAGATTTACAAGATAAGGATCAATAACGGTAAATGACCTTAGCATGAGTCGAATGACGTCATGATCTGTCCATCTTGTACTCCCATAGCTTTGAATCTTGTTGACCAGGGTCTTGAGCCTGTTGTAAGTTTGAGTTGGCTTCTCTCCCCTTATCATGGCGAACCTCCCCAGCTCGCCTTCCACCAGTTCCATCTTGGTAATCATGGTGGCGTCATTACCCTCGTGAGAGATCTTGAGGGTATCCCATATTTGCTTGGCATTGTCCAAGCCGCTCACTTTGTTGTATTCATCCCTGCATAGAGATGCTAGCAAAACAATGGTAGCTTGGGCATTTTTATGTATTTGCTCATTAATAAATACAGGATTGTCAGTGCTATCGAAATGCATTCCATTTTCAACAATTTCCCAAATACTAGGATGGAGAGAAAATAAGTGACTGTGCATTTTATGACTCCAAAATGAGTAGTCCTCTCCATCAAAGTCTGGGGGTTTTCCAAATGGAATAGATAGTAAATGGGCATTCGAATTATAAGGGATGCGAGAATAATCAAAAGAATAGTTTTGATTAACCGTTTTCTTTTTCGACGAAGAGTCTTTGTCGTCGTCATCCCTTGGTGAAGAGGAGGAGGTGTCGCTGTCGTAGTAGATGATCTTCTTTATGCGCCTCTTCTTCTTCCCATCCCTCTTCTTATGACTCGAGCCTGAGTCAGTGGGCTTGTTGCCTTTTGGCTCGTCGACATAGAGGGTCTCCTTCTCTTTGTTGTTGATCACCATCCACTTACCTTTAGGATCTATCTCTTCGGGCGGTTAGTCCCTTAATGAAGAGTACGACTCTGATACCAATTGAGAGCACATAGAGGGGGGTGAATAGGTGATCATGTAAAAGTCAACGCTAAATGGCACAAACTTGGTTTATGAAATGTTAGTGGAATCAAAACCAAGGTGCTATGTCTAGAGAGAGAGATGACTTCTTCACTTAATTGCTCTTCACAAGGTGAGTATTAAACTTAGAGCAATTATCAAGTGAGTGGAAGCAGAGAGAATCGCACACGAATAACAACAGATGACACAACGATTTTATCCCGTGGTTTGGCCAAATAGAACACTTGCCTACTTCCACGTTGTGGCATCCCAATGGACGAGGGTTGCACTCAACCCCTTTCAAGCGATCCAATGATCCACTTGAATACCACGATTTTCTTCCTTATAACATATGTTTCCCTTGTGAGGTAAATCTCCACAAGTTGGAGCTTCTCACCCTTACGATATTGATCACAGTGAAAACCACAAGAGTAAAGGGAGGGAATAGAAACACACGCAAGAGCTAGAGTCGCAGCAATGACATGCACACAAGTTAAGAAACGAGCACACAAACACATCGCAGCGAGTTCACAACTCAACAAGTGCTCAAATCTCAAACACAATTATCCGAATGCGTGCTTGCGGAGTCTAGGCGTCTTAGGATGTTCAATGGAGACTTGGTGTATTGCTCCATGCGCCTAGGGGCCCCCTTTTATAGCCCCAAGGCAGCTAGGAGCCGTTGGAGCTCCATTTGGCAAGCAATTCTTGCCTTCTATTTGTTGGTGCACCGAACAGTTCGGTGCACAAGGACATGAACAATGCACGATTTCTTTCCTTGTCTGGCGAAGCCGACCGTTGAACCCTCGATCCCCTTGGCACACCGGACATAGTCTGGTGCATACAGGACAGTCTGGTGCTGCCTAGTGACCGTTGGCTCTGGCCACGCGTCGCCCGTTGATTGCACGCCGATCGCGCTGCCGACCGTTGGCTTGGACACTGTTGGCTCACCGGACAGTCCGCTGAATTTTAGTCGCGGTGCCCTCGGTGATTTCCGAGAGCAGTGAGTTCGTCGCTGAGCGGTGCACCCACAGCTGGTGCTATACTGGCTGTTTCAGCTGAACTCCTTTTGCTCCTTTGGACTTGGCTTAATTGAGTTCCTGACACTTAGACAAGCATGTTTAGCACATAAAACAATTGACTAAGTGTCTAGAACTTACCTTCACACTTGATCCATCTTGATATTCCTTTGCTCAACATTATGTTAGTTCACACATAGTGTGTTGTGCATCTTATCACCAAAACAATATAGAAATAGCCCAAGGGCACATTTCCCTTTCAGGTATGTCCTTCCTTGAGTACTAATATAGGCCCTTGGGTCCACTACTAGATTGATCCTACATGTGGGCATATTTTTCTTGATAGAAACATAATGAAACAGGTTCCAAGAATCTGCTTGAGACAACATGTCTCGTCATTGGAGTTGGCAAGTATAATGACAATTGAGCCCTCAGGGCAACCGATCACAAGGGAAGGACCAAACATAGTTAGGGAGCAGCAACCCATCACATCAGAGCAAACTCATACCATGATTCAGTTATCCCTTGAGTTTTGTACCTGAACCTTATAGTTGCGCCATGGGGTGCTAGCAATTAGTCATTGCCAACTTTAGCTGATAAGCTGAAGCGTCGGTGTTAGACATGTTTTGTGTTTGTTTCCTTTGAAGAGATGTGACATCCCTCGGGTTAACGACCTAATAATTATTCGGATGAAGCTTAATTATTCCTAATTTCTTAGTGGGGAAATAATTTGGTAATTCTCATGACTCTCCAGCGAAAACTCGACCAAGGGAACATGATGAAGCTATGACATCACATATGGCGAGAATCTTATGTGTAATCATCGTAGTGGTTGGACAATTACTCATGTAGCCTATTATATCGCATGGATCGCCTTTTTACATGGGTGATGCAGCGCTTTGGGTTCTTCACCTAGTTAACAAAGGGAGGGAGAGAGGAGAGGAGAGGAGAGGAGAAAAAATTAAATAGACCTCTACATGAAATCTTAACCCTTTTTTCACACAAACTTGCAACCTTCCAGCCTTTACTTTCTTCAGTTGTCTACTTCCTCTTGCATTCCCTCGTGATCTCCTTTACGATCTTTATTGTTCGTGATGGCAGCCAATTTCATTTTGGACCATCTTCCTCGTGCACATGTGTTGAACAAACAAGGTTTGGACAAGATTTGAGAGATCCTCACTAGTACAAAGGAGCTCTATAGTGACGGTTGTAAAACTATTTTTATTAGCATTTTTTAGAACCGTCAATACTAAGGCCAGTAAAAATCATTATTTTTATAGGCGGGTAACTGAGGACCGCCAGTGGAAATTGATTTGCACTGGCGGTTGAGTTAAGAAAACCGCCAGTGGAAATCGATTTCCACTGGCGGTCAATGTAATAAATCCGCTACTAAAAATATTTTTAGAAACATTAAACAGGTTTTTAAAACAGCAAAAAATTATTTAAGGAGAGGACTCAACCTACCCAACCCCACCCGTCATTTAAGTCGCAAGTCGCGGCATTTTTCGCGCAAAATTCGTGCGCTATGCGGTTGTTAGTGAAAGGGAAATAGGGCTTAAACCTTTTCCTAAATGATTTTGTGGTTGAATGCCCAACAAAAATAATTGAACTAACTAGTTTGCTCTAGATTATATATTCTATAGGTGCTAAAGGTTCAACACAAACCAATAAAAAGGATCAAAGTTAGGGTTCAAAAGAAAAGAGCAAAAGAAACCGAAGAGAACCCTGGTCTGGCGCACCAGACTGTCCGATGCACCAAGGGTCGTACAAACTGAACTCTTCACCTTCGGGTTTCTCAGGCGCTGCTCCGCTATAATTCACCGGACTATCCGGTGTGGCACCGGACTGTCCGGTGCACCAAGCGAAGCAACGACTCCAGCACAACGGTCGACTGCAACGGACACCTGCAAAAGTGCTACAGTGCACGGACAGTTAGCGCAAAGGCAAAGCAGCCGCCAGATGGCGCACCGGACAGTGAACAGTGCCTGTCCGGTATGGCACCGGACTGTCCGATGCCCCCAAAAGTCAAAGCTCGAATGGTCGAAACTGTCAGAACCCTAACGATTGGGTGACGTGTTTGGCGCACCAGACTATGTCCGGTGGCGCACCGGACTATCCGGTGCGCCCATCGACAGACATCCTCCCCAATGGCTATGTGGTGGTTGAGGCTATAAATACCCCCAACCACCACCACTCTAAGCATCTAAGTTTTTCAGACATCTCATTTAATACAAGAGCTGGTGCAATCAATACAAGACACAATTCAAAAGAATCAAAGCCTCTCCAAGTCCCAAATACACTCCTCAAGACCACGCACGAAGGGGATGAGGTGAACAAGATCACCAAGCGGGAAACGATCGAGGGGGAGCTCGGTCGATTCATCCTCAACTAAGGAGAGGAGCCACAAGCCATGTACAACCGGCTCAAGACCTTGGTAAATCAAGTGTGCAACCTCGGGAGCACAAAATGGGATGACCATAAAATGGTCAAAGTTATTCTAAGATCACTCGTTTTTCGTAATCCTACACAAGTTCAATTAATTCGTGGTGATCCTAGATATAAGCTAATGTCTCCCGAGAAGGTTATAGGAAAGTTTGTGAGCTTTGAGTTGATGATCAAAGGCTCCAAACATATCGTCAACTTGGAGCAAGGCGATACCTCCACACCCGAGGTACAACCCGTCGCATTCAAGGCGACGGAGGAAGAAAAGAAGGAATATACCCCAAGTAGAATTCCCATCGACGCCTCCAAGCTCGACGACGAGGAGACGGCGCTCATCATCAAGAGCTTCCACCAAATCCTCAAGCAAAGAAGGGGGAAGGACTACAAGCCCCGCTCCAAAAGGGTGTGCTACAAATGTGGTAAGCCCAGTCATTTCATTACTAAATGTCCTATGTCTAGTGATAGTGACAGGGGCAACGACAAGAAGGGAAAGAGGAAGGAGAAGAAGAGGTACTACAAGAAGAAGGGCGGCGATGCCCACGTTTGTCGGGAATGGGACTCCGATGAGAGCTCCACCGACTCCTCCTCCGACAAGGATGCCGCCAACATCACCGTCAACAAGGGTCTTCTCTTCCCCAACGTCGGCCACAAATGCCTCATGGCAAAGGACGGCAAAAGGAAGAAGGTAAAATCTAGAGCCTCCACTAAATATACAACATCTAGTGATGAGGGTAGCTCTAGCGAAGATGAGGATAACTTGCTTAACCTTTTTGCCAACCTTAACATGCAACAAAAGGAAAAATTAAATGAATTGATAGGTGCTATTAATGAGAAGGACGAACTCTTGGATAGCCAAGAGGAATTCCTTATTAAGGAAAACAAAAAGCATGTTAAGGTGAAAAATGCTTATGCTCAGGAGATAGAAAAATGTGAAAACTTGACTAAAGAACTTAGCATTTGCCATGACACCATTTCCAACCTTAGAAATGAGAACGGTAATTTATTTGCTAAGGTTGAAAAATCAAATGTTTGTCATGATTCAATTGTCAATCTTAAAAATGATAATGCAGGTTTAATTGCTAAGATTGATAATTGAATGAATCAATTTCTAGCCTTAAAATTGAAAATGCTAGTTTGATTTCAAAGGCTAAGGAATTGAATGTTTGCAATATTTCTATTTCTAACCTTAGAGATGAGAATGCCATGTTACATGCTAAGATTGATGAATTAAATGTATGCAAACCATCTACATCTAGTGTTGATCATGTCACCATTTGTACTAGATGTAGAGACATTAATGTTGATGCTATCCATGATCACCTGGATTTAATTAAACAAAAAAATGATCACATAGCTCAACTAACTGCTAAAATTAATGAGCATGAAATTGAAAATGAAAAATTTAAATTTGCTAGAAGCATGCTCTATAGTGGGAGACGCCCTGGCATTAAGGATGGCATTGGTTTCCAACAGGGAAGCAATGTCAAGCTTAATGCACCTAAGAAATTGTCTAACTTTGTAAAGGGCAAGGCTTCCATGGCTCAGGATAACGAGGGTTACATTTTATATCCTGCTGGTTATCCTGAGCACAAGATTAGGAGAATTCATGCTAGGAAGTCTCATTCTGTTTCTCACCATGCTTATATGTATAAGAATGAGGCATCTAGCTCTAGGCATTCTACCCGTGTTAAAATGCCTAAAAGGAAATCTCCTACTGCATCAAATAATCATAACATTTCATTTAAGACTTTTCATGCTTCCTATGTTTTAACAAACAAATCAGGCAAAGTAGTTGCCAAATATGTTGGGGGCAAATACAAGTGGTCAAAGACTTGTGTTTGGGTACCCAAGGTGCTTGTTTCTAACGGGAAAGGACCTAAGACTGTTTGGGTACCTAAGAACAAGGCCTAAAACTGTTTTGCAGGTTTATGCATCCGGGGGCTCAAGTTGGATAATTGATAGCGGATGCACAAACCACATGACAGGGAGAAAAAGATGTTCTCCTCCTACGAGAAAAACGATGATCCCCAAAGAGTTATCACATTCGGGGATGGAAATCAAGGTTTGGTCAAAGGACTTGGTAAAATTGCTATATCACCTGACCATTCTATTTCCAATGTTTTTCTTGTAGATTCTTTAGATTATAATTTGCTTTCTGTATCTCAATTATGCAAAATGGGTTACAACTGTCTTTTTACGGATATAGGTGTTACTGTCTTTAGAAGAAGTGATGATTCAGTAGCATTTAAGAGAATACTCGAGGGTCAGCTATACTTAGTTGATTTTAATAGAGCTGAACTCGATACTTGCTTAATTTCTAAGACTAATATGGGATGGCTTTGGCATCGCCGACTAGCCCATGTTGGGATGAAGAATCTTCACAAGCTTCTAAAGGGAGAACACATTTTGGGACTAACCAATGTTCATTTTGAGAAAGACAGGGTTTGTAGCGCATGTCAAGCAGGAAAGCAAGTTGGCACCCACCATCCACACAAGAACATCATGACGACCGGCAGGCCGCTTGAGCTACTCCACATGGATTTATTTGGCCCGATCACTTACATAAGCATCGGCGAGAGTAAGTATTGTCTTGTAATTGTGGATGATTATTATCGCTTCACTTGGGTATTCTTTTTGCAGGAAAAATCTCAAACCCAAGAGACCTTAAAGGGATTCTTGAGACGAGCTCAAAATGAGTTCGGATTAAGAATAAAAATATAAGAAGCGACAACGGGACGAAGTTCAAGAACTCTCAAATTGAAGGCTTTCTTGAAGAGGAGGGCATCAAGCATGAGTTCTCTTCTCCCTACACACCTCAACAAAATGGTGTAGTGGAGAGGAAGAATATAACTCTATTAGATATGGCTAGGACCATGCTTGATGAGTACAAGACTCCGGACCGATTTTGGGCTGAGGCGATTAACACCGCCTGCTACTCCATCAACCGGCTCTACCTTCATCGAATCCTCAAGAAGACATCATATGAACTCCTCACCGGTAAAAAGTCCAATGTTTCATATTTTAGAGACTTTGGTAGCAAATGCTTTATTCTTGTTAAAAGAGGTAGAAAATCTAAATTTGCTCCTAAGGCTGTAGAAGGCTTTTTACTTGGTTATGACTCAAACACAAGGGCATATAGAGTCTTGAGAGCACCTAGAGGGGGGGGGGTGAATAGGTGATCCTGTAAACTTCAAAAACTTAAGCCACAAAACTTTGATTAAGTGTTAGCACAGTTAATGCCAAGTGGCTAGAGCGAAGATGATAATCACAAGAAGTTCAACACAGAGATGACACGGTGATTTATCCCGTGGTTCGGCCAAGTACAAAACTTGCCTACTCCACGTTGTGGCGTCCCAACGGACGAGAGTTGCACTCAACTCCTCTCAAGTGATCCAATGATCAACTTGAATACCACAGTGTTATGCTTTTCTCCTCAATATCCCGTTTGCGAGGAATCTCCACAACTTGGAGCCTCTCGCCCTTACACTTAAGATTCACAAAGAAGTACGGAGTAAGGTGGGAATGAGCAACGCACACAAGACTCGGAAATCAGAGCAACAACACGCACACAAGTCGCAACAAGAGCTCGCAACGCAACACAAAGAGTTCACAACTCCACAAGAGCTCTATATGCTATCACAATGAAACGAATGCGTGAGATCGATGTCTTGGTGCTTAGAAGTGTTGTAGAAATGCTTGGTGTCCTCCTCCATGCGCCTAGGGGTCCCTTTTATAGCCCCAAGGCAGCTAGGAGCCGTTGAGAACAAATCTGGAAGGCCATCCTTGCCTTCAGTCGTCGGGGGCACCGGACAGTCCGGTGCACACCGGACACTGTCCGGTGCCCGATTTGTTTCCTTTTCAGGCGCTGCCGACCGTTGCAGCCCGTTGAAGATCTGCGAGCCGTTGGCGCACCGGACAGTCCGGTGCACACCGGACAGTCCGGTGCCGTCTTCCGACCGTTGGCTCTGGCCACGTGTCCCGCGCGGATTGCGCGGCCGACCGTTGGCCCTGGCCGACCGTTGGCTCACCGGACAGTCCGGTGCACACCGGACAGTCCGGTGAATTTTAGCCGTACGCCGTCGGCGAATTCCCGAGGGCGGCCAGTTCGCGCCGAGTTGGCCTGGCGCACCGGACACTGTCCGGTGCACACCGGACAGTCCGGTGCTCCAGACCGAGCTGAGCCTTGGCTGCACACAGCCAAGTCTTTCTCTCCCCTTTTCTCTTTTTCTTCTTTCTGTTTCTAACACTTAGACAAATATGTTAGTCCACAAAACAAATGTACTAAGGTTTAGAAACATACCTTTATCTCATGATTTGCACCTTGTTCATCCATGTACATAAATTCACAATTAAGCACATGTGTTGGCACTCAATCACCAAAATACTTAGAAATGGCCCAAGGGCACATTTCCCTTTCAAGTCTTCAATAAATCCACTGGATTAGTTGAGGTTTCTTGTGACATTGTGTTTGATGAGACTAATGGCTCTCAAGTAGAGCAAATTGATCTTGATGAGCTAGATGATGAAGAGGCTCCATGTCGCACTAAGGAACATGTCCATTGGGGATGTGTGTCCTAAGGAATACGAAGAGCCTCCACAAGCACAAGATCAACCATCATCTTCAAATCAAGCATCTCCACCAACTCAAGATGAGGATCAGGCTCAAGACAATGAAGAAGAAGATCAAGAAGATGAGCCACCTCAAGAGGAGGACAATGATCAAGGGGGAGATGACAATGATCAAGACAAGGAAGATGATCAAAAAGAACAGGGTCAAAGACCGCCACACCCAAGAGTCCACCAAACGATACAAAGAGATCACCCCGTGAACTCCATCCTCGGCGATATTCATAAGGGGGTAACAACTCGATCTCGAGTCGCTAATTTTTGTGAACATTACTCTTTTGTTTTCTCTATTGAGCCATACAGTGTAAAATTGATAGGAAGAGCACATCAGGGACTTGTCAGTTTCTGGCGAGATCCTTGGTGTCTTGGGCTTCAAAGAAACAAAATTCAGTAGCTCTTTCTACCACCGAAGCCGAGTATATTGCCGCAGGCCATTGCTGCGCGCAATTACTTTGGATGAGGCAAACCCTCAAGGACTATGGCTACAAATTGAGCAAAGTCCCTCTCCTATGTGATAATGAGAGTGCAATCCGCATGGCGGATAATCGCATTGAACACAGCCGCACTAAGCACATAGACATTCGATATCACTTTTTAATGGATCACCAACAAAGGAGGGATATCGAGATAGCTTATGTTAGCACCAAAGAACAATTAGCTGGTATCTTCACCAAACCATTAGATGAGAAAACCTTTACCAAACTTAAGAATGAGCTAAATATACTTGATTCTCGGGACTTCGATTGAAACTTTGCACACAGCTCATTTATGTACCTTTGATCATATCTCCTTTTATGTCTACGACTAATGTGTTTTCAAGTGAATTCTATGATAAAGTCGTAGATTGAAAGGGAAATGGAGTTTTCGGCGAAGACAAGGCTTCCACTCCACTCTATCGGTATTATTTACCCTTCGCCGTCACTCCGCACCACTCTCCAAATTGGTATAATCTTCACTCATATTTATTTGTACCATTGGGGGAGAAAAGAAAAAGGGCTCTCAAAAGACTCCGTTTTTTGCGATTAATGCCAAAGGGGGAGAAATATTAAGCCCAAAGCAAAAGGACCGCACCACCACCTTTCGAATTTTTTTTAATTGACATACTTCAAAATTGATATGTTTTTCAATTGGTTAGGATTTTTCAAATTGGTATCTAAAAATATTTGATCTTCTTTCAATTGGTATTTAGAAATTGGTAAAACCCTCTTGAACAGTAAGAGAAGAAATTCATCCAGGGGGAGTTTTGTCTAGTCAAGGGAAAATCATTTAAAACAGGGGGAGAAAATTTCAAATCTTGAAAATGCTTCTCGAAATCTTATTCATATACCTTTGACTATTTGCAAAAAGACTTTGAAAAGATTTTCCAAAAGAATTTGCAAAAACAATACAAGTGGTGCAAATGTGGTCCAAAATGTTAAATAAAAGAAAGCAATCATGCATATCTAGTAAAACTATAAATTGGTTTAATTCCAAGCAACCTTTGCACTTACCATTATGCAAACTAGTTCAATTATGCACTTATATATTTGCTTTGGTTTGTGTTGGCATCAATCACCAAAAAGGGGGAGATTGAAAGGGAAATAGGGCTTAAACCTTTTCCTAAATGATTTTGGTGGTTGAATGCCCAACAGAAATAATTGAACTAACTAGTTTGCTCTAGATTATATATTCTACAGGTGCTAAAGGTTCAACACAAACCAATAAAAAGGATCGAAGTTAGGGTTCAAAAGAAAGGAGCAAAAGAAACTGAAGAGAACCCTGGTCTGGCGCACCGGACTGTCCGGTGTACCACTGGACAGTGTCCGGTGTGCCAGGGGCCGTACAGACTGAACTCTTCACCTTCGGGTTTCTCAGGCACCGCTCCGCTATAATTCACTGGACTGTCCGGTGTGGCACCAGACCGTCCGGTGTACCAAGCGAAGCAACGGCTCCAGCGCAACGGTCGACTGCAATAGACACCTGCAAAAGTGCTACAGTGCGTGAACAGTTAGCGCAGAGGCAGAGCAGCCGCCAGAAGGCACACCGGACAGTGAACAGTGCCTGTCCGGTGCCCCAAAAAGTCAAAGCTCCAACGGTCAGAACAGTCAAAACCCTAACGGTTGGGTGACGTGGCTAGCGCACCGGACAGTGTCCGGTGGCGCACCAGACTGTCCGGTGCGCCCATCGACAGACAGCCTCCCCAACGGCTATGTGGTGGTTGATGGCTATAAATACCCCCTAACCACCACCACTCCAAGCATAAGTTTTTCAGACATCTCATTCAATACAAGAGCTGGTGCAATCAATACAAGACATAATTCAAAAGAATCAAAGCCTCTCTAAGTCCCAAATACACTCCAAACACTTAGTGACTAGAGAGAGAGTTTTGTTTGTGTTCTTTGAGCTCTTGTTCTTGGATCGCTTTCTTCCTTCCTCATTCTTGTTCCCAAGTGATTTATAAGCAAAGACAAGAGACACCAATTGTGTGGTGGTCCTTGCGGGGTCTAAGTGACCCGTGAGAATTAAGGAGAAAGCTCACTCGGTCTAAGTGACCGTTTGAGAGAGGGAAAGGGTTGAAAGAGATCCGATCTTTATGACCATCTCAATGAGGACTAGGTTCTTTGGAACCAAACCTCGGATAAACAAATCACCGTGTCATTCGCTTTATTTCTTGATTGATTTGTTCTCGCCCTCTCTCCCGGACTTAGATTTTATTCTAACGCTAACCCCGGCTTGAAGTTGCTTAAAGTTTGTAAATTTCAGTTTCTGCCTATCCACCCCCTCTAGGTGACTTTTAGTTAATAATCGAACCGTCGACCTCACCCTCGCGTGTATCCTCCACTACCAATCCGTCTATACCATGCTTTGTGTCTAGTTTGTAGTTTTATTGTCCACATATTACAATCATTTGAGTGTAAATTGCTTGTTTGAGACCGTAAACAAATTCAAATAAAAAAGTTGTCAACTACAAAGTTGAATAACTTTTGAAGTTCTACAACTTTTATTTTGACACTTTTTTATAGTTTACAAATTTTGATTTTTAAATTTGACATACTTAGATTCAATTTTTGATCAAATAAAAACGTTGTCAACTACAAAGTTTCATAACTTTTAGAGATCTACAACTTTTATTTTGATGGTTTTGTCATACGAGGCCGTTTGAAAAACTCGAAAAATTAAGGATAAAAATGATTTCTAGTGGCGGCTCTTTAAGAAAACCGCCACTAGAAATCGATTTCTACAGACGGTACTTTAAGAAAACCGCCACTAGAAATCATAGATTTTTACAGGCGGTTTTCTTAAGGAACCGCCTGTAGAAATACGATTTCTAGTGGCGGTTTTCTTAAGGAACCGCCACTAAAAATAGCACAGTCGGTTGATAACTGAATCCGTCTGTAAAAATATATCGTCCCACAGGCTTTGAGCATTTTTATACTAGTGCCTTGGATGAGATTCGTTGTTGCTCACCTCTCATGTTTGACCGACAACTCTTGCACCGTAGACCACTCAGGAGGAGGCGAGTGGGTGCATTGTCTTCTATCCCATATCATGGTCAGAGTTTATGTTTTTATTTCTCGCTTTTCTACTGCATTCTTGACTACTATGGTCTTTAGCATTAGAATCTTATGTCCAATGTTGTTATTGCTCTTTCTACCTTCACCTACCTCTATGGAGCCTTTCTCGAGGTGAGGCCATGTGTGGCGTAGTTCTGACATTTCTTCCTAGCCTAGACCTCGAGTGACCACAAACCCTTTGGGAAAGTTTATTTCCAGCTCATCTTAGGCCCTGGTGTCGGTCCCCATACATTGTCATGGAGGACCTTCTTGATGTATGTCTTGGTTCTCTCGAGCTCATAACTAGAGATGTCGGTTGGTGAGCCAGAGGTCGACTGGGCCTAATGGGAGGATGCCCTAGAAATGAATGAAGCAAAAGGTCCAGTGTTGTAGAAAATTGAAATGCTTGCTGAGGCAAGGCTTACTACAACCACCCTCTTGACACATTTCTTGACCTTGCACATTGCCCCTTAAGAGGCACGCCAAGGCGATGTGGGAGTATGACGGTGAATATAACGAGATGCAAGTCACAAGGGGTCCAGAGTCAATCTTCCATCCTAAAACTCTTAGTAGTCTAGTGAGGCTCTGTATTGGGTCATTCGGTGGTGAAATGCTCTCCACCTTGGTTGGTATCTCTGCCCTATTTGATGACAACGATGTGTACGATCAAACAATGTTGATGATGCCCCTCAGTGGATCGAACGGTCTTGAGGCCCCGATGGGGATATTTTTGTTTGATGAGGGCCACATAGGTCATGAAGGACACGGTTGGGGCTCACATCGGGGGCAGGCGACCCTAGTGCCAAAGCACCCTGCGGGGGTAGGGCTCCAACTAGGAGGCATCGGAAAAGAAGCAGAATCTTGCCTAGAGGAAGCCAACCCAAGCAATACATGAAAGAGGGTGTGTTAGTCCGGGGATTCCTCCACACACAAGCGCTAGTAGTAGAGATCTAGAGCCCCATTTGTGGGCACATGACACCGGGTTGATATTTGACCCTAGCGAGTAGCTTTCTCTTTTCCTTTCCTTTTTGCATATCCTTATGAACTTGCTTTTAGATATATGGTGACCTAGGCATAACATAGAGTGATGGAGCCTAGAGGTGGCCCCTAGCCCAACTCTAAGGGAGGTCGACGTTCTCTCGTGGTGATGAGAGGACATGACTCATGGACATGGAGATGCGCTAAGATCACCGTGTGTCTCAAGCTCCATTTTTCCTAGGACAACCCCAACCTCAGGGAGAGGCAAGGGCAGTGAAGGATGTAGGACCATTCGCTTCGAGGATGACCCCTAGAATCATATAGTCATGCCATGGACACATAGGGCGATGGAGAATATGTGCATTTTTATTTATCTAGCTTACATGTAAAAAAATGTTCTAAAGTGGAAGTGTTTTTATACAACAAGATTTATACTTAAAATGTATTCATAAAATTTTTATAGACTAAATTATGTCTTCAAATTCCTTCAAAACTTTTCATCACACTTTTGTTTTGTGCTAAAGTGGAAGTGTTTTTATACAACAAGATTTATACTTAATTTTTTTCATAAAATCCCGCATCAACACACGAGAAATTCGACTAGTTTTGAAATTATTCATTAAATCTCAACTCGAACCGTTAGCTAAGGATTTATTAGCTCGTTTTGTGGCTGCAGATGGCATGTGCCCACGCCACGGCTGTTTGGTTCAGCTTTTTTCTGACCAGCTTTTCTGAGAATCTAGCTGTGGGGAGAATCTGGCTCTGTAGAGAATCTGAGTATTATTAGGATTACGTGTGGAGGAAGATAAAGGTGTCCATAGGACTCAGGATCTAGAAAGTGACGGATTCCTACTATTGCAACGACTCAACCGATTATGTGTTTATGTTAATTATGAATGGTTTTTACTCAAATGAATTTTATAAAAGCTGACTGAAAAGTTGAGCGTTTGGCAGTCCGCAGCAGCTTTTGGTGGCCAGAAGCTCCAAAAAGCTGAAACAAACGGGTTGTGTAGTCCTAAGGTCAGCCCCAGTGAAGAATTTTATGACATTGTTTTAAAAACTATTATATCATATATATTATAAAATAAACTATGAACGAACCATTTATTATCGACAAAAAGTTTCAAAGTGTTGCTTGGTTGACAAAGTGTGAAATAACATACTATGAATTAAAACCAGTGACCTGAGGCGTTGCCAATGAGAATCAGCCAAAATTCGGTATGTTTGTTAAACATTATTCTGGCATTACAACGAACCAACCTGATGCGCCCAACACATAACTCAAAACTGAACGTTGATCTCTGGGCGCATTGGCAAACCGATCAATAAACTGAACGTTGATCTCTGGGCACACTAATAAATCGATCAATTAGGCATACCGCTTCAAACAGAAGCTAGGGCGTCTGCAAAATCTCAGTTCAGTACATCAGGCTTTTGATATAAAGGTTCCAGGCATTCTTTCGCTCTATGAACCTTTGACTGGAGATAGAAGCTGCCGTTCTTGTTATTCCTCTCAAACATTGTGTCGTACTTCTGCAAAGTATTCAAACGGAGGAAACTTGACGTTAGGTTTGGCTCAGGCAATGATTTTGTACACATGGCTCTAACAGTATGGAGTTGACAGGAGCTAACAGCTGCGCGGACGTATTTTGTGCATCATAAGAATAAAATGTTGTCACAGACCTGGACAATCTCTTCCCACGTCGAATTTTCACTGATACCAAGAATTTGCCGGGCTTCTTGCTCAGTCATGGCCTTGCTAGCCCGTCTAATACCATTTATAGCTTCTTGGGCAGCTCCAGTTTTGTTTGCATCTACAGGAAAAATCAGTAACGATTAATTGATTTTCAAAAGGCATATGGCACATGGATAATGTAGCCATGTAGATGTTTTTTTTGGGGAAGAAAGCCAACTCTTTATAGGTAAATAGCGGATTAAGGGTGTGTTTGTTCCCTCCTAGATTATATAAGTTAGATTATGGTTGTCGGCGTTCCGAGACCGGGGGGTCCCCGAGCCGACGAGTGAGAGTGCCGCGTGCCCCAGCCCAGATGGGTCGAGCGCGTGGGCGAGCGCGAAGGGGGGAACAGAGAGAGAGGTCGGTGGCCGGAGCCGGGTCGTGAGGGAGTCGGAGAATTCCCGCGGCCTTCGTGTTCGTCCCGCGCCCAGGTCGGGTGCGCTTGCAGTAGGGGGTTACAAGCGTCCGCGCGAGGTGAGGGGAAGCGAGCGGCCCCGAGAGAGCGCCTGCCCCTGCCCTTCGTCCCCGCGAGGCCAACCTTCTCTAAGAAGGCCCTGGTCCTTCCTTTTATAGTCGTAAGGAGAGGATCCAGGTGTACAGAATGGGGGTGTAGCAAGGTGCTACGTGTCTAGCGAGGGAGAGCTAGCGCCTAAGTACATGCCAAGGTGGCAGCCGGAGAGGTCTTGGCACCCTGTTGTTGTGGCGTCGTGGCTGTTGGAGGTGTAACGGAGCTGGACGGGGGGACAGCTGTCGGAGTGGCTGGGCCCTTGCTGACGTCCTCCTGCTTTCGTAAGGGAGCTGAGAGTCGCCGTCGTCATGGTCTAGCGGGGCGCCATCATTTGCCTATCTGGCGTGGCTGGCCAGATGGGACGTCGGTCTCGTTCTCTGCGACCCAAGTCGGCTCAGGGCAGGGTGATGATGACGCTCCCTGTTGACGTGGCGGTCTCGTGTCCTAGGTCGGGCGTCGTGGAGGCTCCTCCGAAGCCGAGGTCGAGTCCGTCCTGCAAGACAGAGGCAGAGTCCGAGCCCTGGGTCGGGCGAGGCGGAGATCGTTCGGCAGAGGCTGAGGCGGAGTCCGAGCCCTGGGTCGGGCGAGGCGAAGGTCGCCGTCTTCCGGGGCCTTAGCCCGAGTCCGAGCCCTGGGTCGGGCGGAGCGGAGTTCGCCGTCTTCCGGGGCCTTAGCCCGAGTCCGAGCCCTGGGTCGGGCGGAGCGGAGTTCGCCGTCTTCCGGGGCCTTAGCCCGAGTCCGAGCCCTGGGTCGGGCGGAGCGGAGTTCGCCGTCTTCCGGGGCCTTAGCCCGAGTCCGAGCCCTGGGTCGGGCAGAGCCTCCTATGGCACCTCTGGCGAAGTCTGGTCGCCCGTCGGTCTTACCTTTTGCGTTAAACGCCCCGGTGACTGGGTCGGTTGGCGCGGTGATTTAGTCAGGGTTTCTTCTTATCGAAGGCGGGGCCTAGGGCGAGCCGGAGATGCGTCTGCCGTGAAAGAGGAGGCCTCAGGCGAGACGGAGTCATCTTAGGGTCGGCTGCCCTCGCCCGAGGCTAGGCTCGGGCGTGGCGTGGTCAAGTCACTCGTATGGACTGATCCCTGACTTAATCAAACCCATCAGGCCTCTGCAGCTTTATGCTGATGGGGGTTACAAGCTGAGAATTAGGCGTCTTGAGGGTACCCCTAATTATGGTCCCCGACAATGGTCGAAGAATAAGAGAGAGAAAAAAAAACTCGGCCGGGGAGGGAAAGACCGCCCTCCCGGTATTATATTAAGAAGAGACCGAAACAATGGTCCCGGCCGAGAAAATCCCCGAACCCTGGCCCCCCATCACTAACGGGCCGGCGTCAACTGTCCACTCTGCCGCCCAACCGAAGGGTGGCGCACAGGACATCGTAACCCGAGAGCGGATGGGGCACAACGATGGGATTTTTTTAACCAAGCCTGAAAATTCGCTCCCGGAGGGAATCAAACCCAGGACTTGGAGGTGCTACTTGGAAGTCCTTAACCACTAGGCTAGAGGCCCTTTCGCTAAGAATAAGAGAGTAAAATACCACTTTAGTACCACAAATAAGCTAAAATAAGCTAGCATTGAGTAGCTTATTCAGTTTATTTGTGATCCCAAAGTAAAATTTTACTCTCATACCCTTCCACCATAATCCAATTTATATAATCTAGTAGAGAAACAAATAGGACCTAAGTATGTTAGGTAAGCAGTTCAGAAGCATTAAAGTGTTTCATCTTGCATAAACAATATAAGTTAGCATTTATTTATAGTAATTGCCATACACAGAACCCAGTCAATTCAGTCAAAAAATCAGGTTCCGCATAAAAGTTCCAAACACAAAACCTAAACTACTTAGAGCAAGTATAATAACAGGCTCTAAACAGACTAAACGCTGACATAGAGGATAGAAAGATGAGAGTAAAAACGGGCTACAAACTTACAGCCTGGTTAGACACATGAACCAAGAAACTTTATGAGAGAGACAAATGAGCCATAAATTAATTGTGAAGAGTTATCTACTATACATATAGGCTAAAAGGTAGGCCGCAAAGATCCTTATAGTCAACAGCGAGCTATATTATTAATCTTGCTCTTAGAGATCTACGACACTTTGCAGAAAAAACAAAGGCTATGCTATGCATTAATAATTTGATCTAAACAAATGTGGACAGTATAAAATTGGATTTTGTATGCACACATAGAAGGACTTCACATGAAGAGCGGGCCTGGTGCAGCGGTAGAGCCTACCGTCTGTAACCAGAAGGTCCTAGGTTCGAGCCCCAGCCTCTATATATTATGCAGGTAAGGATTTACGCTTAAAGATACCCTTCCCCAGACCCCACACAGTGCGGGAAGCCTACGGCACATACAAGGACTTCACATATCCTTCAATACTAGAAGTCACCATGGCGATTTTCTAAGCGAGTCATATGAATATATCCTACTGAACAGAACAGACATATTATGGAGCTAACCATCACTTATTAGTTCACAAATGCGCAACTGCTTGAAAGAAAGTAATTCATTTTCACACCTTTGATTTGCAGTTTAAAAACAGAGCAGTCCAAGCAACGTGCCGATGTCCCTAAATCTAAGGATCAACACAATGCACAATGGCTGGGTAGTGGCGACACCGGTACAGTACCATAATATCACCACCACCCCAAACTGTGACAGGCTGACAGCCCGCATTCCATGAATCAACGCCTCAAAATATTTTTTTTATCGATTATATGCTTTAGGATGTAGATATCACTAGGAACAAAAACACAATTTAGTATCTCTAATTTGTGTTTTGATAAACAGAGATGCTCCAAATGATATCCCTAAATCTTAGAACAAAGACTGATTACTCAGTTGCGCCTCACATGACACATCAGAGCGTTTTTTAACCACTGCTCCACAAATCACTAATGCCTCAGACAGAAACACGTCGTGGTTTCACGATTCAAGCCACCGCACAGTCAAAGTACCCTGGGAATCCTATGTTTTTTTCTTTTGACGAGGCAGCAGGAGGGAGCACTCACTGACGATGGCCTGGCGGTAGGCCTGGAGCATGGCCCTGCCAACCACGGTTCCGCCCATGACGATTAGATTCGCGAGGAGCCTGCCCGCCTGTGTGTTAGTCCAGAATCGTCAGACGCGAGACAGATAATGCTAACCTCTAAAGGCAAAGTAGCGCGCGAACAAATCGCTTGCGGAGTCGAATCTAGAAGGAAATCGAAAATATCAGCGCACCATGGCAGTTTATCCTCTTTCCCCTCCTGCGACGGCGGCGACGAAGAGGAGGAAGCCTCGCTCGTGGGCAACGGCGGCGAATCGCGAGGGCGGAGGCGACGGCCACGGGCTCCGATTCGCGCAATGAAGTGGTGGCGGCTGCTGCCTTGGTGTTCGGCTGCTGCCTTGGTCGGCTTTGGCTTGATCAGTTGACCCTTGACCGCGAGGCGTGCGGCTTTCGGCTTTTCAGGGGTTCATCTTGGGCGCCACGAAAGGCGAGGTGGTAGATTGGGCTAATCCACAGGCCCACCACGACTAGGCCCAACACGTCACGAGTGCACTTTTTTTATTTAGGTATTGCATAGTGTAAGTTGCATCAAAGAGAGAAAAAAAGTTTGCACAGAGTAATCAACTTCTATTTTTTGGAGAGAGAAATGGAAGCACATTTACACAGTCCTCTCTGGCCGAAGCTTAAATAAACTAGAGAGGTCAAGATTAATGCACACTACATCACAGTATCTTTGGCTCAGTTTTTTAATCTGCTTCTACTTTAAAAAAACAAAAGTTAGACCAAATGGTTCAGCTTTTCTTCTACTACTTTAAAAATATAGCTTGTTTGTAGTATACATTTAAAAACAGTATGTACCCTACCTTTATTATTTATCCAAGTTCGATAAGCAGCAATATTATTAAAAATGAATTGTGAAATTTAATTATTAATTCAATATATTAATGAAGAGATAGATAAAAAAAGTATAAAATGGAGTTAACATAATTAACTGTTAGAATAAATGAAATAAAAATCTATTTTAATGAAAATTATGTAGCAAGTGGAGTATAGTTTTATTTGTAAAAATATAAGGAACATAGTGAAATAGATTTTTAATTAGATATATTTATTTAAAGATAATTAAACAAAGTGCATATAAACATTTTTTTGTTTATAGTATACAACTCAGCAGTTTCAATCAAACTACTTTTTAGCTTGTTTAAGTAGACAAATCATAGCTAAACCAAACGCACCCTTGATTCCACATATATACTTCTACTTCTTCGTTCGGTTCACAAAGAATGCCAAGACGTTCGTGGCTGGCTAATAGAATGGCAATTGACATGCCTAAGGGAGTGTTTGGTTTCCAGACTAAAGTTTAGTCTGTGTCAAATCGTATATTGAATATCAATTATGAGTACGAAATATGGTATAATTACAAAACTAATTACATATATAAAGACTAAACCATAATACAAATTTATTAAACCTAATTAATCCATGATTAGCAAATGTTTATTGTAGTATCACATAAGCGAGTCATGGACTAATTAGGTTTAATATACTCATCTTACTGTTTAGTTCTTATCTACACAATTAGTTTTGTAATTAGACTAAATTTAATACTTCTAACTAGCATTCAAGCATCTAATTTTATGGGACTAAAATCTAGTCTCCTTGGATCCAAATGTGCCCTAACCCAAGTGTCTCTTGGATGAAGTAAGATTCATTCTAAAAAGAACATTTGCATTGTCGGCGTTTCGGACCCAAGGGGGTCCCTAGACCGACGAGTGAAATTATCGCTGCGTGCCCATGCCCAGATGGGTTGGCGCAGGATGGAACACAAGAGGTGGGACAAGCCTTGTATTATCCTGCACCAGGGTGCTCGTAGTAGGGGTTACAAGCGTCACGAGAGGGAAGAAGAGAGCCGGTCCGTCAGCCTGTCGTCCCCTCTGCGCGAGAGCCCTCTTTCTCTTTTTTTCTCTTCCCCTCTCTCCCTCGGGAAGGCCCTGGACCTCCCTTTTATAGATGCAAGGAGAGGGTTCAGATGTACAATGGGGGGTGTAGCAATGCGCTAACGTGCCTGGCAGAGAAATGCCTAAGCCCTATGTACATGCCAACGTGGCTGTCGGGGGAGAGCGTGAGCCCTGTATACGTGATAGCGTGGCCGTCGGAGAAGCGTCTGAGCCATGTAGGAGCACAGCTGGCAGTGCGGCAAGGATCCTGCTGACGTCTCCTTGCTGCCGTAAGGGGCTAAGAGCCACCGGCGTCATGGTTGCATGCGGGGCACCATCATTACCCGTCGCCGGGGTAAGCCAAATGGGACGCCGGTCTTGTTCCTTGTAGCCTGAGCTGGCTAGGGATAGGGTAATGATGTATCCCCTGTTGGCGCGGTCGGTCCGAGCCCAAGGTCGGGCGAGGCGGGAACTTCTCCTGAGGCCGAGGCCAGGGTCGGGTGAGGACGCGATTCTTCCCGAGACCAAGGTTGAGGCCGAGTCCGGGGGTCAGGCGAGGCAGAGACCTCCTTCCGAGGCTGGAGCCTGAGGTCGGGCGAGGCGGAGCTTCCTGTTGCGCCCGAGGCCGAACTTGGTGGTTGATTGTGACTTGTTGTCAGCTTCGCCTGGGTGGTTGGCACGACAGTCGGAGCAGGGCGAGCGGCGCTGTTTTCCCGTCATATCGGACAGTAAAAAAAGGGGGACGAAGTGACCGCGGTCACTTCGGCCTGGCCGACTGAGCGCGTGTGTCAGGATACGGCGTCAGGCGACCCCTGCATTGAATGCGCCTGCGAAGCGGTCGGTTGGTGAGGCGGTCTGGCCAAGGTTGCTTCACAACGAAGCCTGCCCGAGCCGGGCTTCGGGAGAGCCGAGGGGGTGCTCGCTGCCTGAGGAGGCCCTCAGGCAAGGCATGAACTCGTCTGGGACTACTGCTTCAGCCCGAGGCTGGGCTCGGGCGAGGTCGCGTCCCTTGGGTAGACGAAGCCTTGACTTGAACTGCGCCCGTCAGTTGGTCTGAGGGTGTTTACCAGTCATGATTAGGAGTGTTGGGGTACCCCTAATTATGGTACCCGACAGTAGCCCCCGAGCCTCGAAGGGAGTGTTGGTACTCGCTTGGAGGCTTTTGCCGCATTTTTGGTGAGGAGACCGACCTTTCTCGGTTTTGCTTTGTTCTGGTGGGTGCGCACGAGCGCACCCGCCGGGTGTAGCCCCCGAGGCCTCGGAGGAGTGGTTTGACTCCTCTGAGGTCTTAATGCTTTTCGTGGTGCCTCGGCCGGTCTGATCGTCCCCTCATGCAGTCTGGCCGTAGCCCGGGTGCATGGTCAGGTTTCGAGTTTTCAAGCTGGTTTGTTGACGCTGTCAACAGTTTGGCCGTAGCCGGGTGCGAGAGCAGCCCCCGAGCCTTTGCACGGAGCAAGAGAACGATCAAGGACTTTCCCGACTTTTATCATACGCCCTTGCGTCGCCTTTCCGCAAGAAGGAGGGGGGAAAGCACCATGTTGCCCTCGGAGGGCGCCGAACATGGTGTTTCCAGTGAGCTGCTAACGAGTAATCCGAGTGGACGCCCGTGCCCCGTTCGTTAGGGGTCGGCTGGTGGCCCAGAGGCGCGCTCCAAAAGTACCTGCGGGTGATTCGCCGAACCCAGACCCCTTCGACAGGGTCCAAGGGCTCGATGCCTCCCTCCGGTGGGATTCCGTTACAAATCGTTTCCATCGGTCTCGAAAATGTCCTAGGGTACCTCGGGAGTGTAGCCCGAGCCTCGGCCATGTATCGGACGTACCCAGAGTCATCCCTCACTCTACATGCTCTGGGGCAACTGTCGAACCCTTCCGAGGGGCCAGCCTTCGAACCCCTGATCAGTAATGGGTGCGGAGCCCGAGCGCTCTGGGGTGGCTGTCGAACCCTTCCGAGGGGCCAGCCTTCGAACCCCTGATCAGTAATGGGCTTGAAGCCCGAGTGCTATGGGGCGGCTGTCGAAACCCTTCCGAGGGGCCAGCCTTCGAACCCCTGATCAGTAGGAGGGCTCGGGGCCCGCTTCCTTCGCCGAGAAGGATCCTTTCCACAACATCCCCTTTCCTGGTCCCTGTAGCAAGAGAGAGAGAGAGGAGGAGGGGAAGGATATGAATTTAAATAAGGTGGCACACCTTTTTTGACGCGGTCACCATGGTGGAGGTGAAACGACGCCCGCCTCGCCTGCCAGAGATGTCGCTTGCTCTGTCGGGGAGTTAATGCGATGGGACGGGCGATTCGCGTGGCGCCCGTTGCGCGTGCGAGCCGTTCGAGGAACGGAAAGATCGTTTTACCTTCGAGTTTTGAATTTTGCGGCGAGTTTGGGCGCAGTTTTGAACGGTTCTCGCCCGGGCCTTTATATGCTCGGAAGGGGTCCGGCAGTGGTTCGTCACTCTGCCATTTGCGCCTGCCTTCTGCTCTGGTTTTCGCAACCTAAGAGAATAGCCAGGGAAAAGGAAACCGCGCACCTCATCCCCTCCGCCTCCACCACCTCCGTTCGGTGATGGCTGACAGGGTGACCGTTGTCCCGCCGCGCGACCCGTGGCCCTCCACCGTCGCTGCGAAGGATCTGGAGGCCCTCGTTGCCGATGGTCTGCTCCGTCCCCTCTCTGGTGGGGCACAGCCGGAGTGGATGGCCCCGAGCGAGGTCGTCCCTTCCCCGCCGCCGGGGTATGTGGTTAGCTTCATCCCCTTCAATGAGCAGGGGTTTGGAGTGCCAGCGAGGCGCTTTATGTGGGCGCTCCTGCACCACTACGGGGTGGAGCTGCACAACCTCAACCCTAACTCCATTGCGCAAGCGGACATCTTCGCGGCGGTTTGTGAGGGTTTTTTGGGGATCGAGGTTCACTGGGATCTATGGACCCACCTCTTCTCGGTGGAGCTCTTTGCCTTGACGACGGATGCGAAGAAGGTCCGTATGGCGGTGCGGGCCGGTGGCTGCATCCTCTAGCTGAGGCAGGGGCGCACGCAGTAGTACATCCCTGCCACCCTTGTGTCTTCGAACAAGGGGTGGCAGCGTTGATGGTTTTATCTCCGGAATGACGATGGGAGGCTTCCGTCGTTTTCTCAACGAGTGGTGACCGCCGTCGGTAGCAACTGGCGCTGGGGTGCCACACGCGAGAAACAGGAGAAGCTCCAACCTATTCTGCAGGCTTTGCAGAGGTTACGAGATGGGGGCCTTACCGCTGCGGGGGTTGTTGCCGCCATCCACCGCCGGAGGGTACTCCCTTTGGTAGAGCGGCGGTTGCAGCTCTCAGTGATGAGACCGGGGGTCGATCTGGAGGGCTCGCAGATGTCCTCGGCCTCCCTCCCCGATGACGACCTCCGCAAGCGGGTAGCGGGTATGGTAGGCGTAGGGAGGCTAGATGCCGGCGCCCTTACCCAGCCTGCGATGCATCCCGACCATGGGTATGTTTCCCTGGTAAGTATCCAATCCTTCTCCTGTATTGCGTCGAGTTGCCTTTGATTCCCACTATTGGGATCTTTGCTCTTCCCCAGGGGTTAAGCTTTTATAAACCCGCCCTACCGCCGGTCCTGGAGGACGTGATGGACCAAGCCGCGCGGAGGGTCGCCGCGGAGAAGAAGAAGGGAAGAAGGACGCGGAGAAGACTCGGGCTCGCGAGCGGATGCGAGCTCGGGACGCCTTGGAGAAGCGTCGTCGGAGGCAAGAGAGGGACGGGCTCCCGAGGGAGCCGTTGCCGGAGACGCCCGACGACGATGATGACGATGATGATGACGAGGACGATGACATGGTGGCCCGTCTTGGCCTCAGCCCGGACGCGGGTCGGGCCAGGGGTTGCCGTGCCAGCCTCCAAGTGGGCTGGCACCATCAGTGCCCGGGGCCGGGACATCAGGGTCCCAGTCCGAGGAGCGGAGGCAGGCCGAGGGGGCACCTGACCCCTTAGCGGAGGTAACTGCGTTGACTCCGGGGAGTCAAGCCGACCCCTCTGTCCCCCAAGTGCAAACGCCCGGGCTGGCTGTGCAGGAGGTTGGTCCTCCGGCCGCTGCGGCGACGCCTGGGCAGGCTGGTCCTTCGGCGCCTCGGGCGCCCGAGGTGGGAGCGGTGCCGAAGTCGGTGGCGGGTGTAACACCCCTGGTGTTACTGCAACTAAAATTTGAGCATTGCATCATAAACATTGGCATTGCATATGGTTGACACACCTAGAGTGCATTTACTAGGTAAAAATTTCAAACAAGTTGTATTGTTATAGCATTTTGCAAATAGAACCCTGGATAGGGAACTTAACCCTAAATAGGGATTAAAGGGGTAAAACCTAGCCCAAGTTGAGAAAACCTAAAATCTTTAGGGAAATAGTCATGAAATATTCCCAAAAATAAACTTGAATCACATTTATACCCCTGGGATATCCAAAAACCCCATTTGAACCCTAGAAAACCCTAAGTCCAAACCCTAGGGGCCTATGTGTAAAAATTGTGCACATTTGGACTAAAGTGTAAAAACTACTATGTTAAATCATATAAAATCACATGGTTCACATTTGGAAAGATTTACAAGCCAAACCCAAGTTTTGGACTAATTTGCAAAAAGTACCACTTGACCTCTATTTCATTCTAAGTCTGAAATTCAGATTTGTGGGCTCAACTTTTGAGCCTTGTAGCTTTCAAAGTATAGGGTTTTTGCCCTAGGTCACCACATCAAGTTTGTAGCTCAATCATAGGAGAACAACTTTGCTTAAAAGTGTGAGCTCAGTTGTTAAGAAGAATCCAGAGATAATTAAGCCCAAAGTCTGGCTGTCAGGCTGGTTCCACTTTGAAATTCAGATTTTCTGTGTAACAGAGCCATCTTTGGGTGTGAATTCAACCTTGATCTAGTGATCAAATGAGTTCAATCCCTATAATCGAATTATTGCTGGTTTGTAGCTCTACAATTTTGTTGTAGAGCTTGGGATGTGTTGCCATCGAATCTGAGAGTAAATCATGCTCCAAGTCGCTCTGTCAGTTCATCTGATGAGAGATCACCATGGTACAGTAAGCGCTAAACTGAAGATCCCGATTCCTCCCCCCTTGCTCGTCACCGGTGAGCTGTCGCCGGTGATCGATTTCTCGTTGCGATTCGTGCACCGTGAGCAGCAGATAAGCTCGACCAGGTAAAAATCTGGCGCCGGATTGAGCTGCGGCTGAGACCGTCGTACTTCCTTCCCCAGCTCATCGGTCGGTTGGATAACCTCGCCGCCGTTAAGCTGCCGCCGTTGCGCACCACGTGCCTAAGCGCTGGACCTCGTCGCGGTGACTCACTGGACGCATGTCCGGCGAACACCGGAGCCACTGCCACGGTGAAAGCCACTTTTCCCCCGCACTGAGCTCGCCTCCCCTCTCCGGCCGCCAGCACCCCCCGGCCAAATTCATCACCGTCGCTCGATGCGCCTATAAATTGAGAGCGTCGCAAGCTCCGTAGGGCAGTAAACTATCCAGCCACCACGAATCAGCCTCGACCATTCGCTAGAATCCACGAATTTTGAATTCGCCCCAAATCAGTCTCTGCCGCCGTGAAGAACAGCTCGCCGCGGCCAGCTCGATTCTGGTTAGCTCGCGTCCCTCTGTTGCTTGTTCTAGCATCCGTAGGCACACAGCGAACCCCTCGACCCGTTCAATTGAACTAGACCACCACCCATCGCCGGGAACGTCTTCATCCATCCGCAACCTTCACGGTCACCGTGGCCAGCGCAACCCTATTGATCATTAATGAAATTAAGTTGGGGGAAAGGTTTGGGATGAGTCCAATTTCGTGTCCACCGCTTGGGAGCGCTGGTCATGGCCCCAATCGGCCGGTACAGGTGCTCACCGGAGCTTCCCCGCACTCGACGCCGTCGTGGACTTCAAACCGAGAATAGATAGGAATGCGAGGGTCTTTCTGTAAACGGTCAGTGACTCTGTTAAATAGTGAAAGAACCTGTTTTTGGTTAGCCAGAAACCTGAGGGCCTCTGTGCAAAGTCGCCAGAGCGCGTGGGCGCGCACGCGTTTCCCTCTGGTGTTGGGCCGACTGGGCTAGAACCGGCCCAGTACTATTTGATCTTTTTCTTTTTCTTTTTTAGTAGAGCTTTAGAAATCTGTTATAAATTGTAGAAAAATCCTAAAATTGTGAAACCAATTTTCCTAGACTTCTTATTTTCCATAGTATTTAATAAAAATAGTTTCATGATTTTTAGGTTAAATAAGGAATTTTAAGGCATTTAAACTAGCTTAATCTATTAGTTCTGGATTTTTAGGAGATAAATGGTAATTCCAAAAATGTCCAAACTTTTTATATAAGTTCTATACATTATTTAGAAGCCTTGGGTAGAATTTGGTTTGATTTGGACTTTGTTTGATAACTAGAACCCAAAACCCCCACCCCTGCCCTGTGAACTCCTTTACTGACTCCGGAAACCCTAAGTTCTCGGAGTTCCGTGAAGGAAAATTGTATTCAAGACCTTAGATAATAAATTCTTACTTTGCACTCTCATGAGCATTACATGGCATTCATTCTTATATACATGATTATGTTTAGAAAACGAAGAAGAGATTGAAGTGACCGAAGAGAAGACACCACCACCTTTGGAATCTCAGGCAGGGACTTGTCTCTACTTTGACATCTGCGGGCCTGAGCCTGACTCACCTACTAACGAAGGCAAGCCCCGGTGCATTTGCCACCTTCCTTGATGCTTTTAAAATCTTTCTCACTTGATTGATGCATTAGGTGATAGGAGTTGAATGCTTAAACAATCCCTGCATTGACTTCCTTGATCTCTGATTACTTTCCTTGAAACCTTGTTTTTACAAAAAGATTTACTATGCTTAGTATTGCTTTAGCAAAAACAAAAGGTTTTGTTTTACAAAAGATGATTGGCAAAGTGGGAGGGATGTTTTTGAAATAAAACTTGATGGTGAATCCATCACGGCCGTGATGGATTCAACATCGGAAAAGATGTACCTCTGCCAGGTACCAAGTTTTTGGGTTTAAATGATTAAGCTGGGACCGGGCGGGTGACTTGCACGAGAAGAGAGTCTCGGTGTAGTGTCTCCGTCTAAGTCGATTAAGGACCGTCTCGATGTAGGCCTGCTGACCGAGGACCCTTTAACTGGTCACATGCCTCATCATGGGTAAGCCTTGCCTCGGGCAGACTAAGGCCAGAATAAGATAACACGAAATGGGCGTGGAGCGGTGGCGAGAGTAGCGTGTACCCTCCGTAGCAAGAGGCTGGACGGTGGTGTATCTGTGCTCTCGGTTTGCATGAACCTGATCTGGTCTTAAGAACCCCGGTGGCGGGTTGAGATATGCAAGGGTTAAGTGCTACATATGTCGTGTGATTGGAGATCCTCAGCTGAGTATAATCGATTTGGATCACCATACCTTCACGGTTATGAAGACTTGGTCACTGACTTACACGTAGCAATCCAGTGAAAATGAGTGGTTGGTAAGAAATTGGCTAGTGCAGGTCAAGTGCTTGAACTAGGTTAGCAAGAACTCTAGATATAGGTAAGTTTACCTAACTTGACAATAAAATTGGATTTTAAGGATCCACTTTTAGTAAGCATTCATGCAAAACAGAGTCTTTGATCTTGAGATACCTTACCTTGACTCCCTTATAACCAGCATACCCTTGAGAGTCTTTTCTTTAGTCGGGTAAGACTTGCTGAGTAATTCCATACTCAGGATTTATTCCCTCATTGTTTTTAGGTGAGGAAGCAGCAAATTTTTGTTGCTTTTGTACCAAGGTGGTTCCAAATGAAGAAAAACAAGAGTGAAGCTGCGGGAGGACATGGTCCTCCATAAGAAACTTTTATGTAAAAACTTATCGGGAGGAGTTTTTGCCTCCCCTGGTTTTGTAATAATATTACTCAGCACTCGTTTTATAACTCTGGTCTGTAATAAGTAACTTGATCTTACTTTCTAAATAAATGTAAGTTTATGTAATCGCTTCCGCATTTCTATATCTCTGATGTTTTGTAATGTCTGCAAGATGGGTGAAACGTTCCTAGAAAGGTAAGAAAGAAGATACCGAACTTGTCAAGTGATTCAGGAACAGTTACAGGGTTGTCTGATGTCTGTTGGACAAGGACAGCTGTAGGTGGGCCTAATGACTTGGGAGGTTCCGTCACAGTGGGGCAACCCTTGGCAGCGCCTGTGGGGACCGAGGCCCGAGGGGCCTCCCCACAGGCACGATTGGCCTTGGTCCAGAGCGGGTAAGTGTCTGAGAACGCCTCTGTTTTGGCTTCTTTCGTCGTGTGTCTTGAACTTGCTTTCTCTCTTCCTTTCAGCAAGCGGAGGCAGGTCCTGACCGGCCTGACCCCCACGAAGGCCCTTAAGACGGTTCCGGCTTCTGCAGCCGGTGCCGCGGCGCGGCATGCTGGTTGGCTGGCCTCCGCACAGGATGCTCCCGAGCGGGGGGTCCAGGCGGCACGAGCTGCCATGGGGCAAGCCTCCCAGGCCGACCCCTCCGTCGGGGCGGTCGTCGTGCCAGGGGAGGCTGCTGACGTGGCCGTGGCCCCGAGCCCGCCTGACGTGTCGTCGGTGCCGACGTCCACTCCTGCCGAGGTCATTGCTGATTCGCCCGCGGAGCCGTCCACCGCTCCCGACGTCGGGATGGTTGGGGCGTCGCCGCTCGCGGTCGTCCCCGACCTCCCCGTTCCTGGCCCTGAGGAGGGGGCGGACGCTATTGCCGAGGTCGGTGATCAGAAACCCACCACCTTAGCCGAGGGGAAGCCCAGCGCGTCGATGGCGATGGTGCCCGACGTATTGACTGCAGGGGAACCCGACGCCTCGGCGGAGGAGCGCGCAACACCGTGGCCCATCTTGGGGGGCGGCGTCCTCATCCCCGTGCAGCGCAACCCTAATGAGTGGTGCGGGCAGGCGTTCCGGTTCTAGAGCCGCGGCGCCTCGAAACCCCTCCTCGTCCTCAACGATGAGCAGAAGGAGCAGTCTCGGGATGAGCTCCGCGAGTATGCCGAGGCGGCGATGGGGTCGCTTTGGTCGACCATGGAGATCCTTTCCAGGGGCGTTCCCAGGGTCCTCCAGGTAAGGATTTCGGGCGCATACCTTGCGTGGCCAGGGCATTCTTTGTAATACCTTGTCTTCCTTGCTCAGGAACTGGTGGATGTGAGCACTGTCAAGTCGCTGTTCATCCGCCGCGAGAGCGGCATCTGGGGTTCGCTGCGGTCCCAGAGGGCCGTGCTTGCCAAGGCTAATGAGCGCCTTGCCCAACAGAGCACCGTGCTGGCGGACCTTCGGCTGCTCTGTGATGATCTGAAGGCAGAGGCAGCGGCGGCGCGGGCAGAGGCGGCGTTGGCACGGACGGAGGCGCAACAGCAGCAGCTGGAGCTTGGCCAGGCCATCGACGAGCGGGACCAATCTCGGAGCCAGGCTACCGAGGCCGTGGGCCGGGCTGAGGCCCTTGACGGTCAGCTGGTCGAGGTGTCTGCTCAGGCTAGGCCCTTGTGGTGGACCTGGCTGTGGCCGTCGGATCTGCCCAGTCTGCCCAAGTTGTGGCCTCACAGGAGCGTGCCCGGGCCGAAGGTATGTTTCGCCTGCTTTGCGACTTCAATTAAGCTTTATTCTTCAACTTGTGTCTGAAGAATTTTGATCGGCTATCTGCAGAGCTCGAGACGGCTCTTAATGAGTCCGTCAAGGCGCACGCCCGGGCGGCTGAGCAGAATGAGGCCGACCGTGCGGCTATGTCTGAGGCTATCTCAAGCTTTTGCCGAGCCTTTGACCTTGACGACATCCCCTCGGGTAGCTCCCCCCAGAGTCATCTACGGGCCTTGGGCGGCCATGTGCGCAGCAGACTCCACAGGGCGCTGCACCACGGTGTTAGGCGGGCCTTCGCTGTGCTCGCTTCCCACTACGACGTGGACTTGGAGCGGGTCAGTGAGGGGTACTGTCTACCCGACAAAGATGAGGCTGCCTTAGCCGAGGTCCAGAGGCTTGACGCGGCCGCCGAGGGCCCAAGCGCGGTGCTGGCCTCCTCCTTCGAGGTGGAGATCCTTCCGCCCGCGTCGTCGTCTGAGGCTGGGCCAGATCTCGCCGAAGGCGGAAACGGCGCCAAGGGCACAGCTGCTTCCCCTGCTGATGCCTGATCCTGCTGGAGCAGTTTATTTGTAGCATGCATGTGTTCTTTCGTGGCTGCTGAGGCCCGAACATTTTATCGTCGTGTTAAAAAGCTGCGTTTTCTTTCCTCTCGTTTCGAGCATCACGACTTGTCTGTCAATAGCAGAATCGTTTATCCAAGCGAGAGTTACTTCTCGCGGAAGGTGATGAGTGAGGTATCCGTATCTCGGAGGCGTAGGAGTTCCTCGGCTCGGTCGGCCTTGCCGCTTACGTGCACTCTCATTTGGTCGTAGGATTCCGTTATCAACACAGTCGAGAAGGCACGGAAGTCGTTTTCTACCCAAGTGTTTGGACTTGTTCGGTAGCAGGATCACTTATCCGAGCGAGAGTTACTTTTCGCGGAAGGTGATGAGTGAGGTATCCATATCCCGGAGGCGTAGGAGTTCCTCGGCTCGGTCGGCCTTGCCGCTTACGTGTACTCCCATCGTTTTCAGGATCCCGTTATCGATACAGAAGTTGAAAGCACGAAGGTCGTTTTGGTAGAAAAATTTTTCCAAGGAAAATTTTGACGCAGAGGGGGTTCCCCCCTTCTAGCCCCCGAGGGAGGGTCGGGCTTCGCTGAGGCAAGGCCGACCCTTCCTTGACGGTTAGACTTTATGTATGTAAAGAAAACGAGGCACATGAACGACTTAAAACATCTTAAGGGTAGAAGCGACGTAGCTGTTGGATGTTCCAAGCGTTGTTGTAGACCTCGCCTTGGTCGTTGGCCAGCTTGTATGTTCCGGGCTTCAAAATCTTGGTGATGATGAAGGGCCCTTCACAGGGAGGGGTGAGCTTGTGGCACCCTCGGGCGTCCTGTCGCAGACAAAACACCAAGTCTCCCACTTGGAAGCCTCGAGGCCGAACGCTTCGGGCGTGGTAGCGTCGCAGCGACTGCTGATACCGCACCGAATGTAGTAAGGCAACGTCCCGAGCCTCTTCGAGCTGGTCCAGCGAGTCCTCTCAGCTGGTCTAGTTGCTTCGGTCGTCAGACGCCCTGGTCCTCGGGGAGCCGTGTTCTAAGTCCGTGGGGAGGACGGCCTCGGCCCCATAGACTAGAAAAAACGGCGAGAAACCCATGGCTCGGCTCGGCGTTGTCCTCAGACTCTAGACTACCGAGGGTAGCTCTTTCATCCACCGCTTGCCGAACTTGTTGAGGTTGTTGTAGATCCTCGGTTTGAGTCCCTGCAAAATCATACCGTTGGCACGCTCCACCTACCCATTCGTCATGGGGTGAGCTACGGCGGCCTAGTCCACACGGATGTGGTGGTCGTTGCAGAAGTCTAGGAACTTTTTTCTGGTGAACTGTGTGCCATTGTCGGTGATGATAGAGTTTGGGACCCCGAATTGATGGATGATGTTGGTGAAGAACGCCACCGCCTGCTCGGACCTGATGCTGGTCAGGGGTCAGACCTCGATCCACTTGGAGAAATTGTCGATGGCGACCAGCAGGTGCGAGAAGCCCCTGGGTGCCTTTTGCAAGGGACCGACGAGGTCCAGACCCCATACCGCAAACGGCCAGGTGATGGGTATCGTCTGTAGGGCCTGAGCGGGCAGGCATGTCTGCTTTGCGTAGAATTGACACCACCGGCAGGAGCGAACAATCCTAGTGGCGTCGGCCACCGCGGTTGGCTAGTAGAAACCTTGTCGGAAGGCATTCCCCACGAGGGCTCGAGGTGCTGCATGGTGGCCGCAAGCCCCCGAGTGTATTTCTTGCAATAGCTCTTGCCCTTAGGCGATGGATATGCATTGTTGGAGGATGCCCGAGGGGCTGCGGTGATAGAGCTCCCTTTCATCACCCAGCAAGACGAACGACTTGGCGCGCCGAACTAGTCGCCGAACTTTGGCCTTGTCGAGGGGAAGCTCTCCTCAGGAGAGATATTCTAGGTACGGGGTCCGCCAGTTCAGATCTGGCGTGACCCCTTTCTGTTCCCCCTCGACGGGCAAGGCCTCTTCCTCGATGGCCGAGGGTACCTCAGGCTCAGCCGAGGCCTCCTCGGGCTCGGCTGAGGGTACCTCGGGTTGGGCCGAGGCTTCCTCGGGCTCGGGCGTGTCGTCGATCTTGACGGATGGTTGATGTAGGTCTCCGTAGAAGACGTCTGGGGGAACCGTCATCCGCCCCGAGGCTATCTTCGCCAGCTCATCTGCAGTCTCGTTGTACCGTCGAGCGATGTGGTTGAGCTCCAGCCCGTAGAACTTGTCTTCCAGGCGCCGAACTTCGTCGCAGTAGGCCTCCATCCTCCGGTCGCGGCAGTGGGAGTTCTTCATGACTTGGTCGATGACAAGCTGCGAGTCGCCACGAGCGTCGAGGCGCCGGACCCCTAGCTCGACGGCGATGCGCAACCCGTTAACCAGAGCCTCATACTCGGCCACGTTGTTTGATGCCGGAAAATGGAGGCGTATGACATAGCGAAGATGCTTTCCGAGGGGTGAAACGAAGAGCAAGCCAACGCCTACTCCTGTTTTCATGAGTGACCCATCGAAGTACATTGTCCAGAGCTCGGCCTGGATCGGAGCTGTTGGCAACTGGGTGTCGGCCCATTCAGCCAGGAAGTCTGCCAAGACCTGGGATTTTATGGCCTTCCGAGGGGCGAATGATAGCGTTTCACCCATGAGCTCCACCGCCCACTTTGCTATCCTACCCGAGGCCTCACGGCACTGAATGATCTCCCCCAAGGGGAAGGATGACACCACAGTCACCGGATGAGACTCGAAGTAGTGTCGCAACTTTCGCCGTGTCAGAATCACTGTGTAGAGCAGCTTCTGGATCTGTGGGTAGCGGATCTTGGTCTCGGATAGCACTTCGCTAATGAAGTAGACCGGCCTCTAGATGAGCAGTGCATTCCCTTCTTCTCGTCTCTCGACTACGATCGCGGCGCTGACCACCTGAGTGGTTGCGGCTACGTAGATCAAGAGGGCTTCTCCTGCAGCGGGGGGCACTAGGATGGGTGCATTTGTAAGGAGCGCCTTAAGGTTTCCGAGGGCTTCCTCGGCCTCGGGGGTCCAAGTGAAGCGCTCGGCCTTCCTTAAGAGGTGGTACAGAGGCAAGCCTTTCTCGCCAAGGCGTGACATGAAGCGGCTCAGAGCCGCAAGGCATCCCATGACCCTCTGTACTCCTTTCAAATCTTTGATCG
Organism: Zea luxurians; assembly: GCA_029449295.1. NCBI lineage: Eukaryota > Viridiplantae > Streptophyta > Magnoliopsida > Poales > Poaceae > Zea > Zea luxurians. Next base: position 7,100,900 of record JAOPSE010000064.1, on the reverse strand, counting down.
GTCCCATGTTGGTGATGGCCACGATTTTCTCCGGGTTTGCCTCGATGCCCCGCTCGGAGATGATGAATCCCAGGAGCATGCCTCGAGGGACTCTAAAGACACACTTCTCGGGATTGAGTTTCACGCCTTTTGCTCTCAGACACTTGAATGTCGTTTCAAGGTCAGAGAGGAGGTTGGAGGCTTTCTTCGTCTTGACAACGATGTCATCGACGTAAGCCTTGACCGTTCTGCCGATGTGTTCTCCGAACACGTGGTTCATGCACCTCTGGTAGGTGGCGCCTGCATTCCTCAAATCAAATGGCATTGTAGTGTAACAGTACATGCCAAAAGGTGTGATAAAAGAAGTCGCGAGCAGGTCGGACTCTTTCATCTTGATTTGGTGATAGCCTGAGTAGGCATCGAGGAATGACAGGGTTTCACACCTAGTAGTGGAGTCCACAATTTGATCGATGCGAGGTAGAGGGTAGGGAACCTTCGGACATGCTTTGTTTAGACCAGTGTAGTCTACACACATCCTCCATTTCCCATCCTTCTTCCTTACAAGAATAGGGTTAGCTAACCATTTGGGATGGAATACCTCTTTGATGAACCCTGCCGCGAGTAGCTTGTGGTTCTCCTCGCCTATGTCCCTGCGCTTTTCTTCATCAAAACGGCGCAGGGTTTGCTTCACAGGTCGGGCTCCAGCTCTGATGTCCAGTGAGTGCTCGGCGACATCCCTTGGTATGCCTGGCATATCCGAGGGACTCCACACAAAAACTTTGGCGTTCACATGGAGAAAGTCGACGGGCACTGCTTCCTATTTGGGGTCGAGCTTGGAGCCGACCCGGACTTTCTTGTCGGCGTCATTGCTGGGGTCGAGAGAGACGGACTTGTCCGCCTCGGCTAGTTCGAAGTTGCCGGCGTGCCGCTTCGCGTCGGGCGCCTCCTTGGAGAGGCGTACCAGGTCGGCGATGAGGGCCTCGGACTCGACGAGGGCCTCAGCGTACTCCACGCACTCCATGTCGCATTCGTACGCATGGCGGTACGTGGATCCGACGGTGATGATCCCGTTTGGGCCCGTCATCTTGAGCTTGAGGTAGGTGTAGTTGGGGACGGCCATGAACTTGGCGTAGCATGGTCTTCCCAACACCGCGTGATAGGTCCCTCGGAACCCGACCACCTCAAAGGTGAGGGTTTCCTTTCAGAAGTTGGAGGGAGTCTCGAAGTAGACGGGTAAGTCGATCCGTCCGAGGGGCAGGATTCGCTTTCCGGGCGTGATCCCGTGGAAGGGTGCCGCGCCGGCCCGGACCTTGGACCTATCAAACCCCAAGAGTTCCAAGGTCTCGACGTAGATGATGTTAAGGCTGCTGCCTCCGTCCATGAGGACTTTGGAGAGCCTAACGTTGCCGATGATCGGATTGACGACGAGCGGGTACCTCCCTGGGCTTGGCACGAAGTCGGGGTGGTCGCCTCGGTTGAAGATGATAGGCTTGTCGGACCAGTCTAGGTAGACTGGTGCTGCCACCTTCACCAAGCAGACCTCCTGGCGCTCCTGCTTGCGGTGCCGAGCCGAGGCGTTCGCCGCCTGCCCGCCGTAGATCATGAAGCAGTTGTGGACCTCCGGGAACTCTTCTTCCTTGTCACCCTCCTTCTTGTTGTTGTCATGGCCTTTGCTATCTTCTGTCGGGGGCCCGGCCTTGTGGAAGTAGCGCCGGAGCATGATGCATTCTTCGAGGGTGTGCTTGACGGGACCCTGGTGATAGAGGCACGGCTCTTTGAGCATCTTGTCGAACGCGCCGGCCCCTCCAGGAGGTTTCCTTGGGTTCCTGTGCTCGGCCGCAGTGACGAGATTCGCGTCACCGGCATCGCGCTTCGCTTACGACTTGTTCTTGGCCTTCTTCTTCGTGCCCAGCTGGGCGGACGCCTTGGGGGCATCTTTCTTCGGCTCTCCCTGAGGCTGCTTGTCCTTACGGAAGATGGCTTCGATTGCCTCTTGACCCAAGGCGAACTTGGTGGCGACGTCCATCAGTTCGCTCGCACTGGTGGGAGTCTTGCGCCCCAGTTTGCTCACTAGGTTTTGGCAAGTGGTGCTGGCAAGGAAAGCCCCGATGACATCCGAGTCGATAACGTTGGGCAGCTCGGTGCGCTGCTTCGAAAACCGCCGGATGTACTCTCGGAGGGACTCCCCTGGCTGCTGGCGGCAGCTTCGGAGATCCCACGAGTTCCCAGGGCGCACGTACGTGCCTTGGAAGTTTCCCGCGAAAGCCTTGACCAGATCGTTCCAGTCGGAGATCTGCGCAGGAGGCAGATGCTCTAGCCAGGCTCAGGCGGCGTCGGAGAGGAAAAGGGGTAGATTACGGATGATGAGGTTGTCATCATCCGCCCCTCCCAATTGGCATGTCAGTCGGTAGTCCGCGAGCCACAGCTCCGGCCTCGTCTCCCCTGAGTACTTGGTGATGGTAGTCGGGGCTCAGAAACGAGCGGGGAACGACGCTCGTCGTATGGCCCGGCTGAAGACTCGTGGACCGGGCGGCTCGGATGAAGGACTCCGATCGTTCTCGCTGTCGCAGCGTCCCCACAGCTAGGATGATAGCCTCGGCGCACCTTCTCCTCGAGGCGGGCTCGACGGTCAAGATGGTGGTGCTCGTTGCCGAGGCGATCCTAGGCGGCAGGCGCCTCGTTCCGCGTGCGCTCGGGATGGACCGAGGCCTCCCGCATACGTCGGGAGGACACCGCGCGATGCTCCGAGGGGTTGGCTCGCCTCCGGGAGGCAGAGCTCTCGGCTCGTCGAACCGCGGCACCTTCCAGGAGATCCTTGAGCTCGCCATGGATACGCCGTCCCTCGGTGGTGGATGGCTCCGGCATGGCTCGAAGTAGCATCGCCGCTGCAGCTAGGTCCTGGCCGGACCTGCTGACGGCTGGGGGCAGCGCTGCCCTGGCATTATCGACGATGCGGCGCTGGACGTCTTGGGCCCGATGACAGGCTCCTCCGGCGAGTGTTTGGCCTGCCCACTCCTGTTCGATGTTCTGTCAGAGCTACACAAGCCGGCCTGCTTCCCTGTCGACCCGGGCCTGCATCTCACGGATTTGCTCGAGCTGTGTGTCCCGACCCCCCGCAGGGATTGGGACCACAGCTAGCTCCCGCGGGATGTCAACGCGAGATGCGGGCCCAGGGGGATCGTCAACCTCCGGCATACCGAGGTGGTTGCCTTCGTTGTGATCTCCCTGATCGGCATGGAAACATTCGCGACTTGGGTCGTAACCCTCGTTATCAAGGTCGTGGCCATCGTCAGAACAACCGGAGAGGCAGTGGTCACATGCGGACATGAAGTCCCGCATGGCACCGGGGTCATTGAGGCCGGAGAAATCCCAACCGGAGTCGGGGCCATCCTCTTCCTTGGAACCCGCCGATCTGAAGGTTGAGACGGCTGTCAGTCGGTCCTAGGTCAACCACATATGGTACCCCGGAAGGTTTGGATACGCCTTTACGAAAGCACTCACCGTAGCGGGGTCGCTAGGTGGATCGAAGCTGAATCGAAAGGGTACGGGATGGAAAACAGACGGTACCTCTTGGTCGATGGACGGTGGTGAAGTCGCGTCGGGGGCGGAGCACACCGTCATCTCAGGTACGAGGGTAACGCCCAGCAGATCCCTTGCGAGGGTGCTGGAGTCATCAGTTCGCTTGGGGTTGACACGTTGCGGGGAAGTGACACCCGCCGTCCTCTCAGATGCGAGGACAACACCTGACATGTCCCCCGGGGGAGTGCCGGCGTCGTCGACTCGCTCTAGTGCGACAGCAGACAAGGTGCCGCCTCCTGCGTGGCCATGGTTGCCCCGTCTCTGCCTCCTCCGGCGAGGAGGGTGGCGGGGACAACCGGAGTGCTCCTCTTCTGCCGCGGGGAGATGCTGTCGCCGAGCTCGCCGCCGCCGGGCGAGTCGGAGACCGTCGTTGTCATCGCGCCGCGAGGGGAGGAGTACCATGTCGTAGCTGCCGTCGAGGGACATGTACTCGAGACTCCTGAAGCGGAGCACCGTTCCGGGCTGAAGAGGTTGTTGAAGACTCCCCATCTAGAACTCAACGGGAAGGCGTTCGTTAACACGCAGCAGGCCCCTACCTGGCGCGCCAACTGTCGGTGTTTCGGACCCGGGGGGGTCCCTGGACCGACGAGTGAAATTGTCGCTGCGTGCCCCTGCCCAGATGGGTTGGCGCGGGATGGAACACAAGAGGTGGGACAAGCCTTGTATTATCTTGCACCAGGGTGCTCGTAGTAGGGGTTACAAGCGTTGCGAGAGGGAAGAAGAGAGCCGGTCCGTCAGCCTGCCGTCCCCTCTGCGCGAGAGCCCTCTTTCTCTTTTTTTTCTCTTCCCCTCTCTCCCTCGGGAAGGCCCTGGACCTCCCTTTTATAGATGCAAGGAGAGGGTCCAGATGTACAATGGGGGGTGTAGCAATGCGCTAACGTGCCTGGCAGAGAAATGCCTAAGCCCTGTGTACATGCCAACGTGGCTGTCGGGGGAGAGCGTGATCCCTGTATACATGATAGCGTGGCCATCGGAGAAGCGCCTGAGCCCTGTAGGAGCACAGCTGGCAGTGTGACAAGGATCCTGCTGACGTCTCCTTGCTGTCGTAAGGGGCTGAGAGCCACCGGCGTCATGGTTGCACGCGGGGCACCATCATTACCCGTCGCCGGGGTAAGCCAGATGGGACGCCGGTCTTGTTCCTTGTAGCCTGAGCTGGCTAGGGATAGGGTAATGATGTATCCTCTGTTGGCGCGGTCGATCCGAGCCCAAGGTCAGGCGAGGCGGGAACTTCTCCTGAGGTCGAGGCCAGGGTCGGTGAGGACGCGATTCCTCCCGAGACCGAGGTCGAGGCCGAGTACGGGGGTCGGGCGAGGCGGAGACCTCCTTCCGAGGCTGAGCCTGAGGTCGGGCGAGGCGGAGCTTCCTGTTGCGTCCGAGGCCGAACTTGGTGGTTGATTGTGACTTGTTGTCAGCTTCGCCTGGGTGGTTGGCACGGCAGTCGGAGCGGGGCGAGCGGCGCTGTTTTCCCGTCATATCGGACAGTAAAAAAAGGGGGACGAAGTGACCGCGGTCACTTCGGCCTGGCCGACTGAGGCGCGTGTGTCAGGATACGTCATCAGGCGACCCCTGCATTGAATGCGCCTGCGAAGCGGTCAGTTGGTGAGGCGGTCTGGCCAAGGTTGCTTCACAACGAAGCCTGCCCGAGCTGGGCTTTGGGAGAGCCGAGGGGGTGCCCGCTACCTGAGGAGGCCCTCGGGCGAGGCGTGAACTCGTCTGGGACTACTGCTCCAGCCCGAGGTTGGGCTCGGGCGAGGTCGCATCCCTTGGGTAGACGAAGCCTTGACTTGAACCGCACCCGTCAGTTGGTCTAAGGGTGTTTACCAGCCGCGATTAGGAGTGTTGGGGGTACCCCTAATTATGGTATCCAACATGCATGTTATTAATAGAGACTAGATACAAACTAGATACTCCTGAGGTTATAAACATTAAGGGACAAGGTGTGTAGGGACCTAGCCCTCTCCCATCTAAGGTTATAAGCGGTTTATTACATATACCCTAACTCACTAGAGATTAGATATAAATTAGCTAAGTATATTAACATTTGGTGACCTACTTTGGTCATATGCCTGAACAGATGTTGTCGGTTGCAAAGGCTACTTGAGATAGTGACTTTAGTTGTAGACCATGATGATGTGGTTTCGTGAAATTATAGAGAATTTTGCTTATAGGGTTTTCCATTTAGACATAGAAGATTGCATTTTGAAATAATCTGATGTGGACTAGAATAGGTGGAGTAATTGGAATAAGTCATTTTCTAAACTTAACTCACAATAGATAATAGTTTAGTAGGGCTCTCCTACTTAAATCTAGATGCTCTTGCCTATCAAATACAAAAATATCTAGGCATAAGCCAGATGGTTTGGTCAAATACAAAATGATTGAATCAAATACTGGAATTACGAATACTCTTCATGGTCCAACTTAAGTTGTGCATGAGCTCAAACACAACACTTTGTCTAGAGTTTGCACATAAAAACACATGATGGAGAAGATCAAGCTAAGAAGTCATGTCAGATAGTTGCCACGCAAACATGTCCCAATTGTTTCACAGGATCAAATGACCATTTCTTCCTATTTGTCAGACAAATTAACTCCCATGGTTATTGTCTTAGAGCAACATAGAAGACTGAGTGATACCTTCTTAGCCTACACAACTAGTTGAATACTGGGGTTGCTTGACTCATGAGTCTTGAAGACCGGTTATATCCTTTCATAGTCTTCTCTAACAATTAATCAATTTGATTGTTGATCGAACTAATTTGTTGTTGTGAATGTCTCTTTATGACACTCACTAGACAATTTATATCTACTTGCATTAAGATTACTCTTTTAGAGCATGGACTCATACAATTTATTCATATATGGTAAAGTGGAGGAATATGGTATCCACTTCATGATATTTATTATATGGGTAGAGGAAGGGTTAATGTGTTTCAACGTTTGTTCATCTTCTCGTTGTCAGAGATGATGCATCACTAATGTGCTGGGAGAAAAAATTGATGGTATCATTTTATAATGATGTGGTTGCATGGGAGCGTTGCTTTGAGAGGGTAGGGGTATGGATTTTTTTAGATATTGTACATTGTAGATAGAGATAGATGTGGGTGTTGAAGACTCATTCCAAGGATGCAAGCTATCCACCCTCGAACTGAACATATGGGGCGCATTGTTCCCCTCTTAAGGGCTCCAACCATTCATGTTCAATCTCTCGACATATGTAGGGTTGAGAGATTCACCTACATATGTCTGGAGAAGAAGATCTCCTTGCATGAGCGGTGTAAACCAACAGTCATCCTTGACAGCGTGGAAAGCAATCACCACGCCACCAGAGTTCTTCGTGTGAGGGTTCCACGTGGTCGAATCGAAGGTGCGTGCGACAATAGTTCTAGTGGAGTTGATCGTATGGGCTAGATGATGAGGGCAATGCCGGTCGAGTTGCAGGACTAATGTTTCTATTGGTTCTCCATGCGAGGAAGAAAGATTGGGGCGTCAACGACGAAGAAGTTTATCCTCTGCCTAGCCAAATCAACTAAGAGGCCACAATTGTGGTATTACATCCCCTGCTTCATATAGTTTTATTGTGGTTTTGGCTCATCAATCATGCCAACGTAGAGAGAGGGTCTAAGGTCACATGTGATTGTTGTTGATTCATGAGAGATATAGCAATTGTTATGATTGTTGCCAATTCATGAGAAAAATAGAGATTTCCTAATATCTCCTCTCGACTCTTGTCTCGCTCTGCGCTCACATCTACCATGGAGACTAGGGTTCTATTATGTAGCCGATGTCGCCTCCATCCTCAATTTTGTATCAGATCCGGACGAGGCATCAGTTCATCCTCAACGTCGCTAAAAGGGAAATGGCCTTAAACCATTTTCTATTGTCGGGTACCATAATTAGGGGTACCCCCAATGCTCCTAATCACGACTGGTTAACACCCTCAGACCAACTGACGGGTGCGGTTCAAGCCAAAACTTCATCTACCCGAAGGACACGATCTTACCCGAGCCCAGCCTCGAGTTGGAACAGTGGTCCCAAACGAATTCACGCCTCGCCCGAGGGCCTCCTCAGACGGTAGGCGCCCCCTCGGCTCTCCCGAGGCCCGGCTCGGGCAGGCTTCGTTGTGAAGCAACCTTGGCCATACCGCCTCACCAACCGACCGCTTCGCAGGCGCATTAAATGCGGGGGATGCCTGACGACGTATCCTGACACACGCGCCTCAGTCGGCCAGGCCGAAGTGACCGCAGTCACTTCGCCCCTCCACTTTACTGTCCAATATGACAGGAAAATAGTGCCGCTCGCTCCGCTCCGACTGCCGTGCCAGCCACCCCGGCAACGACTAACAACAGGTCACGATCAACCACCAAGCTCAAGTCTCGGGCGCAACAGGAAGCTCCGCCTCGCCTGACCTCACGCTCCGGCCTCGGGAGGAGGTCTCCGCCTCGCCCGACCTCAGGCTCTGGCCTCGGGAGGAGGTCTCCGCCTCGCCCGACCCTCGGACTCGGCCTCGACCCCGGTCTCGGGAGGAATCGCGCCCTCGCCCGACCCCGGCCTCAGCCACAAGAGAAGTCTCCGCCTCGACCGACCCTGGGCTCGGACTGACCATGCTGATAGGGGATGCATCATTCCCCTACTCCTAGCCTGCTCAGGCTACAAGGAACAAGACCGACGTCCCATCTGGCTTACCCCCGCGACGGGTAATGATGGTGCCCCGCGTGCGCCATGACACCGGTGGCTCTTAGCCCCTTACGACAGCAAGGAGACGTCAGCATGGTTCTCGCCGCGCTGCCAGCTGTGCTCCTACAGGACTCAGGTGCTCCTCCGGCGGCCACGCCATCACATGTACAGCGCCCAAGCTCTCCCCCAACGGCCACGTTGGCATGTACATAGGGCTTAGGCACACCACTGCCGGACACGTTAGCGCATAGCTACGCCCCCTGTTGTACACCTGGACTCTCTCCTTGCCTCTATAAAAGGGAAGTCCAGGGCCACCCTCAGGGGGGTTCGCGCGAGGGAAGCGGCGGACGAGCTCTGTGTCCCCCTCTCTCTCTCTCCCTCACGCGATGCGCTTGTAACCCCTACTGCGAGTGGCACACCTGGTGCAGGATAATACAAGGCTTGTCCCACATCTTGTGTTCCGTCCCGCGCCAACCCATCTGGGCAGGGACACGCAGCGACAATTTACTCGTCGGTCCAGGGACACCCCCCCGGGGTCGAAACGCCGACAGTTGGCGCGCCAGGTAGGGGCCTGCTGCGTGTTAACGAACACCTTCTCGTTGAGATCTAGATGGGGAGTCTTCAGCAACCTCTCCAGCCCGGGACGGTGCTCCGCTTTGGGAGTCTTGAGTTCATGTCCCTCGACGGCAGCTACGACACAGTACTCCTCCCCCCGCGGTGTGACAACAACGACGGTCTTCGACTCGCCCGGCGGCGGCGAGCTCTACGACAGCATCCCCCCGCGGCAGAAGAGGAGCACTCCGGTCGTCCCCGCCACCCTCCTCGTTGGAGGAGGCGGAGACGTGGCAACCATGGCCACGCAGGAGGCGGCACCTTGTCGGTTGTCGCACCAGAGCGAGTCGACGACGCAGGCACTCCCCCGCGGGACATGTCGGACATTGCCCTCGCACCTGAGGCGATGGTGGGTGTCACTCCCCCGAGACGTGTCAGCCCCAAGTGGACTGATGACGCCAGCACCCTCGCAAAGGACCTGCTGGGCGTTACCCTCGTACCTGAGATGACGGTGTGCACCGCCCCCGACGCGACTTCACCACCGTCCAACGACCAAGAGGTACCGTCCGTTTTCCATCCCATACCTTTTCGGTTCAGCTTCGATCCACCTAGCGACCCCGCAATGGTGAGCGCCTTCGTAAAGGCGTATCCAAACCTTCCGGGGTACCACATGTGGTCGACCTAGGACCGACTGACAGCCGTCTCGACCTTCGGACCGGCGGGTTCTGAGGAAGAGGACATCCCCGACTCCGGTTGGGATTTCTCTGCCCTCAATGACCTCGGTGCCATGCGGGGCTTCATGTCCGCATGCGACCACTGCCTCTCCAGTTGTTCTGACGATGGCCATGACCTTGACGATGAGGGTTAAGGTCTAAGTCGCGAATGCTTCCATGTCGATCTGGGAGATCACAACGAAGGCAACCACCTCGATATGCCAGAGGTTGACGATCCCCCTGGGCCCTCATCTCGCGTTGACATCCTGCGGGAGCTAGCTGTCGTCCCAGTCCCTACGGGGGGTCAGGACATACAGCTCGAGCAAATCCGTGAGATGCAGGCCCGGGTCGATGGGGAAGCAGGCCGGCTTGTACAGCCCTGACAAAACATCGAACAGGAGTGGGCAGGTCGATCCCTTGCCAGAGAAGCCTGTCATCGGGCCCAAGACATCCGGCACCGCATCATCGACAATGCCAGGGCAGCGTTGCCTCCGGTCGTCAGCGGGTCCGGCCAGGACCTAGCTGCAGCGGCGATGCTGCTTCGGGCCATGCCAGAGCCATCCACCACCGAGGGACGGCGCATCCAGGGTGAAGTCAAGAATCTTCTAGAGGGCGCCGCGGTTCGACGAGCCAAAAGCTCCGCCTCCCGTAGGCGAGCTGACCCCTCGGAGCATCACGCGGTGTCCTCTCAGCGCATTCGGGAAGCCTCGGTCCGTCTCGAGCGTACACGGGACGAGGCGCCCACCGCCCGGGAACGCCTCGGCAACGAGCACCACCATCTCGACCATCGAGCCCGCCTCGACGAGAAGGTGCGCCGAGGCTACCATCCTAGGCGCGGGGGACGCTGCAACAGTGAGGAGGACCGCAGTCCTTCACCCGAACCACCCGGTCTGCGAGTCTTCAGCCGGGCCATACGACAAGCACCGTTCCCTGCCTGTTTCCGAGCCCCGACTACTATCGCCAAGTACTCGGAGGAGACGAGGCCGGAGCTGTGGCTCGCGGACTACCGACTGGCCTGCCAGTTGGGAGGGGCGGATGATGACAACCTCATCATCCGTAATCTACCCCTTTTCCTCTCCGACGCCGCCCGAGCCTGGCTAGAGCATCTGCCTCCTGCGCAGATCTCCGACTGGGATGATCTGGTCAAAGCTTTCACGGGGAACATCAAGGGCGCGTACGTGCGCCCTGGGAACTCGTGGGACCTCCGAAGTTGCCGCCAGCAGCTAGGGGAGTCCCTCCGAGAGTACATCCGGCGGTTTTCGAAGCAGCGCACCGAGCTGCCCAACGTTACCGACTCGGATGTCATCAGGGCTTTCCTTGCCGACACCACTTGCCGGGACCTGGTGAGCAAACTGGGGCGCAAGACTCCCACCCGCGCGAGCAAACTGATGGACGTTGCCACCAAGTTCGCCTCGGGTCAAGAGGCGGTCGAAGCCATCTTCCGAAAGGACAAGCAGCCTCAGAGGGAGCCGAAGACAGACGCCCTGAGGCGTCCGCCCAGCGGGGCACGAAGAAGAAGGCCAAAAACAAGTCGCGAGCGAAGCACGACACCGCAGACGCGAATCTCGTCGCTGCGGCCGAGCATAGGAACCTTCGGAAACCACCTGGAGTGGCCGGCGCGTTCGACAAGATGCTCAAAGAGCCGTGCCCCTATCACCAGGGGCCCATCAAGCACACCCTCGAAGAATGTATCATGCTCCGATGCCACTTCCATAAGACCGGGCCCCCGGCGGAGGATGGCAAGGGCCATGACAACGACAAGAAGGAGGGCGGCAAGGAAGAGGGATTCCTAGAAGTCCATAACTGCTTCATGATCTACGGCGGGCAGGCGGCGAACGCCTCGGCTCGGCACCGCAAGCAGGAGCGCCGAGAAGTCTGCTTGGTGAAGGTGGCGGCGCCAGTCTATCTAGACTGGTCCGACAAGCCTATCACCTTCGACCAAGGCAACCACCCCGACTTCGTGCCGAGCCAAGGAAGGTACCCGCTCGTCGTCGATCCGATCATCGGCAACGTTAGGCTCTCCAAGGTCCTCATGGACGGAGGCAGCAGCCTCAACATCATCTACGCCGAGACCCTAGAACTCTTAGGGGTTGATCGGTCCGAAGTCCGGGCCGCTGCGGCACCCTTCCACGGGATCGCGCTCGGGAAGCGAATCCAACCCCTCGGACGGATCGACTTACCCGTCTGCTTCGGAACTCCCTCAAACTTCCGAAAGGAAGCTCTCACCTTTGAGGTCGTCGGGTTCCGAGGAACCTACCATGCGGTGTTGGGAAGACCATGCTACGCCAAGTTTATGGCCGTCCCCAACTACACCTACCTCAAGCTCAAGATGTTGGGCCCGAATGGGATCATCACCATCGGGTCCACGTACCGCCACGCGTATGAATGCAACGTGGAGTGCGTGGAGTACGCCGAGGCTCTCGCCGAGTCCGAGGCCCTTATCGCCGACCTTGAACGCCTCTCCAAGGAGGCGCCCGACGCGAAGTGGCACGCCGGCAACTTCGAACCGGTTGAGGCGGTCAAGTCCGTCTCTCTCGACCCCAGCAACGACGCCAGCAAGCAAGTTCGGATCGGCTCCAAGCTCGACCCCAAATACGAAGCAGTGCTCGTCGACTTTCTCCGCACAAACGCTGAAGTCTTTGCGTGGAGTCCCTCGAACATGTCCGGCATACCGAGGGATGTCGCCGAGCACTCAATGGATATCAGAGCTGGAGCCCAACCCGTGAAGCAAACCCTACGCCGTTTCGACGAGGAAAAGCGCAGGGCCATAGGCGAGGAGATCCACAAGCTACTCGCGGCAGGGTTCATCAAAGAGGTATTCCATCCCAAATGGTTAGCTAACCCTGTTCTTGTAAGGAAGAAGGATGGGAAATGGAGGATGTGTGTAGACTATACTGGTCTAAACAGAGCATGTCCGAAAGTTCCCTACCCTCTACCTCGCATCGATCAAATCGTGGACTCCACAGCTGGGTGTGAAACCCTGTCGTTCCTCGATGCCTACTCAGGCTATCACCAAATCAAGATGAAAGAGTCCGACCAGCTCACGACTTCTTTCATCACACCTTTTGGCATGTACTATTACACCACAATGCCATTTGGGTTGAGGAATGCAAGCACCACTTACCAGAGGTGCATGAACCACGTGTTCAGAGAACACATCGGCAGAACGGTCGAGGCTTACGTCGACGACATCGTTGTCAAGACGAAGAGAGCCTCCAACCTCCTCTTTGACCTTGAAACGACATTCAAGTCTCTGAGAGCGAAAGGCGTGAAACTCAATCCCGAGAAGTGTGCCTTCGGAGTCCCCCAAGGCATGCTCCTTGGGTTCATCATCTCCGAGCGGGGCATCGAGGCCAACCCGGAGAAAATCGCGGCCATCACCAGCATGGGACCGATCAAAGATTTGAAAGGAGTACAGAGGGTCATGGGATGCCTTGTGGCTCTAAGCCGCTTCATCTCACGCCTTGGCGAGAAAGGCTTGCCTCTGTACCGCCTCTTAAGGAAGGCCGAGTGCTTCACTTGGACCCCCGAGGTCGAGGAAGCTCTCAAAAACCTTAAGGCGCTCCTTACGAAAACACCCATCCTGGTGCCCCCCATCGCAGGAGAAGCCCTCTTGATCTACGTAGCCGCGACTACTCAGGTGGTCAGCGCCGCGATCGTAGTCGAGAGACGAGAAGAAGGGCATGCACTGCCCGTCCAGAGGCCAGTCTACTTCATTAGTGAAGTACTTTCCGAGACCAAAGCTCGCTACCCATAGATCCAGAAGCTGCTCTACGCAGTGATCCTGACACGACGAAAGTTGCGACACTACTTCGAGTCTCATCCGGTAACTGTGGTGTCATCTTTCCCCCTAGGGGAGATCATCCAGTGTTGTGAGGCCTAGGGTAGGATAGCAAAGTGGGCGGTGGAGCTTATGGGCGAAACACTATCATTCGCTCCTCGGAAGGCCATAAAATCCTAGGTCTTGGTAGACTTCCTGGCTGAGTGGACTGACACCCAATTACCGACAACTCCAATCCAGCCCAAGCTCTGGACCATGTACTTCGATGGGTCACTCATGAAAACTGGAGCGAGCGCTGGCCTGCTCTTTGTTTCACCCCTCGGAAAGCATCTCTGCTACGTCATTCGCCTCCATTTTCCGGCGTCAAACAACGTGGCCGAGTACGAAGCACTGGTTAACGGGCTACACATCGCCGTCGAGCTAGGGGTCCGATGCCTCGATGCTCGAGGCGACTCACAGCTTGTCATTGACCAAGTCATGAAGAACTCCCACTGTCGTGATCGGAGGATGGAAGCCTACTGCGACAAAGTCTGGCGCCTGGAGAGCAAGTTCTACGGGCTGGAGCTCAACCACATCGCTCGACGATACAACGAGACTGCAGACGAGCTGGCGAAAATAGCCTCGGGGCGAACAACAATTCCCCCCGACGTCTTCTCCAGAGACCTACATCAACCATCCGTCAAGATCGACGACGCGCTCGAGCCTGAGGAAGCCTCGGCCCGACCTAAGGAAGCCTCGGCCCATCCCGAGGCACCCTCGGCCGAGCCCGAGGTACCCTCGGCGGCACCCGAGGCACCCTCAGCCATCGGGGAAGAGGCCTTGCCCATCGAAGAGGAACAGAATGGGGTCACGCCAGATCCGAACTGGCAGGCCACGTACCTGGAATATCTCCTCCGAGGAGAGCTTCCCTATCGACAAGACCAAAGCTCGGCGGCTGGCTCGGCGCGCCAAGACATTTGTCCTGCTGGGTGATGAAAAAGAGCTCTACCACCGCAGCCCCTCGGGCATCCTTCAACGATGCATATCCATCGCCCAAGGACAAGAGCTGTTGCAAGAAATACACTCGGGGGCTTGCGGCCACCATGCAGCGCCTCGAGCCCTCGTGGGGAATGCCTTTCGACAAGGTTTCTACTGGCCAACCGCGGTGGCCGACGCCACTAGGATTGTGCGCTCCTGGTGGGGGTGTCAATTCTACGCAAAGCAGATGCATCTGCCCGCTCAGGCCTTGCAGACGATACCCATCACCTGGCCATTTGCTGTGTGGGGTCTGGACCTCGTCGGACCCTTGCAGAAGGCACCCGGGGGCTTCACGCACCTGCTGGTCGCTATCGACAAACTCTCCAAGTGGATCGAGGTCCGACCCCTAAACAGCATCAGGTCCGAGCAGGCGGTGGCATTCTTCACCAACATTATTCATCGGTTCGGGGTCCCAAACTCAATCATCACCGACAATGGCTCACAGTTCACCTGAAAAAAGTTCCTGGACTTCTGCGACGACCACCACATTCGTGTGGACTGGGCCGCCGTAGCTCATCCCATGACAAATGAGCAGGTGGAGCGTGCCAACAGTATGATTCTACAGGGGCTCAAACCAAGGATCTACAACGACCTCAACAAGTTCGGCAAGCGGTGGATGAAAGGGCTACCCTCGGTAGTCTGGAGCCTGAGGACAACGCCGAGCCACGCCACGGGTTTTACGTCGTTCTTTCTAGTCTATGGGGCCGAGGCCGTCCTCCCCATAGACTTAGAATATGGCTCCCCGAGGACCAAGGCGTACGACGACCAAAGCAACCAGACCAGCCGAGAAGATGCGCTGGACCAACTCGAGGAGGCTCGGGACGTCGCCTTACTACATTCGGCACGGTACCAGCAGTCGCTGCGGTGCTACCACGCCCGAAGCGTTCGGGCCCGAGGCTTCCAAGTGGGAGACTTGGTGCTCCGCCTGCGACAGGACGCCCGAGGGCGCCACAAGCTCACTCCTCCCTGGGAAGGGCCCTTCATCATCGCCAAGATCTTGAAGCCCGAAACATACAAGCTGGCCAACGACCGAGGCGAGGTCTACAGCAACGCTTGGAACATCCAACAGCTACGTCGCTTCTACCCTTAAGATGTTTTAAGTCATTCATGTACCTCATTTACGTACACAAAGTCTAACCGTCAAGGAAGGGTCGGCCTTGCCTCGGCAAAGCCCGACCCTCCCTCGGGGGCTAGAAGGGAGGAACCCCCTCTGCGTCAAAACTTTCCTCGGAAAAATTTTCTACCAAAACAACTTTTGTGCTTTCGACTACCGTATTGATAGCGGGATCCTGAGAACGACGAGAGTACACGTAAGCGGCAAGGCCGACCGAGCCGAGGAACTCCTACGCCTCTGGGATATGGATACCTCACTCATCACCTTCAGCGAGAAGTAACTCACGCTCGGATAAGCGATCCTGCTACTGAACAAGTCCTAACACTCGGGTAGAAAACGACTTTCGCGCCTTCTCGACTGTCCCAATAATGGAATCCTTCGACCGAATGAGAGCGCACGTAAGCGGCAAGGCCGACCGAGCCGAGGGACTCCTACGCCTCCGGGATATGGATACCTCACTCATCACCTTCTGCGAAAAGTAACTCTCGTTCGGATAAACGATTCTGCTATTGACAGATAAGTCGTGATGCTCGAAACAAGAGGAGAGAAGACGCAGCTTTTTAAACACGACGATAAAGTGTTTAGGCCTCGGCGGCTGCAAAAAAGCATGCGCATGCTACACACAAACTGTTCCTGCAGGTTCTAGCATCGGCAGGGGGAGCAGCAGCACCCTCGGCGTTGATTCCACCCTCGGCGGAACCAGGCCCGGCCTCAGACGGCGACCTGGGCAAAACGACCTCCACCTAAGGGAGGACGCCAGCACCACGCTAGCAGATGTTTTGGCCAAGCTCCAGCAGCTGCTGCCACACCTTCTTTGGCCTGGGAAGCCGCCATCTCTCGGGCCAACGAAGTCTCTTTCTGAGCTGACTCCACGTCTGTCCGCGCTAACACCGCTGCCCCCGGCTCCGACTCATCGCAGAGCAGCCGAGGGTTCCGAAAACTGAGCAAGGGAAGCCTAGAGCGGTAAGGCCGACAGAGCCGAGGGACTCCTACGCCTCCGGGATATGGACACCTCACTCGTCACCTTCCGTGAAAGGCGACCAACGCTCGGTTAAGTGGTTCGGCCAGCCAACAGACAAGTCCCAACGCTCGGAATGAGGAAGACACATAGCTTTGTTCTCAAATACCCAAATGTTTAGGCCTCGACAGCCATAAAGAACAAACACATATACTCGGGGTAACTATGCTACACAGGCTTAGGCGTTGGCAGAACCCTCGGCGGTTCTCCCGACCTACGACAAATGTCTAAGTGCCTGAAGCGGTTACATTTTGCTCCGGCAAAAACCCGGTATATCTCCTTACAAACGGGACTCCGGTTCCGCTCTCGCGGGTACGAACAATCCCCCACATCGGAGGGCCTGTGGGACGACGAACTCCAGATGGCTCGCCGGTGACCCATGACAGCAGCGACAACAACCCCCGCTTCGGGCGGCTAAACAACAGCAGCGATGACCTCAGGGCCAACGCTGCTGTGACGAGGCCCTCGCCCGCGTCTCTGCTCGAGGGGCGAGGACAAGCCATCAAAGCCAAAGAGTTGGGGGTCCGGCCGCAGCTGGCGCCGACGGTCTCGTCGGCAGAGACAACCTCCTCCGGCTGCCACCACCTCAGCACCGACGACAGCGACCACCTCCGTGCCACGCCGGCAAATGGCGGACGCCCCGGCCTGCACCGGTAGATCCCCACTCAGGTCCTCGCAGATGGGTAGGCCTCGACCTCCGCACAGAGGCGTCGTGCCGGAGTGAGGACAAGACAATCCAAGAACACGAACGCCGCCCATGCGGCGTACGGCGTCTTGGACGGTCCACCGGTGCGCGCGGTGCAACAGACGCCCGAGCCCAGATCAAGCGGCAGGAGGCAGCATCGGAGGCCGCAACAGAGCTAGCTGAGTCAGCAAGCCAGGCACTCTGGAGCTGACGGCGCTTGCGACCGATCGGTCCTGCGTTGCCGAAGTTCGCCCCTCCGCAAGGCCGGTGAGTGCCTTCTCCCCTGAATGCTGAAGGAGGAGACGGCCTACCGGCCCATGCGGGAGGTAGAACCCCGGCTCAGCGCTCCGTCCGCCTCAGCAAGGATGACGAAGATCCTTGAAGCTGAGGGCGGGGCAGAGGCCGCAACCTGGCTTGCTTCTCCCCACCAAACTGCCCATTGGTGAGGGAATGCAGCCGGGCTGCACGACGAAAATCCTTGAAGCCGAACGACGGCTAAAAGGTACCGATCTCCACGAGGCCGCGCTCCTCCAACGGCAGCAAGAGCAAGGCGACGCTGGGGCACCCCATCCGGGGGCTCAAAAGGCGGAAGGGCGCAAGACATGAGGGGAGGACGAAGGCATGGCCACTGCTCAGGGGATCGATCCCCCTTTTATAGGCAGACCTCCTCGCTTGCACCCCTTAGCGTCACGGGCGAGCGCGCCCACTGACATCCTCCAGGGTTCTCCCCCCACGACACGAGGGCTGGGACCCACACGTCATACGAGCTGATCTGAAGCACGAAGAAGGCGAACCGCCGCACGCAAGGCATGTAACCGTCCCGCGGTTACAAGCACTCCCCCACCTTCGCAGAAACCGGTGGTCGAAAGGGTGGACTGCCACGCGACAAGCGTCCAACTGCACCACAACTGTGCGCCCCTTCGGCTCCGTCCACATCCGGTGGACCAGCGCAAAGGAAGCGGGCCCACATGTCATGTAACCGGCGCGCCGGTTACGACGTGCAAGAAGCTACACCGCCACTCACGCCAATGTTGCGCCTCCTCGACTGCGGGACTAGCACCGTGACTCGAGGTACCCCTGCGCATGACCCAACAGTGCCAATTAAAGGCGACGACCACGGGTCGATCAGCCGCAGGGTAGGCACGACGGTTGGCATGGTCAAAAGTGGGTCGGCAGTAACTGTAGTGGCAGATGAGCGGAGGCAGCAGTCAAGTCGCCTACAGGCTCGCGTCCCCTCCTGAAGTGATGGGAGAGCCCTCCCTCACGGTGTGAAGACGACGCGCCCATGTCCCGTTCCTCGAACGGCTCGCACGCGCAACGGGCGCCACGCGAATCACCTGTCCCATCGCATCAACTCCCCGACGGAGTGGCAACACCTCTGGCAGGCGAGGCGGGCGTCGCTTTGTCTTCGCCATAATGACCACGTCAAAAAAAGGTGCGCCACTTTATTTAAAATTCATATCCTTCCCCTCCTCCTCTCTCTCTCTTGCCACAGGGACCGAGAAAGGGGACGTTGTGGAAAGGATCCTTCCCGGCGAAGGAAGCGGGCCCCGAGCCCTCCTACTGATCAGGGGTTCGAAGGCTGGCCCCTCGGAAGGGTTCGACAGCTGCCCCAGAGCGCCCGGGCTCCGTGCCCACTACTGATCAGGGGTTCGTAGGCTGGCCCCTCGGAAGGGTTCGATAGTTGCCCCAGAGCATGCAGAGTGAGGGATGACTCTAGGTACGTTTGATACATAACCAAGGCTCGGGCTAAGCTCCCAAGGTACCCTAGGACATTTCCGAGACCGGCGGGAACGATTTGTAACAGAATCCCACCAGAGGGAGGCATCGAGCCCTCGGACCCTGTCGAAGGGGTCTGAGTCCGGCGAATCACCCGCAGGTACTTTTGGAGCGCGCCTCCGGGCCACAGCCGACCCCTAACGAATGGGGCACGGGCGTCCCCTCGGATCACCCATTAGCAGCTCACTGGAAACACCATGTTCGGCGCCCTCCGAGGGCAACATGGCGCTTTCCCCCCTCCTCCTTGCAGAAAGGCGACGCAGGGGCGTATAATAAAAGTTAGGAAAGTCCTTGATCGTCCTCTCGCTCCGTGCAGAGGCTCGGGGGCTGCTCTCACACCCGGCTACGGCCAAAGCTGTTGACAGCGTCAACAAACCAGCCTGATAACTTGGAACCCAACCACGCAACCCGGGCTACTGCCAGGCCGCAAGAGGGAACGATCAGACCGGCCAAAGCACCACGAAAAGCATTCAGACCTCAGAGGAGTCAAATCACTCCTCCGAGGCCTCGGGGGCTATACCCAACGGGTGCGCTCGCGCGCACCCACCAGAACAAGGCAAAAACCGAGAAAGGCCGGTCCCCTCACCGAAAGCGCGACAAAAGCCTCCAAGCGAGTACCATCACTCCCTTTGAGGCTCGGGGGCTACTGTCGGGTACCATAATTAGGGGTACCCCCAACGCTCCTAATCATGGCTGGTTAACACCCTCAGACCAACTGATGGGTGCGGTTCAAGCCAAGACTTCGTCTACCCGAAGGACGTGATCTTACCCGAGCCCAGCCTCGAGTTGGAACAGTGGTCCCAGACGAATTCACACCTCGCCGAGGGCCTCCTCAAACGGCAAGCGCCCCCTCGGCTCTCTCGAGGCCCGGCTCGGGCAGGCTTCGTTGTGAAGCAACCTTGGCCATACCGCCTCACCAACCGACCGCTTCGCAGGCGCATTAAATGCGGGGGGTGCCTGACGACGTATCGTGACACACGCGCCTCAGTCGGCCAGGCTGAAGTGACCGCAGTCACTTCGCCCCTCCACTTTACTGTCCGATATGACAGGAAAACAGCGCCGCTCGCTCCGCTCCGACTGCCGTGCCAGCCACCCCGGCAACGACTGACAACAAGTCACAATCAACCACTGAGCTCAAGCCTCGGGCGCAACAGGAAGCTTCGCCTCGCCCGACCTCACGCTCTAGCCTCGGGAGGAGGTCTCCGTGTAACGCCCCGAATTTTGCAGTTGAATTTTTTCTTTTCTTTACTCGCCAAATTCGGGCGTTACCTTTTCTTTTTCTTTTTCCCCTCGCTAGACCTTGACCTTTTCCAAAGCTAGCGGGATTCGGTTTGGAATTCCCGTGTAAAGAAAAACCCTAAATTGCTTTATGTTGATTGATGCACCATGCCGAACTATGCATTTTTTTTGATTGCTTGAAAGTGTAAATGCATTCATCTAGGAAGATCGAATTTCGAAAAGGAGATAACCTTTTTCTTTTTCTTTTTCTTTTTCTTTCTTTCTCTCTCCCTCTTCCCTTTTCTCTCTCCCGCGCCGTGGGCCCCCCTGGCCGGCCCAGCCGCCTGGCGCGCCCCTCTTGGGCCTCAGCCGGCCCAACCGCCCCACCCCCCCTCCCCTTTTCCCCTTACCCCTCTCCCTCTCCCTCCCTCTCTCCCATTCTCTCCCTAGCCGCCGCCCCTGCCAAGCTCGGCCGCCCCGCGCCCCCGCCGCTCGGCCGCCCCGTCCCCGTCTCCGGTGAGGCCCTCCCCTCCCTCTCCCCTCTCCCCTCCTCTCCCCCCTCCCCGTCCGGCCAGGGCGCGCCCCCAACCGCCCGCCCCGGCCGCCCCCCTGCTCGGACCCCCTGCCCGGCCGCGCCCTGGCCGCCTGGCCGCGCCTTGGCCCCGGCCGCGCCCTGGCCCCTGGCCGCCGCTCTGGCCCCAGCCGCGCCCCAGCCGGCCCCGGCCGCGCCCCAGCCGGCCCCGGCCGCGCCCCAGCCGGCCCCAGCCGCGCCCTGGCCGCCCGCCTGGCCGCACCCCCGCCCCTGCGCACCCGCCGGTTCAACCGCCCCCCGGGCCGGTTCAACCGCCCCGGCTCAGCCCCCCCCCCCCCCCCCCCCGCGCTCGGCCGCCCCTGCTCGGCCGGCCCAGCCGCCGGTTCAACCGCCCCCAGGGCCGGTTCAACCGCCCCCCCTTTTTTATTTTTTTTATATATATTATTTTATTTATTTTGTTTTACTTTCTGTTATCATAGCTATTTTATTTTAGGTAGGCTAATCATTGTTCATGTTATTGAAATAGGAAGCTTAATTTAGAATTTCGTTGCGCTAGTTGATTCATTTAGTTAATTGTTTATCTCGTTCAATGTTGATTAACTTAAAATGACTAGGTTTCCATTAGTGTATATAACAGAATTCTTTTGTTAAGAACCAGTTGTAACTAATCATTAGTGCATAAGCTTTAACCCCCTGCGAGACCTTTCCCCGTTTCTTTCTAACCATAACAAATGCGATATCGAATGTCATACTTGATGCATATTCGCTTTACTTGTTCCCTTGTATGGTGTACTGTTCTTTTGAATTAAATATGTGGGTGTATGTATGTTTGCGCTCGCATAGAGAACGATCCGGTCGAAGAGCCCGAGGAATTCGCAGGAGAAGCCCCTGAGCAGTAGTCGGTTGGTGGAGGCAAGTGTCCTTTGACCTATTTCTGTCCTATTCATTCTTTAATTCACCTCCCGCATTACACATTTATACCTAAGGATTGACTAGTTTTTGTTATCCATGTCCTTGTTTACCTATTTGGGTCGGATTATTACTGCTTAGTATGATGCTATTGCTCAACTCAAATCAATGAACATGATGTGATTATCTATGATACGCTGTTTTCCCTTCTTATTTATGATTATATTTGTGACCTTCAAGGGGACTCGAGCGGTTTCTCGAGTGCCTCTCCGTAAGGACCTGTTCTATGGATGACCGCCCGAGAAAACAGTGCAACCATGAGGGTGGAATGGGACGCCCTTAGCTGAATAATTAGAGGAACCGGGGTGTAGTTCGCTTAGCCGTTGTGCCGTCAATGGGGCTCGGTGTATGCGGCTCGCTCTGCCAAGGTTGATTTGTCCCTTGGGGAGGAGTGCGGTACATTTAGGAAACCTAACGGGTGGCTACAGCCCCGGGGAATCTTTGTAAAGGCTACGTAGTGAGACCCTGCCTATTCACCTTGGTAGTGTTTAAGGGTTTGATCGGCCCGAGGCAAGAGGGAATCACGGCTTGTGGGTAAAGTGCACAACCTCTGCAGAGTGTTATGAAACTGATATATCAGCCGTGCTCGCGGTTATGAGCGGCCAAGGGAGCTCCAGAGATTAGTGATACTTGATCAGAGACATTTTGGTACAGGTGGCAATGAGATTGATGGTTCTGATTATGATTATGGTGCTGGTAAGTGGTATTCTTTCCGTTTGGAAAGGATACATTGGGCTAATAACTTGGGTTAATGTTAAAACCTGGCTTCCTACTAGTAAGTAATAACCTGACCAACTAAAAGCAACTGCTTGACTTATCCCCACATAAAGCTAGTCCACTACAGCCAAACAGGATGCTTGCTGAGTATGTTGATGTGTACTCACCCTTGCTCTACACACCAAACCCCCCCCAGGTTGTCAGCATTGCAACCACTGCTCAGAAGAAGATGAAGCTGTGGAAGGAGACTTCCAGGAGTTCCAAGACTACGACGAGTTCTAGGCGTGGGTTAGCGGCAACCCCCAGTCGGCTGCCTGTGAAGGCCGCGGTTATCTACGTTTCTTTTCCGCACTTTGATTTATTGTAAGAACTATATGGACGTCTCAGACGTATGATGTAATCGACTATTATTTCCCTTTTAATACTATTTTGAGCACTGTGTGATGATGTCCATGTTATGTAACTGCTGTGTACGTGAATAACTGATCCTGGCACGTACATGGTTCGCATTCGGTTTACCTTCTAAAAACCGGGTGTGACATAAGTGGTATCAAAGCCGTGCTGACTGTAGGACCGCTAACCTAGAGTAGAATGGTCGTTCTAAGGACTATAGACCTCTGTCCCTGCCTTGACATTGGTATCCCTTCAAAAGTTGGTCCTACTGACCAAACCTATGTTCTACTATATATTATACCTTGCTGAAAATTATGTTTTATTCTAATCCTTCATTTATTTATGATTCATTATTTGCTAGTCATACTAATTCTGTTCTCACCCTTTTGCTTGCGATGTCTTTTGTAGATGGCTCGTCTTAGACACACTGCACGAAAGTCCGTCATCCCCTTCTTACCCTCCCGCCTTGCTGAGCGTCCGCTTCGCCGTCCCGTGGCCGGACAGTCCAGCCACTTGGAGAGACTGCACCACCGCCTGCATGAGGAGCAGGAACGTCGACGACAGGAGCAGCAGGGCTCTTCCTTCTCGCTCCAGCAGGAGATAGAGTCTGTGAGGAGCTGCTCCCCTGTGCTTCCCCTGGAGGCGCCCCCTGCACCACCACTGGGCGCCCCAGCTTCTGGAGTAGCTGCTGGAGGAGACCCAGACGACGGAGGTGGCGACGACAGCTTGAGCCACGACATCGACTTCCCTGCTGACCATGAGCCGGAAGGATGGGTTGCTCGACCCATCACTCGCGACGCTGCTCGCGGGTGTCACTTCCACGACGCGCTCGACACCCTGTTACGTCGGGCACTTGACCGGCGTACTTGGTCCATCGAGTATCGCTGTGTGGTCTACCAGCATAGTCGCGGGGTCTACCCGGACCGCTGGGAGGCGACCTGCTTGGTGCGCCATCCGGAGAATAGTCTCCAGGGCACGGAGGCCTGCTCAGAGCACTATTCTATCTCTGAGCGGGACTCAGCTGAGGCAGCCATGCAGGATGCTGCACGGCGTGCGCTTTCGCACTACTGCTCGGTTCTCGGTGGGGTAGCTGACGGTCTTGACCTGAAGTATTACCCTCGCCGTCCATCTGGCAGCACACGAGGCGTGATTGATTCACCTGCTGGTGAGGACAATCCTAGGTTGAGCAGCACAGTCAACCTAGCCGCCGTGCTAAACACGGAGCTGGACCATGCATTAGACGAGCTGAGTAGGGCTCGTGCTGAGATCGCCCTGCTGCGGGCTGAGCGCGCGGAACGTCATCACTTGGATGATGGTTCCCCCGCTCCCGTCGGGACTCATCACCCGTACCGCTCACCTCGGCGTGGACTCCAGTCTTATGGCAATCCCGACTGCAAGACCAAGATAAATCTAGAACCATAGCTCGTTAGAGTTGGATCTTGTAATTAATACGAAATATATATATACATAGAAGCTACAGTCTTAGCGTTAGTCTCGGTTTTAGTTAGTCTTAGTTAGACAGGGTAGTTTGCTATATCCTGTGCATTTATGTTTGTCATGATGAACTATGTTTGGTTTGGATCTTTGTAATGACTGTCACCAGAGTGTGGGTATCCCCTGCATTTTGGTTTACCTGTTATATGTTAATGGAGTTAGTTATATAGTTGGGAAACCCTTTACTCTACTTTCCTCTTTATCTGAGAAGCTGTGTGGTCTGCGATGGAGATCAGTGAAGATGCTCATCTGTTCAGTGCTGTTGGAAAATTCTATACTCTTTTCTTATGCTGCAAGATTTGCCAGATCAGGTCTGATGTGTGGTTGTATTCTGCAGATGTCAGAGAACAGGCGCAGAGGAGGAAGGCGTGCTCAGCAGGAGCAAGCCGCTCCGCAGGATGAGGTGCCTCAGCAGCAGCACCTGCCGCCCCCCGCCCCCGATGTCGATCGAGCAGATGTTTCTGATGCAGACTCAGGCAGTTCAGGCCATCGGTCAGACTCTGGCCGCCATTCAGCAGCAGCAGCAGCAGCAACAGCAGCAGGCTCCACCCCAGCCTTAGATGCCTCAGATGCCCAGAGACAAGCGTGCTGAATTCATGAGAGGTCATCCCCCAACGTTCGCTCATTCCTCTGACCCCATGGATGCTGAAGATTGGCTGCGCACTGTGGAGCGGGAGTTGCATACCGCTCAGTGTGATGACAGGGAGAAAGTCTTGTATGGTCCCCGTCTGTTGAGAGGAGCAGCCCAATCATGGTGGGAGTCTTACCTCGCCACCCATGCCAACCCCGATGCCATCACCTGGGAAGAGTTCAGAGGTAGCTTTCGTCAGTACCATGTGCCTGCAGGTCTGATGACAGTGAAGAAGGAGGAGTTCCTGGCCCTTAAGCAAGGGTCATCATCTGTCAGTGAGTATCGAGACAGGTTTCTGCATTTGTCTCGCTATGCTCCTGAGGATGTCAACACCGACGCCAAGCGACAGTACCGTTTCTTGAGAGGCTTGGTCGACCCTCTTCAGTACCAACTGATGAATCATACCTTCCCGACATTCCAGCACCTGATTGACAGAGCAATCATGACAGAGAGGAAGCGTAAGGAGATGGAGGATCGTAAGCGCAAGATCAGTGGACCCCAGCCTGGAAGCAGCAGTCGTCCTCGTTTCTCAGGCAATCAACCTCAGCAGTTCAGGCAGAACCAGTGTCCACCTCAGCAGCGTCAGCAGTATCAGCAGTTCCAAAGGCAGTATCCTCAGCATCAGTACCAGAACCGTCAGAGCAATCAATCAGGAGGTCAGTTTCAGAGGCAGAATCAGCAGACACCTCGTCTTCCTGCCCCAGCAAACCAGCAGAACAATCAGGCAACACCAGCTCAGGTTGGAAACAGAGCATGTTTCCACTGCGGAGAGCAAGGCCATTGGGTGATGCAATGTCCGAAGAAAGCAGCCCAGCAGCAGTCAGGCCCCAATGCCCCAGCAAAGCAGAATGTGCCTCAGCCTGGAGCAGGCAACCGCCCTCAGCAGCGCTATAATCATGGAAGATTGAATCACTTGGAGGCTGAAGCAGTTCAGGAGACCCCCGGCATGACAGTAGGTATGTTTCCAGTCGATTCCCATATTGCAGAAGTGTTATTTGATACTGGAGCAACACATTCTTTCATTACTGCATCATGGGTAGAAGCACATAATCTTCCAATTACTACCATGTCAACCCCCATTCAAATTGACTCAGCTGGTGGTAGAATTCGAGCTGATAGCATATGTTTGAATATAAGTGTGGAAATAAGGGGGATAGCGTTTCCCGCTAACCTTATAGTAATGGGTACTCAGGGAATAGATGTCATCCTAGGGATGAATTGGCTAGATAAGTATCAGGCAGTTATCAGTTGTGATAAAAGGACAATCAAGTTGGTGTCCCCACTAGGAGAGGAAGTGGTGACCGAGTTAGTCCCGCCTGAGCCGAAGAAAGGAAGTTGTTATCAGATGGCTGTCGATAGCAGTGAAGCAGACCCAATTGAGAGTATCAAGGTTGTGTCTGAATTCCCAGACGTGTTTCCAAAGGACTTACCGGGTATGCCACCAGAGCGGAAAGTTGAGTTTGCCATAGAGCTTCTTCCTGGAACCGCCCCTATCTTTAAGAGAGCTTACAGAATATCTGGACCAGAGTTGGTTGAGCTTAAGAAGCAGATTGATGAGCTGTCAGAGAAAGGTTACATCCGGCCAAGCACCTCGCCTTGGGCCGCCCCTGTCTTGTTTGTGGAGAAGAAAGATGGCACAAAGAGGATGTGTATCGATTATCGAGCTTTGAATGAAGTCACGATCAAGAACAAGTATCCCTTGCCCAGAATAGAAGATCTGTTTGACCAGTTGAGAGGAGCCAGTGTGTTCTCCAAGATTGATCTGAGGTCAGGTTATCATCAGCTCAGGATCCGACCTTCGGACATTCCGAAGACGGCATTCATTACCAAGTATGGGTTATATGAGTTCACAGTGATGTCTTTTGGTTTGACCAATGCACCAGCGTTCTTCATGAACTTGATGAACAGTGTATTCATGGATTATCTCGATAAGTTTGTGGTGGTATTCATTGATGACATTCTGATTTATTCTCAAAGCGAAGAAGAACATGCAGATCATTTGAGGATGGTATTGCAGAGATTGCGAGAGCACCAGTTGTATGCAAAGTTGAGCAAGTGTGAGTTCTGGATCAGTGAAGTCCTGTTCTTGGGTCACATAATCAACAAAGAAGGATTGGCTGTGGATCCGAAGAAAGTGGCAGACATTCTGAACTGGAAAGCGCCAACAGATGCCCGAGGAATCAAGAGTTTCATTGGAATGGCCGGATATTATCGGCGATTCATTGAAGGGTTTTCGAAGATTGCGAAACCAATGACAGTGTTGCTAGGCAACAAGGTTGAGTTCAAGTGGACCCAGAAATGCCAAGAGGCCTTTGAAGCGCTGAAAGAGAAGTTGACAACAGCGCCTGTCCTAGTCTTGCCTGATGTGCACAAGCCCTTCTCTGTGTACTGTGATGCTTGTTACACAGGTTTGGGATGCGTGTTGATGCAAGAGGGAAGAGTTGTGGCTTACTCGTCCCGACAGCTGAAGGTTCATGAGAAGAATTACCCAATCCATGACCTAGAGTTGGCAGCAGTGGTTCACGCACTGAAGACATGGAGGCACTATCTGTATGGACAGAAATGCGATGTTTACACAGATCACAAGAGTCTGAAGTACATATTCACTCAGTCAGAATTGAATATGAGGCAGCGAAGATGGTTAGAGTTGATCAAAGACTATGAGTTGGAGATCCATTACCATCCAGGCAAAGCAAACGTAGTGGCAGATGCTTTGAGCAGAAAGAGTCAAGTCAATCTGATGGTCGCTCATCCGATGCCTTATGAGTTGGCCAAGGAGTTCGACAGGTTGAGTCTCGGATTTCTGAACAATTCGCGAGGAGTCACAGTTGAATTGGAACCTACCTTGGAGCGCGAAATCAAAGAAGCGCAGAAGAATGATGAGAAGATCAGTGAGATTCGGCGACTGATTCTAGATGACAGAGGCAAAGATTTTCGAGAAGACGCAGAAGGCGTGATATGGTTCAAAGACCGCTTGTGTGTTCCCAATGTCCAGTCCATTCGGGAGTTGATTCTCAAGGAAGCTCATGAGACAGCTTATTCGATTCACCCTGGCAGTGAGAAGATGTATCAGGATCTGAAGAAGAAATTCTGGTGGTACGGAATGAAGAGGGAAATCGCAGAGCACGTGGCTATGTGCGATAGTTGCCGAAGAATTAAGGCAGAGCACCAGAGACCTGCTGGATTGTTGCAACCGTTGCAGATCCCTCAGTGGAAATGGGATGAAATCAGTATGGATTTCATAGTCGGATTGCCTCGCACTCGAGCCGGCTACGATTCCATTTGGGTAGTGGTGGACCGTTTAACCAAGTCAGACCACTTCATACCTGTCAAGACCAACTACAGCAGTGCAGTATTGGCAGAACTGTATATGTCTCGGATCGTTTGTCTTCATGGTGTGCCAAAGAAGATAGTGTCAGACAGAGGAACGCAGTTCACCTCTCATTTCTGGCAGCAGTTGCATGAAGCTTTGGGCACACATCTGAATTTCAGTTCAGCTTATCACCCGCAGACAGATGGCCAGACCGAAAGAACCAATCAAATTCTCGAAGACATGTTGAGAGCCTGTGCGCTGCAAGATCAGTCCGGATGGGACAAGCGATTGCCCTATGCAGAGTTTTCCTATAACAACAGTTACCAGGCCAGTTTGAAGATGTCACCATTTCAAGCGCTTTATGGAAGGAGTTGTAGAACTCCGTTGCAATGGGATCAGCCTGGAGAGAAGCAAGTGTTTGGACCAGACATTTTGCTTGAAGCCGAAGAGAACATCAAGATGGTCCGGGAGAATCTGAAGATAGCGCAATCAAGGCAGCGAAGCTATGCAGACACAAGAAGAAGGGAGCTGAGTTTTGAAGTCGGAGACTTTGTCTATCTGAAAGTGTCACCGACCAGAGGAGTCAGAAGGTTCGGAATCAAAGGCAAGCTAGCACCCCGCTACATTGGTCCGTACCAGATCCTCTCAAAGCGTGGAGAAGTGGCCTATCAGCTCAGTCTGCCAGAGAATTTGTCAGCTGTGCATGATGTCTTTCATGTGTCTCAGTTGAAGAAGTGCTTGCATGTGCCAGAAGAGCAGTTGCCAGTGGAAGGTCTGGAAGTCCAGGAGGACTTGACCTATGTTGAGAAGCCAGCTCAGATCCTTGAGGTTGCAGATAGAGTCACCCGAAGGAAGACCATCAGAATGTGCAAAGTCAGATGGAATCACCACTCTGAGGAAGAAGCAACCTGGGAGCGTGAAGATGATCTAATGGCTAAATACCCAGAGCTCTTTGCTGGCCAGCCCTGAATCTCGAGGGCGAGATTCTTTTAAGGGGGATAGGTTTGTAACGCCCCGAATTTTGCAGTTGAATTTTTTCTTTTCTTTACTCACCAAATTCGGGCGTTACCTTTTCTTTTTCTTTTTCCCCTCGCTAGACCTTGACCTTTTCCAAAGCTAGCGGGATTCGGTTTGGAATTCCCGTGTAAAGAAAAACCCTAAATTGCTTTATGTTGATTGATGCACCATGCCGAACTATGCATTTTTTTTGATTGCTTGAAAGTGTAAATGCATTCATCTAGGAAGATCGAATTTCGAAAAGGAGATAACCTTTTTCTTTTTCTTTTTCTTTCTTTCTCTCTCCCTCTTCCCTTTTCTCTCTCCCGCACCGTGGGCCCCCTGGCCGGCCCAGCCGCCTGGCGCGCCCCTCTTGGGCCTCAGCCGGCCCAACCGCCCCACCCCCCCTCCCCTTTTCCCCTTACCCCTCTCCCTCTCCCTCCCTCTCTCCCATTCTCTCCCTAGCCGCCGCCCCTGCCAAGCTCGGCCGCCCCGCGCCCCCGCCGCTCGGCCGCCCCGTCCCCGTCTCCGGTGAGGCCCTCCCCTCCTTCTCCCCTCTCCCCTCCTCTCCCCCCTCCCCGTCCGGCCATGGCGCGCCCCCAACCGCCCGCCCCGGCCGCCCCCCTGCTCGGCCCCCCTGCCCGGCCGCGCCCTGGCCGCCTGGCCGCGCCTTGGCCCCGGCCGCGCCCTGGCCCCGGCCGCGCCCCAGCCGGCCCCAGCCGCGCCCTGGCCGCGCCCCCGCCCCTGCGCACCCGCCGGCCCAGCCGCCGGTTCAACCGCCTCCCGGGCCGGTTCAACCGCCCCGGCTCAGCCCCCCCCCCCCCCCCCCCCCCCGCGCTCGGCCGCCCCTGCTCCGCCGGTTCAACCGCCCCCCCTTTTTTATTTTTATTTTATTTTTTTTATATATATTATTTTATTTATTTTGTTTTACTTTCTGTTATCATAGCTATTTTATTTTAGGTAGGCTAATCATTGTTCATGTTATTGAAATAGGAAGCTTAATTTAGAATTTCGTTGCGCTAGTTGATTCATTTAGTTAATTGTTTATCTCGTTCAATGTTGATTAACTTAAAATGACTAGGTTTCCATTAGTGTATATAACAGAATTCTTTTGTTAAGAACCAGTTGTAACTAATCATTAGTGCATAAGCTTTAACCCCCTGCGAGACCTTTCCCCGTTTCTTTCTAACCATAACAAATGCGATATCGAATGTCATACTTGATGCATATTCGCTTTACTTGCTCCCTTGTATAGTGTACTGTTCTTTTGAATTAAATATGTGGGTGTATGTATGTTTGCGCTCGCATAGAGAATGATCCGGTCGAAGAGCCCGAGGAATTCGCAGGAGAAGCCCCTGAGCAGCAGTCGGTTGGTGGAGGCAAGTGTCCTTTGACCTATTTCTGTCCTATTCATTCTTTAATTCACCTCCCGCATTACACATTTATACCTAAGGATTGACTAGTTTTTGTTATCCATGTCCTTGTTTACCTATTTGGGTCGGATTATTACTGCTTAGTATGATGCTATTGCTCAACTCAAATCAATGAACATGATGTGATTATCTATGATACGCTGTTTTCCCTTCTTATTTATGATTATATTTGTGACCTTCAAGGGGACTCGAGCGGTTTCTCGAGTGCCTCTCCGTAAGGACCTGTTCTATGGATGACCGCCCAGGAAAACAGTGCAACCATGAGGGTGGAATGGGACGCCCTTAGCTGAATAATTAGAGGAACCGGGGTGTAGTTCGCTTAGCCGTTGTGCCGTCAATGGGGCTCGGTGTATGCGGCTCGCTCTGCCAAGGTTGATTTGTCCCTTGGGGAGGAGTGCGGTACATTTAGGAAACCTAACGGGTGGCTACAGCCCCGGGGAATCTTTGTAAAGGCTACGTAGTGAGACCCTGCCTATTCACCTTGGTAGTGTTTAAGGGTTTGATCGGCCCGAGGCAAGAGGGAATCACGGCTTGTGGGTAAAGTGCACAACCTCTGCAGAGTGTTATGAAACTGATATATCAGCCGTGCTCGCGGTTATGAGCGGCCAAGGGAGCTCCAGAGATTAGTGATACTTGATCAGAGACATTTTGGTACAGGTGGCAATGAGATTGATGGTTCTGATTATGATTATGGTGCTGGTAAGTGGTATTCTTTCCGTTTGGAAAGGATACATTGGGCTAATAACTTGGGTTAATGTTAAAACCTGGCTTCCTACTAGTAAGTAATAACCTGACCAACTAAAAGCAACTGCTTGACTTATCCCCACATAAAGCTAGTCCACTACAGCCAAACAGGATGCTTGCTGAGTATGTTGATGTGTACTCACCCTTGCTCTACACACCAAACCCCCCCCAGGTTGTCAGCATTGCAACCACTGCTCAGAAGAAGATGAAGCTGTGGAAGGAGACTTCCAGGAGTTCCAAGACTACGACGAGTTCTAGGCGTGGGTTAGCGGCAACCCCCAGTCGGCTGCCTGTGAAGGCCGCGGTTATCTACGTTTCTTTTCCGCACTTTGATTTATTGTAAGAACTATATGGACGTCTCAGACGTATGATGTAATCGACTATTATTTCCCTTTTAATACTATTTTGAGCACTGTGTGATGATGTCCATGTTATGTAACTGCTGTGTACGTGAATAACTGATCCTGGCACGTACATGGTTCGCATTCGGTTTACCTTCTAAAAACCGGGTGTGACACTCCGCCTCGCCCGACCTCACGCTCCAGCCTCGGGAGGAGGTCTCCGCCTCGCCCGACCCCCGGACTCGGCCTCGACCCCGGTCTCGGGAGGAATCACGCCCTCGCCCGACCCCGGCCTCGGCCACAAGAGAAGTCTCCGCCTCGACCGACCCTGGGCTTGGACTGACCGTGCTGATAGGGGATGCATCATTCCCCTACTCCTAGCCTGCTCAGGCTACAAGGAACAAGACCGGCGTCCCATCTGGCTTACCCCGGCGACGGGTAATGATGGTGCCCCACGTGCTCCATGACGCCAGTGGCTCTCAGCCCCTTACGACAGCAAGGTCCTCGCCGCGCTGCCAGCTGTGCTCCTACAGGACTCAGGCGCTCCTCCGGCGGCCACGCCATCACATGTACAGCGCCCAAGCTCCCCCAACGGCCACGTTGGCATGTACATAGGGCTTAGGCACACCACTGCCGGACACGTTAGCGCATAGCTACGCCCCCCATTGTACACCTGGACTCTCTCCTTGCCTCTATAAAAGGGAAGTCCAGGGCCACCCTGAGGGGGGTTCGCGCGAGGGAAGCGGCGGACGAGCTCTGTGTCCCCCTCTCTCTCTCCCTCACGCGACGCGCTTGTAACCCCTACTGCGAGCGGCACCCCTGGTGCAGGATAATACAAGGCTTGTCCCACATCTTGTGTTCCATCCCGCGCCAACCCATCTGGGCAGGGACACGCAGCGACAATTTACTCGTCGGTCCAGGGACCCCCCCGCCCGCGGGGTCGAAACGCCGACATCTATATTAATTTTGGTGCTTGATGACCATCACGATCATATGGACTAACTAGTTTGCCAAGTGTATGTTCACATGTTCATAAGATCAACTAGTATGCTTCTAAGTCATAAATCAGCTCAAAATCTAGCCTATTGGGTATAAAAAAAGAGGAACTAGAAATAATTCAACACTTTGGATAAGTTCTAAACACCCAAGGAACCTATTTGGTACATCTATAAATGTTGGAAACTCATGATCAAAATGCCACTCATTGGGAAATAGTTTGTGTCAGAGAAGGAATAGGGTTTGATGTAAATAAAACAACCATGTTTCATGACTTAGAGTAGTTGGCTAGTCTCTAGATATGATTGTCAAAGTCATAGAAACTCCCTTGTGTTCAACCAAACTCGATTGAAGAAGAAAAACCCAAGTATGTCAAAGTTGGTCTATGTAGAGGCACACTGGACCGAGTGCGCAGAGGATCTAAAACTGGTCTCGGGCGGCTGACACATTGGACCGGTCTAGTGGGTCATCAGACTAGTTTACTAGATAGGTAGTTTTTGAAGTCGAAGAGGAGCTAACACACCGACTTAGTCTGGTGGTGCACTAGATCATCTAGCAGTTGAACGGTCGTCTCTAACTCTAATGACTATATATATACACGCTTTTCCAAGCACATGTACTAACTTAAATACTCGCTGTCGGGGAGGTGCATGGTGTCTTTTGTGGTGTACTAAGGGGGTGTTTGAATGCACTAAAGATAATAGTTAGTGGCTAAAATTAGTTGAGACATCCAAATACCCTAGCTAACCCTAGCTAATAGTTTAACTATTAGCTATTTTTGGTAAATTAGTTAATAGTTGAGTAGTTATTTGTTAGCTAGCTAATTTTACTAACAATTTTTAGCCAACTAACTATTAATTCTAGTACATTCAAACACCCCCTAAAGCCTTTGTCTAACACTATAACTATTGACAATGTCGATGTTTGAGTAGGCAGCAACGACCACTCGGAATTCTCTTGCTCAAACATCATTGATCCTATATGGACAATAGAGGCATCCACAATCTCGATTGTTGCAGAATTTGATTTTTCAATCATCTGCGGGCAACAGTAGAAGAAAACAAATCTTTATTATATTAAATCACCAGTTTCAACGATGGTCTCGTGTCATATTTTTCCAAATAACCTCTCACATCTATCTCAAATTAACCTGTTGCATCCCTCCATACACACAACCTCCACGCCCGACCCGTTAGCCAGTCGGACCATTTGGTTAAATTAGCGTAAAATATTAAAAAAATGGTGCAGGAGGTGGGGTTTGAATCAAGCCCTGGTGATGGAAGAAGAGCGAGAGACACTGAGTAAAGCCGTCTAACCAGTAAAATATTATGGTCAAGTATTTTTAATATTGAATATAAATGTACATATGTATATAAGATTTTTTGTAAAATAAAAAATATAATCGGGTCATCACTACGGGTCGAGGCTACGGCCCAAGCACGACACAACGCTCGTGTCAGACTTGGCCAGACACTGTTAAATGGGACGTGCCCCGGACCAGCCCGCCATAACGGCCCATTTGGTCATCTATACCTCCGCACGATAATGATGGTCCTCGCTTCAGTTGTCGTCACCTCGTTTGCCATCCTGCTTTTTTCTCTCTCCCCTCATGCCTCTGCCTCCGCGCCACCCATTCTCGGCAGATGGCGTGGGAGCAGACGCCTCCTCCCCATATTCGTCCGACACCAGTCTCGACACCGACCCGCGCAGTGGCTATTGCACGTCTACGAGGATGTTTCACAGCATGCACGCACCATCGTTTTCGCCGTCGTCGGACGTCCCGTTCGTCTTCCCGACCTTCACTCTGTTCTTCCTCCCCAACCTGCTGCCCCCGCCCACGGTCGCAGCCGCGAGCCGACCGACGCTCGTCAACGCGGGTACGAGCGAGTCGGTCTTGCTCCTGGCTTTTCTTCGTGCGTGCTGCCGAGGAGGACACGATGACGCATGCCATGCTTAGGTTATCTTAGCAATGATGAGCCCAGATCTAAGATATTGGACAACCAAGGCCCATAGCGCGGCAGTAGTCGGCATATATTACGGAGTTGGTGGTGGTGTTGTGTCGCCTCGGCGGGTCCAGGGCTAGGAAGGCACTCACATTCTCTCGCCCTTTTTAGACTAACGCTGTCGGTGTTTCGAAACCCGGGGGGGGGGTCCCTGGACCGACGAGTGAATTGTCGCCGCGTGCCCCAGCCCAGATGGGTCGGCGCGAGGCGGAACGCGAAGGGGGGAGAAGCAGCCGGAGGGAGACAGGCATGGGAGGTGGAACCCGCGGCCTTCGTGTTAGCCCCGCGCCCAGGTCGGGTGCGCTTGCAGTAGGGGGTTACAAGCGTCCACGCGGGAGGGAGCGAGCGGCCTTGCGCGAGCGCCGTCCCGTCCTTCCCCGCGCGGCCAACCCTTTGTAAGAGGGCCCTGGACCTCCCTTTTATAGGCGTAAGGAGAGGATCCAGGTGTACAATGGGGGGTGTAGCAGTGTGCTACCGTGTCTAGCGGAGGAGAGCTAGCGCCCTAAGTACATGCCATCGTGGCAGCCGGAGAGGTTTTGGCACCCAGTTCGCGTGATGTTGTGGTCGTCGGAGGAGCGCTGGAGCCTGGCGGAAGGACAGCTGTCGGGGCTGTCGAGTCCTTGCTGACGTCCTCCTGCTTCCGTAAGGGGGCTGAGAGCCGCCGTCGTCACAGGGCATGCGGGGCGCCATCATTACTCGTATAGTAGAGCGAGCCAGATGGGACACCGGTCTTGTTCCCCGTAGCCTGAGTCAGCTCGGGGTAGGGTAATGATGGCGCTTCCTGTTGACGTGGTCGGTCCGTGCCCTACGTTGGGCGAGGTGGAGGCTCCTCCGAGGTCGAGGTCGAGTCTTTCTTCCAAGGTCGAGGTCGAGTCCGAGCCCCCGGGTCGGACGAGGCGGAGACCGTCGGCTGAGGCCAGGGCTGAGTCCGAGCCCTGGGGTCGGGCGAGGCGGACTTCGTCGTCCTTCAGGGCTGAGCCCGAGTCTGTGACGGAACCTCCCAAGTACTTAGGCCCACCTACAGTTGTCCTTGTCCAACGGACCTCAGACAACCCTATAGGTGCCCCTGAACTACTTGACAAGTTCGGTATCTTTCCTTACCTTACCAGGAACGTTTCACCCGTCATGCAGACATTACAGAACATCGGAGATAAAGAAATGCGGAAGCGATTACATAAGCTTACATTTATTAAAAAGTAAGATCACGTTGTTTATTACAGACCAGTACTATATAACGAGTGCAGAGTATTATAATTACACATACCAAGGGAGGCAAAAACTCCTCCCGACAACTATCACACAAAAGTCTTAATGGAGGATCCTTTCCTCCCGCACTTCATTCTTGTTTTTCTTCATTAGGAACCACCTTGGTACAGAAGCAGCAGAAATCTGCTACTTCCTCACCTAAAAACAACGAAGGGATAAACCCTGAGTATGGAATTACTCAGCAAGTCTTACCCGACTAAAGAAAAGACTCTCAAGGGTATGCTGGTTATATGGGAGTCAAGGTAAGGCTTTTCAATAATCAAAGACTCTGTTTTGCTGAAATGCTTACTAAAGTGGATCCTTAAAAATCCAATTTTATTTGTCAAGTGAAGTACAATTACCTGCAACTAGAGTTCTTTCTACCCTAGTTCAATCACTGGTCCTGCACTAGCCAATTTCTTAACAAAAACCCATCATCTTTAGTGGAATGCTACGTGTAGGGCAGTGACCAAGTCTTCATAACCGCGAAGGTACGGCGATCCGAATCGATTATACTCAGCTGAGGATCTCCAATCACACGACATATGTAGCACTTAACCCTTGCATATGTCAACCCGCCACCGGGTTTCTTAAGACCAGATCAGGTTCACGCAAACCGAGAGCACAGATACACCACCGTCCAGCCTCTTGCCACGGAGGGTACACGCTACTCTCGCCACCGCTCCACGCCCATTTCGTGTTATCTTATTCTGGCCTTAGTCTGCCCGAGGCAAGGCTTACCCATGACGAGGCATGTGACCAGCTAAAGGGTCCTCGATCATCAAGCCTACATCGAGACGGTCCTTAATCGACTCAGACGGAGACACTACACCGAGACTCTCTTCTTGTGCAAGTCACCCGTCCGGTCTCAGCTTAATCATTTCAACCCAAAGTTTGGTACCTGACAGAGGTACATCTTTTCCGGATGTTGAACCCATCACGGCCATGATGGATCCACCATCAAGTTTTATTTTCGAAAACATCCCACCCACTTTTGCCACATCATCTTTTGTAAAACAAAACATTTTGTTTTTCTAAAGCAAGGCTAAGCATCAAAATCTTTTTGTAAAACGGGTGATCAAGGAAGGTAATCAAATTCAAGGAAGGTAATGCAGGAATTGTTTTAGCAATCAACTCCTATCACCTAAAGCATCAAGCAAGTGAGAAAGATTTTAAAAGCATCAAGGAGGGTGGCAAATGCACCGGGGCTTGCCTTTGTTAACAGGTGAGTCCGGCTCGGATCCGCAAATATCAAAGTAAAAGCAGTTGCCTGCTTGAGAATCCGAGGGTGGTGGTGTCCTTTCTTCGGTGACTTCTTCTTCTTCTTCGTGTTCTAAGCATAACCATACATATGCATGAGAATGGATGCCATGGGATGCTCATGAGGGTGCAAAGATAATATAAACTTATTATCTAAGTCTTGAGTACAACTTTCCTTCACGGTACTCCGAGAACCTAGGGTTTCCGGAGTCAGTAAAGGAGTTCATAGGGCAGGGGGGTGGTTTTGGGTTCTAGTTATCAAACATGGTCCAAATCAATTCAAACTCTACCCAAGGCTTCTAATCAATGTTTTAAGTTCCCATAAAAAGTTTGGGCATTTTTGGACTTATCAATTGTTTTCTAAAAATCCATAACTAATGCCTTTAACTACTTTAAATATCCTAAATTTTCTTATTTCCACTAAAAATCACAAAACTATTTTTACTAAATTCTAGGAAAAATAAGAAACCTAGGAAAATTGGTTTCACAATTTTATCATTTCTCTATTGTTTTCTATAATTGTTTTATTCTGGGGTAAAAAGAAAAAAAGAAAAGAGAGGAACAGGACCTGGGCCAAATCTAGCCCAGGCGGCCCAGCTAGGGCAGAAAAGCGCCTGCGCGCGCGCCCGCGGAGGGAGACAGGCATGGGAGGTGGAACCCGCGGCCTTCGTGTTAGCCCCGCGCCCAGGTCGGGTGCGCTTGCAGTAGGGGGTTACAAGCGTCCACGCGGGAGGGAGCGAGCGGCCTTGCGCGAGCGCCGTCCCGTCCTTCCCCGCGCGGCCAACCCTTTGTAAGAGGGCCCTGGACCTCCCTTTTATAGGCGTAAGGAGAGGATCCAGATGTACAATGGGGGGTGTAGCAGTGTGCTACCGTGTCTAGCGGAGGAGAGCTAGCGCCCTAAGTACATGCCATCGTGGCAGCCGGAGAGGTTTTGGCACCCAGTTCGCGTGATGTTGTGGTCGTCGGAGGAGCGCTGGAGCCTGGCGGAAGGACAGCTGTCGGGGCTGTCGAGTCCTTGCTGACGTCCTCCTGCTTCCGTAAGGGGGCTGAGAGCCGCCGTCGTCACAGGGCATGCGGGGCGCCATCATTACTCGTATAGTAGAGCGAGCCAGATGGGACACCGGTCTTGTTCCCCGTAGCCTGAGTCAGCTCGGGGTAGGGTAATGATGGCGCTTCCTGTTGACGTGGTCGGTCCGTGCCCTACGTTGGGCGAGGTGGAGGCTCCTCCGAGGTCGAGGTCGAGTCTTTCTTCCAAGGTCGAGGTCGAGTCCGAGCCCCCGGGTCGGACGAGGCGGAGACCGTCGGCTGAGGCCAGGGCTGAGTCCGAGCCCTGGGGTCGGGCGAGGCGGACTTCGTCGTCCTTCAGGGCTGAGCCCGAGTCTGTGACGGAACCTCCCAAGTACTTAGGCCCACCTACAGTTGTCCTTGTCCAACGGACCTCAGACAACCCTATAGGTGCCCCTGAACTACTTGACAAGTTCGGTATCTTTCCTTACCTTACCAGGAACGTTTCACCCGTCATGCAGACATTACAGAACATCGGAGATAAAGAAATGCGGAAGCGATTACATAAGCTTACATTTATTAAAAAGTAAGATCACGTTGTTTATTACAGACCAGTACTATATAACGAGTGCAGAGTATTATAATTACACATACCAAGGGAGGCAAAAACTCCTCCCGACAACTATCACACAAAAGTCTTAATGGAGGATCCTTTCCTCCCGCACTTCATTCTTGTTTTTCTTCATTAGGAACCACCTTGGTACAGAAGCAGCAGAAATCTGCTACTTCCTCACCTAAAAACAACGAAGGGATAAACCCTGAGTATGGAATTACTCAGCAAGTCTTACCCGACTAAAGAAAAGACTCTCAAGGGTATGCTGGTTATATGGGAGTCAAGGTAAGGCTTTTCAATAATCAAAGACTCTGTTTTGCTGAAATGCTTACTAAAGTGGATCCTTAAAAATCCAATTTTATTTGTCAAGTGAAGTACAATTACCTGCAACTAGAGTTCTTTCTACCCTAGTTCAATCACTGGTCCTGCACTAGCCAATTTCTTAACAAAAACCCATCATCTTTAGTGGAATGCTACGTGTAGGGCAGTGACCAAGTCTTCATAACCGC
Source organism: Zea luxurians (assembly GCA_029449295.1). Classification (NCBI taxonomy): domain Eukaryota; kingdom Viridiplantae; phylum Streptophyta; class Magnoliopsida; order Poales; family Poaceae; genus Zea; species Zea luxurians. The sequence goes on along the minus strand of JAOPSE010000064.1, from coordinate 7,061,594 downwards.
GAAGGTACGGCGATCCGAATCGATTATACTCAGCTGAGGATCTCCAATCACACGACATATGTAGCACTTAACCCTTGCATATGTCAACCCGCCACCGGGTTTCTTAAGACCAGATCAGGTTCACGCAAACCGAGAGCACAGATACACCACCGTCCAGCCTCTTGCCACGGAGGGTACACGCTACTCTCGCCACCGCTCCACGCCCATTTCGTGTTATCTTATTCTGGCCTTAGTCTGCCCGAGGCAAGGCTTACCCATGACGAGGCATGTGACCAGCTAAAGGGTCCTCGATCATCAAGCCTACATCGAGACGGTCCTTAATCGACTCAGACGGAGACACTACACCGAGACTCTCTTCTTGTGCAAGTCACCCGTTCGGTCTCAGCTTAATCATTTCAACCCAAAGTTTGGTACCTGACAGAGGTACATCTTTTCCGGATGTTGAACCCATCACGGCCATGATGGATCCACCATCAAGTTTTATTTTCGAAAACATCCCACCCACTTTTGCCACATCATCTTTTGTAAAACAAAACATTTTGTTTTTCTAAAGCAAGGCTAAGCATCAAAATCTTTTTGTAAAACGGGTGATCAAGGAAGGTAATCAAATTCAAGGAAGGTAATGCAGGAATTGTTTTAGCAATCAACTCCTATCACCTAAAGCATCAAGCAAGTGAGAAAGATTTTAAAAGCATCAAGGAGGGTGGCAAATGCACCGGGGCTTGCCTTTGTTAACAGGTGAGTCCGGCTCGGATCCGCAAATATCAAAGTAAAAGCAGTTGCCTGCTTGAGAATCCGAGGGTGGTGGTGTCCTTTCTTCGGTGACTTCTTCTTCTTCTTCGTGTTCTAAGCATAACCATACATATGCATGAGAATGGATGCCATGGGATGCTCATGAGGGTGCAAAGATAATATAAACTTATTATCTAAGTCTTGAGTACAACTTTCCTTCACGGTACTCCGAGAACCTAGGGTTTCCGGAGTCAGTAAAGGAGTTCATAGGGCAGGGGGGTGGTTTTGGGTTCTAGTTATCAAACATGGTCCAAATCAATTCAAACTCTACCCAAGGCTTCTAATCAATGTTTTAAGTTCCCATAAAAAGTTTGGGCATTTTTGGACTTATCAATTGTTTTCTAAAAATCCATAACTAATGCCTTTAACTACTTTAAATATCCTAAATTTTCTTATTTCCACTAAAAATCACAAAACTATTTTTACTAAATTCTAGGAAAAATAAGAAACCTAGGAAAATTGGTTTCACAATTTTATCATTTCTCTATTGTTTTCTATAATTGTTTTATTCTGGGGTAAAAAGAAAAAAAGAAAAGAGAGGAACAGGACCTGGGCCAAATCTAGCCCAGGCGGCCCAGCTAGGGCAGAAAAGCGCCTGCGCGCGCGCCCGCGCCCGACGATTTTGCACAAAGACCCCCGCGGTTTTGTCTAACTGCGACCGAGGTCTCCTGCTGTTTCCGTGAGTCACTGATGGTTTGCAGAAACGCCCCTGATGTTCTATTTCTTCACCCGACACATCCACGACGGCGTTCACGCCCCGCCGAGCACCGGCGAGCGCCTGAACTGGCCGAAAGGGGCAATGGCTAGGGTTTCTGAGCAGCGGACACCAAATTCAAGTCCTAAGGACCATTTCCCCCCAATTAATTTCAAGATTACTGTCCTACAGCTCTCTGCCCACGGTAACCGTGAGCCACGAGGACATTCGCTCGTGTTCATGGCTACCCAAGGTGGTTTAGCGCAATTGGACAGATTCATGAGCAATAAGGGACTTAACAGAGGCTAGAACACTAAGCAATTGGGTATGTTCTAACCTGAGGAGCGCTGGCCACGGAGAGGCGGCTGTTTCGGTGTTCTTGAGCGAGCTTGGGGGAAATCCGAAATTAATGCTCGCCAGAGGGGGATTTGGGGTGTAGGTGGGTGCGGTAGATGCTGGGATACATGGCGAAGCCGAAGGGAGGCTCAATTTATAGACTCCGGGGGCGGTGGCTCACAATTTGCTCACGGCGAGCTGGCGGCCGGAGGGGAGAGAGTTTACTGGTGCGTGCGATAGGTGGCGAACGTCGTGGCAAGGCCTTAGGTAATAGAGGGACGGTGTATGGTAATCAACTGTGACGTGGTAAGATGTCCGACGGCGTGGCATAACAGCAAAGAACGGCGGCACGCCGGTGATGGCCATGCGGACACGACGCCGGTAAGTGGAGGAGTGACCGGACGGCCACAGTGCTACAAGTTTATCCACGGTGAGATCTTTTCAGAGTGAGCAAAATCCACACGGCCGCGGCACCAATCCCGGCAAAGAGGTCGCCGGCGGTGAGGTTGCCGCGCTGGCGGCTTGATCCTTATCAAGTTACTGTACCATGGCCAGTTTCAGTTTCTTGCTACACGCCTGACAGAGCAAGTTCAGGTCACATTTTCTCTAAATTTTCCTTAGCAACTCATCCAAGGCTCTGCAGCAAAATTGTAGACCAATGTTCCAGCTACAATGTTGCCATAACAACTATATCCAAATTCCTATTAAATCATGCTTGAATTTGTGCCCAAAGTTCTTGTAGTGCACTGTTAGTCTGAAAATTCAGACCTTAACAGTCTGACAGCCAGATTTTGAGCATGATTATCTCCAGATTTTTCACAAGAACATGACTTGAACCCTTAAACAAAGTTGCTCTCCTATGATTGGTCTTCAACTTTGATGTGGTCACCTAACATGAATTCTCACTATTTTGAAAACTATACAGCCCCAAAGTTGGACCTAAAACCCTGTTTTCAGACTTAGCATAGGAATTAAAAATCAAGGTCCTTTTTGCAAATGAGTCCAAAACTTAGGGTTTAGCTTTCAAGTTCACATATTTGTGAACCAAATGACTTAGGATACTTATTTGCCTTGAGTTTTGCACTTTAGCCCAAAAGTGGACTAATTTTGCACTAAGGCCCCTAGGGTTTAGTCCTAGGGTTTTCCAGGGTTCCAATTAGGGTTTTTAGTATCCCCAGGGTATAATTGTGGTTCAACTTTGTTTTTGGGGATATTTTATAACTATTACCCTAAAGTATTTAGATTTTCTCAAGTTGGGTTAAGTCTTACCCCTTTAATCCTTGTTTAGGGTAAAGCTTCCTATCCAGGGTCCTATTTGCAAAACCTTAAAACAATACAACTTGTTTGAAATTTTTTTTTTGCCTAGTAAAAGCACTCTAGGTGTGTCAAACATATGCAATGTCAATGCTTATGATGCCATGCTCGAGTTTTAGTTACAGTAACACCAGAGGTGTTACATCCTTCCCCCCATAAAAGAATCTCGTCCCGAGATTTAAAGTCCTAGGGTGAGTAATGGAAAAGGAAATGTGTCACATTTTTATTTTCTTATTTCTGGTACAAGGCAGGGGTGGTGTGGGGGTTCACTTATTTATTGCAATAACTATATACACTTTACAAATTACATGAGGCTAAAAAGCCTGGGAAATTCTTATTCAAGAAGTCTTGAGTTTCCCACGTAGCCTCTTCCTCAGAATGTTGGTTCCATTGTATCTTGTAGAACTTGAGAGTCTTTCTCCGGGTAACCCTGTCCTTTTGATCCAGAACTCGAATAGGATGTTCCGAGTATGTTAAATCTGGTTCCAGGACAACATCTGTCACTTCAATGGTTCGATCGGGAACCCGAAGACACTTCTTCAATTGCGACACATGGAACACATTATGTACAGCAGACAATGTTTCGGGAAGTTGAAGTGGATACGCCACTGGCCCATATCTTTGAAGAATAGGAAATGGACCAATGTACCTGGGTGCAAGCTTTCCTTTTATCCCGAAACGCGATACCCCCTTCATTGGTGAAACCTTTAAGTAAACATAGTCCCCTTCAAGGAAATACAAAGGCATTCGCCGTTTATCTGCATAGCTCTTTTGCCGAGCTTGGGCTTTCTTCAGATTATGAATAACCTTCTGAACCTTTTCCTCGGCCTCCTTTACTATGTCAGGCCTAAAGAAATACCTTTCTCCAGGTTCAGACCAATTTAGCGGAGTTCGACACCGTCGTCCATATAAAGCTTCAAAAGGTGCCATCTTAATACTTTCTTGATAGCTATTATTATACGAAAACTCTGCCAAAGGCAAACATTCATCCCATTTTGGTGAGAAATCCAGGACACATGCTCGCAACATATCTTCAAGTATCTGGTTTACTCTCTCAGTTTGTCCACTGGTTTGAGGATGATAGGCCGAACTGTGGAGCAGTTTAGTACCCAGGAATTTATGAAGTTCTTCCCAGAATTTGGATACAAATTGTGGTCCACGATCCGACACTATAGTCTTTGGAATACCATGCAAACTGAGAATACGGGCGATGTACAACTCCACATAGGTAATGACGGGGTATTTTACCTTGACAGGGAGGAAGTGGGCGATCTTGGTAAATCGATCAATGATAACCCAAATAGAGTCATACCCTCTTGTGGTTCTGGGCAATCCCACAATGAAGTCCATGCTTATGTCTTCCCATTTCCATGTTGGTATTGGTAATGACTGCAATGGACCGGCAGTTCTCATGTGTATGGCTTTGACACGTCTGCAAGTGTCACACTTAGCCACATAGCGTGCAATTTCAATTTTCATCTTCGTCCACCAGTAATGTTGCTTTAAGTCTTGGTACATCTTAGTGCTTCCGGGATGAATAGAATAACGACTAAGATGTGCTTCATCAAGAATTTGCTGGCGGAGTTCTTCATGCTTCGGCACTACTATGCGGTTATTAAACCATATCACACCTTGATCGTCTTCCTTGAAACATTTGGCTGTTCCAGCCTTTATTTTCTCCCGTATGTGTTTCATACCCAGATTATCCTTTTGAGCATCAATTATCCTTTGCAAAATGACCGACTCAAGCTTTAGCTGATTTAGAGTCCCTTGTTGGATCATTCCCAGGTTTAACTTTTCCATCTCTTGACATAAAGTGTTGTCAGAGGTTTTCACCATAAGGCAGTGGCAGGAAGCCTTACGGCTTAGCGCATCTGCCACCACATTGGCCTTGCCTGGGTGATAATGGATTTCCAGTTCATAGTCCTTAATAAGCTCAAGCCATCGTCTCTGCCTCATATTTAACTCTGACTGGGTGAAGATGTACTTCAAGCTTTTATGATCTGTATATATGTGACAGATATTTCCCAGCAGATAGTGACGCCATATTTTCAGGGCATGAACCACAGCAGCTAGCTCCAGATCATGAGTTGGGTAATGCTCCTCATGTCGGCGCAACTGCCTTGAAGCATACGCAATTACTCGGCCCTCTTGCATTAATACACAGCCGAGTCCACTGCCAGATGCATCACAGTATACATCAAAAGGCTTAGTGATGTCCGGTTGAGCCAATACCGGAGCAGTGGTTAATAATGTCTTCAATTGCTCAAAGGCTTCATTACACTTAGAAGACCAATTGAACTTAATGTCATTCTTCAATAAACTTGTGATTGGCTTCACAAGCTTAGAAAAATCGGGTATGAATCTGCGATAATATCCAGCTAGTCCAAGAAAACTCCGGACTTGGTGGACAGTGGTTGGGGGTCTCCACTCCAGAATATCTTTGACTTTGCAAGGATCTACCGCAATTCCTTTGGCTGATAACACGTGCCCTAAAAATTGAATTTCCTCCAGCCAGAACGCGCACTTACTGAACTTGGCATACAGCTGATGTTCCCTCAGGCGCGTCAATACAATTCGTAGATGCTGAGCATGCTCCTCTTCATTTTTAGAGTATATTAAAATATTGTCGATGAAGACCACCACGAATTTGTCCAACTCGGGCATGAACACCGAGTTCATCAAATAGGTGAAGTGGGCAGGAGCATTAGTGAGCCCGAAAGACATCACCAAGTATTCAAACAATCCATACCGCGTAGTAAATGCGGTCTTCGGTATGTCCTCGGGCCGAATACGGATTTGATGATAGCCCGACCTGAGATCAATTTTGGAAAATACCCTCGCCCCAGTTAATTGATCAAATAGGATGTCGATCCTTGGAAGAGGGTACTTATTCTTGATGGTGACCTCATTCAGGGGTCGATAATCCACGCACATTCGCAAGGTTTGATCCTTCTTCTTAACAAAGATGGCGGGGCAACCCCATGGGGACGAGCTTGGCCGGATGAATCCCTTATTCAGTAGATCTTGTAATTGAATCTTCAATTCTGCCAACTCATTAGGGGGCATACGGTACGATCTTCGAGAGATGGGAGCTGTACCGGGCTTTAGCTCAATTACAAATTCTACATCTCTTTCTGGGGGCAGTCCAGGCAAATCTTCCGGAAATACATCTGGAAACTCACATACTACCGGAATATCCTTGATTTCCGGTACAATGGCTTCGTATACTCTACCAGAAGCTTTGGCCAGATTGGTCACGGGGAGAGACAAAAGAATTTCTTCTTGATTATAGCTCAACCTGACGGTTCTGAGTTCAGTGTTGAGTATTGCCTTGTATTGGGTTAACCAATTCATACCCAAAATTACATCTATATCCTGGCCTTTCAGAACAATCATGTTAGCAGGAAAGTTCCGTCCGACCATTATTACTGGCACTTCATAGGCCACTTCTCGAGTAAAAATATATCCCCCAGGTGAATGAATTTTAAATCCCTCTTTTGATTCATGGCATGCAATGTGATGTTGCTCCACAAATTTCTTGCTAATGAAGGTATGCGAAGCACCAGAATCAAAAAGAATAATTGCAGGGTGACTGGCCACGGGAAACATACCCATCATCACCGGCTCTCCTTCCGGTGTAGTAGCCACTTGGGTGTAGTATACATGCCCCGTTTTCTTGGTATTCCTCCCCACCGCATTTCCCTTGGGCTGAGTGGACTTCCCAGTTCCTTGCTGAGCATTGGATTGATTTTGCTTGGGGTATGGGCAGTCTTTGATAAAATGTCCCGACTTGCCGCAGTTGAAACACCCAGTTGAAGAGCTGGGCAAGGCAGGGAATCGAGTGCCTGGGGCACTCGGCTGATTTGAGGAAGTGGGGGTATTGTTGGGGCGAATAATAATGGGCTGTTTGAAAGGGAATGCTGGTGGACGAGAAAAAGTATGGTTTTGGCTAGAAGGCCGGATGACGAACCGTTGCCTCTTCGCCTGACCCTGATTAGGCCTCTCACCACCGAATCCCTTATTCTTCCCAGAACTTGCGTATTTTGCTTCCACAGATAAGGCTGTACTGACAGCCTTTCCATACGTGATATCAATACATGTGGCCATCTTTCGCTGCAACCGGTCATTTAGACCCCTCATGAAGCAGTTCTTTTTCTTCAAATCAGTATTCACCTGGTCGATGGCATACTGCGACAGGTGATTAAACTTGTTGAGATACTGATTGATGGTATCTCCGCCTTGTTTCAGCTTCATGAATTCCTCTTGTTTCATATGCAGCACCCCTTCAGGTATGTAGTGCTCACGAAAGGCTGCTTTAAATTCTTCCCAAGTGATTTGATGGTCGGCAGGTTGGATAGCCACAAAATTTCCCCACCAAGTACTGGCAGGGCCACGTAGTTGCTGTGCCGCGAATAATGGCTTCTGCGTTTCAGAACAACGAAGAAGACCAAACTTTTGTTCAATGACCCGTATCCACTCATCGGCTTCTAGCGGGTCTTCTGCCTTGGTGAATAGGGGTGGACGAGTTTCGGAGAAGTCCAGATAGGTGGTTTCACGGGGGCCTTGCTGAAAACCCCTTCCTGCCTGCTGCTGGAACTACTATAGACCCGCCATTTCCCTAAGGAAGCGGGTATTATCGGCGGTGGCATTTACCAAGGCGGCAATCGCCTCGGCTAGAGTGGGGGGAACCGGAGGTGGATTTGGGGTGACATCCCGGCCCCCAGAAGTTCTGGCTGCGTCTTGTCCGCGAGTCCTGGTCGGCATCTGAGGCAAAAACATTTGAAATAAACATAATATGCCAAAGAGACCTTCCATTTTACATTACTATAAAAAGTAATGATACAGACTCGATATTACATAACAGGACACATTACCCATTGTACAAAAGTTCCACCTATTATACAACTTACTATTTCTACTTTTACAAGCTACACTACTATTCCTGCTTATTCTTGGTAGCTTCATCGTCAGGGGTGGGAGACCATACGTCGACCAACCTTAAAGAAGGAGGGGGCCTAAAAAGGTCTAGCTCTCCACCAAGCGCTTCGCCCGCAGTATGCGAGGGTCCGGCTTCAGACCTGACGGGATCCGTAGGGACATTTGGGTGTAGTTGCGAATACAGTACATGAACTTCTTCATGCAAAGTATTGCAATATACCTGCAAGTTATCAACAGCAACGCTAAGTTCGTTGACTCGTGCTCGAGCCTTTGCTTCCTTAGCTAAAGCCACCGAACGAGACTGCACTGCCCAATCAAGTGTCAAATCTCGGTCAGCTAGTTGATCTTGCAGGGTGCGGATGTAACTTCTTAAATCATTGATTCGGTCACCGTCCGCAACCCATAGATTAGTCCTGCGCTGTAACTCCTCTTGGAGGTGATTCACGCGAGCTTCAAGATCACCAATGGGATCGTTGCTCCCGCTACTGCTGTTTTGCTCTTGCTCTCGTGGGGCAAGTTGATGCCGAGGCACACCAATGGGTCCAGTATGCTTACGTGCCGTTTTCCTTGTACGTGGCGGCATTTGCTAAGGGGGAAAATTTATTAGTATAATTCTTAGCATGATGCATGAATAAGTACAGAATCAACCTTAGTCGATTCAACCTTCTATACATTGCACTCTTCCTATCTGGTCCTTGGAATAAACTCTTCAGAAATACTTAGGTAAGAAGAGAAGCAATTTTCTAGATAAGTCTTAGAAAATCCTTTTGAAGATGCCACATAATATCTGACAAGAAGGGCTAGGCTCCGATACCAGCTGTGACGGAACCTCCCAAGTACTTAGGCCCACCTACATTTGTCCTTGTCCAACGGACCTCAGACAACCCTATAGGTGCCCCTGAACTACTTGACAAGTTCGGTATCTTTCCTTACCTTACCAGGAACGTTTCACCCGTCATGCAGACATTACAGAACATCGGAGATAAAGAAATGCGGAAGCGATTACATAAGCTTACATTTATTAAAAAGTAAGATCACGTTGTTTATTATAGACCAGTAATATATAACGAGTGCAGAGTATTATAATTACACATACCAAGGGAGGCAAAAACTCCTCCCGACAACTATCACACAAAAGTCTTAATGGAGGATCCTTTCCTCCCGCACTTCATTCTTGTTTTTCTTCATTAGGAACCACCTTGGTACAGAAGCAGCAGAAATCTGCTACTTCCTCACCTAAAAACAACGAAGGGATAAACCCTGAGTATGGAATTACTCAGCAAGTCTTACCCGACTAAAGAAAAGACTCTCAAGGGTATGCTGGTTATATGGGAGTCAAGGTAAGGCTTTTCAATAATCAAAGACTCTGTTTTGCTGAAATGCTTACTAAAGTGGATCCTTAAAATCCAATTTTATTTGTCAAGTGAAGTACAATTACCTGCAACTAGAGTTCTTTCTACCCTAGTTCAATCACTGGTCCTGCACTAGCCAATTTCTTAACAAAAACCCATCATCTTTAGTGGAATGCTACGTGTAGGGCAGTGACCAAGTCTTCATAACCGCGAAGGTACGGCGATCCGAATCGATTATACTCAGCTGAGGATCTCCAATCACACGACATATGTAGCACTTAACCCTTGCATATGTCAACCCGCCACCGGGTTTCTTAAGACCAGATCAGGTTCACGCAAACCGAGAGCACAGATACACCACCGTCCAGCCTCTTGCCACGGAGGGTACACGCTACTCTCGCCACCGCTCCACGCCCATTTCGTGTTATCTTATTCTGGCCTTAGTCTGCCCGAGGCAAGGCTTACCCATGACGAGGCATGTGACCAGCTAAAGGGTCCTCGATCATCAAGCCTACATCGAGACGGTCCTTAATCGACTCAGACGGAGACACTACACCGAGACTCTCTTCTTGTGCAAGTCACCCGTCCGGTCTCAGCTTAATCATTTCAACCCAAAGTTTGGTACCTGACAGAGGTACATCTTTTCCGGATGTTGAACCCATCACGGCCATGATGGATCCACCATCAAGTTTTATTTTCGAAAACATCCCACCCACTTTTGCCACATCATCTTTTGTAAAACAAAACATTTTGTTTTTCTAAAGCAAGGCTAAGCATCAAAATCTTTTTGTAAAACGGGTGATCAAGGAAGGTAATCAAATTCAAGGAAGGTAATGCAGAAATTGTTTTAGCAATCAACTCCTATCACCTAACGCATCAAGCAAGTGAGAAAGATTATAAAAGCATCAAGGAGGGTGGCAAATGCACCGGGGCTTGCCTTTGTTAACAGGTGAGTCCGGCTCGGATCCGCAAATATCAAAGTAAAAGCAGTTGCCTGCTTGAGAATCCGAGGGTGGTGGTGTCCTTTCTTCGGTGACTTCTTCTTCTTCTTCGTGTTCTAAGCATAACCATACATATGCATGAGAATGGATGCCATGAGATGCTCATGAGGGTGCAAAGATAATATAAACTTATTATCTAAGTCTTGAGTACAACTTTCCTTCACGGTACTCCGAGAACCTAGGGTTTCCGGAGTCAGTAAAGGAGTTCATAGGGCAGGGGGGTGGTTTTGGGTTCTAGTTATCAAACATGGTCCAAATAAATTCAAACTCTACCCAAGGCTTCTAATCAATGTTTTAAGTTCCCATAAAAAGTTTGGGCATTTTTGGACTTATCAATTGTTTTCTAAAAATCCATAACTAATGCCTTTAACTACTTTAAATATCCTAAATTTTCTTATTTCCACTAAAAATCACAAAACTATTTTTACTAAATTCTAGGAAAAATAAGAAACCTAGGAAAATTGGTTTCACAATTTTATCATTTCTCTACTGTTTTCTATAATTGTTTTATTCTGGGGTAAAAGAAAAAAAGAAAAGAGAGGAACAGGACCTGGGCCAAATCTAGCCCAGGCGGCCCAGCTAGGGCAGAAAAGCGCCTGCGCGCGCCCACGCCCGGCGATTTTGCACAAAGACCCCCGCGGTTTTGTCTAACTGCGACCGAGTTCTCCTGCTGTTTCCGTGAGTCACTGACGGTTTGCAGAAACGCCCCTAATGTTCTATTTCTTCACCCGACACATCCACGACGGCGTTCACGCCCCACCGAGCTCCGGCAAGCGCCTGAACCGGCCGAAAGGGGCAACGACTAGGGTTTCTGAGCAGCGGACACCAAATTCAAGTCCTAAGGACCATTTCCCCCCAATTAATTTCAAGATTACTGTCCTACAGCTCTCTGCCCACGGTAACCGTGAGCCGCGAGGACATTCGCTCGTGTTCATGGCTACCCAAGGTGGTTTAGCGCAATTGGACAGATTCATGAGCAATAAGGGACTTAACAGAGGCTAGAACACTAAGCAATTGGGTATGTTCTAACCTGAGGAGCGCTGGCCACGGAGAGGCGGCTGTTTCGGTGTTCTTGAGCGAACTTGGGGGAAATCCGAAATTAACGCTCGCCAGAGGGGGATTTGGGGTGTAGGTGGGTGCGGTAGATGCTGGGATACATGGCAAAGCCGAAGGGAGGCTCAATTTATAGACTCCGGGGGCGGTGGCTCACAATTTGCTCACGGCGAGCTGGCGGCCGGAGGGGAGAGAGTTTACTGGTGCGTGCGATAGGTGGCGAACGTCGTGGTAAGGCCTTAGGTAATAGAGGGACGGTGTATGGTAATCAACTGCGACGTGGTAAGATGACCGACGGCGTGGCATAACAGCAAAGAACGGCGGCACGCCGGTGATGGCCGTGCGGACACGACGCCGGTAAGTGGAGGAGTGACCGGACGGCCACAGTGCTACAAGTTTATCCACGGTGAGATCTTTTCAGAGTGAGCAAAATCCACACGGCCGCGGCACCAATCCCGGCAAAGAGGTCGCCGGCGATGAGGTTGCCGCGCTGGCGGCTTGATCCTTATCAAGTTACTGTACCATGGCCAGTTTCAGTTTCTTGCTACACACCTGACAGAGCAAGTTCAGGTCACATTTTCTCTAAATTTTCCTTAGCAACTCATCCAAGGCTCTGCAGCAAAATTGTAGACCAATGTTCCAGCTACAATGTTGCCATAACAACTATAGCAGAATTCCTATTAAATCATGCTTGAATTTGTGCCCAAAGTTCTTGTAGTGCACTGTTAGTCTAAAAATTCAGACCTTAACAGTCTGACAGCCAGATTTTGAGCATGATTATCTCCAGATTTTTCACAAGAACATGACTTGAACCCTTAAACAAAGTTGCTCTCCTATGATTGGTCTTCAACTTTGATGTGGTCACCTAACATGAATTCTCACTATTTTGAAAACTATACAGCCCCAAAGTTGGACCTAAAACCCTGTTTTCAGACTTAGCATAGGAATTAAAAATCAAGGTCCTTTTTGCAAATGAGTCCAAAACTTAGGGTTTAGCTTTCAAGTTCACATATTTGTGAACCAAATGACTTAGGATACTTATTTGCCTTGAGTTTTGCACTTTAGCCCAAAAGTGGACTAATTTTGCACTAAGGCCCCTAGGGTTTAGTCCTAGGGTTTTCCAGGGTTCCAATTAGGGTTTTTAGTATCCCCAGGGTATAATTGTGGTTCAACTTTGTTTTTGGGGATATTTTATAACTATTACCCTAAAGTATTTAGATTTTCTCAAGTTGGGTTAAGTCTTACCCCTTTAATCCTTGTTTAGGGTAAAGCTTCCTATCCAGGGTCCTATTTGCAAAACCTTAAAACAATACAACTTGTTTGAAATTTTTTTTTGCCTAGTAAAAGCACTCTAGGTGTGTCAAACATATGCAATGTCAATGCTTATGATGCCATGCTCGAGTTTTAGTTACAGTAACACCAGAGGTGTTACAGAGTCCGAGCTCTGGGGTCAAGCGGAGCGGAGTTCATCGTCTTCCGGGGCTGAGCCCGAGTCCGAGCCCTGGGGTCGGGCGGAGCGGAGTTCATCGTCTTCCGGGGCTGAGCCCGAGTCCGAGCCCTAGGGTCGGGCGGAGCGGAGTTCGTCGTCTTCCGGGGCTGAGCCCGAGTCCGAGCCCTGGGGTCGGGCGGAGCGGAGTTCGTCGTCTTCCGGGGCTGAGCCCGAGTCCGAGCCCTGGGGTCGGGCGGAGCGGAGTTCGTCGTCTTCTGGGGCTGAGCCCGAGTCCGAGCCCTGGGGTCAGGCGGAGCGGAGTTTCCTATGACGCCTGAGGCCGGACTTGGCTGTTGTCAGCCTCACTCTGTCGAGTGGCTCAGCAGTCAGAGCGGTGCAGGCGGCGCTGTCCTCTTGTCAGACCGGTCAGTGGAGCGACGAAGTGACTGCGGTCACTTCGGCTCTGTCGACTGCAGGGCGTGCGTCAGGATAAAGGTGTCAGGCCACCTTTGCATTAAATGCCCCTGCGATTTGGTCGGTTGGCGTGGCGATATGGCCAAGGTTGCTTCTTGGTGAAGACTGGGCCTCGGGCGAGCCGAAGGTGCGTCCGTTGCTGGAGGGGGTCCTCGGGCGAGACGTAGATCCTCCGGGGTCGGCTGCCCTTGCTCGAGGCTGGGCTCGGGCAAGGCATGATCGCGTCCCTCGAATGGACCGATCCTTGACTTAATCGCACCCATCAGGCCTTTGCAGCTTTGTGCTGATGGGGGTTACCGGCTGAGATTTAGGAGTCTTGAGGGTACCCCTAATTATGGTCCCCGATAGTAGCCCCCGAGCCTCGAAGGGAGTGTTAATACTCGCTTGGAGGCTTTTGCCGCACTTTTTTTGCAAGGGGACCAGCCTTTTTTGGTTGCATTTTGTTCCGGTGGGTGCGCGCGAGCGCACCCGCCGGGTGTAGCCCCCGAGGCCTCGGAGGAGTAGTTTGACTCCTTCGAGGTCTTAGTGCGTTTCGCAACACTTCGGCTGGTCTAGTTGTTCCCTCATGCGAGCTGGCCGTAGCCCGGGTGCACGGTTGGGTACCAAGTTCTCGGGCTGGTATGTTGACGTTGTCAACGGGTTGGCCGGAGCCGGGTTTGCGAGAGCAGCCCCCGAGCCTCTGCACAGGGCGAGAGGACGGTCAAGGACAGACTCGACTTTTTTACATACACCCCTGCGTCGCCTTTCCGCAAGGAGGAGGAGGGAAAAGCGCCATGTTGCCCTCGGAGGGCGCCGAACATGGTGTCTCCGGTGAGCTGCTGGCGGGTAATCCGAGTGGACGCCCATGCCCCATTTCTTAGGGGTCGGCTAGAGGTCCGGAGGCGCGCTCCAAAAGTACCTACGGGTGATCTGCCGGACCCGGTCCCCTTTTGACGGGGTCCGAGGGCTCGATGCCTCCCTCTGATGGGATTCCGTTACAAGATCGTTCTCGCTGGTCTCAGAAATGTCCTAGGGTAACTCGGGAGCGTAGCCCGAGCCTTGGTTATGTATCGAACGTACCCAGGGTCATCCCTCGCTCTGTGTCTGAGGCGACTGTGAACCCTTCAAGGGCCAGCCTACGAACCCCTGATCAGTAGTGGGCGCGGAGCCCGAGTGGCCTGAGGCGGCCGTTGAACCCTTCCGAGGGGCCGGCCATCGAACCTCTGACCAGTAGTGGGCGCAGAACCCAAGCGCTCTGAGGCGGCCGTTGAACCCCTCCGAGGGGCCAGCCTTTGAACCTCTGATCAGTAGGGAGGCTCGGGGCCTGTTTACTTCACGGAGAAGGATCCTTTTCGGGGTATCCCCCCTTTCCCGGTCCCTGTTGTAAGAGAGAGAAAGAGGAAAAGGAAAAGGATACAAAATCGAATGACGTGGCGTACCTTTTTCGACGCGGTCATTATGGCGAAGGCGAAGCGTCGCTTGCTTCTCCCGCCTGAGGCGCCGCCTGTCCCGCTGTGGAGTTAATGCGACGGGGCGAGTGGTTCGCGAGGCGGTCGTTGCGCGTGTGCGAGCCGTTCGAGGAACGGTCATTTCGCTTTGAGTCTTTGAATCCCGCGGCGGGTTCGGGCGACGCGTTGAACGGGTCTTGCCTTGGTCTTTATATACTCGGGGGAGGGCCTGGTGATGGTTCTTTGCTCTGCTTCTTGCCTTCTTCTTAGGTTTTCGCAACCTGAGAGATTTAGCCAGAGAAAAGGAAACCGCTCACCCAGTCCTTTCTACTGCCACCCCTTCTGCTCGGTGATGGCCGACCGGGTGACCATTATTCCGCCGCGCGACCCATGGCCTTTCTCCACAGTCACGGCGGGTGACCTAGAGGACCTCGTTGCTGAGGGTTTACTTCGCCCTCTCTCTGATGAGAGGCAGCCGGAGTGGATTCCCCCCCCCCCCCCCCCCGAACGGAGCTGCCCCGTCCCCGCCGCCGGGGTACGTCGTGAGCTTCGTCTCCTTCCACGAGCGGGGATTCGGCGTGCCGGCAAGCCGCTTCATGCGGGCGATCCTGCATAACTACGGGGTGGAGTGGCACAACCTCAGCCCCAACTCCATCTTGCAAGCCGCCATCTTCGTAGCGGTGTGCGAAGGATACTTGGGGATCGACCCCCACTGGGACTTGTGGACTCATTTCTTCTCCGTGGAGCTTTTTGCTTCGCCGACGGGAGAGAGAAGGGTCCACGCGGCAGTGCGGGCCGGCGGCTGCATCCTCCAGCTGAGGCAGTCGCGGGCGTCGCAGTATATTCCTGTCGTCCTTGCGTCCTCGAATAAGGGGTGGCAGTGCCGGTGGTTCTATCTCCGGAATGACGACGAGAGGCTCCCGTCGTTTTCTCAGCGAGTGGTCACCATCGCCGCCGATGCTTGGCGCTACGGGACCCCGCACGACAGACAGAAAAATCTCGAGCCCCTTCTCAAGGCCCTAGAGGCGTTGCGGAAAGGAGGGCTCACCGCTGCGGGAGTGATTGCCGCCATTCATCGCCGGAGGGTGCTTCCCTTGGCGGAGCGGCGGTTGCCGCTTTGGGAGATGATGCCAGAGGCTGACTTGGAGGGCTCATGGATGTCCTCGGATCCCCTTCCCATCGACGTTCTCTACGGGCGGGTGGTCGCCGCGTTGGGAAAACCGGACGCCAGCGCCTTCTCCCAGCCCTTGATGCGCCCCGACCGCGGGTGTGTGTCCCTGGTGAGTGTCCGCTCCTTCTTTCTCCTTGCGTCGGATTGCCCTTGGTCCTTACGGTCGAGACTTTTCATCTGTCTCCAGGAGGTAGGGTGTCACAAGCCTTCCCCGCCACGGGTCCTGAAGGACGCGGTGGACCGAGCAGCGCGGCGGGTTGCCACGGAGGAGAAGAAGAAGAAAATGGACGCGAAGAAGGCTCGGGCCCACGAGCGGACGCGGGCCCGAGACACCTTGGAAAAGCTCCATCGCCGGCAGGAGAGGGATGGACTCCCGAGGGAGCCGTCGCCGGAAACGCCTGACGACGACGACGACGATGAAGACGATGACGAGGATGACGACGCGGCTGCCCGCCTTGGCCTCAGCCCGGGTTTGAGGCTAGGCCAGGAGTCGTCAAGCCAGCCCCCGAGCGGGCTGGCGCCGTCAGTTCCCGGGGTCGGGACGCCAAGGTCCTGGCCCAAAGAGCAGGGGCAGACCGAGGGGGTACTCGACCCCTCGGCTGGGGAAGTTGAGGTGACCCCGGGGAGTCAGGCCGAGGCGCCTGTTCCCCGAGAGCCGTCGCCCATGCCAGCAGCGCAGGAGAGCGACCCTCAGATCGTCGTGGCAGCGCCTGGGCAGTCCGTCTCTCGGGCGTCCAAAGTGTTAGAAATATGCCCTAGAGATAATCATAGAGATGAGCATATTTCTTTGTATTCATGATATATATATTGCTTAATTGAATATCCATGGAAGGCACCTTGTATTGATTAGCAATTATGTGAATTGTTTGTGAGATTCTTTACTTATATGGTTATTCTAAATGATGTCCCTAGTCAGAGTCGATGACTAGCACATGTATTAGTTGATGACTACATTTCACAAGTCATGAACATGGAGATGTTAAACTAGTAATGTGGGCGCATGTATGACATGAGGCTAGACCGACCCAACGTGAGATATTGTAATATAGTTCTCTTTTTGCAACATGAATAATGTATCCTTAGACCTGAGATTGTCGCATGTTCTCAAGATGTGAATTGACTTACTTAGGGACTATCAAACGCTATTCCGTAACTGGGTAGTTATAAAGGTAGTTTTGGGTTTGTCAGGAAGCATGCTGTGAGGCATGGTCAGTCAAGATGGAATTTGTCCCTCTCTTTGTGAGAGAGATATCTCTGGGCCCCTCGAGTGATTGGATCAAGAAATGCATGGCCGTGCTAGGGTTAAGAGTTAACCATTGAAAGGATTCCAATTCACAGTATCGAGAAAGAGAGGTCAGCTTAGAGCCAGACCAAATATCGTGAGACAAAGGGAACATCATGTACGTAATGTTGCAATGGTTCATCTGATATGATCTTTACGTGCGCATAGGAGTTGACATGTCTTGCTAGAGGCCGCTGTCAATTATTGGGCCAAGTAAGAGTACTCGGGCTATGTCTATTTGTATGTGAACCTATAGGGTCACACACTTAAGGGGAAGGAAGCCTAACTCGGATTAGATCCGAAATTAGACTGGGCTTTAGGGTTACTGATGGGCCTCCGTCCACCATAACGCCTATATAATGAGGGGCAGGGGCGCGGTTAGGCTTAACCTAATTGGCCACCAGCAAACGAGCAGCCGCCGCTCACCTCTCGCCCTCGCCAAGCCGCCGTCGCGAACCTAGCAGTTCGGTACGCGGCGCTTCCTCCCTGTACGTGTGGAGACCTCGGAGGTGCTGCATCTAGAGCACTAGGACGAACCGTGCGAGGACGTGAAGGACGCCGACGACTGCACGACACTGCTTGACGCGTTCGTCTACATCGAGACGTATTCCGCTGCTCTGCACGTCTAGTGGTAATTCCATGACCTATAACCGCAGCAGTTCTTGGTATTATGGGGTTGAAAATTTTGTTTTGCGCTAGCGTAGCCTCCCCGTAATCCTACACAAGGTGCCCAAGGCGAGGATGGTACCGAAGCTGGAGGCGAGGCAGACCTCGGCGGTATCTTCGGGGGTCGAGATCCGGGAGACCTCTTCTCAGGCACGGTTGATCATGGCACGGAGCAGGTAAGTACCTCAGAACGTCTTCGTCCTGGCTCCTCATCTGTATGTCCCGACCATGACTTTCCTTTCCTCCTCAGCAAGCGAAGCCATGGCCTGACCGATCTGGCTCCCCGGAAAGTCCTTAAGACGGCGTCGGCTTCCGCAGCCGGTGTCGCGCCGGGCCTCGCCGTTCAGCTGACCTTCTCGCAAGGCGCCCCACAGCGGGGGGCTCAGGCGGCACCAGTCGCCATGGAGCAAGTTCCCGAGGCCGGCTCTTCTGTCGAGGTGGCCGTCGCGCTGGGGGAGGCGGCTGGCGCGGACGTGACCTCGGGCCCACCAGACATGCCACTGGCGCTGGCGCCAGCTGCTGCCGAAGCCGCTGCCGTCCCGGTCGGGGAGCGACCTGTCGCCGCCGATGCTGAGATGGCCGAGGCGTCGGCGCTTGGTGCCTCGGAGGAGGGGGGCGTGGAACCGCGACTCGTCCCACCGAGCGGCGGCCTTGTCCCTGCACGGCGAAGCTTCGAGGGGCGGCGCCAGTTGCTCCGGTTCCGGACCCATGGGGCTACGGATCCCTTCTTTGTTCTTGACGATGAGCGGGAGGAGCAGTCTTGGGACGAGCTCCGCGAGTGTGCGGAGGCAACGGTGGGGTCGCTCCGGTCATCCTTGGAGGTCCTTTGCAGGGACGTCCCCAAGATCCTCCAGGTAATGATTTCAGGCATACCTTTTTTGTGATCAAGGCGTCCTTTGTGACGCCCCGCTTCCTTTCCTCAGGATCTGACAGATCTGAGCGCCACCAAGTTGTCGTTTATCTGCCACGAGGTCGATGTCTGGGGCTCGCTGCGATCCCTGAGGACCTCGCTCGCCGGGGCTACCGTGCGCCTCTCCCAGCAGGGCGCCGAGGTGGCGGACCTTCGGTTGCTCTGTGCCGATCTGAGAGTGGAGGCAGCAGCGGCACGCGCAGAGGTACAGCGACGGCAGTCGGAGTTCGACCAGGTCGTCAATGAGCGAGATCAATCTCGGGGCCGGGCTGCCGAGGCCGAAAGCTGGGCCGGAGCCCTTGCAGCAGACCTAGCCGTAGCCCAAGCCGCAGCCTCAGAGCAGCGTGCCCGAGCCGAAGGTATGTCCTAGCTGTTTTCGTTTTCGTTTCAGCTTGTTTCCTCCACTTGTGTTTGAGGCCTTGTGCTCTGGCTGTTCGCAGAGCTCGAGTCTGCCCTTGATGAGTCCACCAGGGCGCTTGCCCACGCGGCCGAGCAGAGGGAGGCCGACCACGCGGCCATGTCCGAGGCCATCTCAGACTTCTGCCGGGTCTTTGGCTTCGGCGACGTCCCCTCAGGAAGCTCCCCTCAGAGTCGCCTACAGGCCTTGGGTGACCACGTGCGTGGCAGACTCCGCGAGGCGCTACACCATGGCGTCAGGCGGGCCTTCGCCGTGCTTGCTTCCCACTACGTCGTGGATCTGGAGCGGGTCAGCGAGGGGTATTGCCTCCCTGATGAAGATGAAGCCGCCCTGGCTGAAGTCCAGAGGCTCGACGCAGCCGCCGTGGGCCCGAGCGCAGTGCTGGCGACCACCTTCAAGGCAGAGATCCTCCCGCCTGCGCCGTTGTCCGAAGCCGGGGTGGACTTTGCTGAAGGCGGGGACGAAGCCGAAGGCGCGGCTCCTTCCCCGGGCGACGACTAACTCTGCTGGAGCAGTTTCCTTTGAATGCACGTGTGTCTTTTGCGGCCGCTGAGGCCCGAACACTTTATTATCGTAGTATAAAGTCATGGCCCTTTTTCTTTCATTTTGCATGTCCGGCCCCGTTCGTCAGTAGCAGGGTGGCTTGCCCAAGTAGGAGTCATTTTTCGTGGTAGGTGACGAGTGAGGTGTCCGTAACCCAGAGGCATAGAAGTCCCTCGGCTCAGTCAGCCTTGCCACTTACATGTACCCGTGTTCGCTTCTTGGGGTCCTGCTACCGACATAGCCGGGGAACGCGGAAGCCTTTTTGATTGAAAATTTTGACGCAGAGGGGTTCCCCCCCCTTTTAGCCCTCGAGGGAGGGTCGGGCTTTGCCGAGTCAAGGCTGACCCTTCCTTGACGACCAGACTTTGTGTGTGAATGGGGTGTACGAATAACTTGGAAGCATCTTAAGGGTAGAAGCGACGTAGCTGTTGGATGTTCCAAGCGTTGCTGTAGACCTCGCCTTGGTTGTTGGCCAGCTTGTATGTTCCGGGCTTCAGAATTTTGGCGACGACGAACGACCCTTCCCAGGGAGGCGTGAGTTTGTGCCGCCCTCGGGCGTCTTGTCACAGCCGAAGCACCAGGTCGCCCACCTAGAGGTCTCGGGACCGAACCCCTCGGGCGTGGTAGCGTCGCAGGGACTGCTGGTACTGCGCCGAGTGTAGTAAGGCCATATCCCGAGCCTCTTCCAGTTGGTCCAGTGAGTCTTCTCGATTAGCTTGATTGCTTTGGTCGGCGTAAGCCCTCGTCCTCGGGGAACCGTATTCTAAGTCTGTGGGCAAGATGGCCTCGGCCCCATAGACTAGAAAGAACGGTGTGAAGCCCGTGGCTCGGCTCGGCGTTGTCCTCAGACTCCAGAACACCGAGGGGAGCTCCTTCATCCATCGCTTGCCGAACTTGTTGAGGTCGTTGTAGATCTGAGGCTTGAGTCCTTGCAGAATCATGCCGTTGGCACGTTCTACCTGCCCATTCGTCATGGGGTGAGCCACGGCGGCCCAGTCCACCCGGATGTGGTGATCCTCGCAGAAGTCCAGGAACTTTCTACCGGTGGACTGTGTGCCGTTGTTGGTGATGATGGAGTTTGGGACCCCAAAGCGATGGATGATGTTGGTGAAGAACGCCACCGCCTGTTCGGACCAGATGCTGTTTAGGGGTCGGACCTCGATCCACTTGGAGAATTTGTTGATGGCGATCAGCAGGTGCGTGTAGCCCTCAGGTGCCTTCTGTAAGGGGCCGACGAGGTCCAGACCCCACACAGCAAACGACCAGGTGATGGGTATGGTCTGCAGAGCGTGAGCGGGCAGGTGGGTCTGCCTTGCGTAGAACTGACACCCTTCGCAGGTGCGGACAATTCTAGTGGCGTCGGCCACCGCCGTCGGCCAGTAGAAACCTTGTCGGAAGGCGTTTCCAACAAGGGTTCGAGGCGCTGCGTGATGGTCGCAAGCCCCCGAGTGTATCTCTTGTAAGAGCTCCTGACCTTCAGCGATGGAAATGCATCGCTGGAGGATGCCCGAGGGGCTGCGGTGGTAGAGCTCCTTCCCATCTCCTAGCAAGACGAAAGACTTGGCGCGCCGCGCCAACCACCGAGCTTTGGCTTGGTCGAGGGGTAGCTCTCCTCGGTGGAGATATTGCAGGTACGGGGTCTGCCAGTTTTGATTAGGTGTGACCTCGCTCTGCTCCCCCTTGACGCGCAATGCCTCACCCTCGGGGGCCGAGGGTACCTCGGGCTGAGCCGAGGGTGCCTCGGGCTGTGCCAAGGGTACATCAGACTGAGTCGAGGGTACCTCGGACCGAGCCGAGGGTGCCTTGGGCTGGGCCGAGGCCTTCTCGGGCTCGGGCGTGTCGTCGGTCTTGACCGAGGGTTGATGCAGGTCTCGGGAGAATACGTCCGGGGGAACCGTTGTTCGCCCCGAGGCTATTTTAGCCAGCTCGTCCGCAGTCTCATTGTAGCGTCGGGCGATGTGGTTGAGCTCGAGCCCGTAGAACTTGTCTTCCAGGCGCCGAACCTCATCGCAGTAGGCTTCCATCTTCGGGTCGTGGCAGTGGGAGTTCTTCATGACTTGGTCGATGACGAGCTGTGAGTCACCGCGAGCGTTGAGGCGTCGGACCCCTAGCTCGATGGCGATTCGCAACCCGTTTACCAGAGCCTCGTACTCAGCCACGTTGTTGAACGCCGGGAAGTGGAGGCGTAGCACGTAGTGTAGGTGCTTTCCGAGGGGCGAGATGAAGAGCAGGCCCGCGCCGGCCCCCGTCTTCATCAGCGACCCATCGAAAAACATGGTCTAGAGCTCCGGTTGGATCGGAGCTGTCGGGAGCTGGGTGTCGACCCACTCAGCCACGAAGTCCGCCAAGACCTGGGACTTGATGGCCTTCCGGGGGGCGAACGAGATCGTCTCGCCCATGATCTCCACCGCCCACTTTGCAATTCTACCCGAGGCCTCTCGGGACTGGATGATCTCCCCCAGGGGGAAGGATGACACCACAGTCACCGGATGAGACTCGAAGTAGTGTCGCAACTTTCGCCGCGTCAGGATCACTGCGTACAGCAGCTTCTGAATTTGTGGGTAGCGGATCTTGGTCTCGGACAGTTCCTCACTGATGAAGTAGACTGGCCTCTGGACGGGCAATGCATGCCCTCTTCTCGTCTCTCAACCACAATCGCGGCGCTAACCACCTGAGTGGTCGCGGCGATGTAGATCAAGAGGGCTTCTCCGGCAGCGGTGGGCACCAAGATGGGCGCGTTCGTGAGGAGCGCCTTTAGGTTCCCGAGGGCTTCCCCGGCCTCAGGGGTCCAAGCGAAGCACTCGGCCTTCCTTAAGAGGCGGTACAGAGGCAGGCCTCTTTCGCCGAGGCGCGAGATGAAACGGCTCAGAGCCGTGAGGCATCCCATGACCCTCTGTACGCCTTTCAAGTCCTTGATGGGCCCCATGCTGGTGATGGCTGCGATCTTCTCCGGGTTGGCCTCGATGCCCCGCTCGGAGACGATGAACCCCAAGAGCATGCCTCGGGGGACCCCGAAGACACACTTTTCGGGATTGAGCTTCACGCCTTTTGCCTTGAGACATCGGAATGTCACTTCAAGGTCAGAAAGGAGGTCGGAGGCTTTTCTCGTCTTGACTATGATGTCATCGACGTAGGCCTCGACCGTTCGGCCGATGTGTTCGCCGAACACATGGTTCATGCATCGCTGGTACGTTGCACCAGCATTCCTCAAACCAAACGGCATGGTAACATAGCAGTACATGCCGAAGGGTGTGATGAAAGAAGTCACGAGCTGGTTGGACTCTTTCATCCTGATCTGGTGATACCCTGAGTAGGCATCGAGGAAAGACAGGGTTCCGCACCCAGCAGTGGAATCCACGATTTGATCGATGCGAGGCAGAGGGTAGGGAACTTTCGGACATGCTTTGTTTAGACCAGTGTAGTCTACACACATCCGCCATTTCCCCCCTTTCTTTCTCACAAGCATAGGGTTGGCAAGCCATTCGGGATGGAATACCTCTTTGATGAACCCTGCCGTCATTAGCTTGTGGATCTCCTCGCCTATGGCTCTGCGCTTTTCTTTGTCGAATCGGCACAGAGGCTGCTTCACGGGTCGGGCTCCAGCTCGGATATCCAGCGAGTGCTCGGCGACTTCCCTCGGTATGTCGGGCATGTCCGAGGGACTCCACGCGAAAACGTTGGCGTTTGCGCGGAGAAAGTCGATGAGCACTGCTTCCTATTTGGGGTCGAGCTCGGAGCCGATCCAGATCTGCTTGGAGGCGTCGTTGCAGGGGTCGAGAGGGACGGACTTGACCGTCTCCGCTGGCTCGAAGTTGCCGGCGTGGCGCTTCACGTCTGGCGCCTCCCTAGAGAGGCTCTCCAGGTCGGCGATGAGGGCCTCAGACTCGGCAAGGGCCTCAGCGTACTCCACGCACTCCACGTCGCATTCGTACGCGTGTCGGTACGTGGGCCCGACGGTGATGACCCCGTTGGGGCCCGGCATCTTGAGCTTGAGGTAGGTGTAGTTGGGGACGGCCATGAACTTGGCGTAGCATGGCCTCCCCAGCACTGCGTGGTAGGTTCCTCGAAACCCGACCACTTCGAACGTGAGGGTCTCCCTTCGAAAGTTGGAGGGCGTCCCGAAGCAGACGGGTAGATCGAGTTGTCCGAGGGGTTGGACGCGCTTCCCGGGGATGATCCCGTGGAAAGGCGCAGCGCCCGTCCGGACCGAGGACAGATCGATCCACAGGAGCCCGAGGGTCTCGGCGTAGATGATGTTGAGGCTGCTGCCTCTGTCCATGAGGACCTTGGTGAGCCTGACGTTGCCGATGATGGGGTCGACAACGAGCGGGTATTTCCCCGGGCTCGGCACATGGTCGGGATGGTCGGCCTGGTCGAAGGTGATGGGCTTGTCGGACCAGTCTAGGTAGACTAGCGCCGCCACCTTTACCGAGTAGACCTCCCGACGCTCTTGCTTGCGATGCCGAGCCGAGGCGTTTGCCACTTGCCCACTGTAGATCATGAAGCAGTCGCGGACCTCGGGGAACTCTCCTGCCTTGTGATCTTCCTTCTTAGCGTCGTCGAAAGCCTTGCCACCCTCCGCGGGTGGCCCGGCCTTGTGAAAGTGTCGTCGAAGCATGGCACACTCCTCAAGGGTGTGCTTGACGGGCCCCTGATGATAGGGGCACGACTCCTTGAGCATCTTGTCGAAGAGGTTGGCACCTCCGGGAGGTTTCCGAGGGTTCTTGTACTCGGCGATGGCGACAAGGTCCGCGTCGGCGGCGTCGCGTTTCGCTTGCGACTTCTTCTTGCCCTTCTTCTAGATTTTATCCTAATAATATATATATTCTACCCTGGTAGATCTATCTAACCTAAACTAGTCTAATCTAGTCATATCCAACCTAATCTAGATTTTATCTAATCTATTATGATCTAATCTAGAGTAAGTTACTTAATGCTGGTACAAAAGATAAGGCCATACTCCTAATTCACTTAAGCCTAAATTGGTGACTTAGATCAACTTGGCCATACACAATAACTTGACCTACCTAACAGGTTGCATAACTTAGCCAACCAATCTAGAAGCAAACAACCAAACTAAATTCTAACTAATCTTGTTTAACTTATAGCTACCTACTAAACCTCTAGTCCCTAACTCAGATGAAGACACCAAGGTCTGAAAAGAAGAGCTCAACCTCGACAAGGAAGGAGATGAGTCAAATCCAACTTCAAGAGGAATCACGATCCACAATTCAGGATGAAGTCTTTCCTTGCCACCAACTATACTTGCCATAACCGTACCTCATCTCACATAATAGATGGCTAGACTTACTATATTTTCCTAATCATCTTCTAACTAGTATTTAAGAGCTTGGAACAAAACTTTTGGTTCCTAAACATAAACCATAAGGGAAACTAAAACCAAACTTATTGCATCCTTTTCTTACTAATCTCGAGGACGAGATTATTTATTTTTAGGGGGGTAGAATTTGTAACACTCGAAAATCACATCCTAAATAAATTAGGAAACTCATTTATTAATTTAAATAAATATGTTTTCAAATAAGAGATTACCTAAAAGATCTATTCTCTAAAAAAAGTTAAACTAGTTCTTAATATAGAGTTTACATAAGAAATTATATCCTTTTAAATAAATATGTGAAGATTATATATTTATTTTATTATACTTCTAAAATGTGGCTATGTGTTTGAAATATTTTCTTTAATAATTATTATTGTAAAACATCTTACATGAATTATTCTTATTGATTTTCATTTGCTTGAATAGATAAATGAATACAGTTGCATCTTATGCTGTGTTTCTGATATGTGCATTTGAACTTAAGTTTGCAAATTTAAAACATAGTTGAAATTGTAATTTGAACCAAATTTGAACCAAAAACCAAAATAGAAAATAAAATAAGAAAAAAAGAGGCGAAGAAAACTCACCTGGTATCACGTCGGCCAAAAGCACTTGTGCGGGCCCATTTATTTTTCCAACTCCCTTCACGTGATCATGCCATGGGTGTATTTCTTGTTTTCTTTAATTCTCAAACCGTAAATATCATCGCAGTGATATCTGCATGCAATTAAAAGCCGCCCCGTCTTCGCTAAACAAACATGCTCCCGAGCGTCGAGCGGTTTGGTTGCGTGAAATCCGGCAAAGTCTGCTCGCTTCTCCCAGCCGGACTTCTCTGCGAAGAGTATATATATACACGCGTACCTTGCCCACCGCTTATCCAAGCTAACCAAACAAACTCCATAGGGGCACCATCGGTGCAGACAGATAGGGAGGGAAAAGCCTCGCCGCCGCCGTAGTCATCACCAGCCTCCACCATCGCCCGAGCGCTGCAAGGAACCTGGTAGCCAGAAAAATCATTCATGACAAGGAGTGCATAGTCGGATTGTTGCGCCGTGGCCGAGTTCCTCTACGTATTGGCGCCGGTAAATTTTCTATCCATAGATTCGCCGTTCCTATTTCCTGTATATTCCCTAGACACGCCAGTAGGAACCACCAGGATGCTAGATCGCCTACCACGGCAATAGCGCAACCGTCGTGGTTTTCCCTTGCCCCACGGTTCAAACGAGAGGTGGAAGATGACCTGGGAACCGTAGATCTTGCAATATACGGTCGAGATTAAATCGTGGCGATACCCCTTCGCCCCATTAAATAACGCCCGTGGATTTCCGATCCTATGGTAATCATCGTGTACCGGTTCAGGCGAGGAAAAGATTTAATCTGAGCCCTTGCTTTCTGATCGGATGACTCTAACCACCCGATACCCCTTCGGCGCACTAGTTTTGTTAAAGAGTCCCTGGACAAATTAATAATAAACCCGCAGTCCCAAGCAGTTGAAAGAACCTTACACTGAGATCCTGGAATTTTTAGATAGCACCCTGCAGTTCTTTGTATTATTGCGCGCAGTCCATATAACAAATAAAATCATAGAAATTCATTCTAAATTCATTTTTAATACAAAAATAATGGTAGAAACTTGTATAAATTATAGAAAATTCATATTAAATCCTTTCTAGTCCATTACAGTTCCTATAATTTTGTAATTTTATTGTTCATCATCTAGTACCACTGGTTTGACATGAAGACCATATTAAAATGTATCTCTTAATCAATCTTGTATCAAATACATAAAACTTTTAGAAATTCATAGCTTAAAATCCATTACTCCAAATTGATTCATTCTAGTGGAATTAATTTTGTTTAAGTATTGTTTATCACCTAGTACCTTTATCTAACCATGAAACTTGATTTAAAATTATTCACATGAATTACTCTATTCTAGGTACTTAATAACTACATAAAATCATAACTCGATGACCGTAACCCCGATTTTAGTGGTTATCGTTCCCACGATCTCGTAGCGACGCGAAGATCATTATTATTCATTTTGTACTTATGTTTGGTGTGATGTTAATTTTATCTATACCATGTTTGTTTGTATTGCTACGACTAGCGCGAGGACACGAGTCATCTGAAAAGCAAGTTGGTACCTGGAATCTCAAGTCCCAGGCAAGTTGTGCCCTTGATCACTTCTTTTTACCCAGCCATGTTCTGATTAATCATAATGATCTGCATAGGTTAATTTTGTTGGGACCCAATAGGTTACCCTAGTTTGTCTATCTTTATACCTTGTTTACCACTGAACTTTTTGGGTAGTACCTGCTAGTGCTTTATGTGGTTTTGGGTATGAAGGTACATTATTCATGATCACACTTTTATTATATGTTTATTATTACTATTCATGATAACATCATTATGTTAATTGGAACATGGAGCGACCACCCGGGAAAACAGTGCTACCACAAGGGTTTAATGGGACGCCCTTGGCTGATTAATTAGGAAAGCTAGTGGAAGACTACCTTACCCGAAAGGGGCAAGGGCAGTAGGGGAGTGGTCAGTGTAGGGAGGTCCTTGGTTGATTTTGCTGCGATGGCGGTCAGGCAAGAACCCTGCATTGGAGCTTCCTATAAACTGTAGCGGGTTTTCTGAAGCTAGTGGAACTTTGTAAAGGCCTCGTAGTGTTACCCTGCCTCGCCTCCTCGGTAGAGGTGTATGGGAAGTCGTGATCCCTTGGCAGATGGGTAACATGACTTGTGGGTAAAGATGCGCAACCTCTGCAGAGTGTAAAACTGGTATACTAGTCGTGCTCATGGTCATGAGCAGCTCGGACCCTCACATGATTAATCTATGGAACTTAAATTCAATTTGTCATATGCATTGCATCGCAGGTGATGATGTTACTTCTGTTCTACTACTTAATTGGGTTGGTATTTACTTATACTTAGTAATTGCTAATAAAATTTTGACCAACTTTAAAAGCAATGCTCAGCTTCAACCATCCTCTTTGGTAAGCCTTACACTTCACGTGAGCTCCCACCTTTGGCGAGTTCATGCACATTATTCCCCACAACTTGTTTAGCTATGAACGTATGTGAGCTCACTCTTGCTGTCTCACACCCCCCATAGGTCAAGAACAGGTACCACAGGATGAGGCGCATGGTGGATGCTGTGACGAGTTCGTGAGAGATCTAGGCCGTCGTCTCCCAGTCAACTTTGGGTTGCTGGACCGTTGTCTCCTTATAATGTAATTATTTATTTTGTACAGAACTCCTGTTATGTAGTAAAGATGTGACATTCGATCCTGTGCCATGAATCATCATATGTGTGAGACTTGGTCCCAGCACACCTGGTGATTATGTTCGCACCCGGGTTTTGGATCCCTAAAATCCGGGTGTGACATGCTCCAACCAGGCTCGAGCGGTGTCGGATAGGAACAGGGGGAGGTTGCGGATGATGAGATTATCATCGTCCGTTCCACCCAGTTGGCAGGCCAGCCGATAGTCCGCGAGCCACAGTTCCGGTCTCGTCTCCCCCGAGTACTTTGTGATAGTAGTCGGGGTTCGGAACTGGGTCGGGAACGGCGCCCATCGTATGGCGCGGCTGAAAGCCTGCGGACCAGGTGGTTCGGGCGAAGGACTCCGATCCTCCCCGCTGTCGTAGCGTCCCCCACGCCTGGGGTGGTAGCCTCGGCGTACCCTCTCGTCGAGGTGGGCCCGACGGCTGTGGTGATGGTGCTCGTTGCTGAGGCGACCCGGGGCCGCAGGCGCTATGTTGCGCATGCGCCCGGTGTGGACCGAGGCTTCCCGCATGAATCGGGAAGTCGCGGCGCGATGTTTCGAGGGGCACCCCTGCCTTCGGGAGGCGGAGCTTTCGGCCCGTCGGACCGTGGCGTCCTCCAGGAGATTCTTGAGCTCTCCCTGGATACGCCGCCCCTCGGTGGTTGATGGCTCCGGCATCGCGCGGAGAAGTATTGCCGCTGCAGCCAGGTTCTGGCCGACTCCACTGGAAACCGGTGGCGGCCTTACCCTGGCGTCGTCGGCGATGCGGTGCTGGATGCCCTGTGGGAGACGACGCGCTTCTCCGGCCGGAGGTTGGCCCGCCCATTCCTGCCCGATGTCCCGGTGGATCGGCACAAGCGTTCCTCCTCCCTCGTCGAGCCTGGCCTGCATCTCGCAGATTTGCTCGAGCTGTGGGTCATGACCCCCGCCGGGACGGGGACCATAGCTAGCTCCCGAAGGATGTCAACGTGAGGCACGGGCCTAGGGGATCACCGTTCTCCGGTATACCAAGATGGTTGCCTTCGCCGGGACCCCCTAGATCGACGTGGAAACATTCGCGACTTGGGCCGCAGTCCTCGTCGTCGAGGCTGCGGCTACCGTCGGAACAGTCAGAAAGGCAGTAGTCGCATGCGATTATGAAGTCCCGCACGGCACTGGGGTTACCAAGTCCAGAGAAATCCCAACAGAGGTCGGGCTCGCCATCTTCCTCGGACCCAGAGGGCCCGTAGGTCGAGACGGCCGTCAGCCGGTCCCAGGGTGACCGCACACGATACCCCAGAGGGTTTGGACTCGCCTCTATGAGAGTGTCCACAGAAGCGGAGTTGCTTGGCGGGTCGAGGCCGAATCCAAAAGACGCGAGATGGGAATCGGTCGGTACCTTTTGGTCGACGGGCGGTGACGAAGTCAGGTCTGGGATTGACTGCACCGTCGTCTCAGGTATGAGGGTGACGTCCAGCAAGTCCTT
The DNA here is from genome assembly GCA_029449295.1 of Zea luxurians. NCBI lineage: Eukaryota > Viridiplantae > Streptophyta > Magnoliopsida > Poales > Poaceae > Zea > Zea luxurians. Next base: position 7,031,710 of record JAOPSE010000064.1, on the reverse strand, counting down.
CGCGAGCGTGCTGGCGTCGTCCGTTTGCTTGAGGTTGGTGTGTTGCGGGGAGACGGCGCTCGTCTTCGTCTCAGACGCGAGGCCGATGCCCGACGCGCTCTCCGTTGGGGCACCGGCGTCGTCGACTCGCTCGACAGCCAACGAGGTGCCGCCTCCTGCTTGGCCTTGGTTGCCCTGCCTCCTCCTCCGTCGGCGGGGGAGAGGACGGGACAAGCCCGAATGTCGTCCTTCCACCATGTGGGGAAGGCATCGTCGATTTCCCCGCCGGCGGGCGGGTTGTCGACCGCCATTGTCGCTGTCGCGCGGCGGGGGAAGGAGTATCATGTCGTAGCTGCCGTCGAGGGACATGAACTCAAGACTCCCGAAACGGAGCACCGTCCCGGGTTGGAGAGGTTGCTGGAGACTGCCCATCTGGAGCTTGACGGGAAGCTGTTCGTCAACACGCAGCAGGCCCCTACCTGGTGCGCCAACTGTCGGTGTTTCGAAACCCGGGGGGTCCCTGGACCGACGAGTGAATTGTCGCCACGTGCCCCAGCCCAGATGGGTCGGCGCGAGGCGGAACGCGAAGGGGGGAGAAGCAGTCGGAGGGAGACAGGCGTGGGAGGTGGAACCCGCGGCCTTCGTGTTAGCCCCACGCCCAGGTCGGGTGCGCTTGCAGTAGGGGGTTACAAGCGTCCACGCGGGAGGGAGCAAGCGGCCTTGCGCGAGCGCCGTCCCGTCCTTCCTCGCGTGGCCAACCCTCTGTAAGAGGGCCCTGGACCTCCCTTTTATAGGCGTAAGGAGAGGATCCAGGTGTACAATGGGGGGTGTAGCAGTGTGCTACCGTGTCTAGCGGAGGAGAGCTAGCGCCCTAAGTACATGCCATCGTGGCAGCCGGAGAGGTTTTGGCACCCAGTTCGTGTGATGTCGTGGCCGTCGGAGGAGCGCTGGAGCCTAGCGGAAGGACAGCTGTCGGGGCTGTCGAGTCCTTGCTGACGTCCTCTTGCTTCCGTAAGGGGGCTGAGAGCCGCCGTCGTCACAGGGCATGCGGGGCGCCATCATTACTCGTATAGTAGAGCGAGCCAGATGGGACGCCGGTCTTGTTCCCCGTAGCCTGAGTGAACTCGGGGTAGGGTAATGATGGCACTTCCTGTTGACGTGGTCGGTCCGTGCCCTAGGTTGGGCGAGGTGGAGGCTCCTCCGAGGTCGAGGTCGAGTCTTTCTTCCAAGGTCGAGGTCGAGTCCGAGCCCCCGGGTCGGACAAGGCGGAGACCGTCGGCTGAGGCCAGGGCTGAGTCCGAGCCCTGGGGTCGGGCGAGGCGGACTTCGTCGTCCTTCGGGGCTAAGCCCGAGTCCGAGCCCTGGGGTCGGGCGGAGCGGAGTTCGTCGTCTTCCGGGGCTGAGCCCGAGTCCGAGCCCTAGGGTCAGGCGTAGTGGAGTTCATCGTCTTCCGGGGCTGAGCCCGAGTCCGAGCCCTGGGGTCGGGCGGAGCGGAGTTCATCGTCTTCTGGGGCTGAGCCCGAGTCCGAGCTCTGGGGTCGGGCGGAGCGGAGTTCGTCGTCTTCCGGGGCTGAGCCCGAGTCCGAGGCCTGGGGTCGGGCGGAGCGGAGTTTCCTATGACGCCTGAGGCCGGACTTGGCTGTTGTTAGCCTCACTCTGTCGAGTGGCTCAGCAGTCGGAGCGGCGCAGGCGGCGCTGTCCTCTTGTCAGACCGGTCAGTGGAGCGGCGAAGTGACTGCGGTCACTTCGGCTCTGTCGACTGGAGGGCGTGCGTCAGGATAAAGGTGTCAGGCCACCTTTGCATTAAATGCCCCTACGATTTGGTCGGTTGGCGTGGCGATATGGCCAAGGTTTCTTCTTGGTGAAGACTGGGCCTCGGGCGAGCCGAAGGTGCGTCCGTTGTTGGAGGGGGTCCTCGGGCGAGACGTAGATCCTCCGGGGTCGGCTGCCCTTGCCCGAGGCTGGGCTCGGGCGAGGCGTGATCGCGTCCCTCGAATGGACCGATCCTTGACTTAATCGCACCCATCAGGCCTTTGCAGCTTTGTGCTGATGGGGTTACCGGCTGAGATTTAGGAGTCTTGAGGGTACCCCTAATTATGGTCCCCGACAAATGCCTAGTGCGGGTGTCTCTTGGTTTGGAGCTGCTCCGGCTGATTTTGTTTCTCCGCATGTGTGCTCTCTCCCTGTATGTATCTAACAGTATACTACCTATGTCGTCTCCAGATGTCCAGGTCTTCGTCGTGTCCTTTTCTGGCACGAATAGGTATGACTGCCTCTGCCCTTCCCTTCCTGCTCTACTAAACCTTGAAAGTGGGGGAGACGAGGATGGGGGTTCCTGATTTGCTGACTATGGTACTCATTCGATGGCTCGGCATTGCCTGTCTACGTGGCCTTTCCTTTACCACGATGTCGACTTAGTTAGTTAAATCAAAAAAATATCGATGAGTATTGTTGTGAACCGTTGTAACGCACGAGCAACCGACTAGTTTAGTTTATGGGACAGTAGCAAACCACGACACTATGCGCTAGTGCTCTATGAAGTGAGCAACAAGCAAATCTTGGAGGGCTCGTCGGCGACGCACGAGGTGGTGATTTGATCTGGTTGAGAACTTTGGCGCTAGAACTAGAAGGAGAAGAATCGTGTCGAGACGGAAGGCAAAGCGTCGAGTGCATGCCTAACGATGTCATGTGTGGGCAACGATAGGCAACAAGAGCCCACGTTAGAATGTCTAGGACTACATGGAGTGTTTGACAAAAAGTAAACACCAGGTTGAGGGAGGCAAGGGATAAGGTGGGAGGGTGTAAACACAAATATAATAGACGATGTAGAATGGATGATTTGAATAGATTGATTGTGCATTTGCACCAACATAATCGATTACACAAGATATTCCCCTCTTTATGCCTATATCACTCAAAATACACCTACACACACCAAATCGCTCCCATATCTATATACACTAGGTGTGTGCCCGTGCGTTGCAACGGGAACATATAATACCATTGATAACTTATGTACGTTGGGGATGAGCATCGACACATATCTGACTGGATCTTCTTCCTTGGGGATCTAGAGAAAAGCCTGTTTGGAAGCCAAACATGTTAAGACCTGATCATGTGCTGCCCTTGTGTCTCTGATCATCATCAGCACACTGTTCGACGCTTGTATGAGTCTTCTTAATTTGCATGCCTCGTGCATAGTCTCTCAACCATCAATTCACTAAGGTATATAGAATCCGTGTGACAGACACCTCCCTATCTTCTAGCGGTCTAGCCTTCGTAGCGGATGTAGTCACCACACCAGTAGGCAGTCCATCATTAAAACGAAATTGTCAAATCAGGAAGGGACAAGGCTTGAAGAAGTGAAGAGGAGAAAGACAGACGCAACAGGCCGAAGGGGACATAGTGAAAGCACTTGCATAGCAGTGAGAGCACTATGCGGAGCAAACAAAGATAGCAGCATCAGATCCTTCCTTTATGTGCTGCTGCTACATGAGATCAAGACTAAATTTACACCAGAACATCCATGAAAATCATGATCAAAACTAACTTACAATTTTGTAGAGAAATTTATATTAGTATTTGTGCTATTAATCTACAATCATACAGACAGCCCTGAGTAACGATTTCACGTCGTCTGATAGCATCCCTTATTCCCTTTCTTTTGACCTCATACAAGACAAAAATTAACAGCAAGGGGGGCAAATTTGCAGGTTAGAACTAATCCCAACCTAGAGCATAGCACAGACGGATACAGAGGCAGTCGGCTTACCTTGCTCCTCCGAATGGAGTAACCTCGGATCCTTCTCTTTGTTGTAGATACAGTGCAAGACCTAAAAATGAGAAAGGAGAGGTTAGACGAGAAGGATCTGGGTGGCCGTTGCGGGGAAGAACAAGGACAGCGTAGGACTCAGCCATTAGATTCCAATAGCCTCCACCGATTGACTGGCGCGCGACCAAAATCGATGGTGGATCCGGCTGAAGAAGGATTCGTTGTGGTGCAGCATGTGTAAACTCACCCGATGTCAATCATGTTTGGAACCCTTGAAGCAATTGGTTCGATCTATGCAGTGAACTAATCCCATTGAGACATGTAGCCATTCGTGTAGCAGATATCCCTACTGTTATTTTGCTCTGAAGGCGCTGACCTGATTAACTGTATAACCATCTTTGCTTGCCCTTGATAGTATACCATCTTTATGTAGCCTCTCCATAATATCTGAAAAAACCAATCATTAACTACTAATTTAAGACGTCAACATGAGCGAGGAAGGAAGGACTGATTTTATTTCCTGCCAACAGAACCTAGCTGAAATGAAAAGAAAACTGTTAATTTGCTTCAGAATATGAAGGGGCTTACCTGGTTAACTGTATAACCATCTTTGCTTGCCCTTGATAGTATACCATCTTTATGTAACCTCTCCATAATATCTGAAAAACCAATCATTAACTACTAATTGAGGACATTTACCAACAATAAGCAATTGGTTTATCTGATTACAGATCATGCACTTTGTTTACAGAAAGCATGTCATCCATTTCCACACAAAAATTCCAGAAATATGATGATTTGAAGAAATTAATGATAGAATCCGTACCAGCTCAAAGTATTCTAGGTTGTTCTGCGTTAAGCAAGAAAAGGTTAATTATATCCTAGGAAAAGAAAACCTATATAGAGAATGGACAGTAACATTAGATTCTTCATCAAATTGAAATACAGCAGGTATACGCGCCACTATCTGGTTTGCAACAGTCTAAAGAAAAGTGACAAAAGGTGCATACCAATATATCTATTTTAGACTTTAGAGTGCCAATAGTCTATAGAAGAGTCAAAAAAACTGCACACTGATGTTGAATGTATGCGTTCCTTGAATCCTTGGAATGAATCATACTTGGGCAGAGTGGCAAACAAACTACGGTTGAAACTTCATAATAGTTTTAAAAAAAATCATAATGGTAGACCTTAGTTTGAATATATTTCATTTAATTCAAGCATGTGACCAAATTCTATTGATTAAATACAACTTTTTAAAACTGTAGCATTCTCAAAAACAGCTTTTTCCAGATCACTATATGACCTTCAAGGGCTATATTATTTCAGATTTTGAACATAGAATAGCTTCAACTGGGGATATGAACAATTAATTTTGTGAGTCGTTATAAATAGATATGGTACCTCGGGTCCAGAAGAACTGTTGGAGACTTGTTCTCAAATGCTATGAATTAAGAACAAGGCAACATAAAATGTTAAATGTTAACGTCCTTCGTCCACGAAGCATTATTCCCTTGAGGATAATGAACCTTGGACGAAGGTTAATGAGAATATGACTACGAAGGTTAAGTCTTCGTAATCAAATTTTAATAGATTGTACAAGATAATATAAAATAAAGGGTATCAAAGGTAAATGAATCATAAACGAATCATATCATAATATATTAAATCATTGAATACAGCTATACCTCTGCCTTGGCAAAGATTGGTTCCCGAATGATGCGATTGCAATTACAGGAATCCGTGAACAGTAAAGGAATACTGTTCACTATTTATAGACACAGGACACAGCCTGTGAAGAATTACAATTATGCCCCTCATAAAAGTTTACAACATTGACTCAGACCTTTATGGACTAAAAGGTCATTCTATCTTTAAGTCGGTTTGTAATACCGAAGCTTCATGAAGAGGAACCTTCGGCCAACTCATACAAACAGCTTCAGCTGAAAACCGCTTATTCCTACAAGACCTTCGGCGACGAAGCATAGTCCCAACAGTAGCCCCTTTCGCGGTGCTAGATCGTTTTTCGTAACGAGCTTGATCCGTGAAAAAAGTCTCTTAAGCTTTGGGGAGCCGAAGGTCCGAAAAAACACCTTCCCCGAGCTCGTTGTCGAGAAACGATTCAGTTTCCCAGCGCGTATCGGTCCCACCTTGCAGAGTTACTGTTTGTCTCTGCGGTCCACCACGCAGCGAGTGCAAGCGGGTGTCTGCCTGGTGTAAAAATCCTGGCGGTTCGCCTTCTTACCTGCAGTACTATATAAACAGACGATGTCGGCGTTCCGAGACCGGGGGTCCCCGAGCCGACGAGTGAGTGTGCCGCGTGCCCCAGCCCAGATGGGTCGAGCGCGTGGGCGAGCGCGAAGGGGGGAGAGAGAGAGAGAGAGAGCGAGAGCGAGGTGGCCGGAGCCGGGTCGTGAGGGAGTCGGAGAATCCCGCGGCCTTCGTGTTCGTCCCGCGCCCAGGTCGGGTGCGCTTGCAGTAGGGGGTTACAAGCGTCCGCGCGGGTGAGGGGAGCGAGCGGCCCCGAGAGAGCGCCTGCCCCTGCCCTTCGTCCCCGCGAGGCCAACCTTCTCTAAGAAGGCCCTGGTCCTTCCTTTTATAGGCATAAGGAGAGGATCCAGGTGTACAAATGGGGGTGTAGCAAGGTGCTACGTGTCTAGCGGGGGAGAGCTAGTGCCCTAAGTACATGCCAAGGTGGCAGCCGGAGAGATCTTGGCACCCAGCTAGTGTGGCGTCGTGGCTGTCGGAGAAGCAATGGAGCCGGGCGGAGGGACAGCTGTCGGAGCGGCTGGGCCCTTGCTGACGTCCCCTTGCTTTCGTAAGGGAGCCGAGAACCGCCATCGTCATGGTCCAGCGGGGCGCTATCATTGCCTATCCGGCGGAGCCAGCCAGATGGGACGTCGGTCCTGTTCCCTGCGGCCCGAGTCGACTCGGGGTAGGGTGATGATGACACTTCCTGTTGACGTGGCGGACTTGTGTCCTAGGTCGGGCGACGTGGAGGCTCCTCCGAGGCCGAGGTCGAGTCTGTCCTGCATGGCCGAGGCCGAACCTGAGCTCCTGGGTCGGGCGAGGCGGAGGTCGTTCGGCAGAGGTCGGGGTGGAGTCCGAGCCCTGGGTCGGGCGGAGCAGAGTTCGCCGTCTTCCGGGGCCTTAGCCCAAGTCCGAGCCCTGGGTCGGGCGGAGCGGAGTTCGCCGTCTTCCGAGGCCTTAGCCCGAGTCCGAGCCCTGGGTCGGGCGGAGCTTCCTCTGGCGCTTTAGGCCAAGCCTGGCCGCCTGTCAGTCTTACCTTTCGTGTTAAAGGCCCCAGTGACTTGGTCGGTCGGCGCGGTGATTTAGTCAGGGTTACTTCTTATCGAAGGCATGGCCTCGGGCGAGCCGGAGATGCGTCTGCCGTGAAAGAGGAGGCCTCGGGCAAGACGGAAACATCTCAGGGTCGGCTGCCCTTGCCCGAGGCTAGGCTCGGGCGTGGCGTGATCGAGTCGCTCGTATGGACTGATCCCTGACTTAATCAAACCCATCAGGCCTCTGCAGCTTTATGCTGATGGGGGTTACCAGCTGAGAATTAGGCGTCTTGAGGGTACCCCTAATTATGGTCCCCGACAGTAGCCCCCGAGCCTCGAAGGGAGTGTTAACACTCGCTTGGAGGCTTTCGTCGCACTTTTTTGCAAGGGGACCAGCCTTTCTCGGTTGCACTTTGTTCCGGTGGGTGCGCGCGAGCGCACCCGCCGGGTGTAGCCCCCGAGGCCTCGGAGGAGTGGTTTCACTCCTTCGAGGTCTTAATGCCTTGCGTAATGCTTCGGCTGGTCTGGCGGTTCCCTCATGCGAACAGGCCGTAGCCCGGGTGCACTGTCGGGGCCCAAGTTCTCGGGCTGGTATGTTGACGCTGTCAACGGTTCGGCCGGAGCCGGGTTTGCGAGAGCAGCCCCCGAGCCTCCGCACAGAGCAAGAGGACGATCAGGGACAGACTCGGCTTTTTTACATACGCCCCTACGTCGCCTTTCCGCAAGGAGGAGGGGGGGAGAGCGCCATGTTACCCTCGATGGGCACCGAACATGGTGTCTCCGGTGAGCTGCAATCGGGTAATCCGAGTGGACGTCCGTGCCCCGTTCGTTGGGGGTCGGCTAGGGGCCCGGAGGCACGCCCAAAAGTACCTGCGGGTGATCTGCCGGACCCGGTCCCCTGGCGACGGGGTCCGAGGGCTCGTTGCCTCCCTCCGATGGGATTCCGTTACAGAGTCGTTCCCGCTGGTCTCGGAAATGTCCTAGGGTACCTCGGGAGCGCAGCCCGAGCCTTGGTTATGTATCGAACGTACCCCTGGTCATCCCTCGCTCGGTGTCTGAGGCGACTGTGAACCCTTCGGGGGGCCAGCCTTCGAACCCCTGATCAGTAATGGGCGCGGAGCCCGAGTAGCCTGAGGCGATCGTGGAACCTTTCGGGGGGCCGACCTTCGAACCCCTGACCAGTAGTGGGTGTCGGGCCCACGCGATCTGAGGCGGCTGTTGAACCCTTCGGGGGGCCAGCCTTCGAACCCCTGATCAGTAAGGAGGCTCGGAGCCTAGTTCCTTCACGGGGAAGGATCCCTTTGGGGGTATCCCCTTTCCCGGTCCCTGTTGCAAGAGATAGAGAAAGAAAGGAAAAGGGAAAAAGGGATACGAAATTTGAACGACGTGGCGTACCTTTTTTTTTGGTGTGGCCGTTTTGGCGAAGGCGAAACGTCGCCAGCTGCTCCCGCCAGTAGCGCTGCCCGTCGAGCCGCGGAGTTAATGCGCCGGGGTGAGTAGTTGGCGAGGCTGCCGTTGCGCGTGCGCGAGCCTTTCGAGGAACGGGTCACGGGCATGTCGTCTTCACACCGTGAGAGAGGGGGTTCTTTTGTTGCCTCCGGATGGGACGTGAGCCTGGCTGATGGCGTGATCGCTGCTCTTGCGCGCCTGCCACTGTCATTACTGCCGGCCCACTTTTGACCGTGTTTGACCACTGCGTCAGGCCGGCGCAGCTGGGCCGTGCGCTGGGCCGCCTCGGGTCGTGGTATTGGTTCCGCAACCGAGGAGGTGCGGTGGTGGCGCAGGTGGCATAGTGGCTTACATGCAGCATCCGGCGCGCCGGTTGCGCGACGCGTGGGCTTGAGCCTTCGTGCTGGCCTGTCAGGAGTCGGAGAGGCGCGTCCACTTGGCGCGGTTGCATGCCGCCCGCATGGCTGCCCACCCCTTTCGCCCGTTGGTCTGGGCAAAAGTGGAGGGTCGCTTGTAACCGCTGGGTGGTTGCGCGCACGCCGCGCGCGGCGGTTCGGCTTCTTTTGCTCGGAGCCGGTCCGCATGACAGGTGGGTCCTAGCCCCCGCGCCGCAGGGGAGGGCTTTGGAGGCGTGTTGGAGAAGACTCTGCCCGTAACGGTTGGGGGCGCAAGCACGGAGAGTTGCCTTTAAAAGGAGGGCGACCCCTTTCGTAAGGCGACCATGTCTTCTTCCTCCCTTATGCATTGTGTCTTTCCGCCTTTCAAGCCCCCGGATGGGGGAAACCGCCGTCTCCGTGCCTCATCGTCGGGGGACACCACTCCGTGGGAGCGGGTACCTTTCGGCCATCGTTCGGCTTCAAGGATTTTCATCATGTAGCCCGGCTGCACCCCTCCACCGGGGGTCACCCAAGAGGGCGACCTCCGGCTTGATGGTGGGGGAAAGCGAGCCGGGCTGCGGCCTCTACCCCTCCCTCAGCCTCAAGGATTTTCATCACCAGGGCTGAGGAGGGGAGTGTGCCGAGTTGGGGTCGGCTCCTGCGCGGGCGGTGGCCCGCTCCTTCCCTCAGTGATCGGGGGGAAGGGCGGGAGTCGCCCGTGGCGCCAACAGCTGCACCGTGCCCGGCTCTCTGAGCCGAGCAATTTCGGAATCGCTCCCGGTGCTGCCTCCCGCCACGGCAGCTGGAAGAGGTTCTTCCGCCAGCGCGACAGCCAAGGTTGGCCATGGGCCGACCTCCAACTCTACGGCCTTCTGCCCGTCCTTGCCTCTCGAGTTTGGGCAAGGGCGGGGGCCTCCTAGCAGCAGTATCCGCCCTGAGGCCATCATTGCTGCTGTTCGGCCCCCCGGGGCGGAAGTCTTCATCGTCGCCGCTGTCGGGGCGGTCGGCGACATGCCGTTCGTCGGTCTTCTGTTGCCCCACAGGCCCACCCCTATCGAGTGGGGTTGTTCGTACCTGCGGAGGGGGAACCAGAGTTCCGTTTGTAATGGCACTTCGAGTGCCGGGTTTTTTGTTCATTTTTGGCTTTCGAGGCCTGAACACGTATGTAATTACGGCACGGAGCCGTGTTTTTTTTTCCTCATTTCCGAGCATTAAGACTCGTCTGCTGATTGTCTGAACCGCTTCACTAAGCATGAGTCGCCCCGTGTCAAGGTGACGAGTGAGGTATCCGTATCCCGGAGGCGTAGGAGTCCCTCGGCTCGGTCGGCCCTGTCGTCCGAGGCTCCTCTAGCTTAGTTAAAGAGACCCCTCGGCCGCTCTTCGACGAGCCGAGGCCGGGGGTAGCGATATCAGCATGGGCAGAGGCAGAGTTAGCTTGGGAATGAAACCTGGTTGGCCGGAGCCTAGCCGGGTTGTCCGTTGGCAGGATCGACACCGGAGTCGGTCAGCCAAGGCTTCGGACCGGGCTCGTGCCCTCGGAAGGTGGTTGGCCGAGGCCCCGGAGGTGGCTGGCCGAGCCGCCTGCTCGGGCCAGATTCCCGGAGAAGTTCCTGACAACGATCGCCCGGGCATAGTAATGACGCCGTCCTTTGGAGCGGAGGCCCTCGGACCGCGTCGCCGTCCGAGGCTAGTTCGGGCCTTGCCGAAGGTGCTGTCGATGCCGAGGGTGTCACTGCCCCCTTCCAGCGCCAAGACCTGAGCCTGCAGGATCAACTTGTCTTGCAGTGCGTGCTTTGTGCGGCCGTCGAGGCCAGAACACACACCCTTGCTGGGTTGTAAAGCCGCGTCTCTTTTCCTCTTGTTCCAAGCATCCGGACTTTTTGTCGGTAACAGGGATGTTTGTGCGAACGAAAGTTGCTTCTCGCGGAAGGTGAGGAGTGAGGTATCCGTATCCCGGAGGCGTGGGAGTCCCTCGGCTCGGTCAGCCTTGCCGCTTACGCGCACTTTTACTCGTCCATGAGGCCTTATCACCGACTTAGTCGAGAAAACTCGAAGAATCGCTTCGACAGAAGAGCTTCCGAACGTAGAGACTTGTTCGATCCGCGGAGTCACCTTATCCGAACGCGAGTTACTTATCGCAGAAGGTGATGAGTGAGGTATCCGTATCCCGGAGGCGTAGGAGTCCCTTGGCTCGGTCAGCCTTGGCTGCTTACGTGTACCCTGTCGTTTCCGTGACCCACTTTTCGAAGTAGTCAAAAAGCACGAAAGATATTCTGATGAAAGAGATTTTTTGTTCGAGGAAAATTTTGACGCAGAGGGGGTTTCCCCCCTTTTAGCCCCCGAGGGAGGGTCGGGCTTTGCCGAGGCGAGGCCGACCCTTCCTTGTTGACTAAACTTTGCGTGGGTGCGAGGTATATGAACAATTTGGAAACATCTCAAGGGTAGAAGCGACGTAGCTGTTGGATGTTCCAAGCGTTGCCGTAGACCTCGCCTTGACTGTTGGCTAGCTTGTACGTTCCGGGCTTCAGAACTTTGGCGATGACGAACGACCCCTCCCAGGGGGGCGTGAGCTTGTGCCTCCCTCGGGTGTCTTGCCGCAGCCGAAGCACCAGATCGCCCACCTGGAGGTCTCGGGGTCGGACCCCTCGGGCGTGGTAGCGTCGTAGGGACTGCTGATACCGCGCCGAGTGTAGTAAGGCCCTGTCCCGAGCCTCATCCAGCTGGTCCAGCGAGTCTTCTCGGCTAGCTTGGTTGCTTTCTTCGTTGTAGGCCCTCGTCCTCGGGGAGCCGTATTCCAGGTCAGTGGGCAGGACGGCCTCGGCCCCGTAGACCAGGAAGAACGGCGTGAAACCTGTGGCTCGGCTTGGCGTCGTCCCCAGGCTCCAGACCACCGAGGGGAGTTCCTTCATCCATCGCTTGCCGAACTTGTTGAGATTATTGTAAATCCGAGGCTTGAGCCCTTGTAGAATCATGCCGTTGGCACGTTCCACTTGCCCATTCGACATGGGATGAGCTACGGCGGCCCAGTCTACCCGGATGTTGTGATCCTCGCAAAAATCCAAGAATTTTTTGCCGGTAAACTGGGTGCCGTTGTCGGTGATGATGGAGTTCGGGACCCCGAAGCGATGGATGATGTTGGTGAAGAACGCCACCGCCTGCTCGGATCTGATGTTGTTCAGGGGTCGGACCTCGATCCACTTGGAGAATTTGTCGACGGCGACCAGCAGGTGTGTGTAGCCCCCGGGCGCCTTCTGCAGAGGGCCGACGAGGTCCAGACCCCACACAGCGAAGGGCTAGGTGATCGGTATCGTCTGCAGAGCCTGAGCGGGCAGGTGGGTCTGCTTCGCATAGAATTGGCACCCTTCGCAGGCGCGGACAATTCTAGTGGCGTCAGCCACCGCCGTCGGCCAGTAGAAACCTTGGCGGAAAGCGTTCCCGACGAGGGTTCGAGGTGCTGCATGATGGCCGCAAGCCCCCGAGTGTATTTCCTGCAGGAGTTCCTGACCCTCGGCGATGGAGATGCATCGCTGGAGGATGCCCGAGGGGCTACGGTGGTAGAGCTCCTTCTCATCGCCCAGCAAGACGAACGACTTGGCGCGTCGCGCTACCCGCCGAGCCTCGGCTCAGCCGAGGGGCAGCTCTCCTTGGCGGAGATATTGCAGGTACGGGGTCTGCCAATCTTGATCTGGCATGACCCCGCTCTGCTCCTCCTCGATGTGCAGTGCTTCGCCCTCGGGGGCCGAGGGCTCCTCGGGTTGAACCGAGGATGGCTCGGGCTGGGCCGAGGTCACCTCGGACGGGGCCGAGGGCGCCTCGGGCTCGGGCGTGTCGCCTATCTTGACGGAGGGTTGGTGCAGATCCCGAGAGAAGACGTCCGGGGGAACCGTCGTTCGCCCCGAGGCTATCTTCGCCAGCTCGTCCGCAGTCTCGTTGTAGCGCCGGGCGATGTGGTTAAGCTCGAGCCCGTAGAACTTGTCTTCCAGGCGTCGAACCTCGTCACAGTAGGCCTCCATCTTCAGGTCGCGGCAGTGGGAGTTCTTCATGACTTGGTCGATAACGAGCTGCGAGTCGCCGCGTGCATCGAGGCGTCGGACCCCTAGCTCGATGGCGATTCGCAACCCGTTGATCAGAGCCTCGTACTCAGCCACATTGTTGGACGCCGGGAAATGGAGGCGGAGTATGTAGCGCAGGTGTTTCCCGAGGGGCGAGACGAAGAGCAGGCCCGCGCCAGCTCCCGTCTTCATCAGTGACCCGTCGAAAAACATGGTCCAGAGCTCCGGTTGGATCGGAGCCGTCGGCAACTGGGTGTCGACCCATTCAGCTACGAAGTCCGCCAGTACCTGGGACTTGATGGCCTTCCGAGGGGCGAACGAGATTGTCTCGCCCATGATTTCCACCGCCCACTTCGCGATCCGTCCCAAGGCTTCTCGGCACTGGATGATCTCCCCCAGGGGGAAGGATGACACCACAGTCACCGGATGAGACTCGAAGTAATGTCGCAGCTTTCGCCTCGTCAGGATCACTGCATACAGCAGCTTCTAGACTTGTGGGTAGCGGATCTTGGTCTCGGACAGCACCTCGCTGACGAAGTAAACTGGCCTCTGAATGGGCAAGGCATGCCCCTCTTCCCGCCTTTCGACCACGATCGCAGCGCTGACCACCTGAGTGGTAGCGGCGATGTAGACCAGGAGGGCTTCTCCATCAGCTGGGGGTACCAAGACGGGCGCCTGGGTGAGGAGCGCCTTCAGGTTCCCGAGAGCCTCCTCGGCCTCGGGAGTCCAAGTGAAGCACTCGGCCTTCCTTAAGAGACGGTACAGGGGCAGGCCTCTTTCGCCGAGGCGCGAGATGAAACGGCTCAAGGCCGCGAGGCATCCCATGACCCTCTGTACGCCTTTTAAGTCCTTGATGGGCCCCATGTTTGTGATGGCTGCGATCTTCTCCGGGTTGGCTTCGATGCCCCGCTCGGAGACGATGAATCCCAAGAGCATGCCTCGGGGCACTCCGAAGACGCATTTCTCGGGATTGAGCTTGACGCCCTTCGCCTTGAGGCACCGGAATGTCAGCTCAAGGTCGGAGAGAAGGTCGGAGGCTTTCCTCGTCTTGACTACGATGTCATCGACGTAGGCCTCGACCGTGCGACCGATATGTTCGCCGAACACATGGTTCATGCACCGCTGGTACGTCGCACCCGCGTTCCTCAGACCAAAAGGCATTGTGACATAACAGTACATGCCGAAGGGCGTGATGAAAGAAGTCGCGAGCTGGTCGGACTCTTTCATCTTGATTTGATGATACCCTGAGTAGGCATCGAGGAAAGACAGGGTTTCGCACCCTGCAGTGGAGTCCACGATTTGATCGATGCGAGGTAGAGGGTAGGGGACTTTCGGACATGCTTTGTTCAGACCAGTGTAGTCTACACACATCCGCCATTTCCCCCCTTTCTTCCTCACAAGTACAGGGTTGGCAAGCCATTCGGGATGGAATACCTCTTTGATGAACCCTGCTGCCATCAGCTTGTGGATCTCCTCGCCTATCACCCTGCGCCTTTCCTCGTCGAATCGGCGCAGAGGCTGTCTGACCGGTCGGGCTCCGGCTCGAATATCCAGCGAGTGCTCGGCGACATCCCTCGGTATGCCGGGCATGTCCGAGGGACTCCACGCAAAGACGTCGGCGTTTGCGCGGAGAAAGTCGACGAGCACTGCTTCCTATTTGGGGTCGAGCCCGGATCCAATCCGAATCTGCTTGGAGGTGTCGCCACTGGGGTCGAGAGGGACGGCCTTAACCGTCTCTGCTGGCTCGAAGTTGCCGGCATGTCGCTTCACGTCCGGCACCTCTCGGGAGAGGCTTTCCAGGTCGGCAATGAGGGCCTCGGACTCGGCGAGGGCCTCGGCGTACTCCACGCACTCCACATCGCATTCGAATGCGTGTTTGTACGTGGGGCCGACGGTGATGACCCCGTTGGGGCCCGGCATCTTGAGCTTTAGGTAGGTGTAGTTGGGGATGGCCATGAACTTCGCGTAGCATGGCCTTCCCAACACTGCGTGGTAGGTTCCTCGGAACCCGACCACCTCGAACGTCAAAGTCTCCCTTCAGAAGGTGGAGGGTGTTCCGAAGCAGACAGGAAGGTCGAGCTGTCCGAGGGGCTGGACGCGCTTCCCGGGAATGATCCCGTGGAAGGGCGCAGCGCCTGCTCGGACGGATGACAGATCGACGCGCAGGAGCCTGAGGGTCTCAGCGTAGATGATGTTGAGGTAGCTGCCTCCATCCATCAGGACCTTGGTGAGCCTGACGTCGCCGATGACGGGATCGACGACGAGCGGGTACTTCCCTGGGCTCGGCACGTGGTCGGGGTGGTCATCCCGGTCGAAGGTGATGGGCTTGTCGGACCAGTCTAGGTAGACTGGCGCCGCCACCTTCACAGAGCAGACCTCCCGACGCTCCTGCTTACGATGCCGAGCCGAGGCGTTCGCCGCATGCCCTCCGTAGATCATGAAGCAGTCGCGGACCTCGGGGAACTCTCCTGCTTGGTGATCTTCCTTCTTGCCGTCGTCGCGGGCCCTGTCACCCTCTGCGGGTGGCCCGGCCCGGTGGAAGTGGCGCCGAAGCCTGACGCACTCCTCGAGGGTGTGCTTGACGGGCCCCTGATGGTAGGGGCACGTCTCCTTTAGTGCCTTGTCGAAGAGGTTGGCGCCTCCGGGGGGCTTCCGAGGGTTCTTGTACTCGGCGGCGGCGACAAGGTCCGTGCTGGCGGCGTCGCGTTTCGCTTGCGACTTCCTCCTGCCTTTCTTCTTGGCGCCGGGCGGAGTAGACGCCTCGGGTGCATCTTCCGACGGGCGGCCCTGGGGCTGCTTGTCCTTTCGGAAGATGGCTTCGACCGCCTCCTGACCAGAGGCGAACTTGGTGGCGATGTCCATCAGCTCGCTTGCCCTGGTGGGGGTCTTGCGACCCAACTTGCTCACCAGGTCACGGCAGGTGGTGCCGGCAAGGAACGAGCCGATGACATCGGAGTCGGTGATGTTGGGCAGCTCGGTGCGCTGCTTCGAGAATCGCCGGATGTAGTCCCGAAGGGACTCCCCCGGCTGTTGCCGACAGCTTCGGAGGTCCCAGGAATTCCCGGGGCGCACGTACGTGCCCTGGAAGTTGCCGGCGAAAGCCTGGACCAGATCCTCCCAGTTGGAAATCTGCCCCGGAGGCAGGTGCTCCAACCAAGCGCGAGCGGTGTCGGAGAGGAACAGGGGGAGGTTGCGGATGATGAGGTTGTCGTCGTCCGTCCCACCCAGTTGACAGGCCAGGCGGTAGTCCGCAAGCCACAATTCCGGTCTCGTTTCCCCCGAGTACTTTGTGATAGTAGTCGGGGGTCGGAATCGGGGTGGAAACGGCGCCCGCCGAATGGCTCGGCTGAAGACCTGCGGACCGGGTGGTTCGGGCGAGGGACTCCGATCCTCCCCGCTGTCGTAGCGTCCCCCACGCCTGGGGTGATAACCTCGGCGCACCCTTTCGTCGAGGCGGGCCCGACGGTCGCGATGAGGGTGCTCGTCGCCAAGGTGGCCCGGGGCCGCAGGCGCGGTGTTGCGCGTGCGCCCGGTGTAGACCGAGGCTTCCCGCGTGAGTCGGGAAGTCGCGGCACGAGGTTCCGAGGGGTACCCCTGCCTTCGAGAGGCAGAGCTCTCGGCCCGCCGGGCCGCAGCGCCTTCCAGGAGATGCTTGAGCTCTCCCTGGATTCGCCGACCCTCGGTGGTTGATGACTCCAGCATCACGCGGAGGAGCATCGCTGCGGCGGCCAGGTCCTGACCGGTTCCACCGGATGCGGGTGGCGGTCTGTCCCTGGCATCGTTGGCGATGCGGTGCTGGAGACCTTGGGGCAGGTGACGTATTCCTCCGGCCGGGGGCTGGCTCGCCCATACCTGCCCGACGTTCCGGCGGATTGCCTCGAGCGCTCCTGCTCCCTCATCGAGCCCGGCCTGCGCCCCGCGGACTTGCTCGAGCTGTGGGTCGTGACCCCCCGCCGGAACGGGGACCGCAGCTAGCTCCCGCGGGATGTCGGCGCGAGGCGCTGGCCTAGGGGGATCACCATCCTCCGGCATGCCGAGACAGCTGCCTCCGGAGGGATCCCCCAGCTCGACGTGGAAACATTCGCGGCTCGGGCCGCAGTCCTTGTCGCCAAGGCTGCGGCTGCCGTCGGAACAGTCGGAGAGGCAGTAGTTACATGCGGTCATGAAATCCCGCATGGCACTGGGGTTGCCAGATCCAGAGAAATCCCAGCAGATGCTGGGGTCGTCATCTTCCTCGGACCCAGAGGGTCCGTAGGTCGAGACACCCGTCAATCGGTCCCAAGGCGACCGCACACGAAACCCCAGAGAGGTTGCACTCGCCTCAACGTGAGCGCCCGCCAAAGCGAGGTCGCCAGGTGGGTTGAGGTCGAGTCGAAATGACGAAGGATGGGAATCAGCCCGTACCTTTTGGCCGACGAGGAGCGACGAAGTCGCATCGGGGGCTGATCGTGCTGTCGTCCGGGGTGCGAGGGCGACGTCCTGCAGGCCCTCCGTGAGCGTGCTGGCGTCGTCCACTTGCTCGGGATCGGCGTGACGCGGGGGGACGGCGCTCGTCTTTGCCTCAAACGCGCGGGTGATGCCCGACGCGTCCTCCGTTGGGGCGCTGGGGATGTCGATTTGCTCGACAGTCGACTGAGCGCAGCCTCCCGCTCGGCCTTGGTTGCCCCGCCTCCTCCTCCGATGGCGAGGGAGAGGATGGGGCGAGCTCGAAAGTTGTCCTTCCCCCACGCGGGAAAGACGTCGTCGATTCCGCCGCCGGCGGGCGGGCTGTCCGCCACCATTGTCGCTGTCGCGCGGCGGTGGAAGGAGTATCATGTCGTAGCTGCCGTTGAAAGACATGAACTCGAGACTCCCGAAACGGAGCACCGTTCCGGGTTGAAGAGGTCGTTGGAGACTGCCCATCTGGAGCTTGACGGGAATCTACTCGTCAACACGCAGCAGGCCCCTACCTGGCGCGCCAACTGTCGGCGTTCCGAGACCGGGGGGTCCCAGAGCCGACGAGTGAGTGTGCCGCGTGCCCCAGCCCAGATGGGTCGAGCGCGTGGGCGAGCGCGAAGGGGGGAGAGAGAGAGAGAGAGCGAGAGCGAGGTGGCCGGAGCCGGGTCGTGGGGGAGTCGGAGAATCCCGCGGCCTTCGTGTTCGTCCCGCGCCCAGGTCGGGTGCGCTTGCAGTAGGGGGTTACAAGCGTCCGCGCGGGTGAGGGGAGCGAGCGGCCCCGAGAGAGCGCCTGCCCCTGCCCTTCGTCCCCGCGAGGCCAACCTTCTCTAAGAAGGCCCTGGTCCTTCCTTTTATAGGCGTAAGGAGAGATCCAGGTGTACAAATGGGGGTGTAGCAAGGTGCTACGTGTCTAGCGGGGGAGAGCTAGTGCCCTAAGTACATGCCAAGGTGGCAGCCGGAGAGATCTTGGCACCCAGCTAGTGTGGCGTCGTGGCTGTCGGAGAAGCAATGGAGCCGGGCGGAGGGACAGCTGTCGGAGCGGCTGGGCCCTTGCTGACGTCCCCTTGCTTTCGTAAGGGAGCCGAGAACCGCCATCGTCATGGTCCAGCGGGGCGCTATCATTGCCTATCCGGCGGAGCCAGCCAGATGGGACGTCGGTCCTGTTCCCTGCGGCCCGAGTCGACTCGGGGTAGGGTGATGATGACGCTTCCTGTTGACGTGGCGGACTTGTGTCCTAGGTCGGGCGACGTGGAGGCTCCTCCGAGGCCGAGGTCGAGTCTGTCCTGCATGGCCGAGGCCGAACCTGAGCTCCTGGGTCGGGCGAGGCGGAGGTCGTTCGGCAGAGGTCGGGGTGGAGTCCGAGCCCTGGGTCGGGCGGAGCGGAGTTCGCCGTCTTCCGGGGCCTTAGCCCGAGTCCGAGCCCTGGGTCGGGCGGAGCGGAGTTCGCCGTCTTCCGAGGCCTTAGCCCGAGTCCGAGCCCTGGGTCGGGCGGAGCTTCCTCTAGCGCTTTAGGCCAAGCCTGGCCGCCTGTCAGTCTTACCTTTCGTGTTAAAGGCCCCAGTGACTTGGTCGGTCGGCGCGGTGATTTAGTCAGGGTTACTTCTTATCGAAGGCATGGCCTCGGGCGAGCCGGAGATGCGTCTGCCGTGAAAGAGGAGGCCTCAGGCGAGACAGAAACATCTCAGGGTCGGCTGCCCTTGCCCGAGGCTAGGCTCGGGCGTGGCGTGATCGAGTCGCTCGTATGGACTGATCCCTGACTTAATCAAACCCATCAGGCCTCTGCAGCTTTATGCTGATGGGGGTTACCAGCTGAGAATTAGGCGTCTTGAGGGTACCCCTAATTATGGTCCCCGACAGACGAGTAGGTGTGAAGTTACCACAGCATTCATTGCTATTTGCACTGTTTTGCTGCCAAAATTTTCAACCATCGCCGAAGCTTGACTCTCGGAATCGAACGAAGCTCCAACTTGAAGCCTGCTTCGTCAGAAGGAAAAACTTCGGAAGAAAAAAGTATTTAATTTCCACAAACTCAGAATTAAATGGCCAGAGTGCGATCTACCGCTAGGGTTGAGCGTGAGGGGGCGAAGTTGAAGGTTCGGAGACTGTTCCCATCTCCGAAGCGATGCAAAGGTCCGGACTGGTAACTTCGGAAAAGATCCCCAGTGATGATGCAGAACAGGCAGAACAAGCAATTGCCGAAGCAGAAGAAGAAGATATTGAGGAAACTGATCCCGAAGACGATTATCGTATTGCCATGCCAAGCAAGCCCAGCCACTTGGACTTCGGAAAGTCTACTGTTTCGAAGGCTGATCTCTCCAAAATGGTAAAGTCGGGCTTTTTCAATGAGAATCAGAAGAAGCTATTACGCTTCGGGGGAGAAGAGACTACCCCAAAGCCGGAGAAGGATGAAATTGTCATTTTCAAGAGCTTTCTAAAGGCTGGATTAAGATTCCCCCTACATGAGATTATTGCAGAGGTACTGAAGAGGTTTGGTATCTACTTTCATCAGTTAACTCCTAACGCTATCGTTAGGCTTAGCGTTTATATCTGGGCCCTCCGAAGCCAAGCGATGGAGCCGTTTGCAGACAGCTTTTGTCGAGTTCACGAACTGCACTATCAGACGAAGGCTAGAAAAGATGGATTGCATGACAATTTTGGTTGCTATAATTTTGCTTATCGGAAAACCACAAAGTTTCCTGTAATCAGCTACCGGAGCAAATGGGCAGCAGGCTGGAAGTTGGAGTGGTTCTATGTCAAGGTTGATGACGACAAGGAGAAGCTTGTGCAAAGTCCACTCGAACTAATCTTCGGAGAAACCCGACCTCGCTGCAACATGACACCAGAAGGTCCAACTAAACAGGCATTGAATGAATTCAGAATTATTGCAGAGCATATCAGTACAAGAGACCTGGTTCAGGAGTTTTTGGCTTTCAAGGTTTTTCCTAGTTTAAAAGAATGGGAAATGCCGAAGCTAAAGGAGGAGAAGAAAGAAGGTGAACTTGTGCGTTTACCTTACTATTTCAAGTTTAAGAAATACTTTAAAACACCTTGCCAAGAGTGGCTGGACACAATTGAAGTAATGTGCAATGAAATACTTGGCAATTACTCCAAAAAAGAAGATCAATTGATGACTGCGGCCTTCGGCACCCGTCCGAAGCGAAGACTGAATCGAGTGCTGGACGCCCTGGGTTTTGAATACCCTGACTATGAAAATCTGAACAAAGGTGCCGGGGGCCAGAAAAGGAAAAGGACAACTGAAGCCTTAAATGAAGATGAGAAAGAACCATCAAAGAAGAGAATTCCGAAGAAGAGGAAAGCGTCTTCTCCGAAGCAAAAAATATCTGACGAAGAAGAAACCCCCGCATCACCCTCTGCCACTGACGTGGAGGAAATTTTGAAGGTAATGACTGAATCCCTGCCTGCGAAGCTAAGTCCATTGGGGCCTCAACTGACAAAGTTTTTTCAGAAGGAAAAGGAGCCCGAAAAAACGAAGAAAACGACTAAAGCAAAGAGACAAAGAATTATCACTGTGACAGAGGTCATTGACAAGACACCACCAAGAGCTTCGGCTCAGAAGATACCAGCGGCTGAGGAAAGAACAGATATTGAAATCACACCTTCGGAGGTCGCGGCTGCCGAAGCTGCCTCAATTGAAGATGTGAACCTGGAAAGCACAATCGAACACATCGACAAAATACTGCTAGACATGGCCACAGAAGAAGCTACCACTGCCGCCGAAGAGGCCGCGGCCGCAGCGTCGGGGAAAGGAAAGGAAATTGCTGACGAAGCTTCAGAGAACGAAGCCTTCATGTTTCAAAATTTAGTTGGAGAAAAATTGTCAAAACCCGAAATAGAAGAGCTTAAAGAGTATGCCAAATCTTGCGGGTACAAACCAGGAGCACTCCTCTTCGGAGGTATTGATGATGAAAAATTAGATTGTATCCGAAACCAAACTGGAGCCAAAGTTATCAGTACTCTGTCAAAGAGTATCGGTTTTCCGAAGCTAGAAACGGACATTAGCCGCTACCGACGACAACATATCGTTGGTAGTTTATTTTATTCCAATTTCAAGGTGAACTACTTTTCCCTTAACCTATATTGTTTTTAATAATGAAAACATGTCTAACGAAGGTTGTTTTCGTGCAGAGTATGCTGTTGAGCAAAGCCTTGAAAATGCAGCAAGATTTTGAAGACAAGAAACACGAAGTTATAATTGAAAATTTAGAAAACAAAATAAAGGAGCAATCAGCTGCTATTGAGAAGAAAAACTTTGAGCTCCAGGCAACTGAAGGTTTATTGGCGGAAGCCGAAGCAAAAATAACAGAACTGAACACGAAGCTTCTCTGCCAAACTGAGCAGTTTGAACAAGAAAAGCAAGAACTTAATGCAAAACTTGAAGCCGAAGCTCAACAAAATTCAGATTTGAAAAAACTATTGGCGGACCTTCAAGAAAAATGTTTGGAATTTAGCAACAAATGCATTCAACGACTAAGAAAAATTTTTCACTCAGTTGGAGCCAGCAGTGAGAAATTCACCCCCTCAGCTGAAGATTTACCGAAGACCTTCGAACATATTGAGGGTGAAATTGACGAGCTCGACAAAGTTATAGCTGGGCACGGTGACTTCTGTGCCTGGGTAGCTTCTCGGGGCACTGCTGCAGCTTTCCTAAAAGCTGGCTGCGACCATGGAAAGATTGTCAATAGGCCCAATTTCACTTTATCACCATCAATCCTAGATAACATCCCTGATCTCGCCCGAAGTATTTCCAATAGATTTATAAAAATGATATGGACAAAAGGCGGGCAAGAAAAGGCTGGAGATGAAGCTCGGAGTCATCTTGAACCAGTAAGAAATCATACCTTGTGCTTACCTCTTCCTTCAAGCTCGATTTTGACTTACAACAACTTAATTCATGTAGGATGACGAAGCCGAAGTCGATGATTAAAAAGAGTGACGCCGAAGCTAAAATCCCTCGAAGATTAAGTAGGAGTAGACTTTAGACGGACTCAGGAAACTTTTGAGATAACTTGTGTAAATGTAACTAAACTTGTCTTTAATGAGTTCTGTTCATACCTTGTATTATGCTCTTACCCTTCTATTAATGTATGTGAAGTGCTTTGTTGTGGACGAAATTATCCTTTTTTTGAGCCGAAGGCGAAAAAACACCTTCCCTTCTTTTCGTACACAGCGAAGCATAAAAAACAACATTTCCCTTTCTTCCGAAGCTCTCCTTTTTGTACGCGAAGAAGCTCTTCTCTTATGCCGAAGCAACCACTTATGCCATGATGATGATTATCCTACATATGCCTGGATGAATGTTTATGAATGCAAATGCTATGATGTAATGTGATGTGCGAATGAATGTCCAAACACATATCCGAAGCCATACCCTCAGCCATTATTTCCTTAGAAACAATCACACATCAGCTCTGCATTCCCTTAGGAACGACTTTGGAGCTTCTTCGCCTTTTACTTTTGGCGTAATCAGCGTTGACTTTTCGCTGTAAGCTCTGCATTCCCTTAGGAACGACTTTGGAGCTTCTTCGCCTTTTACTTTTGGCGGAATCAGCGTTGACTTTTCGCTGTAAGCTCTGCATTCCCTTAGGAACGACTTTAAAGCTTCTTCGCCTTTTACTTTTGGCGGAATCAGCGTTGACTTTTCGCTGTAAGCTCTGCATTCCCTTAGGAACGACTTTGGAGCTTCTTCGCTTTTTACTTTTCGGCAATCAATGGTGCGTTCTCAGCTTTTACATTTACATTCCTTGGGGGATTTTGCTCTTATAGAACTAAAAAAGGAAATTACATATGATGGCCCCATTAAAAACCTTTCTCCCCCTTTAGAAAGGAAAAGGGTGCCATGAAAAAGAAAAGACATAAAAAGTTACATCAAGTTACACATAATATCGTCGAAGCTCATCCGCATTCCAAGATCTAGGAATGTCGTTGCCGTCCATATCCTTCAATCTGTATGAACCGGGTCTTGACGAAGATGCTACTAAGAAAGGTCCCTCCCATTTCAACTGTAACTTGCCCACTGTGTCTGGGTTGGCCACTCTCCGAAGCACCAAATGTCCTGACTCAATATTCTTTAGCCGAACTTTTCTATCTCGCCATTTGACTGTTTCGGCTTGGTATTTATTGATATTCTCCACAGCTTGAAGCCTGATCCCTTCTAAAGCATCTTTTTCCACAGAATAAGCATCTTCAGAACCTGATTCTGCCGAAGCTACTACTCTTATTGATCCAGTTTTAGCTTCTTCCGGAGTTATTGCTTCGTCACCGAATAATAACTTGAATGGAGTAAAGCCTGTAGACTTTGATGTTGTTGTATTGTGGCTCCACACCACTTTGGTTAACTGATCTGGCCACTTTCCCCTGGGTTGATTGAAGATTAACTTCATTATTCCTGTCATTATAATGCCATTGGCTCTTTCAACGAGCCCATTTGACTCCGGATGCCTGACTGATGCAAAATGGATCTTCGTACCAATTTGATCACAGAAATTTCTGAAAGCTTCGGAGTCGAATTGTGTTCCATTATCTACAGTGATGGCCTTTGGTACCCCGAAACGACAAACAATATTCTGCCAGAAAAACTTTTGGACAGTGGCCGAAGTTATTGTGGCTAAAGGCTTTGCCTCAATCCATTTAGAAAAATATTCCACAGCCACTACAACATATCTTAAGTTCCCTTGGGCCGGTGGTAATGGACCTAACAAGTCAAGGCCCCACCTTTGCAATGGCCAGATGGGTTGTATGAGCTGTGTTAAGGACGAAGGTTGTTTTTGATCTCTTGCACATTTCTGACAGCCTTCGCACTTTTGGACTAATTCCGCTGCATCCGAAGCTGCCTTCGGCCAATAAAACCCTTGGCGGAAAACTTTTCCAAGTAACGGCCTAGATCCAATGTGAGATCCACACAGGCCTGCATGTATTTCTTTCATCAACTCTATACCTTCGGTTCTAGATAAACACTTGAGTAGCGGAGCGCAAACTCCATGCTTGTACAACTCCCCTTCTATCATGACATATGGACGAGCTCTTGCCTCTATCCTCCTGTTATAAGCTTCGTCATCTGAAAGGAATTTACCCTGAAGGTAAGAGATGATCTCAGTTCTCCAATCTTCGCTATAAACAGGAGATATATTGAGGACTGCTCTTTCAAGGAGTTCCACTGAAGGTGCCTTTATTGTTTCGAAGAACACATCCGAAGGTAAAGGCAGCCCCTGTGCTGCTGACTTAGCTAGCAAATCAGCATGCTCATTTTGTCCTCGAGGGATATTTTTGACAGAAAATCCTTCGAAAGAAGCTTCGACTCTTCGAACCATGTCTAGATATCTTTCAAGCTTCGGATCTTTAGCCTTGCAACTCTTGTCGATATGACCCGAAACAACTTGGGAATCAGTTTTAAGAATGGCCCTTCTGATTCCCATTGCTTTTAGCTTCCGAAGACCCAAAAGCAAGGCTTCGTACTCAGTAATATTGTTTGTACAACTGAAATCGAGTCTTGCCGCATAACAAGTTTTAACTTTGGATGGCGAGACCAACACAGTAGCTGCTCCTGCCCCGAAGGTTCCCCAAGACCCATCGCAAAACACTGTCCAAACTTCGGCATCTTTATTTGTTTATTCATCCTGAGCCCCTGGCGTCCAGTCAACAATGAAGTCTGCTAACGTCTGGGACTGGATCGAGGATCTATGCACATAATCAATGCAAAATTCATTGAGCTCTGCAGCCCATTTTCCAATTCGCCCAGTAGCTTCTCTATTTCTCATAATATCCTTCAACGGCTGCGAAGAAGGAACAACAATATTGTATGCTTGAAAGTAGTGCCGAAGCTTCCTGGATGCCATCAAAACAGCATATAACACCTTCTCTAATTCTGTATAGTTTTTCTTTGATATACTAAGAACTTCAGATACAAAATACACTGGGACCTGCTTCTTGACTTGGCCATCAAGCTTCTCTTGGACAAGTGCTGCACTTACCGCTGAGTGCGAAGCTGCCACATATAATAACAAAGGAGCCCCTGGCGTTGGTGGAGTTAATGTTGTTAAATCTATCAGATATTGCTTCAGTTCCTCGAAGGCTTTTTGTTGGCTTGGTCCCCATTGAAAGACTTCGGCTGATTTCAGCACTTCGAAGAATGGTAAATTTCTTTCTGCTGATCTGGATATAAATCTATTAAGAGATGCCAACCTCCCTGTTAATCTTTGGGCCCCCTTTTTTGTAGTTGGTGGCTCCATTCGAAGTATAGCTTCAATTTTACTTGGATTAGCTTCAATTCCCTTTGTTGAAACCAAGCATCCAAGAAATTTCCCCTTCTTTACTCCGAAGACACATTTTTCTGGATTCAACTTTAAGCCAGCTTGTCTGAAACTGGCGAAGGTCTCCTGCAAATCAGCAATATGATTTTCCTGTTTCGTGCTTTTTACAATGATGTCATCAACATAAGTTAGCACATTTCTGCCTATCTGAGACTGGAGAACCTTCGCAGTCATTCTGCTGAAACTTCCTCCAGCGTTTTTGAGCCCCTCAGGCATCCGAAGATAGCAATATGTGCCACTTGGGGTTATGAAGCTAGTCTTCGGCTCATCTTCCTTCTTCATCCAGATTTGGTGATAGCCTGAGTAACAGTCTAGCAGACTCATGAGCTCTGAAGAAGCTGCTGCATCAACTAAAGAGTCTATCCTTGGCAATGGGAATTCGTCCTTCGGACAAGCCTTGTTGAGATCTGTAAAATCGATACACATTCGCCACTTGCCATTGGCCTTTTTTACCATAACAGTGTTAGCTAGCCATTCTGGGTACTTTACTTCTCTGATAACTCCTGCACTGAGGAGTCTTTTGACTTCATTACGAGCACCTTCGGCCTTATCATCAGACATTTTCCAAAGCCTCTGCTTTCTGGGTCTGAAGGATGGGTCAACATTGAGCGAGTGTTCAATAACATCCCTATTTACTCCGCATAGGTCATTGGCTGACCATGCAAAAACATCTTTGTTGTTGAACAAAAACCTTATCAAGGTTTTCTCCTGCTCTTCGGATAATTGAGAGCCCAACAGCACCTTCTGCTCTGCTATGTCCTCACATAAGAGCATGGGCTTCGGCTGATCTGCTGAAGCTGCTTTCTCCCTTCTGAATTTGTACTGTTCACAAGCTTCAGCTCCATCTATGTTATGGATTGCTTTTGAGTCAGTCCAGTTTCCTTCGGCCCTTCTGGCAGCTTCCTGACTTCCATGAATAGCGATGGGTCCTTGATCCGAAGGTATCTTCATGCAAAGATAGGCAGGATGAAGAATTGCTTCGAAAGCATTGAGGGTGCCACGACCAATAATTGCATTGTAAGGGTATTCCATGTCAACAATGTCAAACACAACTTGCTCAGTTCTAGTGTTGTTGATGAACCCGAAGGTCACTGACATGGTGATCTTGCCCAGTGCTACAATCTGTCTTCCTCCGAAGCCACAGAGAGGGTGCGTAGCATCATGAATCTTATCTTCTGGCTCTTGCATTTGCCTGAAGGCCTTAGCAAATATGATATCAGCTACACTGCCTGTATCAACCAAGACATTGTGGACCAGAAATCCTTTGATAACACAAGAGATAACCATGGCATCGTTGTGTGGGTAATCCTTGAGTTGAAGGTCCTCTTGGGAGAAGGTAATAGGAATGTGAGACCATCTCGACTTGATGAAGGGTCCTTGCACCCCAACATGCTGTACCCTTCTCTGTGCTTCCTTCTTCTGCTTCTTGTTGGCTGGCTCTGAACATGAACCGCCTGTTATCGGGAGTAGCAGCTTCGGAGCCGAAGCAGCTCCAGCTTGATCGTTGAACGAAGCCATCAGCTCAAAAAAAGTGGAAGTGAGTTCACCGGAGGTGGGCGCCAATGTTGGAGACTTGTTCTCAAATGCTATGAATTAAGAACAAGGCAACATAAAATGTTAAATTTTAACGTCCTTCGTCCACGAAGCATTATTCCCTTGAGGATAATGAACCTTGGACGAAGGTTAATGAGAATATGACTACGAAGGTTAAGTCTTCGTAATCAAATTTTAATAGATTGTACAAGATAATATAAAATAAAGGGTATCAAAGGTAAATGAATCATAAACGAATCATATCATAATATATTAAATCATTGAATACAGCTATACCTCTGCCTTGGCAAAGATTGGTTCCCGAATGATGCGATTGCAATTACAGGAATCCGTGAACAGTAAAGGAATACCGTTCACTATTTATAGACACAGGACACAGCCTGTGAAGAATTACAATTATGCCCCTCATAAAAGTTTACAACATTGACTCAGACCTTTATGGACTAAAAGGTCATTCTATCTTTAAGTCGGTTTGTAATACCGAAGCTTCATGAAGAGGAACCTTCGGCCAACTCATACAAACAGCTTCAGCTGAAAACCGCTTATTCCTACAAGACCTTCAGCGATGAAGCATAGTCCCAACAAGAACCGATCAACTCAAAAGTTTCAAGGTCCCAAAATTTAACAGTCTTATCAACTGAACCTGCAAAGGTTTTGAAAAGGACAACATGGAATATGTTACTTAGATCTACAGGTGATGTACAAATAAGAAGCATGAGGGAGTAATAGGTCCTCAATAAAAATAATAGAAATCTTATTTTAGTAAATCAACATCCTATGTGAGTATATAGGACCTAAATTTACCTATAGCCAATAAAAACTCATAGGGGTGAACATCTAAGCAGTTGACTGGACCTTCATGAAGACAAAAATCATGCATGAGTTTTCCAGCCGTCAAATCCCAGACCTAGCAATATATTTTAAACAAAATTTTAATGATCAGGAAATATGTGGTAAAATTTTATATCATGATATTACGAGATTGTCTATCTCAACAATCATGCTGTAATTTGTAAGATGCCTTAATTTTTGGGTTTTATGATCTTCGAATACTTTGCATTACGATTAAACGGACATGCTCAAAATTTTACCTTCACTGAGTTATCAGCCCCACCAGAAATAATCCATCGGCCATCATGAGTAAATTTAAGCACATTAATTCGTTGGGTATGACCCTTGTATGTGTGGATGCATCTCTTCTGTCGAGTATCCCATATTTTCATGTTTGTATCTGAAGACCCAGTGGCTAAGAATTCTCCAAAAGGATGGAAATCAAGAGATGCATAGCTTGATCTGTGTCCAGTGAAAGTTCGAACAACTGCACATTATGCAAATTGTCAATAGAAACTGAGATTATTGCAAGACATAGTTGCAGTTCATGTTTTCAATGCACTGACTGTTGAGTACCAACACTGGTTAATACCTTTCGCCTCCTCAATATTCCATATTTCTATCGTTCCACTTGCTGCACCAGCACCTATCGTAACTTCAGAAGAGTCAAAGCTTACTGACTCAACTGGACCTATAAAGCCTGATAGACTCTGCAATGTACAATGAAAAACACCTGAAGTAGATGTTGCCAAAAAAGAGCAAGAATGACATATTGATATTACACATAAACCGTCGGGATAGGAAATTACCAGGAGGGCACCAGGTTTCCCTATAGCCCAAAGATTGACCTTCAAATCCTCCCCACCAGTGATGAGGATCCTTGATGCTCGCCTTCCAAACTTGGCACAATTGACATTCAAAGTGTGCGCGACAAACTCCTCAGGTCATTGTCAATTGAGTGTCAAATACTTTGATCCAACTTCAAAATTGCAGCAGTAATAAATATGCTCAAAACCTTCTTAAATACTCTAGCATAAAAAATATCACTTGGTGCTCCACCATTTCAAGCAATAAGGCTCTCTCCAACAAGGTCATGTAAAAGGTCATGTTCGATATATTTAACTCACCGAGCTCGCCCCTACACCTCCAGCAAAGTCTTCTATCACATCCTTTAAAATTTGGCGGTCTCTTCTCATCCTCTAAACGTAGCGGCTCCTTCTACAATTGTACAATTAATTATCTTGCAATTTGGCAATGGTTTTGTTTATTCAATATTCAATGCCATTTCAATGGTAGTTTACAATTGTGCCTTAGCTGCAAAAACAGATGGCAAACATAAGCATCCCAAAGCGGTGCAGGTGCATGAGCTAAACTGACAATTTGTTTTCAAAAGAAGATGGTTCAAATTGAAAAGAATTATTTGATGGCGTATTTTAGCGAAACGGACAGATAAAAAATGACATGGCAACTACCACGTTAATTGAATAGAAGTGCAAGTGGCCCAGCCAGCTCACATCACACCTCTATATATGCAACATTGGAAACCTAACACATTATGTAGATTACTTCTATACATGGGTAGTAGTTCTTTTTAGTGCAAAAATACAGCTAATGATCCAAGCACATCCTTCGTAATTAAAAAACAGAAACTCCACACAAGGAAGTGGGTGCCCAAGCAATCTTCAGCTAAGATATTTGCATGTTGCATTGCAATGGCAGTGTGGCACTCCAAGTCCAAGTCTCACATTTGCATATTCTTGATCGTGGAACCCAGCATCACTGACACTCTCTATGGATATTTTCAACAAGCAAAAATTTATGAATTTTATCAACATTTTGGATGTTGTTGCATGCTGTCATGTTGCCAGAGAAACAGATCCACCATGCTCAAATGAATGGGCTAAAGCTGCACTATAATCACTGGGCAACTCTAATGTCTGATAACATGAGGAAACAACTTTTTTAAAAATTTAATCATACAACTACAATGTTCTCAGTATTTCGTAAGTGTGGGTCAATTGGAGCACTCTGCTACCCAGCTCACATCAGACTCCTCCCGTAAATGTCTGTTGAGCCTCCCTTTCATTCGTAAGTGTGACAAAAGCCATTTCACAATCCTCGTATAGTGACTAAGGGAATGAACCAGATGCGCATAGGCATCCTAATGAACTTACAGAAGGTTGAGCAGAGACATACCGATGTGGATGCCGAAGTTTGCTGCCGAGATGATGTTAGAAATATGCCCTAGAGATAATCATAGAGATGAGCATATTTCTTTGTATCCATGATATATATATTGCTTAATTGAATATCCATGGAAGGCACCTTGTATTGATTAGCAATTATGTGAATTGTTTGTGAGATTCTTTACTTATATGGTTATTCTAAATGATGTCCCTAGTCAGAGTCGATGACTAGCACATGTATTAGTTGATGACTACATTTCACAAGTCATGAACATGGAGATGTTAAATTAATAATGTGGGCGCATGTATGACATGAGGCTGGACCGACCCAACGTGAGATATTGTAATATAGTTCTCTTCTTGCAACATGAATACTGTATCCTTAGACCTAAGATTGTCGCATGTTCTCAAGATGTGAATTGACTTACTTAGGGACTATCAAACGCTATCCCGTAACTGGGTAGTTATAAAGGTAGTTTTGGGTTTGTCAGGAAGCATGCTATGAGGCATGGTCAGTCAAGATGGAATTTGTCCCTCTCTTTGTGAGAGAGATATCTCTGGGCCCCTCGAGTGATTGGATCAAGAAATGCATGGCCGTGCTAGGGTTAAGAGTTAACCATTGAAAGGATTCCAATTCACAGTATCGAGAAAGAGAGGTCAGCTTAGAGCCAGACCAAATATCGTGAGACAAAGGGAACAGCATGTACTTAATGTCGCAATGGTTCGTCTGATATGATCTTTACGTACACATAGGAGTTGACATGTCTTGCTAGAGGCCGCTGTCAATTATTGGGCCAAGTAAGAGTACTCGGGCTATGTCTATTTGTACGTGAACCTATAGGGTCACACACTTAAGGGGAAGGAAGCCTAATTCGGATTAGATCCGAAATTAGACTGGGCTTTAGGGTTAATGATGGGCCTCGGCGTCAGAAGCCCACCATAACGCCTATATAATGAGGGGCGGGGGCACGGTTAAGAGATAACCTAATTCGCCACCTGCAAACCAGCAGCCGCCGCTCGCCTCTCGCCCTCGCCAAGCCGCCGTCGCGAACCTAGCAGTTCGGTACGCGGCGCTTCCTCCCTGTACGTGTGGATACCTCGGAGGTGCTGCATCTGGAGCACTTGGACGAACCGTGCGAGGACGTGAAGAACGCCGGCGACTACACGGCACTGCTCGACGCGTTCGTCTACATCGAGACGTCTTCCGCTGCTCTGCGCGTCTAGTGGTAATTCCATGACCTATAACCGCAGTAGTTCTTGGTATTATGAGGATGAAAATTTTGTTTTGCGCTAGCGTAGCCTCCCCGTAATCCAACAGTGGTATCAGAGGCAGGTTCTGCGTAGTTTTAGGTCTGGATCTAGGTTCATGAGATGGATCTACTTGATGCACGGTTTGATTAGATCAATTGGTAATAAAGGGTTGAAGTAGATTACATCGGATATGACTGGAGAGATCAGTTTGTCCTTCTCTGTTGTATGCGCGACTTGCCCCTACCGGCTGGAATCACCATCGGGGCTAACTGCGTACACAACCAGCAGATTGACGTAACAGATCAACGTCATGAGTGTAATCTTCTTCGGGTCGAAAGTCTCGGATTTGGGTTGATTTGATCAACCGCATGAGATTTCCAGTGGAATTTCCATACATACGATGCATGGAATCCTGTGAGGTTTTCAGCTGAAGTGGCGAACGTATAGAAACGTGTTTGTCTAACCTGTTTTTACAGGACATCTTGTGATCGGTATGGCTATTGTGTATATGATGCATGTTAATAAATTATTCATGACCTGCGTGTCGTGACCAGGGCAATACGGCTGGAGCCACATGTATTGTCCAAATTTAATGTAATGACCTGCGTGTCAACATGTGATGATCCAAAGCGTATATGTAATTTGTTTACCAGCATACGTTAGATAGGTCTTGAAGGATTCATCACCTGGAGGATGGCATACCTATATCATGGAGATGGAGATCATCGTGATGGACAGATTATTGGAGATGGGGATCACCATGTGACAGCAAGCCATACCGAATCACAACTGTTGTGTGAATGCCATTCTTATTGTTCTACTTGTTTATATTGCATATATGTCCTTGCGTGCGATGTTATAAGTAGGACGATCCCTCATAAATGTTTAAGCTTTAATGCCTCTCCAAACCTTGCACTATCATAAGTCTTGTACAATTGGTGGTGGGTCTATGAAATTAGGGTGCCACCAGTTTTCCTTGACTAGATAGGTTTGTATCGGATACGAACTGCAGAAAGGGTTGGTTAACTTAAACAAAGTCAGCTTAATGGTTAAGGACTTTGAGGCATAAGGTTGGGAGCCGAGACATAGAGATGTCACCCAACAACAGGAGTCATATATATGATATGATTAGCAAGGAGTTGCTTACCGATCTACCTTGTCTTCTAGCGGTGATGCTAAAGCTCACTAGTAGACTTGTTAGTTGTGGGTTCTGAATCACTAAGTATCAATCGAGGGATATTGATTTTAGTGGGAGTAGACTATTAAATGTTTAATATGATTTACTCTGTCATGGATATTTTTGTCTTAGTATTTTGCATTATTTTGTTGTAGATAAATGGCACCTAGCACACCAACATTTACTTTGCGATCAATTCTTGAAAAGGATAAGTTAAATGGAACAAACTATACGGATTGGATCCGTAACCTGAGAATTGTTCTCAGGGCTGAAAAAAAGGAAGACGTTCTAGACACCCCACTACCAGAGGATCCTGGTGAAAATGCAACTGCTGCAGCTAAAACCGCTTACAAGAAAGCAATGGATACTAATCTTGAAGTGAGTTGCCTAATGCTTGCTTGCATGGAGCCTGAGCTGCAGATGCAGTTTGAGACAAACCATGAGGTACACGATATGATCGTGGCGCTCAAGGATATGTTCCAGACTCAGGCTAGGACTGAAAGGTTCAATGTGTCCAAAGCCTTTCTGGAATGCAAGCTAGCAGAAGGCGCAGCAGTTGGGCCACACGTAATCAAAATGGTTGGTTACAATCAGAGGTTGGAGAAGCTAGGCTTCCCAATAAGCCAAGAGTTGGCCACTGACTTCATTTTGGCATCTCTTCCGCCCAGCTATGGAAACTTCATCACGAACTACCATATGCATGGGGCGGAGAGGGGCCTCAATGAACTATGTGGCATGCTGAAAACTGCAGAAGGGGGCATAAAGAAAAGCGCTGGCAGCAGCGGCCATGTGATGGCGGTCCAAAACAAACCCAACTTTAAGAAGAAGGGTAAAACTCAAAAGAAGAAGGGCAAGGCAAAGGATACAGTATCCAAGCCAAATCAAAAGCCCAAGGCTGGACCAGCTGCAGATGCAGAGTGCTTTTATTGCAAAGAACTTGGTCACTGGAAAAGGAATTGCAAGCAGTACTTGGCCTCTATTAAGGATCGCGGCGGTAAGGGTACAGCCGCAGCAGGTACACTTGCTATTCACATTACAGAAATTTTTCTTGCTGATTCTTATATTAATTCTTGGGTATTTGATACCGGATCGGTTGCCCATATTTGCAATTCGATGCAGGGAATGATAAGAAGTAGAAGCGTGAAAAGAGGAGAAGTTGATTTCTGGGTAGGCAATAATGCAAGAGTTGCTGCGTTGACCGTCGGGACGATGCAACTCCACCTCCCATCAGGATTTATTTTGGAGTTAAATAATTGTTATCTAGTTCCTAGTATGAGTCGAAACATTATGTCTCCTTCATGTTTGATGAAGGATGGTTATTCATTTGCGAGTGAAAACAATGGTTGTGTGATCTCTAAGAATGGCATGTTTGTGGCTTTTGCATCCATTATGAATGGGTTATTCATTTTAAATCTTGATGATGCACCTATCTGTAATATTAGTGCTAAAAGGCCTCGGCCTAATGATTTAAGTCCTACCTACATGTGGCACTGTCGTTTGGGTCATATAAGTGAGAATCGCATGAAGAAGCTTCATTCTGATGGGCTTTTAACTTCGTTTGATTTTGAATCATACGAGACATGTGAAGCTTGCTTACTTGGTAAGATGACCAAGGCGCCCTTCACGGTTTTACCGGAGAGGACGTTAGATTTATTGGAACTCATACATACTGATGTGTGCGGACCAATGAGTATGACAGCTAGGGGAGGATTCCAATACTTCATAACCTTCACTGATGATTTTAGTAGATATGGGTATGTCTACTTAATGAAACACAAGTCTGAATCCTTAGAAAAGTTCAAAGAGTTTCAGAATGAAGTAGAAAATCAGCGTGGCAAGAAAATTAAAGCACTGCGATCAGATCGTGGTGGTGAATATTTGAGTCATGAGTTTAGCAATCATCTAAAGAGTTGTGGAATTGTTCCACAGCTTACGCCGCCTGGAACGCCTCAGAGGAATGGCGTGTCTGAGCGACGTAATCGGACTTTATTGGATATGGTTCGATCAATGATGAGCCAGTCGGACCTACCTTTGTCGTTTTGGGGATACGCTCTAGAAACAGCAGCTTTCACACTAAATAGGGTACCGTCTAAGTCCGTAGTTAAGACACCATATGAGATGTGGACTGGGAAGACTCCCAGCTTGTCTTTTCTGAAGATTTGGGGTTGTGAGGTTTACGTCAAGCGACTACAGTCGGATAAACTCACTCCAAAATCGGACAAGTGCATGTTCGTGGGATATCCAAAGGAAACTTTAGGATATTACTTTTACCACCGGTCAGAGGGCAAAGTGTTTGTCGCCCGGAACGGTGTGTTCTTAGAGAAAGAGTTTCTCAAAAGAGAGAAAAGTAAACAAAAGGTGTATCTTGAAGAAGTTCAGGATGAGCCAGTGGGACAAGATTCAACAAGTGATGCTAATGTAGCAGAACAAGTTGAGACGTCTATGGCAAGAGAATCACCACCACAACCACGAAGGTCAGCAAGGCTTCGCGAGGCACGAGGAGAAGTGCTATTGTTGGGCAATGGGGAAGTGTTGTTGTTAGACAATGACGAACCTGCAACATATTCAGAAGCGATGATGGACCCAGATTCCGAGAAATGGCATGTCGCCATGAGATCCGAGATAGATTCCATGGGAGAAAATCAAGTTTGGAACTTGGTTGACCCGCCTGATGGTGTTAGACCTATAGAATGCAAATGGATCTATAAGAAGAAGAAAGACATGGATGGAAATGTTCACATCTATAAGGCTCGACTTGTTGCAAAGGGTTTTCGACAAGTTCAAGGAGTTGACTATGACGAGACATTCTCGCCAGTAGCGATGCTTAAATCTATTCGGATCATTCTAGCTATTGCCGCATATTTCGATTATGAGATTTGGCAGATGGATGTCAAAACAGCTTTCCTTAATGGAAACCTAGATGAGGACGTGTATATGATACAGCCCGAGGGTTTTGTCGATCCGATCAATGCTGGAAAGATATGCAAACTTCAGAAATCCATTTATGGGTTGAAGCAAGCATCTCGGAGTTGGAACATTCGTTTTGATGAAGTGATCAAAGGGCTTGGTTTTCATCAGAATGAAGAAGAAGCTTGTGTTTACAAGAAGGAAAGTGGGAGCGCTGTTGTATTTCTAATCTTGTATGTGGATGACATATTATTGATTGGGAATGACATTCCTATGCTGGAGTTCGTCAAGGCTTCACTGAAAAAGAGTTTTTCTATGAAGGACTTAGGGGAAGCAGCATATATTTTGGGCATAAGGATCTATAGAGATAGGTCGAAGAGGCTTATAGGATTAAGTCAAGATACGTACATTGACAAGGTTTTGAAACGGTTCAACATGGAACAGTCCAAGAAAGGGTTCATACCTATGTCACATGGTAAACACCTTAGCCAGATGCAATGTCCTGCAACGGCTAATGAGCGGGAGCGCATGAGTAAGGTACCATACGCCTCAGCAATTGGTTCAATCATGTATGCCATGATAAGTACACGCCCAGATGTTTCATACGCTATAAGTGCTACGAGTAGATACCAGGCTGATCCAGGTGAGGATCACTGGACAGCGGTAAAAGGCATTCTTAAGTACTTAAGAAGGACTAAAGATATGTTCCTAGTATATGGGGGTAAGGAGGAGCTCGTTGTAACTGGTTACACCGATGCTAGCTTCCAAACTGACCCAGACGAGTTAAAATCGCAATCAGGTTTTGTGTTCACAATAAATGGTGGTGCTGTTAGTTGGAAGAGTTCCAAACAGGAGACTGTGACTGATTCTACAGCAGAAGCCGAGTACATTGCAGCTTCTGAATCTGCGAAGGAAGGTGTTTGGATAAGAAAGTTCCTCATCGAGCTTGGTGTGTTTCCTAATGCATCTAGCCCATTGAACCTCTACTGTGACAACAATGGGGCTATTGCGCAAGCTAAGGAGCCAAGGAACCACCAGAAAAACAAACACGTACTGCGGAAGTTTCACCTCATACGGGAATTCATTAGGCGGGGTGAGATAAAGATATGCAAAATACATACGGATTTGAATGTTGCTGATCCTTTGACAAAACCTCTTCCACAACCTAAGCATGAGGCACACGTGAGATCTATGGGTATTAGATATCTTCTAGATTAACTCTAGTGCAAGTGGGAGACTGTTAGAAATATGCCCTAGAGATAATCATAGAGATGAGCATATTTCTTTGTATCCATGATATATATATTGCTTAATTGAATATCCATGGAAGGCACCTTGTATTGATTAGCAATTATGTGAATTGTTTGTGAGATTCTTTACTTATATGGTTATTCTAAATGATGTCCCTAGTCAGAGTCGATGACTAGCACATGTATTAGTTGATGACTACATTTCACAAGTCATGAACATGGAGATGTTAAATTAATAATGTGGGCGCATGTATGACATGAGGCTGGACCGACCCAACGTGAGATATTGTAATATAGTTCTCTTCTTGCAACATGAATACTGTATCCTTAGACCTGAGATTGTCGCATGTTCTCAAGATGTGAATTGACTTACTTAGGGACTATCAAACGCTATCCCGTAACTGGGTAGTTATAAAGGTAGTTTTGGGTTTGTCAGGAAGCATGCTATGAGGCATGGTCAGTCAAGATGGAATTTGTCCCTCTCTTTGTGAGAGAGATATCTCTGGGCCCCTCGAGTGATTGGATCAAGAAATGCATGGCCGTGCTAGGGTTAAGAGTTAACCATTGAAAGGATTCCAATTCACAGTATCGAGAAAGAGAGGTCAGCTTAGAGCCAGACCAAATATCGTGAGACAAAGGGAACAGCATGTACTTAATGTCGCAATGGTTCGTCTGATATGATCTTTACGTACACATAGGAGTTGACATGTCTTGCTAGAGGCCGCTGTCAATTATTGGGCCAAGTAAGAGTACTCGGGCTATGTCTATTTGTACGTGAACCTATAGGGTCACACACTTAAGGGGAAGGAAGCCTAATTCGGATTAGATCCGAAATTAGACTGGGCTTTAGGGTTAATGATGGGCCTCGGCGTCAGAAGCCCACCATAACGCCTATATAATGAGGGGCGGGGGCACGGTTAAGAGATAACCTAATTCGCCACCTGCAAACCAGCAGCCGCCGCTCGCCTCTCGCCCTCGCCAAGCCGCCGTCGCGAACCTAGCAGTTCGGTACGCGGCGCTTCCTCCCTGTACGTGTGGATACCTCGGAGGTGCTGCATCTGGAGCACTTGGACGAACCGTGCGAGGACGTGAAGAACGCCGGCGACTACACGGCACTGCTCGACGCGTTCGTCTACATCGAGACGTCTTCCGCTGCTCTGCGCGTCTAGTGGTAATTCCATGACCTATAACCGCAGTAGTTCTTGGTATTATGAGGATGAAAATTTTGTTTTGCGCTAGCGTAGCCTCCCCGTAATCCAACAGTGGTATCAGAGGCAGGTTCTGCGTAGTTTTAGGTCTGGATCTAGGTTCATGAGATGGATCTACTTGATGCACGGTTTGATTAGATCAATTGGTAATAAAGGGTTGAAGTAGATTACATCGGATATGACTGGAGAGATCAGTTTGTCCTTCTCTGTTGTATGCGCGACTTGCCCCTACCGGCTGGAATCACCATCGGGGCTAACTGCGTACACAACCAGCAGATTGACGTAACAGATCAACGTCATGAGTGTAATCTTCTTCGGGTCGAAAGTCTCGGATTTGGGTTGATTTGATCAACCGCATGAGATTTCCAGTGGAATTTCCATACATACGATGCATGGAATCCTGTGAGGTTTTCAGCTGAAGTGGCGAACGTATAGAAACGTGTTTGTCTAACCTGTTTTTGCAGGACATCTTGTGATCGGTATGGCTATTGTGTATATGATGCATGTTAATAAATTATTCATGACCTGCGTGTCGTGACCAGGGCAATACGGCTGGAGCCACATGTATTGTCCAAATTTAATGTAATGACCTGCGTGTCAACATGTGATGATCCAAAGCGTATATGTAATTTGTTTACCAGCATACGTTAGATAGGTCTTGAAGGATTCATCACCTGGAGGATGGCATACCTATATCATGGAGATGGAGATCATCGTGATGGACAGATTATTGGAGATGGGGATCACCATGTGACAGCAAGCCATACCGAATCACAACTGTTGTGTGAATGCCATTCTTATTGTTCTACTTGTTTATATTGCATATATGTCCTTGCGTGCGATGTTATAAGTAGGACGATCCCTCATAAATGTTTAAGCTTTAATGCCTCTCCAAACCTTGCACTATCATAAGTCTTGTACAATTGGTGGTGGGTCTATGAAATTAGGGTGCCACCAGTTTTCCTTGACTAGATAGGTTTGTATCGGATACGAACTGCAGAAAGGGTTGGTTAACTTAAACAAAGTCAGCTTAATGGTTAAGGACTTTGAGGCATAAGGTTGGGAGCCGAGACATAGAGATGTCACCCAACAACAGGAGTCATATATATGATATGATTAGCAAGGAGTTGCTTACCGATCTACCTTGTCTTCTAGCGGTGATGCTAAAGCTCACTAGTAGACTTGTTAGTTGTGGGTTCTGAATCACTAAGTATCAATCGAGGGATATTGATTTTAGTGGGAGTAGACTATTAAATGTTTAATATGATTTACTCTGTCATGGATATTTTTGTCTTAGTATTTTGCATTATTTTGTTGTAGATAAATGGCACCTAGCACACCAACATTTACTTTGCGATCAATTCTTGAAAAGGATAAGTTAAATGGAACAAACTATACGGATTGGATCCGTAACCTGAGAATTGTTCTCAGGGCTGAAAAAAAGGAAGACGTTCTAGACACCCCACTACCAGAGGATCCTGGTGAAAATGCAACTGCTGCAGCTAAAACCGCTTACAAGAAAGCAATGGATACTAATCTTGAAGTGAGTTGCCTAATGCTTGCTTGCATGGAGCCTGAGCTGCAGATGCAGTTTGAGACAAACCATGAGGTACACGATATGATCGTGGCGCTCAAGGATATGTTCCAGACTCAGGCTAGGACTGAAAGGTTCAATGTGTCCAAAGCCTTTCTGGAATGCAAGCTAGCAGAAGGCGCAGCAGTTGGGCCACACGTAATCAAAATGGTTGGTTACAATCAGAGGTTGGAGAAGCTAGGCTTCCCAATAAGCCAAGAGTTGGCCACTGACTTCATTTTGGCATCTCTTCCGCCCAGCTATGGAAACTTCATCACGAACTACCATATGCATGGGGCGGAGAGGGGCCTCAATGAACTATGTGGCATGCTGAAAACTGCAGAAGGGGGCATAAAGAAAAGCGCTGGCAGCAGCGGCCATGTGATGGCGGTCCAAAACAAACCCAACTTTAAGAAGAAGGGTAAAACTCAAAAGAAGAAGGGCAAGGCAAAGGATACAGTATCCAAGCCAAATCAAAAGCCCAAGGCTGGACCAGCTGCAGATGCAGAGTGCTTTTATTGCAAAGAACTTGGTCACTGGAAAAGGAATTGCAAGCAGTACTTGGCCTCTATTAAGGATCGCGGCGGTAAGGGTACAGCCGCAGCAGGTACACTTGCTATTCACATTACAGAAATTTTTCTTGCTGATTCTTATATTAATTCTTGGGTATTTGATACCGGATCGGTTGCCCATATTTGCAATTCGATGCAGGGAATGATAAGAAGTAGAAGCGTGAAAAGAGGAGAAGTTGATTTCTGGGTAGGCAATAATGCAAGAGTTGCTGCGTTGACCGTCGGGACGATGCAACTCCACCTCCCATCAGGATTTATTTTGGAGTTAAATAATTGTTATCTAGTTCCTAGTATGAGTCGAAACATTATGTCTCCTTCATGTTTGATGAAGGATGGTTATTCATTTGCGAGTGAAAACAATGGTTGTGTGATCTCTAAGAATGGCATGTTTGTGGCTTTTGCATCCATTATGAATGGGTTATTCATTTTAAATCTTGATGATGCACCTATCTGTAATATTAGTGCTAAAAGGCCTCGGCCTAATGATTTAAGTCCTACCTACATGTGGCACTGTCGTTTGGGTCATATAAGTGAGAATCGCATGAAGAAGCTTCATTCTGATGGGCTTTTAACTTCGTTTGATTTTGAATCATACGAGACATGTGAAGCTTGCTTACTTGGTAAGATGACCAAGGCGCCCTTCACGGTTTTACCGGAGAGGACGTTAGATTTATTGGAACTCATACATACTGATGTGTGCGGACCAATGAGTACGACAGCTAGGGGAGGATTCCAATACTTCATAACCTTCACTGATGATTTTAGTAGATATGGGTATGTCTACTTAATGAAACACAAGTCTGAATCCTTAGAAAAGTTCAAAGAGTTTCAGAATGAAGTAGAAAATCAGCGTGGCAAGAAAATTAAAGCACTGCGATCAGATCGTGGTGGTGAATATTTGAGTCATGAGTTTAGCAATCATCTAAAGAGTTGTGGAATTGTTCCACAGCTTACGCCGCCTGGAACGCCTCAGAGGAATGGCGTGTCTGAGCGACGTAATCGGACTTTATTGGATATGGTTCGATCAATGATGAGCCAGTCGGACCTACCTTTGTCGTTTTGGGGATACGCTCTAGAAACAGCAGCTTTCACACTAAATAGGGTACCGTCTAAGTCCGTAGTTAAGACACCATATGAGATGTGGACTGGGAAGACTCCCAGCTTGTCTTTTCTGAAGATTTGGGGTTGTGAGGTTTACGTCAAGCGACTACAGTCGGATAAACTCACTCCAAAATCGGACAAGTGCATGTTCGTGGGATATCCAAAGGAAACTTTAGGATATTACTTTTACCACCGGTCAGAGGGCAAAGTGTTTGTCGCCCGGAACGGTGTGTTCTTAGAGAAAGAGTTTCTCAAAAGAGAGAAAAGTAAACAAAAGGTGTATCTTGAAGAAGTTCAGGATGAGCCAGTGGGACAAGATTCAACAAGTGATGCTAATGTAGCAGAACAAGTTGAGACGTCTATGGCAAGAGAATCACCACCACAACCACGAAGGTCAGCAAGGCTTCGCGAGGCACGAGGAGAAGTGCTATTGTTGGGCAATGGGGAAGTGTTGTTGTTAGACAATGACGAACCTGCAACATATTCAGAAGCGATGATGGACCCAGATTCCGAGAAATGGCATGTCGCCATGAGATCCGAGATAGATTCCATGGGAGAAAATCAAGTTTGGAACTTGGTTGACCCGCCTGATGGTGTTAGACCTATAGAATGCAAATGGATCTATAAGAAGAAGAAAGACATGGATGGAAATGTTCACATCTATAAGGCTCGACTTGTTGCAAAGGGTTTTCGACAAGTTCAAGGAGTTGACTATGACGAGACATTCTCGCCAGTAGCGATGCTTAAATCTATTCGGATCATTCTAGCTATTGCCGCATATTTCGATTATGAGATTTGGCAGATGGATGTCAAAACAGCTTTCCTTAATGGAAACCTAGATGAGGACGTGTATATGATACAGCCCGAGGGTTTTGTCGATCCGATCAATGCTGGAAAGATATGCAAACTTCAGAAATCCATTTATGGGTTGAAGCAAGCATCTCGGAGTTGGAACATTCGTTTTGATGAAGTGATCAAAGGGCTTGGTTTTCATCAGAATGAAGAAGAAGCTTGTGTTTACAAGAAGGAAAGTGGGAGCGCTGTTGTATTTCTAATCTTGTATGTGGATGACATATTATTGATTGGGAATGACATTCCTATGCTGGAGTTCGTCAAGGCTTCACTGAAAAAGAGTTTTTCTATGAAGGACTTAGGGGAAGCAGCATATATTTTGGGCATAAGGATCTATAGAGATAGGTCGAAGAGGCTTATAGGATTAAGTCAAGATACGTACATTGACAAGGTTTTGAAACGGTTCAACATGGAACAGTCCAAGAAAGGGTTCATACCTATGTCACATGGTAAACACCTTAGCCAGATGCAATGTCCTGCAACGGCTAATGAGCGGGAGCGCATGAGTAAGGTACCATACGCCTCAGCAATTGGTTCAATCATGTATGCCATGATAAGTACACGCCCAGATGTTTCATACGCTATAAGTGCTACGAGTAGATACCAGGCTGATCCAGGTGAGGATCACTGGACAGCGGTAAAAGGCATTCTTAAGTACTTAAGAAGGACTAAAGATATGTTCCTAGTATATGGGGGTAAGGAGGAGCTCGTTGTAACTGGTTACACCGATGCTAGCTTCCAAACTGACCCAGACGAGTTAAAATCGCAATCAGGTTTTGTGTTCACAATAAATGGTGGTGCTGTTAGTTGGAAGAGTTCCAAACAGGAGACTGTGACTGATTCTACAGCAGAAGCCGAGTACATTGCAGCTTCTGAATCTGCGAAGGAAGGTGTTTGGATAAGAAAGTTCCTCATCGAGCTTGGTGTGTTTCCTAATGCATCTAGCCCATTGAACCTCTACTGTGACAACAATGGGGCTATTGCGCAAGCTAAGGAGCCAAGGAACCACCAGAAAAACAAACACGTACTGCGGAAGTTTCACCTCATACGGGAATTCATTAGGCGGGGTGAGATAAAGATATGCAAAATACATACGGATTTGAATGTTGCTGATCCTTTGACAAAACCTCTTCCACAACCTAAGCATGAGGCACATGTGAGATCTATGGGTATTAGATATCTTCTAGATTAACTCTAGTGCAAGTGGGAGACTGTTAGAAATATGCCCTAGAGATAATCATAGAGATGAGCATATTTCTTTGTATCCATGATATATATATTGCTTAATTGAATATCCATGGAAGGCACCTTGTATTGATTAGCAATTATGTGAATTGTTTGTGAGATTCTTTACTTATATGGTTATTCTAAATGATGTCCCTAGTCAGAGTCGATGACTAGCACATGTATTAGTTGATGACTACATTTCACAAGTCATGAACATGGAGATGTTAAATTAATAATGTGGGCGCATGTATGACATGAGGCTGGACCGACCCAACGTGAGATATTGTAATATAGTTCTCTTCTTGCAACATGAATACTGTATCCTTAGACCTGAGATTGTCGCATGTTCTCAAGATGTGAATTGACTTACTTAGGGACTATCAAACGCTATCCCGTAACTGGGTAGTTATAAAGGTAGTTTTGGGTTTGTCAGGAAGCATGCTATGAGGCATGGTCAGTCAAGATGGAATTTGTCCCTCTCTTTGTGAGAGAGATATCTCTGGGCCCCTCGAGTGATTGGATCAAGAAATGCATGGCTGTGCTAGGGTTAAGAGTTAACCATTGAAAGGATTCCAATTCACAGTATCGAGAAAGAGAGGTCAGCTTAGAGCCAGACCAAATATCGTGAGACAAAGGGAACAGCATGTACTTAATGTCGCAATGGTTCGTCTGATATGATCTTTACGTACACATAGGAGTTGACATGTCTTGCTAGAGGCCGCTGTCAATTATTGGGCCAAGTAAGAGTACTCGGGCTATGTCTATTTGTACGTGAACCTATAGGGTCACACACTTAAGGGGAAGGAAGCCTAATTCGGATTAGATCCGAAATTAGACTGGGCTTTAGGGTTAATGATGGGCCTCGGCGTCAGAAGCCCACCATAACGCCTATATA
The DNA here is from genome assembly GCA_029449295.1 of Zea luxurians. Taxonomy (NCBI): domain Eukaryota; kingdom Viridiplantae; phylum Streptophyta; class Magnoliopsida; order Poales; family Poaceae; genus Zea; species Zea luxurians. The sequence continues at coordinate 6,987,452 of JAOPSE010000064.1, read as the reverse complement.
ATGAGGGGCGGGGGCACGGTTAAGAGATAATCTAATTTGCCACCTGCAAACCAGCAGCCGCCGCTCGCCTCTCGCCCTCGCCAAGCCGCCGTCGCGAACCTAGCAGTTCGGTACGCGGCGCTTCCTCCCTGTACGTGTGGATACCTCGGAGGTGCTGCATCTGGAGCACTTGGACGAACCGTGCGAGGACGTGAAGAACGCCGGCGACTACACGGCACTGCTCGACGCGTTCGTCTACATCGAGACGTCTTCCGCTGCTCTGCGCGTCTAGTGGTAATTCCATGACCTATAACCGCAGTAGTTCTTGGTATTATGGGGATGAAAATTTTGTTTTGCGCTAGCGTAGCCTCCCCGTAATCCAACAGATGATCGGTTGTTGAAGGGGATCTATGCCGACGGCGTGCCCTATGCCCACTGCCGCTGGTCAGACAACAATGCGTGGCAGCCAATTGAATTATGCACGCCGATTGACCTATGCATGTGATGCTTAAGTTGATTTAATAGGAACTTATTCCTGATTTCAGGTTTGAGTTGGATATGCTGTTGGAATCAGTTAATGCAGCGACTAAGCGTGTTGAAGAGCTGATAGAAAAGATGCAAGACAACTCAGTCAAACTTGAGAGTCCAATACGCATGGATGAGCATTTAACTCGTAAGTATTTGTTCAGGCATAAGTTAATAATATTCGAGGATACCTGAACTGAATGGACTTTGACTATTACTGTTGGTTGATAACATTTTTCAGCGTTGAACCTGAAGTGCATTGAGCGACTGTACCGTGATCATGTTCTTAATTAATGAAGAGAGACGGTGATATGATCATCAGAGGCCAAGGAGCTGGCAGTTCTCCCAGATGGTCTTGGCGGAGCGGCGTAGTCGCTTGGCCTCCTCCTCGGTGAGCTCCATCTCGGTGACGCCCTGGATGCCAACGCGACCGAGCCTGGCGGGCAGGCTGAGGAAGACGTCGTTCCCATCGGGGATGCCGTGGAACCCCCTGGCGAGGACGGAGACCGGGTGGATGCGGCGCTGGTCGCGGAGCAGCGACGCGGCGAGGCTGGCGACGGAGTAGCCGATGGCCCAGGAGGTGTAGCCCTTGAGGCTGATGACCTCGTAGGCGCTACCAACAACGGCGCGGCGGATGCCCTCCAGCACCTCCTCGTCGAAGCAACGGTGGCTAGTGGGGCTCGCGACCGAGGCCGAGGCCACCACGCCGGATGTGCGCCTGGCCCGACACACGCCCGTGGAGGACTCCATGATGAAGCTGGTGAACGATGCTTGACCACCACCTTATTGTCCTCCTCAACCGCCTTCACCTCCTCATCAGTCGGTGCTTAAGTGGGGGACAAGTCAATTGGCATCGCTGCGGCGCAAGCCATACGCATCCGCCCGGACCCCATGCTCGCGAAGCGCAACGGGGGGCGAGGGGGGAGCGAGGCGAGGTGGGCCCCTGGCGGCGGCTGCAGGCAGGGGGGAAGCGAGGCAGGGGAGCGGTCGGCACTGAGCATCGAGGCGGCGGGGCGGGCGGGGATTGCGGAGGGCGGGCGGGGATTGCGGCGTTTGCGGCGGGGATTGGCGGATTGCGGTGGGCGGGCGGGTGGGCGTAGCGGGGGGGGGGGGGCGTCTACAATAGACTCTTAATAGTTAGTAGAGATTAACGAAGACACGATTTTTCTACAAACCCCTTAAATGAACTAGTGCATCTTTCAAATAACCTATTTTTCTACTACTGAAATATCAGGTAATTTCTTATAAATTCGCTCTACCTCTCGCCTGAGGAAGCAGTGGAACAAAAAAACAAAGATCCTCTTTAATAGTCTATCCATCCATGCACGCAGCCGCAGAGCGTGAAACAGCAGTCTACAACTCTCACATAGTGCTTAGCTATTTTATCACTACCTCACCTTGATTAGGTTGTCTCCAAGCATTCCCCTTATATTTCTCTCCTATCTATACTAACCAATATATTTTATCATCTCCTCTTTAAAAAATTCATCTGTATACAATATCTCTCCAACTATTCATCTTATATCTTTTCCCATACAACAACGACAACAAACAGTGTTAGCCATTCTCGCTAGGAAAGGAACACGGAAGCAACTCCTATTCATCTTCTATGTGAGCAAAATTCGCTTGCACCCGCTGATGGAGTTCGCCCTAGGGACCTCCATGCTCCGCCCAGGCGCTAGGCACCGAAAGACCGTCTACGCCTAAGGCTATGCGCAACGCTGCCCCCTTGGCAGCCTCCTCTCCTTGTATGCGGCGCGTAGGGGGCACTCTACGGCCGCAGTGGTGCCCCCTACGGCGCCCTCTACGCGCCGGCCCCCTTCTCTCTCCTCCCAGATATAGCGTGTCACTGTTCATTCCCCCAAACACTGTGCTGTGGGTCCACGAGTAATTGTTAGTAGATAAAAAATTGATAGTTGGTATAGAAAATGATATTTTATAGTGGTAGTGGGATATATGAGGAGTATTTAGGGGGAACCGTTGCGTGAGATGAAAAAATAGGGGGGAAAAGTGATATAGGGGGAAAAATTTAGGGGTAACAGTTGCGGATAGCCTAAGGAGGCACGAGGTCCAGACCCCAATGCTGCCACCAAGTTTGGGCCTGTTTGGGAATACAGTTTTGAAATAATGTAGTTTTGAGATACCATAGTTTACAATTGTACATGACATAAATACCACGATATTGCTTTACCACAGTAAAACTACAATATTACTCAAAACCGAGACCTGTTTGGTTCTATTGGAAAAACAAAGTATATGTAGAGAGAAGAGATGAAAACTGAGGTATGGGTGGAGTTTCAGAAACTTTAAAAATACCATAGTTTTGAGTAAACCATGGTATTTAAAACTGAGTTTTGTCTGTATAAACCAAACACCTTTTAAGCTTCAATACTATAGTATCATCAAATATCATAGTATTGTTTCAAAACTGCAAAAATACTACAATTTCAAATAGGGCCTTTATTGCTTTGTAGAAACTTACATCTCCTCCGGCAACTTTGCTCACATGTCCTCCCACCCACTCGCTTTCCTCTCCATCGAGCTCCTTGCATCTCCACACTTGTGGAGTAGGAGCTCCCCGACCGTGTCCAAGACAAAATTAAGACGTGGAGGCTCTGCTCTCTCGGCTACAGACACAACGCGGATGGTGCGACAACTTCATCAAGGAGTGTCTGTTGTGTAGGCTTAGGGTTTGTTTGGTTGGGCTGTGGCTGTGAAAAAAGTTGCTGTGGACTGTGAGCTGTGGAAAAAGCTGTTGTAGGCTGTAAGCTGTTAAAAAGCTAAAAACCGTTTAGTGGAAACCACTAAAAGTCGTTAAAAATTCTTCGATATATGTTTTCACAGTTCCATCCGAAAAGCCACTAAAAGCAGGTCCAGGGGTGCTTTCAGATTTGCACTACGAGAAAGTCGGCTTTTAGAAAAAGCTGCTTTCTCGATCCAGCCCTTTGGTTGGCTTTTGACTTTTAGGGAAGCAAAAGCCAAAGCCAAAAGTCAAACCAAACACACCCTTAGTCCCCTCCCACGCCCGTAAGATGACATCATAATTTTTAGCTTATAAGTTCATAAATCACATAATAATATTATCACATGTCAAGAGCTTCTTTATATTTTGGGTTATTCGGTCTATTGGGGCTAAAAACCGAACCCTAATTCATACATATGTACCCCTGAATTATAGCAAATGTAGGAATCAAACCCAAACCCAAAAACCAATATAGGCTGACAATTTAGTTTATTTGGGTTCTGCTCAGGTTTGGGTTCAGTCTTCAGTTTAAAAATGCCACCCCTAATCTTGAACAATGTAAATATGCAAAGTAGTGATGAACTCAACCCTCGAGTTTAGGTTGAGTCTAACAGTAGCCGATATCCTCTCATGTACGCTAAATTTAGAAGACGTTCGCCCTCTCTATATATTATCTCCCCTCCCATCTATCCATTTAATATTTTAAACAATGGATGTCACACCCGGATTTAAGGGATAAAGCTAGGTGCGTCTCATATATGCGCCAAAAAAGAACATCACATATAATGACAAAGTGTATAGAGATAAATGCCATTATTACATAGCGGAAGTCTTACAAAAATAAATGATAATAATAAAGCAAACTAGGTATTATTCCTTGGCACCACAAAGTTGATTGGGAGACGCCACCTAGATCAACTTGTCCACTAGCTTTCCTAGTTAGTCAGCCAGGGACGTCCCATTCCACCCTTGTGGTGGCACGTTTTTCTCAAGTTAAGCTCGATGTTCCAATTAACATAATTGTCTTATCATGAACAAAAATAGAACAGTAATAAAGAATAATCATGTATAGTAGTTATCTCAACACCCAAAACCATATAATAGCAATAACAAAGACTACCCAAAAGTTCAGAGGTAAACAAGGTGAAAAGATAACCAGACTATAGTGACCTATTGGGTCCCATCAAAATTAAGCATATGCATGATAAAATGATTATAGAGAACATTATTGGGTAAATAAAAGTGGTAAAGGGCACAACTTGCCTTCAATGAGCTCCTGCTTAGCAACTTGTACCTGTTGAACACCCGAATCCTCTGTGGCTTGCTCGTCTACTTGCAACAGTACAAACAAACATGGTATAACAGAAACTAGCATCACAGCAAACATAAATACAAAATACATCATAATAACATACGCATTGAAACAAGATAGTAGGAACAAAAATCACTAAATTCGGAGTTACAGAATGCGAGTTATGAGTTTTTGAAGTATTTATGTGTTTGGTACAAGATTATCAAAGTTGTTAATTTTAATATGGATTTCATGCTGAAACAATGGTACTAGGTGATAGACAATATTATTACAAATTATAGGAATTGGAATGGATTAAAAAGGAGTTAAAATATTTTTTCTAGGAATTAAACAAGATCCAGGGTTATTTTTATACATAGAAAATCATTTCCTAAATTAATTCCCTGATTTAATCACTGTTTGGACTGCACGCAAGATTAAACAGAAACACAAGGGTCTCAACGCAAAGATTCCTAAGACTCAGACTACAGTTATGGTGGACTGCGGGTTGAATTACTAGAAATAGAGGGGTTCATTTACAAAATACCATGGTCGAAGGGGTATCTTAGTTTTCTGGCCGCCAGATCACGAGTGGACAGTCACGATTAAATCGGCGAGGTTATGAATAAGTGTGCGTTTCCAGCCATCCGATCCTACGTGGGTGGTTTAGATCATATTACGAGGGCGACGAAATGGTACGCTCCATGGGTCATCATATCATAGATCAGCGGTCCACATCAACCGCGACCCTGTAAGCGACCAGGGTTGTCAATCACTAGATCAACGCCCTAACCCGATTACGTCGAACCGTTACTTAGAGTTCTAATCCCAGTCGTCCCGTGTGAATCCAACAGTTGGCGCGCTTCCCCCCAATCCAACACGGCGGAGTCCGACCGTGACCGGAGTAGCGCGGCAACAACATGTTTGGACTTGGCCGGCCCGCCAATCCATGCCCGAAAATCTCCCTATTGCGCCTCTACACAATGCGATGATGAATTCGAAGCCCTCGGGGAGGTACTCACTAAGGGCTTGTTCGGTTCTACCCCAATCCATATGGATTGAGGGGGATTGAGGGGGTTTTAATCCCTAGTAAATCAAAATCTCTCTCAATCCGTATCAATCCCCTTCAATCCATATGGATTGGAAATAACCGAACAAGCCCTAAGGATTATCCGCGATGAAGTGCTGCCCACGACGATTGGCGGATTTGCGACGGCGTGTTGACTCCGACGTGGAATTGTCTTCAATTCGCCGCTGCCCACGCCCGATTGTCGACCGGAACAAACACCCCGCGGCGACGCGCACCACCACGACCTGGATTTGGGCACCAGACGACACCCAGTCGAATCCCCCAACCACGACGACAATGGCGCACCCGCTTCCCTTCTCTGGTGGTGACGGAAAGAAGGGTAAAGGGAAGAGCACGAGGAGTCTCGGGTCCGCATTTGAAGCCTTGGGCAAGGTGAAGTCGTGGGGAGCAGGGTTATCGCGCGGGCGCAACACCACGCGCCGGTTTCCCCGGTGACGGATTTGGACCACGCCCGTGGTCGTGGCGGGTGGAGAGGACTCTGACTGATGGGGACCACGAGTCAGTGCAACGGATGGTGGGGTGTGGTCCTGTCAACGCGGGCCCAGCGGTCACCCACACACATCAAGGGATGGGCTGACGCACAGACACTATCCACGCGGGCTCGCCTGTCGGCGCCGCGGCGCGCGCGTGTGCACGGGCCACGCGAAGAGCGAAGTTGGGCCGAGGCCAGGGATTTGGCCCACTACGGGTGAGTGTCTCTTTCTCTTTTTTATTCTTTTTCTTTTCTGATTTCTTTTCTCTTTATTTTACAATCCAATTTTGAATTTAAATAGTGCTGTCAACTTGTACTCAATTAAACCTTCAAAATAAACATAGTAGTGGAAGTTGATTGAGTACAAGTTGATTGAGTACACGTGAATTATTTCCTTTATTTTTATAGTATTCTTCCTTTTTTTCTCCAAATCCTAATTTCCAAATTAGGTTTAATGGCTATTTCATCTTTAGTGTATTTCTATTATCATTATCTTTATGAGTGAATGCACAAACAAATAAACTTCAGCATGATGCACAAATTATTCACGTGTTATCTATTTATTATTTACTTTTAAATGTAGTTATTCACATGTTCAAATATTTAGAGGCAACTCATATAAGTAGATCACTCTATTTCATTAATTACACTTTTGGGTATTACAACAGATTAATAACTTAAAATATGTAAAGGCTAGTTTTGAAACCTAATTTTTTCAAAGGATTTCTATTTTTCCAGGAGAAATTAGTCCATTTTCCCTTAGGAAAATAGAGTTGCCGAACTAACTCTAAGGGTATAAAAAATTTGTACGTACAAAAATCCAAAGCAAAATGTATCGATAATATAAATATTTATATATAGATGACGAGATATAGAGGACACTGCTGAAGAGAAATGAGATATGGTAGTGGATGTTGCGTCTTAGGGTGTAAAAAATAAAAAAAATAGAGTTTAAACTATAACGTTCAAAACACAACACTTAAACTAGTAAGCTTACCGCTTTGTTGTGATTTTTAGAATGGCCCACATGAACCAACCCGCCTGTGCATAGAGAAATTAATTGCTCCACCTTCCAAAAGACAACCACATGAAACCTATCAAATTAATCTTCCACCATAAATATATTGTCATCAAAATATCTTTTTGGCATAGCTAGCAGACCCGAAAATTCGGTTGACACCATATTTAAGAACGCCAGTCATCTTTTTTGTAAGTCCACAGGTGGGAAAATGCTAAAATAACATAAGTACATAGAGCCAAAGATGAAGTAAGAGGAGGACCGCAGATTAATAAGAAAAGCCCGAGGAGTTTGCAAAGGAACTCCTACTACTAGTCCAATCCACCCATCTAAGTACTACACGCAAAGTTCCCAAATAGAAGGGTTCCACTTCCACGTCGTCGTGCCCGCCTTCAAGTCCCCGTATCACCCACACCGTGTAGGTTCCGCGCGTGCGCGTAGAGAAACTCCTCTGCTTCGTAGACAAGCCAGTGGCACCATCCTGGAGCTTCCGTCCGCGGGATCACGCAGAGACTGCATCGGACGGTCAGGAATCGTCCCAACACTCGGGCTTCAGTCGGCGCGCCGGCGACACGGACATCCTACGGCGCCGAAGCAGCTACGCGCACGCTGTTTTCTCCACGCACGGGCTCGCGGGCCCCACGCCTCATTGACTGACCAAAAACATGGGCGCTCTCTCGTTTCCGTTTCTGGAGCAGTCAAATTAGAACGCGGCGAAGAGGCCAGACCTGAAAACACACAGACACTGACATGTTGGACAGCATCGCTCGGCCCATGCCATAGACGGGGGCATGCACAGAGAAACCTCATCCGTAATAGTTTGTGATACCTCGATGACAAAGTGGGTCCATTATCTTCAGCCCCACGTCTCCGAGAGAGGTATAGGGTGCGCGCCAGGGGTGAGAAGTATGGTGGCCGAGGAGAGGCTGGCGTGGGCGGTGGAGCGCTCCCCTCGGTCGCCACGTGTGTCACGCAGCCGCATCTCGGTTCCCTCCTCTCTCTCTCTCTCTTCTTCTCCCTCTCCACCTCCTGCTTGCACTGTTCGTCTCCTCAGTAACTGCACCCACCTCCACACCTAAACCCGAGAGGCGGCGGCGGCGGCAGACACAGACACCGTCTCTCTCCTCCCTTTGTCGTCGTGTCTCTCTGCATGGAAGCCTCCGCCGGCTCGTCGCCACCGCACTCCCAAGAGAACCCGCCGGAGCACGGTGGCGACATGGGAGGGGCCCCCGCGGAGGAGATCGGAGGGGAGGCGGCGGATGACTTCATGTTCGCTGAAGACACGTTCCCCTCCCTCCCGGACTTCCCTTGCCTTTCGTCGCCGTCCAGCTCCACCTTCTCGTCCAACTCCTCGTCAAACTCCTCCAGCGCCTACACCAACACGGCAGGAAGAGCCGGCGGCGAGCCCTCCGAGCCTGCTTCGGCCGGAGAAGGGTTTGATGCGCTCGATGACATCGACCAGCTCCTCGACTTCGCGTCGCTTTCCATGCCGTGGGACTCCGAGCCGTTCCCGGGGGTTAGCATGATGCTAGAGAACGCCATGTCGGCGCCGCCGCAGCCGGTGGGCGACGGCATGAGTGAAGAGAAAGCCGTGCCGGAAGGGACCACAGGGGGAGAGGAGGCCTGCATGGATGCGTCGGAGGGGGAGGAGCTGCCGCGGTTCTTCATGGAGTGGCTCACGAGCAACCGCGAAAACATCTCGGCGGAGGATCTCCGCGGGATCCGCCTCCGCCGCTCCACCATCGAGGCCGCCGCTGCCCGGCTCGGCGGCGGGCGCCAGGGCACCATGCAGCTGCTCAAGCTCATCCTCACCTGGGTGCAGAACCACCACCTCCAGAGGAAGCGCCCGCGCGACGTGATGGAGGAGGAGGCGGGCTTGCACGGCCAGCTCCCCAGCCCGGTCGCCAACCCACCAGGATACGAGTTCCCCGCCGGCGGACAGGACATGGCCGCGGGCGGCGGCACATCCTGGATGCCCCACCAGCAGGCATTCACGCCGCCTGCTGCGTACGGCGGCGACGCGGTGTACCCGAGCGCGGCAGGCCAACAGTACTCTTTCCACCAGGGCCCCAGCACGAGCAGCGTGGTCGTGAACAGCCAACCGTTCTCCCCGCCGCCTGTGGGCGACATGCACGGCGCGAACATGGCCTGGCCGCAGCAGTACGTGCCGTTCCCACCGCCTGGGGCTTCCACGGGCTCTTACCCTATGCCGCAGCCGTTCTCCCCCGGATTCGGCGGGCAGTACGCCGGCGCCGGCGCTGGCCACCTCTCAGTGGCCCCCCAGCGCATGGCAGGCGTGGAGGCCTCGGCGACCAAGGAGGCCCGCAAGAAGCGCATGGCGAGACAGCGGCGCCTGTCCTGCCTGCAGCAGCAGCGCAGCCAGCAGCTGAGCCTGGGCCAGATCCAGGCCTCCGTCCACCCGCAGGAACCGTCCCCTCGGTCCACGCACTCCGGCCCGGTCACGCCGTCAGCAGGCGGCTGGGGATTCTGGTCGCCGAGCAGCCAGCAGCAGGTCCAGAACCCGCTCTCCAAGTCCAATTCCTCAAGGGCGCCGCCTCCCTCGCTGGAAGCGGCGGCGGCGGCGCCACAGACAAAGCCCGCGCCTGCTGGTGCTCGGCAGGACGACATTCACCACCGCCTCGCAGCGGCTTCAGATAAGCGGCAGGTGCATGCATGCGTAGCTTGGCATCGCTAGCCAGCACGAGATCTATACCAATTTGTGTTCTTGCGTTTGCTCCGAATAGAGAGAGACGCACATCGCTGTCGAGCAATAGAATCGACGTGCGGGTGTGCCGTACGCTCGCTCGCTCGCGTACGGGTTCGATGCGTGTGCTCCTCGGGTGTTCACTCACGCGTATATGGTTCTGATGGACGAACATGTGTGTGGGATTGCAGGGCGCCAAGACGGACAAGAACCTGCGGTTCCTGCTGCAGAAGGTGCTGAAGCAGAGCGACGTCGGGAGCCTCGGCCGCATCGTGCTCCCCAAAGTGAGACAGACGCCGGCCGGCCCTTCATGATCTGCATCATATCTATACCCCCACTTGCGCATATAGATCTATCTACTTAGCTTGCATTGCGCGTGCATGCATGCCTGTTGCATCCGTTTGGTCACTTCTGTTCTTGAACTAATTAAAATCGGCCATGGATAGGTCATATAGATCTACGCATATATACCAAAGCTCGCAAACTGCCCCTGAATCTGTTCTTCAAAACCGGCTTGCCTTCTTAAACTAAACTGGTTCGTGGTTGGTTTGGCATCTCAACTAAAAATCGTCGCCTTGTCTTGTTTTTGGACGATTCAGAAGGAAGCGGAGGTTCACCTGCCGGAGCTGAAGACGAGGGATGGCATCTCCATCCCCATGGAGGACATCGGAACGTCGCGCGTGTGGAACATGCGGTACAGGTGAGTGTGTGTGTGTGTGTCATCATTGGTCTAGGGACAGACGTCGAGCATCCATAAATCCAGTTGCTGGCTGCTGTTTTCCTCGAATCTGTTTCTTCTCCTTCTCCTTTTCCTTTGTTTGTTTGATTGATTGATTGAGAGCTGCTGCCTGCAGTTCGTGCATGGTCGTCTACTGGGGGCAGGGAGAGATATATAGGTAGTATACCACTAACCACTGGGCCAGAGATAGTAAATGGCATGAGTACGACATCTGTGGCATGGTCCCTTTCTTTCCCAATTTGGCAAGTGGGTCATATGAATATAGTGTACGATGAGAATCCCAGGAGCAAATAGTGGCATGCACTCGTCTACACGGAATTCTGCACGCAATAAACATGCCTCTTCTCCAACTTGCTGATAAGCCTGATATATAACATACCACTATACCACCAGGTCAGGTGATATTTGTTCTGAAAATGGCATCTTCTGTTCGGTCCAAAATATCATTGCTAGGACACCACAGTAAACATGGTCTCTCAGTCCAGGACACCACAGTAAACATGGTCTCTCAGTCCTCTCGCTCACTGGTACAGAGAAGCTCTATAGTGACGGTCATAGAGCTATTTTCACTAGCGTTTTTTTAGTGCCGCCAGTGGTAGAGGTCAGTAGAATTCGAATAAACAATTGACCCCTAGCACTGATGGCACTGAAAAACGTCAGTACAAATAGCCCTAGGACCGCCACTATAGAGCTTCTCTGTACTAGTGTTTGGCAGCCAGGTGCGCATCTTTGTGCAGCAGCCATAGTCGCGTTTTTTTCTTCTTCATCCTCTTGTGGCTCTTTCTTCTGGTTTGGCTTTCTCATACTAATGAAGTTTATTAATCATTAGTAATTCGAGCTGCGAAAATAATAATAACAACTTGTTCCAGTAGTGCAGGTTCTATGAAAAGGAGGTAACTGTTTTTTTTTGGATTTGCATATGATCTGGTGATGTTTTTTTTTCAAAACTGGATTACCTTGCATGCTGCAAACTAAAATTATTATTCATATATACGGTATAGTATCGACTGTTACCAGTGCAATGTCAGTGCCTTCATCAACTGAGCTCCTTCTTATTGCATGCACGCAGGTTTTGGCCCAACAACAAGAGCAGAATGTATCTGCTGGAGAACACAGGTGAGAGGATCTTAACATTATGATTTCCATCCACCCGACCTTGACAACGATTCTTCGTCGTCATGGTCTGTCTGATCTTTTTTTTTCTTTTTTTCTTTCTCAACCTGCAGGGGAATTTGTTCGTTCCAACGAGCTTCAGGAGGGGGATTTCATAGTGATCTACTCCGATGTCAAGTCGGGCAAATATGTATGTTCTATATATTGCCGACTATTTCCTTGCTACATCATGCTCGTTTTTCTGGTCCATATATGCCTGTACATTGCATCATTAGTCAACTCAAACGTGTTGTCGTCCTTGAAACTGCAATATAATCCAAATCTACGCAACTGTTTTGCATGCCACTGTTTGTATATGTGGATGCCTGGATGGCAATCAAGGACAGTGGCATCTTTTGATATCGCTGTGCATGGAATTGGTTTACTTCAGCAGCAACTCATCAAGAACCCTGAAACCCCTTGTGTCCTATATATATATCCACAGCTGATACGGGGCGTGAAGGTAAGGCCCCCGCCGGCGCAAGAGCAAGGCAGTGGTTCCAGCGCGGGAGGCAAGCACAGGCCCTTGTGTCCAGCAGGCCCAGAGAGAGCCGCAGCCGCCGGTGCTCCTGAAGACGCCGTCGTCGACGGGGTCAGCGGCGCCTGCAAGGGGAGGTCTCCGGAAGGCGTGCGGCGGGTTCGGCAGCAGGGAGCCGGCGCCATGAGCCAGATGGCGGTGAGCATCTGAAAGAGCAGCAGGCTCCGCCATATATTGATCGATCGATCGACCAATCGATCGTTAGTTCTCCAAGTTACTATTAGCTAGCTATAGCTCGAAACAGCTGAACTGATGATGATGATGGTGGTAACATCCATCGTGTGTGTGTGCTAAGCATGTAGCGTGCTAGGAGAGATGATATATTAAATCGAGTAGTAGAGCCGCCCGCTGTGTGACGCTAAATTTGTGTGCATGGTTTGGTTTGTGTGTTGGGCCCGTGCGTGGCTGTGTCATGTCGTGGTTAATTAGCTATACTAGTCCTGTCTGTACATGCATGGACATACCTGATCTCTCGGCCATTGGTGTCGGCGACGTGCCATATATTCGGCTAACAAGACGACAGCTGCAGCAAAAGCTAGAACATTCTACACATGCCTTCGTGTATGTTATGCTTTGTAGTTTCCTGGATGCATGCACTGCATGGCGGTGTCCTGCTTGGTTTATGACCAAAATTTGTCATACCACCAAAGATTTAGGGAGACAAAATCCGATAAAAATAATCGTTATACATTTGTCAAGCCACAGGCAAATACGAGAGGTCGAGAAATTTTGGTAGCAAACCAAATAATAATAGTCACGAACCAAGATTAAAAAAAATCCGTTATGGATTTGGCAAGCCAAATGTGAGAGGTGGACAAGTTCTGTAACAAACCAAACGATAGCTAAAACCATAACTTGTCAAATGTTTGGCTTGACTTAGCATATTTTGAAAGCCAAACTAACCGCACACCCAACTTAGTTGCAAGCATGGGTTGCTTTTTTTCCGAACAAAGCATGCATGGTGGTTGAAATTTTTTATTATATATAAACAATGCTGATGGAACGGAGCACAGTGGTGATAAGCGATGAACAGAAACGACCACCATGCGTGTGTATATATGCAAAAAAAAAAGGTGGGGGGTTCTTTCCTAAAATTATTTATGTGTATAAACAGGAAGGTAAGGAAGGCCACACATGCTGCATCTGCATCACGCACGGCACCTAACCTGCTGGTTGATTCCTGATGCGCCCCTAGATTCCTCATCTGGACAGGACAATGGACGACGACGGGGCATGCATGGCCGGGACTTCGTTCGCTGCGGCGACCGGGCTCGACGGATGGAGTGGATCCACACCCGTGGCCAGCAGCCCCGCGCGCCAGGCTGTCCGTTCGTCGCCATGTGCGGCGCTGGCGTTGGAAACATGACGTGATGGCGCGCTCGGTTCCGCCGGGGAACGATATGTTAAACTAGTATACATCCCCTGTGCCGATTGGTCGACGGAGCTCTCTCCGGCCGCCATGTGCCGCCCGCCGCCGCGGTCGATCGACAAGCTTCCTTAGATTTATTTGGTCAAGCCCTGCCGTCTTATTGCTTGCAGATGGAACAAGATAACACATCACTCAAAGAAAATAGTCATTGTGTTGTTGCTGTTTTTCTCTGAAAAATATTGTCTGTACTCTTTTTTTTTGAACTTCGAAGCAAAGCTCTTGCAGCCCTTTAAAAAACAAGGAAGTATGATACAGTGAAATGCAGACACTCTAGCAATACACGCGCATTCACTTTTCTACCATGGACATGTGCACGGTCGTTATATATACTCCCAACTATGAACAACAGTATGTGCCTTAATTTTAAGACTGTCCAGTACACAGTACTGCACCCGTTACAATTTAGATATCATTTTAGCATTTTAAATATATAACTTTCACTACATATCTAAATATATACTATGTCTAGATATATTTTAAAAGTTATGTATTTAAAAACCAAAATAACTTATACTATAAAACAGAGGGAGTGTATCTTTTGACATACAATTAGCGTGCTCGCGCTCGCTTTAGCTTCTTCCAACAAATAGCATCACTGTTTTTGAATTACATCGTGAAGCCGCTTCGGACCCCAAGGTACTAAATAACTACTACAAAATTAAGGGACGGAGCAAGTGAGGCTAAAATTTCTCAGCCTATTCGCTGCGGCATTAATCTAACGGCTTCTGTTATTTATAGTATTTTGTTTTTATAGATTACAACTACCGAACGACTTTAATCTAACCGCAGCGAACAACCCTCCCCCGTTTCGTTGAAAGTCTTTGACAATAGTGACCAAACTTTAGTCACTAGAATTTAGAAGGCGGGAACAAACACTCCCTTAGTCCTTCGCTTAGTCTCTGCGTTTAACAATAAAATATGGACTAAAGTTTGGTGCTATAGAACCAAACTGTCTAGAACTAGTGCAGGGAGATCTAGCAGGAACAGAAGAAACCATCACTTGATTGTCAGCTAGGATGGTTTGCATCTCGGAGATGGAGTGCAGCAGCTAGCTTGGCACAAAAAGAAGAAATGTATAAAATCTTTAGAGCTAATAATTAGTCAGTTAATAAATTTTAGCTAGAATACATCAACTAACTATTAGCTACACTTTGTTTGGAACCTCCAGGTACTAGGTTTTTTTATTGGATTTGGACCTTCTAGTTTGTTATAGTGCCTCTGAGACCGAGACTTATATCGAAAGGATAATTTGAACGGTTTTAAGAGTTCAGAGGTTAGATATCTGGCTTTAGAGTTTAATCAAGAAAAAATGGTTACAGCTAATTGATAAAGTAATAAAACGAATTTTGTCCCTGTAAACAAAACCCGCGGAACTCAACCCCAGAGTCCACAACCAGGCAAGAGAGGCAACCACTGGCTAGGCAGCTAGGCCCCTGTTGTCTGCGACTGCGAGGCAGCTGCAGGCTATGCAGCAATTGCTGCTCGCAAATCACGACCACATAGAAGCCCTCAAGCCCGTTCCCTCGGGGCGTAGCGTAAACCAAATCCAATCCAAAAGCCTCGCAAATTAATCGTAGCCATACACATTTCCAAAATCCTAAAAATTCCACCACCACCGAACCGAGCACTTTCGCTACGCAAACACGCGCGTGGAAAACAAAACGGCACACAATTTATTTATTTTTTTCCTTTTTCGATCCCAGACACAACACAAGACTGAAAAAGTCAGCGAGGAAGGAAAAAAAAATCTGCGAGGCAGCGCAGCCGGACGAGGAGGAGGAGGTCAGGACTCAGGAGGAGAGGCGTCGCGGACTCGCGGTGGCAGTGCCGCGCACGGCAACCCAACCCAGCTCAGCTCCGGCGAGGACGCAACCGTTGACGTCGCTCTTGGCCTCGCCTCGTTATTTGAGGTCGCGCGGCCGCGAGCCGGGGTCCAGATCGAGTCTCGCGCGAGGTGTTTCGGCACCGCGAAATGCCGCCTCCGGCTGCGATGCTGCTCCTTACGGCGGCCTCGGGGCCTCCCACGCTGTCGCTGACCCTGGCCGCGAGGCGGGCGGCGCTCCGGGCCCCAAGCCGGCGGAGGCTGCGGGCGCTGCGGCCGGCGAGGATCCGCGCCGCCGCGGCGATCGGTGGCGAGTTCGGCGGCCTCGGCCGGCGCCGCGTCGTCGTGGGAGAGTTCATCGAGCGCCTGCGCAACGTTCTGCCCGGGGGCAGTTGGTGGCGCCTCGAGGACGGCGATGAGGCCGGGGACGGGGCCGGCCGCGCAGAGGGGAGCGGTACCACCGCCGTGTCCGCGCTCAGGCGGATGTGGGCCCTCGTTGCCGGCGACAGATTGGTCATCTATGTCGGCTTCGCGTCCCTCGTCGGCGCTGCGGTAACGCTTTCCCAGCCATAGCAGTGTGCTATGGACTATGGTTGACTAGTGATTTATCTACTTTTCAGTGTTCGTTGATGAGCGTAGTGATATGGTTTGGTTGCTATTGCAGCTTTCGGAGATCGCCATACCACATCTCCTTGCAGCGTCCATTTTCTCTGCGCAGAATGGAGGCGCGGTGTTCTACCGAAATGCCAAGCTTCTGGTTGTCCTATGTCTGGTTTCCGGGGTGTTTAGGTTCGTTATATTTTGCTCATATTGTCTATGGTATAAAACGACACACAATTTGCTATTCAACTCACATGTTTGCTCACAGTCAATGGAAGTAGCTGACCATGGGCTTTACTGTTTGTCTCAGTAAAACGTGTTGTTTTGCAGACTGTAGTTTGTACTGTAGCGTTCTGAAAGCTCTGTGATCAGCAAAGTTTGGAAGCATACTCTGACACATTTGGGAGTTGAGAAGTTCTCATGTATGTGCAATATAATGATGATTAAAAAAGCGGGTCATAGAGAAAATTATGCTTGCTACAGGCCATTATGAAAAATGCACATATACAAACGCACACAAACAGAAACGAGGAACTTTTTATGATACTCTGTACTGAATTATTAAAATTGATTATTGCATTCTGCATGGTTTTGTGAAACAAATGAGGTTGCTTATGTAATGGTGTCCCTAACTTGCAGTGGCATACGAAGTTGCTGTTTTGGTGTTGCAAACATGATATTGGTAAAACCATGTTAGATTCCTCATGCTAACAAGTTTGTCCATTCCATAATCTTTCATATGATCTATATCTGACACCCATCATCTGAATTTTTCTAAGGTTAAACGGATGAGAGAGGAGTTATTTGATTCCATTCTTTCACAGGTAAGAAAGAACGCAGAAATCTGGAAGCTGAAATAAAACTTATTATTCATTTTTCCGCTCAACCATACTACTAGGATTTTTACTGTATTTACATTGTGCTAGGATATTTCCTTTTTTGATGAAGAAACAGTAGGAGATCTGACAAGTAGACTTGGTTCGGACTGCCAACAAGTGTCTCGTGTTATAGGCAATGACCTTAACCTGATTTCACGCAATTTACTTCAGGTGAAAAAATTATTTTGGAATTCTTTGATTGAACACCATTCAGTGTTTTAAAAGCTCATCTTCTATTTCATTAATTTATGTCAGGGTGCAGGTGCATTAATTTATCTGCTAGTCTTATCTTGGCCTCTCGGATTGTGTACAATGTTTGTTTGTGCAACTCTATCAGCAATTATGCTAGTTCATGGACGGTACAAGTTTACTCCTTTATCTCCTTCAGCTGTCTGTTTGTAAACTCTAGCGCCATCTTATGTTTCATTCGATTGCTAGTGCTGCGCATTTTTTTAAATAAGGGCTTTTGATAGAAATATATCTGTTTGCTTGCATTTTTGGTGTATATGAGAGAAATCAACCCATCACATTACTACTTCATTGGTAGGTTTCAGAAAAGGGCAGCTAAATTTGCACAGGAGTTCACCGCAAACGCCAATAATGTAAGATTTTGTGATCAGACAAATAAGACATTTGCTAAAGTCAATTTCGTTTCCTTTGTACACCTTAATATGTTAGATGGATGTGAATCAGGTTGCTCAAGAGGTGATAACTTTGGTTAGGACAGTGCGAGTATATGGAACAGAAAAGCAGGAGTTTAAAAGGCAATTTCTGTCCCTCCCTCCCTCTCTCTCTCTCCCTCCCTCCCTCCCTCTCTCTCTCCCTCTCCCTCCCTCCCT
The DNA here is from genome assembly GCA_029449295.1 of Zea luxurians. Lineage (NCBI taxonomy): Eukaryota > Viridiplantae > Streptophyta > Magnoliopsida > Poales > Poaceae > Zea > Zea luxurians. Next base: position 6,969,633 of record JAOPSE010000064.1, on the reverse strand, counting down.
CCCTCCCTCTCTCTCTCTCTCTCTCTCTCTCTCTCTCTCTCTCTCTCTCTCTCTCTCAAACACACGCACCAAGTGTCATAATACATTTGAGTCTTCCATAGGTATGCAAACTGGCTTGATAAGCTGTATGATGTGAGCTTTCGGCAGACAGTGGCTTATGGAGGCTGGAGCCTGAGCTTGAACTATCTATACCATTCTACTCAGGTATCTCCTCTGCTAATGTGTTTTTTAATAACTAACCATCAGAGTAATTTGTAATATTATCTGGTGACGTTAAAGTTTTTACACTACTGATGAAGTACTCCTGCAAATAAGCTTTGCGTAGGTCATTGGAGTGGTGATTGGAGGCCTAGCAATCATGTCTGGGAAGTTAACTGCTGAGCAGTTGACAAAATTCACACTCTATGCTGAATGGCTAATTTTGTCCACATGGTGGATTGGAGACAACTGGTCCTCCCTGATGCAGTCTGTTGGAGCAAGTGAAAAAGTTTTTCGTTTAATGGATCTCCTTCCTAGCAAGCAGCTTAGCTCTGAAGGCAAGAAAACGTGTGCATGACTGTAAGACTAATTCTTTGGAGGCATAGCAATTCAGTAATATAAAGCTTTTCATCATTGCAGGCCTCAAGTTAGAGAAGTTGAAAGGGCAAATTCAGTATGCTGATGTATCATTTTCATATCCATCAAGACCTACGGTACGCTTACACCACAGTTTTTTATACTTTTATGTTTACAAGTACTGTTAATGAACTAGTACTTATGATCATAACATTTAATATCCCAGATAAATTAAAGAAAATGTAAGGATGAACTCAGTATGTATATTTTGTAATTATAAATGCCTCAGTTATTCCTTCCCTAGACCCCACTCATGTCGGAGTCACCAATACTCTCAGTCTATCTTTTTTAGAAATGCTGGCAAGGGTTTATGTGGCCCTTCATTTACCCTTTTTTTGTTTCAGGTACCAATTTTGGGAGGCTTGAATTTAACACTGAATCCAAACGAAGTAGTTGCAATTGTAAGACAGAGGGGTCTTGATTTTTTTGGCAGTTAATTCTCACAGACTGATATTGGATGTCTTACTACCTTTATGGATGTAAACTTCATAGGTTGGTCTTAGTGGAAGTGGCAAGAGCACTATAATCAATTTACTACTTAGATTATACGAACCTACAAATGGGCAAGTAAGCTGTTCTTAACTATGGTCTCAGCTTTTCACACTTCCAGAGTCATCCTTTGATTGTATATCTCACACTTGTGTGATGATGCAGATACTAATTGATGGTGTCCCGCTCACTGAGCTTGATATCAGATGGTTCAGGGAAAGAATTGGTTTCGTCGGACAGGTTGAAGATTAATTAATTCATCATACATTATAAGTGCAGCATGTGACTTATGTTTTACTGAACTATGTTTTGGAATATTCAGGAACCACGCTTATTCCGAATGGATATCAGCTCTAATATTAAATATGGTTGCCCAAGAGAAGTCAGTCATGAAGAAGTGATATGGGCTGCAAAGCAGGCCTATGCTCATGACTTCATAATGGCTTTGCCTGATGGTTATAACACCATCGTTGATGATGCTCTTCTCAGTGGAGGTCAGAAACAACGTGTTGCTATTGCCAGGGCCCTTCTGAGGGACCCATCTATCTTACTGCTTGATGAAGCCACTAGTGCGCTTGATGCTGAGAGTGAACATTATGTCAAGGTAAATCATTAATGAGGAATTTGAATATCCTGTGAGTTCAAATGGTGTATGTACATTCCAAATGTTCCTAGGAAAAATCTATTGACATCTTTCTGTCAAACTAGAGCGTCATCACAAAAGTTAGTCGAGATTCAAAGGCTAAAAGAACTGTGGTAATCATAGCACACAGGTAATGTATCCTATACACACATGTGTTTGCTATCTTGATTTTTGAACATGCCTGATAATTTGTTTTTTTCTTGTTTAGGCTATCTACAATTCAAACAGCTGATAGAATTATTGTGATGGAAAATGGTAATATTGTGGAGGTATGTTTTCCACTGATGCTGCCTCATTAATTCATTGCGCAAACTTTAGTGCTGTTCTGATCGTTTAGGGATACATGATCTCAAGTATCTTATACACTTTCACCATCACTTGGGTTCTTACGTCCAAGCTTCTGTATGGTTTTGCAGGATGGTAAACACATTGATCTTATTGAGAAGGGTGGTCTATATTCAAGATTAGCCAGGCGACAAAATGACGATCTCAAGTAGCCCTGGATCACAGAATGTGGTTTAGTGCACGCCTTCTTTTTAAATGGAATGGCAGAAGTGAGAGTCGTCTGTCATTAGTGTATTCTTTGCAAGAACTGACCTGGACCCAGGAGCTCGAATAAGCTGGCATTGTTTTTCCCATGAACCAGAAACGGTTTGTGACTGATCAAAATAAACCAAAACGGTTTCCCCCACGAGGACGAGCACATTAAGCATCGAGAGCGGCAGTATGGAGAGCAGACTTCTAAGAGGTCCAGTATTGTAAAAGTAGCTTCCATAACAAAGTGTATATGCGTTTTTATCTTGTTATCGGGAACTCTGAAACTTATCTTACACTACACACGGAGGAAACGCTCCAATTTTGTTACGAGCACTGTGTACCTTATTTCCTGAATTTTCGTGTAAAAATGTACTCCCTGCGTCCCAAAACAGTTGACGTTATAATATTTATAGTTAAACTTGTAACTTAAATTATTAGCAACATAAATTATTATAAAAATATATTTAAAGATCTATTGAAATATTTTTTTTGGTTGTTTTAGGATCGGGGGACTATGCCATTCACGTAGAATCGTGTTTGTATTTTACGAAGAAATTGGTCTCCTTGTTACGATGCACTATGCTTTGCCCTGGCAGCCCCTTCATCCATGATAACATACCTGTTTGGATCTAATTGCAAACGATAATTACAATTAGTTGAGAAATGATGATATCTTTATTGCATCCATATTTATACATGTTGAGGATACATGTAGGACATCGGCAAGGGTCACGACCGCTCGCTCACACTCAGGAGTGGCGTATCCAATTTTGATCCTACTAAAGTATAAAGTTTTTTGAATTATTTATTTCTTTGATTCTTATATATTAGGATTTAAAATGTAAACTCATCTATTTATTTTGATTTTCATAAGATTGGACTACTCTAACTTTAAATCCTAGATTCGCCACTGCCGAAGGGTTACGACTCTTGAGTTTTACGACCAGAAGTAGTTCTAGCAACTGCTTATACTTCATAACACTTCCCCTTAAGCAATTGGCCATAATGTATAATCTCCTTTAAAACCATGTAAGTAAAACATGAGGTTTGCAATAATATATTGTGCAATACTCCAGAACAATCAAGTGAAAAAAATTGGAGGAAAATGAACAGTATATGATACGTCTTTGATATCTCTATCTAAAACCCTGGTGGGAAAATCAAGAAACATACACATGATGCTTGTGTTGACATTGTCTCATCAAAGACCTAATATGAGAAAGCTTGTATAGTAAAACTCATATAGGAAAAGAGTACAATGTGATGTTAGTATCAGGTTCGATCTATGAGATACTCCCCCTGATGCAAACAAATCTCTAAGTCGACGCATACTAATGCCTTTAAGAAATGTGGAATAAGGTAGCGACTTAGTGAATAAGTCTGCGAGATTATCACAAGACTTAGTTTGCATGACACTAATCTCACCACTTTGTTGGAGTTGGTAAGGATAGAATAGTTTGGGAGAGATTTGTTTGGTAACATTGCTCTTGATATAACCTTGTTGCATCAGAGCAAAACAAGTTGTTTTATCTTTATAGATAATGGTGGGTGATTCAATGGAATAAATACCAAATGATGATTGAATGTGATTAATCACCCTTTGAAGCTAGACACATTCACATGAGGCTTCATACAAGGCAATAATTTCTAAATGATTAGTGGATGTAGTTACCAGAGTCTATTTAGAAGACTTCCAAGAAATAACAGTTCCACCATGCAGAAATATAAATCCAGTTTGTGATCTTGCTTTGTCCATACTTAATTTACTCAATACTTTCTAGGCATAAGCAGACTGATGAACGAGAATACCCGTTGGAAGATGCTTAAGTTGTAAACCTAATCAAAATTTGGTTTTACCCAAATCCTTTATCTCGAATTCTGACTTTAGAAGATTACGTGCTTCATCAATATCACGTTTATGACTGAGAATGTTTAAGTCATCTACATATACTAATATGATGCAGAAACCTATAGAAGATTTCTTAATGAAGACACATGGGAAATCATCACCGTTAGAATAACTCATATTCATAAGGAATTCCTTTAATCGGTTGTACCATATTCTCTGTGACTATTTTAAGCCATATAGAGATTTGGTGAGCTTAACACAAAACATGTTACAATTTTTGCTATTATCCGGTACAGATATTCCATTAGGAACTTTCATGTATATGACCGAATCTAGTGACCTATAAAGATATGCAGTCAAGATGTCCATCAACTGCAAGAATAGACTTTTTTGCTGCCGATGAAATTAAATATCAGAAGGTTATTCCATTCATAATAGGAGAATATATCTCATTGTAGTCAATGTCTGGTCTTTGGGTAAACCTTTGAGCAACTAATCTTGCTTTATATCTCACATCCTCATTGTTCTCATTCCGTTTTTGGGTGAAAATCCATTTGAATCCAATAGGATGGATTTTGGGAGGTATAGGTATCACTAAGGTGAATACCTGTCTTTTTGCTAGTGGGGATAATTCAAAGTCTAGTGCTTCCTTCTATTTGGTCTAGTCAAAGCGTTGTTGACACTGCCATGAATTTAGGATCTAGATCAGACCGAAGGTTAACAACTATGATTTATGAGAAGCATGAATTGATGATCGTAATTCTATGATCATACAATTATTCAGAACTAGTATAATTAGTGGAAATCTCATGTACCCTATGAAATTCTTCTTGATTTATAGGAAGAATAGATTCATAAGGTTCTGATGTACCAACAACATCTGGAATGTGCACTTGAGTGCTAGTTTGTGGATGTACTGTATCCACTCGGTGTCCATCAACTGATGGTTGACTTTCATTTAATGATTTGGAGGATCACATGTTTTTCTCTGCCATTGAACGCTTATTAGAAGCATTATCCTGCTTAGCATCCCTCCCCCTCTTTAGTTGAGAAGATGATTGAATGGTTTTTCTTGGTACCTCCACTTGGCCAGGCACATTAACAACAAGATTTAAGGATTTTGTGACACAATTATATTCAGTAAACACATTAGGCAGATTATTAGCAAAATGTTGCAATTCTATAATTTTCTAAACTTAAAGTCCAGTTTCCTAGGTTCGAGGGACTAAGGACAAGATGGATTTGTCATCCCAGTTGATTTCCTGTCATTCATTAGGATACTTGAATTCTTTCCCTAATGACGGGAAATGATCCTCGTTAAAGATGCAATCAGCGAAGTGGGTTATGTACAAATCCCCCATTAGAGGCTCTAGGTATTTGATGATTGATGGGGATTGATATCCCACATAAGAGACCAATTTCCTATGAGTTCCCATAGCTGTTCGCTAAGGCAGTGAAACTAGAGTGTAAACCACACATCCAAATTTCCGCATATGGGAAATACTTGGAGAATTTCTTCGTACCAGGTGCAACGGAGATGTGCTATGATATGCAGTTGAGCAAAGTTAAATAAGATCACCAGCGTGTAAAACGACATGACCCCAACAAGAATTAGGTAAATTGCATTCATGAAGTAAAGGTTTTGCAATAAGAGATTCAACTAAACCATTTTGGGTGTGTACATATAGCACAAAATGTTCAACATGTATTCCTTGGGCCATACAATAATCATTAAATGCTCTAGAACAGAACTCAGCCGCATTATCTAAGCGGATTTTCTGGATTTGATGTTCATGATGATGTGCTTTCAACTGAATGACTTGCGTCATGGTTTGCAAGTAGACAAAGGGCACACGTGAGACCATCGTGTAGATGCGTCTATTAGTACCATAAAATATCTGACTGTCCACATAATGGTTGTATGAGTCCACAAATGTCGCTTGGATTCACTCAAGGAACTTGAGTGATTCAATGTGAATCTTAAGAGGGGTTGGTCTTAAGATTAGCTTTTCTATTGCACATGATGTACATATGAAATCAGATGGTTTGAGAAATTTAGTAGACTTTAATTCATGACTAATGCAATTACCTATGATTTTCCACATCATTCCTATTTTAGGGTGACTGAAAGTCGCCTAGAGGGGGGTGAATAGGCGGAATCTGAAAATTATAAACTTAAGCACACACTACAAGCCGGGGTTAGTGTTAGAATTAAATTCGAGTCCAAAAAAGAGGGGGAAACAATTCAACCAAGAAATAAAGCGAGTGAACACTGTGATTTGTTTTACTGAGGTTCAGTTCTAAAGAACCCAGTCACCGTTGAGGTGGTCATAAAGACCGAATCTCTTTCATCTCTTTCCCTCTCTCAACGGTCACCTAGACCGAGTAAGCTTTCTTCTTAATCAAACGGGTCACTTAGACCCCACAAGGATCACCACACACTTGGTGTCTCTTGCTTTTATTACAATTCACTTGGGAACAAGAATAAGGAAGGAAGAAAGCGATCCAAGCAACAAGAGCGCAAAGAATACAAACAAAACACTCTCTCAAGTCACTAAGTGGTTGGAGTGGATTTGGCACTTGGAGAGGCTTTGATTCTTTTGATTTGTGTCTAGGAGTGAATGCACTAGCTCTTATATTGAATGAGAACCTTGGAAAACTTGGATGCTTGGAGTGGCGGTGGTTGGGGGGTATTTATAGCCCTCAACCACCAAACAACCGTTGGGGTGGCTGCTGTCGATGGGCGCACTGGATAGTCCGGTGCGCCACCGGACACTGTTCGGTGCGCCAGCCACGTCACCCAACCGTTAAGGTTCGGGAGCTTCTGACCGTTGGAGGCTTTGTCCTCTAGTGGCACCGGACAGGCACTGTTCAGTGTCCGGTGCGCCTCTGACTTCTGCGCTCTAACTCTATGCGCACTGTTCTTCACTGTTGACGGAGTCAACGACTTTTGCAGTCGATCGTTGCGCGAAAAAGTCGTTGCTTCGTTGTCACACCGGATAGTCCGGTGAATTAGAGCGCGCTGGTGAAAACTCGAGAGTGGCTGGTTTGAGATTGTACGGTCTTGGTGCACCGGACACTGTCCGATAGCACACCGGACAGTCTGGTGCGCCAGATCAGGACACACTCGGATTCTTGCCCCTTTGTATTTGAACCATATCTTCAATCTTTTTATTAGTTTGTGTTGAACCTTTATGCACCTGTAGAACATATAATCTAGAGCAAACTAGTTAGTCCAATATCTGTGTTGGGCATTCAACCACCAAAATTAATACCGGGAAAAGGTTAACCCTATTTCTCTTTCAGTGACCAAGTCGTGCATGCAAAGTCTTGAATGTGTCAACATTATAAAAAATCATTTTATACGTAACATGACGCACTGATTTAATATATGTGTAGTACAATTCGAATGGAAGTGAAGGTATTCTTTCAAGAATGTTAGAGCCATATGCAAAAGCTTTGGAAATGAGAAAAAGATCTTATTATTTTCTGTATGAGTAGAAATATGTAAACCGCTTTTTCAAATATCTCGAAAACTCAGTAAGGTATGAGTTAATCGGGATACAATAAAGTATCTTTGATTGTGACTTGTATATCCATAGGAGGCGTAATAGTCACTCGTCCAGAGCAGGCTATTGTTGCATCGCATCCAGTGATTGTCAAAACATTTGTTGACCTCTTCATGAGAGCCTGAAAATATTTTGTTTCACATAATAGAGTTGGTGCTACCACTATCCACTAGGCATAATTCTTCCTCCATCGGATTGTCTTTTGCGTAATTTTGCTATTTTTTTCTTCTTCTCCTTTACCTTTGGTTTCGCTCTATAGAGCAAGTGTTTGATAACGTGTTTAGATCTAATTGCAGATGACAATTACAATCAGTTGAGAATTGATGATATCATTATTGCATCCATATTTATACATGTTGAGGAGACATGGAGGACACGAGTGAGATCACGACCGCTCGCCCACACTCAGGAGTGGAGATCGTGCAGAGGGTCATGACTCTTAGGCCTACAACCAGAAACAGTTCCAGCAACTGCTTATACTTCATAACAATACAAGGTAAGTTTCTAGTCCAGTAAATTGAGATCTATAAAATCAATGTAACAAAGCAAGGCTTACCCCTAGCACGGTGGCTTCTAAGTTTAAATAAGAGGGCACACTAAAGTCTATCGGACCGTCACTTCTAACATGTTCGTAGCAAGAAGACCTAGAGCAATATGTTTAGGCTATTTTCAACAGCCTTCCTATCCCACCCTCTAAACTTTACTCGATAAGGTTTACAATGTAAACCAGTATTTTGTAAGACCATATGCATACTCTACTGAGCATGACCTTACTAAATGTATCATCGAACTAGCTAGCTACACTTAAGCTAAAAAGAGAGAAAGACCATTATGAGCCAAAAAAAAACCTTACAAATCTGATTTGTATTAGCAAAACAACAATTTACAATTATTTCTATAGTCAGACAAGAACAAAAAAAATATCATGGCACAAAGATAAATAACAAATCACAAAAGTAATAATTTGTTTTATTAGTTGGTGGTATAAAAATGGTGACTGAAATTATCTCAAATCACCTTAAATATAAACTAAGACACCAGACATATATGGAGAGGTGAAATATAATAGCTTAGAGCTAAATCAGACACACACTAGTGCCCGATAGGATCCTTTTTCGTGAGAGATTTGAGGAGATTGAGCTCTCAGTCTCCTCCAATCTTCGTGTAAAATCATGGATCCAAACTAGTGCCCGATAGGATCCTTTTTCGTAAGTCAACGTGTAGGATATCGGAAAGTATCAACACACCACCATACATCAGAGAAAGCACAAAAAATTGATCAGGCACAACGGAGGCGGAGGCGACGGACAGGACGGAGATCTAATTTATCCCGTAGCTTTTCCCTGCCACCCCTGGACGTATGCAAATCCTGAATCCTGTGGGTCCCGATCTCTTAGATAAGGCTGTTTTATTTAGGTTTAAGGGTTAGAATAGGATCATCCCAATACCGTTCCTAGCTGCCATGTGAACAAACACATCCTAAGTTTCCAAACTAGCACTTGGGGCGAAGGCGAGTGTTCATATTATTCATTAGTTCTATGATTCAACATCCATTCTACTCAGAAAATTGTATGTGCATCATCATAATACACGAAGGTGAGGTCCTACTACTTTTTCTAGTTATCAGTATTCTGCAAAGCCAACTGAAATAAACCGAGCCCTCCCTCATAAGACACCCAAGGGCCTGCAATGGCCCCCCCTCAAGAAATGGATGGTCGGAAAAAACTCTGTCCACTCATGCCGTCTTCTGTTTTGTCGACACCGAGGAAAGGTAGGATAGAGCCCTATGGCCCACAAACACAAGGAAGATGCCGAGGAAGCCGAGGTACTTGAGAGTTGTGAAAAGGTCCAACTGCACCGAAATCAAAATGGAAGTGAACGTCAGCGCCAGTTTTCACACAGGAACATTCATCACAAGGGAACAAGGCAAACCTTGATCCAGAAGAGAACGTAGAGCATCAGGACTGCTCCTATCCCAGCATGGAAAAGTGAGGCAAATGCGGCCGGTCCTGGCAAGGACGGGAAGTTCTTCAAGTTCACTCCAAGACGAACGAGCTGCAGGAGAAGGGCCTCGATCAGTCGCACCGGAGCAGGCAGAAACTTTGATTCGAAGCAAATGTAAGAAATGCATAAGTACCAATGACTATTTTACTCACCCCTATCAAGAATCCAATAGACGGCAGAAGCGTGAGACCCGTGAACGCTAGCGAGAGCTCCTTGGGTGGCCTCTTCTCTGGTGCGCGGAATATATGTGATATCTCTGCCTTTGGCCCAAATTTTGAGAATGGGTCAACAGCTTGTGCAGGAGGACGTGGGGCTTTTTCTGGGGCATCTGGCAGGTCCAACTCCAAATGGCCAAGAGGTCGTAGAAATGAATTTTCCTGGAGACAGAGAAAATCAGCAATGCAAACAAATGGGGACCCTATATAGGAGTATAGATAATTATATGGTTGCATACCATTACAGCATCACCAACGGTAAGCTCAAGGTCATATCTTCCAGAAAGGTAGTAAAATTTCTCCACCAAACCTAGGAAGTCCTACAAGAAGTTAAAGTAGCACAATATAAGGAACCATGTCAGAAATCAATGTCTTTAAACGCTTCAGAAAATTTCAACCACTCCATCAATATACCATATTGAACGAAACCTATCTTTACCAAAATGCAACTGGGTGATGTTTTAAACCTCAATTTGTCAGTTGCCACCTACATACCCGCAGTGCTGCTTCCCATAAGCATGACTATAGAGTAAAAACTCGAATACAAGCTTCATTGCCTAAATATTACCTTCCAGGTTCAAAAACTTTGTGGGTATATAGGTGCAACTTTTCAAGATAGTTCAGTGCCTGGTCTAGAGTATTGGCTACATTGCCACAATGAATTATGAGCATCCAAAGAACTAACGAAGCCAATTCCAGTGTAGAGATACTCACAAGAACAATTTTGAACTGCCTTGCAGAGCCAGGTACCACGAATAAGTGTTCAACCTTACTCTCATGCCTCAATTTCAAGAACACCTGAACACATTTGCTAAATGATGTAAGAAAAAAAGTTGCCATCATGGTAGCAGATATATCGAGGTGAGTAGCAACCTGGTGAGGTTTAAATGTGTGCCCAAGCGGTGTGGTTAGTTGAAAAGATAAACGCAGTTTCTGCAGATGGTTTGCAGAAAGAGACACTTTTGTATCTTTCAGAAGATCTAACCTGAAATGAAGCAATTTGATAACGTTAAACGCTAAACTCTTCAATAGGAAGAATAAAATGCAGACTATATTATATACCCAAGTCGTTATTATGACTAAGTTAGATAAGATCAGCCATCAAAACGCTACAAGGATAAACGCTATAAATATTGCAGAAATTGCTTGTACATTCAAGAATAAAATATGTGCTTTAAAGGTTTAGCTTACTCATTTTAAATGAAATAGCATGAACTCAAATCATTTCTAAATCCTTACTTTTGGACAGACTCCACGGCCCCAGCATCATTGTCAGAGATTCCTATTTCTGCCTTGTCAACTTTGATCAGTCCTGTGACAATTACACTTTCAGTGTTTCTCCCTCCAGTAGCATAAACAGTCTCCTGCTCTGGTTCCTGAAGTGAAATCTGGAGTACAGAAAGTAAACACCATTATAAAGAAAACCAACTACTAGCATATAAAATTATAAATAAGATGCAAAGTGCAAGTACCTCAAAAACTATCGAGTATTTCCCAACATCAATTTTCAATGGAGCAATGTCCAAGTAATGGACATTGTTGTCAAGGTCGTATTGAAGTTCCTGAGACAAAAAGGAGAATGATGTTAGAGAATTGGAGCTGCAACACACAAAAACAATGACAAGGAAGTTGCCAGAGGAAGCCACTGATTTAGCTATATGCCTTGTTCTCACTGGTGATGACTTTAGAGTCAGATCCCAACACTTGCACAAGATTCACTTTGAGTGAAGGTGCAGCAGATCCAAAAACTGATGTAACTTCAACCTGAAAAGATCATGTAATGACGACAACAGAATTGGGGCTAACTAACACTTTGTTGAATATATAACAAACTCAAAAGAGTAGCAACAGTGCATCGACATACTGTACAGTTTTACTCACTGCATACTAAATCTAGCATTGGGCAAATTGCTCGGAAATACCAGAGAAGTGTAGTAATCAGAAAAAAAACATCTGATGTCAGTAGATTATGGTCCCAGGCCCCATATGTCATTTTCACACTGAGTGTTATCCCTTTAGCTACAGAATACAAGATATGAATGTAATAATCACCTTGAGCTGATCTTTCGAAGTCAATGAAAATACTTTGGAAGGAAGTGATAGTATCAACGGAACGAAGACCCTAGAAAATGCAGAAAATAAATAAGCAAAAAAAACTTGCAACATGACCAAAAATTGGCATGCTAATTCACCAATATCAAATAGAAGCAGAACAAATATGCACAATCCTCGAGAACAATAAAAAAAGACTTGCCTATTGTTCTCCAAGAATGACAAAGACTCAATCTGATTAAAGCAATCCTTTGCGCTACCTGGGAGCCCAATACCAAGGAAGAATTTTGCCAGGCCAAGTATTTTCTCGGCAGGGATCTGTACATTTGAGTATAGTTACATAAGAAAGGTGCTTACACATAAATTTAGTGAACAAGTAACAAGTGCCAGGGGTAAAAAAATACTCACATTCAATTTTCCAGAAACAACAGCTGCAAAAGAGGTGACACCCCGCACCACTGAAGCAGATGTGATTATAGGGCCCTTGTATTCAGTAGCATCAACATGCTTTTCATCAAAGTAGAAGGTCCCATCATCTGAGTACAGATAGCATAAGAAACTAGTACACCAAGTAACCATACAAAATTCAGCTGATCATGAATTCACTAGCCCACCTCCCCACCACCACCCTACCCAAAAAGAAAAAGACAAAAAAATCCTTTTGTAGAGTTATACATGACCAGATGGGCCAGCACGAGGCACGACCATTTTGGCATGGCACGGCACGATAGTAACCGTGCCCAGGCCAGCACGAGGCCCGTCATTGGCCATGCTTGGGCTTAGGTACAAGCCCATCAGGTGGCACGGGAACGGCCCATTTAGCATGATGCTAGGCACGGATAGCCCATCAAACCGAGCACGGCCCAACACAGCCCGTTTGTGGCCCAACCTTACTTGTCCTAATTTAGCCCACCATATATACAAATATGACTAACTCGACCCTCACTTTCAAACTATTTTCGGGTTATGTTACAAAAAATGGAGAAAAATGACCAACAAAAATAGGAAAAAATAAGTTATTTTCAAGCTCTGTTACAAGGCAGGCCTTGGGCCGTCCGGCACGGTAGCACGGCAGGGCCCTTTTAAAACTAGTCTGGCCATGCTTGGGATCAGAATTTGGCCCACGGGCAGGCACGGCACGGTCCGCTATTTATCCATGTCGTGCCTCGACCCGATTATATCGGCACAGCCAGTGACGGGCTCAGGTCGTGCCGGCACGGCACGGCCCATTGGCCACATATATGTAGAGTACTGATCACATAAATCTGTAATTCAGTCCTCCCAAATACTCAGCAATTTTGCGACATAGCCGAAGTATCAGCACCAGAATTAGGTGGTGAGGAGAGGAGAGAGGGATCCTATGTTGCTATGAGGTGGAAAACTTGAAGTTCACAAAAGGTGGACAAATCCCACTCATTTTATGTGCATTTTCTGAAGCTCTTCTGCTGTAAGTTTTTGTCATAAATAAGGAAAGCTAGAAACTTACTGTAGCTCTTGATGGTGTCAAACAGCTTCACGACATCATTTTTAACCACTCCCATCTGATGGAATATATCAAGACCATCAATCAGCAAAACTTACTGACGAATAGTGGCAGAAAACAATGCAAAGCATAAATAGCTATATACATATATCATATCGGGACCTTTAACCCACAAATTTTTAGAAGGAAAAAAAGGAAAACTGAGCATCCAGCACAAGCATGCACCTAAATATCCTGGGATCATCAAAAGAGCAAATCGCATTGTACACAAAGAATGCAGGAATGTGCCTCTTTTAACAGGGTTATAAATCATGTCAGGTCATCATATACCAGATATTGCAATAGATTTGTGGGTGGTGAGGGTGACATAAGTATTTTGGATAAATGGGGCATCAAAATGATGTGCCAGCTATACATTATTAACAACCAAAGAGCGCATACGCACCATGGATGGGTCAACCTCTGCATCTGCCAGTGAAACAATACCTGCTAATGCTTCTAGTGCAATACCTGTGATAGTACATTATTATTAAGTAAACATCAGTGGCATGCATTGTTTTTGCAGTCGAATTGACTTGAAGCTGAAAAAAACTACAGAAAGAGATGGACTAACTAGGAATGTGCAGAATGCAAGCAAAATATTAATGCCTTTTACTTATATAATATAAGTTTTTCCTTATTTGCTGGTGGCTCATGTTGGGCTGCATCTGTAGGCTTTTATATTGTCATATTTCCAATCTACAAACAATAATATTCTTTCAATTTACCAACAGAGGTCACCAAGAAGACAATAACACTTACCAGCAGCAAATGTGCTAGACTCAGCACTGTCAGTGTCATAACGCCATCTCCCGTCACTTTGGCTAAGTGCCTATGATAACAATGATAAATATAAACATAAGACAGCACTGAATTAAAGAGGAAAATACACATTGCAAAAACTAGATATGGAAAATCCACTGTCATATCAAATTGTGATCACCTTAATGGCATGGAATGTACCTTCTGCATCAGACAGAACAACATTATGGCCTTGTTCCTGCAAAAAGAAAAGGTAAAGAACAACAAAAAATCATCAATTACAACATGAAATTCAATTAAGTACATAGGAGTAGCCATGAACCCATGAGTAGGAGTAACAGAGAAGTATCAAAGTGCATTAGAGGAAGTGACCTTGATGCCAAGCAAACCTCCCACAGAATAGTATAATTCCAACAGGGAATTAGTATCCTGAATCACTGCCTTGAGCCTCGCCACAACACCCTGCCAAAATGAACAATACTCAAAACCGCATCAATCATCACAGTACATGTAGCAACATCGAGACCACTAAAGCTAGCACCCACATCGTACACGCCGGCATCAACAGCGCATCCAAGCGCGCCACTGATCCGGACTGCATGGAACAGATCTTTCGTGGTGGAACCGGGGGAAGCCAGGTTCTCCACGGCAAACTTGCACGACTTCCCAGACAGACTCTTATAGTTCTCCAGCCCGAGTATCTGGAAAGTCCTCACCGCCTCATACGTACTCTCCAAACTGCACAGTGCACGCAGATCAAAACCACCAGGAAATAAACACACATAAGCATGAATTTCAATCAGGCAGATCGATCTGCGCCCAGCTGATGGCTACTGTGTCCGCGGGGCGGGGTGGCCGAGATCGGGAAGACGTAAGGCGCTCGAGAGTTGGTAATACACTTACTCGCCGAAGGATCCGTCAGCGGAGGGGGCGAAAAGCTCCACGGCAGCGGATCTGTGCGCGTCGGAGACTGGGCGAACGGCGGAGGAGATGGGGGCGAATGCCGCGGCGAGGAGAAGGAGGATGGCCGCCGGTGCCGGGCGCCTCCCGGCCATGGCGATGGCAATTACCGTGGCCGAGATAGATGTGTAGGGTTTAGGAGACTGGGGCATGTGGGAGTGGCCAGATCTGGAGGTTAGAACTTAGAAGGGGACGACTATAAATATTTCGCCAGATCATACTGCCGTCTCGACGTCTGCGCTCAGGAGGAGAGTTGGATGCTTTGAGATGGGTGTTTGTTAGGTTCCGTCTCTAAATTACCGTATTTTGTCTAACTTAAAAGTCTTCTTCAATTCGAACAATTAAGTTAGCAAAGTTTGGTGTAGTTAGTCACGAACCAAACAGATCTTTACACTCCTCAAGGTGTGGCGTAGTTACCTTAAGCAAAGTGTGGCGCAGTTATCCTGGGGAATTTTAAAAATGTGTGCAGAATTTCGTTTCAATTTAAAAGTACGATAACTTTTACGTTTAAATCCGATTCATATTAAAATTGTCTACATGTTAAAGGTAATATTCTATGTTGTTGTATATTTTATTTAATTTATTTAAATGTTTGTTTGACCGAAGGTTAATAGAACGACATTTCATTTTAAATCCGTCGGTACGCTAAATCAGGGGTACCTTCTTCTACAGCATGAAGACGCCGCACCCATGCGACGTCCCCTAGCCACGCAGGGAACGGCGCCTGACCCCACCGCATGGGCAGACCAAAGGGCGCCACGTGGCAAGGAGAGACAACACATCTCAGTAAGTCCGGACCCCCACAGAGAGACTCCAGACCTCTATACATATAAGTCCGGAGCCTCCGGGAGGTCCGAACCCTAGCAGGGTCCCGGAACGAGGAGAACCCTGGTATGAGCAGGGGTCCGGTGCTGACACGTATCTGGGCCTTGCCCTTCACGTCCTGCTCAGGCGGAGACCCGCTGCTTGTGACCCATGACATAAGCTATCGGGCCGAACCTGACGTAGGGTCGTGCAGCCCCTGCATTTATTGAAGAAAGGATGTGTCGCCTGCTGTAATACCCAATTTGTAATTTGTTAGACATAGTATAAATAGAGAAACAATTTCTCCTTATGTGAGTTTTTGACCTTTAGGCATCATCACATGTGAGCACCATATTCAAAAACAAATAATTAAATAAAAAGTTATACTACTAAAGTATGCATCATGCTGGGTTTTTATTTTGTGTGCATTTTGTGATAATATAAAACTAAGGTAAAAATAAATATGATAATACCCAAAATTAGAATTTAAACCCTAGATCGAAAATTGGGTTTTGAAAAAGAGGAGAAGAGAAGTGATATAGAAATATAGATAATAAATTAAATTCTTAAAGATGGGTATATTTGATCTCATAAATATAGTTTGTAATGATGAGCCCCAAAGGTTTGAATTAAATTTGAATTCAAATGGAATTTGAAAAGAAAGAAAAGAAATGTAGAAATAAAAGAAAAAGAGAAAGAGATCTTACCTGGGCCGCGGACCAGCTTTCGGCCCACCTCATAATTACTCACGCGCGGCCCATCTCCTTTCCGCTGGGTCTGGCGCTGGCATCTGGGCCCCGCTTGCCAGCCATAGTGGCACACACGCGTCTGCTTCTTGGATGTCACTGCCAGGTAGGCCCCATCGGTCGGAAGCATCCCCCTAACAGAATCCCCCTGAACTCGACCGCGAGACACGGAGTCCGTCCGCGGTGCTCGGCACCTCCTGGCCGGAATCCTTCGCCTCCCATGAATAAATAGGTGGTCATCACGAACCCTGGACCCAACCAATTGGGTGTTACCCCCCCGGCAGTGGACTGTTCTGGCCACCATCGATGCTGGCGGAGGATGGATGGGTTGTCGTCGCCGCCGTCGGCCAATTGGGGCATAACGTTGCTGGGGGCTCGATTGATGCATGGTGGGGGTTCGGTGATATGCAGAAAAGCTTATGGGGGCGTCAGGGGGGAGGGGAGGACCCTGTAGCCGCCGGAATTTCTCTCCAATGTCTCTGCTCCGCCGCGGGCCATGCTGCACCGTGGCCGGTGCCCTCCACGCCGCGATAACCGGTGAGATGCGTCTTACCATGATCTCCATGACCTCCTCTTCATCTCGCGCCGTTCGGGGGTTGGATGGGGCACGAAATCCCGTGGTCGTCCCACGCCGGCCATGGCGCTCCGCCGCGGTGAGCACGCGGCCGGGTTGGGGAGTGACCAGGGAGGGAGAACGGTTCCTGACCGTCGATCGAAATACGGACGGCTGCGATTAGAATAGATGATACCCTTTCGGATTTTCCATCCGGACCGTTGATTCCAGATTGAGCGTATGGGATTTGATCATGACCACATAAAATCTTGACCGTTGATCCATGTGCCAACGGTCTGGATCGACTTCATCATATGCCACTTCTCTGATCTAATCTGGGCCGCCAGATTTTGATCGGGTGGCTGACATGGGCCGATACCCCTTCGGCTTGCTGTCTTGCAAAAGAGCCCCCGAAGTATTTAGGTATCAACCCGCAGTCCGCGGTACAGAATTCTGAGTCTTAGGGATTTTTCTGAAATAGCCCCTGCACTCTCGGGAAAATGAGGCCCAGTCCAGAACTCGTTTAAATTGAATAAATAAAATAGAAAATAGGTTTTTAATATAAAAATAATTCATAGAATTTATATAATTCATAGAAAATGCATATGAACTCCAAATTAATCCATTCCACTTCCTATAATTTTGTAATATTGTTGTTTATCAATTAGTGCCACTGGTTTTACATAAAAGTCACATTAAAATTGTTATCTTAATTAATCTTGTATTAAGCACATAGAATCTTTGGAAATTCATAACTTGAATTCTATAACTCAAAAATTAATAATTCTTTTTCCTGTGATCTTATTTTAACATGTAGATTATTAATATGTATTTTGCACATATGTTTGGTGTAATGTTAATTTTGCCTATCACTGTTTGTTTGTATTACTACGACTAGCAGTGAGGTCACGAGTCACCTGAAGATCATCCTGGTACCTGGATTCTCAAGGCCCAGGCAAGTTGTGCCCTTGATCACTTCTTTTTACCCAGCCATGTTCTGATTAATCATAATGATCTGCATAGGTTAATTTTGATGGGACCCAATAGGTTACCCTAGTTTGTCTATCTTTATACCTTGTTTACCACTGATCTTTCTGGGTAGTACTTGCTAGTGCTATATGTGGTTTTGGGTATGGAGATACACTATTCATGATTACACTTTCTGTTATCAGTTGTTATTTAATGTTCATGTTAAGATCATTATGTTAATTGGAACATGGAGCGACCACCCGGGAAAACAGTGCTACCACAAGGGTGGTATGGGACGCCCTTGGCTGATTAATTAGGAAAGCTAGTGGAAGACTACCTTACCCGAAAGGGGCAAGGGCAGTAGGGGAGAGGTCAGTGTAGGGAGGCCCTCGGGAGGATTTTGCTGCGATGGCGGTCCTGCAAGGGATTCCTGCACTGGATCTTCCTATAAACTGTAGCGGGTTTTCTGAAGCTAGTGGAACTTTGTAAAGGCCTCGTAGTGTTACCCTGCCTCGCCTCCTCGGTAGAGGTGTATGGGAAGTCGCGATCCCTTGGCAGATGGGTAACATGACTTGTGGGTAAAGATGCGCAACCTCTGCAGAGTGTAAAACTGGTATACTAGCCGTGCTCACGGTCAAGAGCAGCTCGGACCCTCACATGATTAAATTATGGAACTTAAACTCAATTTGTCATATGCATTGCATCGCAGGTGAAGTTGTTACTTTTGTTCTACTATTTAATTGGGTTTGGTATTTACTTATACTTAGTAACTGCTAATAAAATTTTGACCAACTTTAAAAGCAATGCTCAGCTCTAACCATCTTCTTTGGTAAGCCTTACACTTCACGTGAGCTCCCACCTTTGGCGAGTTCATGCACATTATTCCCCACAACTTGTTGAGCGATGAACGTATGTGAGCTCACTCTTGCTGTCTCACACACACCACAGGTCAGGAGCAGGTACCGCAGGATGATGCTCATGGAGGATGCTGCGATGAGTTCGTGAGAGGTTTAGGTCGTCGTCTCCCAGTCAACTTTGGGTTGCTGGACCGTTGTCTCCTTATAATGTAATTATTTATTTTTAGAACTCCTGTTATATATAAAGTTGTGACATTCGATCCTGTGCCACTATACATCATATGTATGAGACTTGGTCCTAGCATACCTGGTGTTTATGTTAACCCCGGGTTTTGGATCCCTAAAATCCGGGTGTTACAGAAGTGGTATCAGAGGAATGTTGACTGTAGGACGAAACCTAGATAAAACTGGACAACCATTGTCTACTTACCTCTGCTACTCCGATTCTTTTCTAAAAACTTTCCTTAATCTTTTCTCATCTATTTCCGCTTACTCTGATTATCCTTACCTTTTCCTTCTGAAGACAAACTTGGATTTCACACTTTGAAATCCATACCTAAAGTGACTTTAGGAATAGAAGACCTAATCTTAGGAACAAAAACAAAACTATTTTTATAAGTGTTTATGTATTTGAATGCTTGTTCTTATGATATCTGTCTGATTTGGATCTTTGATTGAGTGTGATGGGTTGTGGAGTAATGTCCACAATTGCATCTGCATATACACATAGGTATGAAAATATATTTATAAAATAACTAGACAACCTAGGTTATCCCCATTGGAACATATCTAGCTTAAGAGATTTATCTTATCCTAAAAGATCTCATTCTAACCAATTCATCTTATCTTAAAAGATTCTCTCTTATCTTAATAGATCCATCTCATCTTAAAAGATACTCATCCTATCTTGAAAAGATTGTATTTCATCCCAATAGGTCTAACTGGTCTCAAAAGATTCTATCTTATCTTTATGGATCCATCCTGTCCTAATAAACATACTTATCCACCCTAGTTTAACAACCATGATCTAATGCAAATTAATTAGATCTTATCTAGTCAAACAAGTCACACCAATCTAACCTGGATCTGATCAAATCTAAAGTGACTTATCAAACATGTTAGATAATACTGATGAAATAGTTTAGACTCTACTCCTATAGAACAGGTCTTAACATAGTTCACCCTGCACTAAATTAAGAATGACAGATCGACTTGGCCATATGCAACTACCTTAACCATCTGATAGTTGCATAACCTCTCAATTATAAACTAACAAGAGACTCTATCTTATCATAACATATCTAACTAATCTCAAAACATCCTAACACATTCTACCCTGTTGGACCTATCTAACCTAAACTAGTCTAATCTAGTCATATCCAATTCAATCTAGATCTTATCTTACCTAATGTGACCTGATCCAGTGTGGTCTAATGTTATCTAACTTAATGTGGTTCACTTAAACAGATTAATGACACTAGTAGAAGAGATTAGACCCCACTAGCCATGTATTAACTTATCTTAGCACATTGGATCAATTCAACCATGAGCTAACTCAACCCATAGAACCATGATGAATGGTATAACCTTTCTATTCCCACCTAACATCACACAAACTTTTGACCTACATCATGTAGTCTATCTCAACCATACCTATCTTAACCATGTTCTCTAGCTCGATAATATACACTAACTCCTAATCAATGAGAAAAGACCGAAGAAGATGATCAACTTCATCAAGAAAGGATGAGCACCAACTCAAGTCTTCAAGAATCAAGTGAGGTCACCAAGATGAGTCAAGATCCACAATCTTGGATGGAGTCTTTCCTTACCCTAGTCTTTCTTGCCCAAACCTATATAGGCTTTAAAAGATATCCTTTATCCTGCATAATAAAGTGTCTATAACCATATATACCTATGCTCTCCTAATAACTAACTAAAAAAAAGGGACTCTTGATTTTGAACTAATTAGAAACTAAAAGCTAAAAATCACTCTTCCTATATCCTAGTTCTTCCTAAATCTCGAGGACGAGATTATTTTTAAGGGGGGTAGGATTTGTAATACCCAATTTGTAATTTGTTAGACATAGTATAAATAGAGAAACAATTTCTCCTTATGTGAGTTTTTGACCTTTAGGCATCATCACATGTGAGCACCATATTCAAAAACAAATAATTAAATAAAAAGTTATACTACTAAAGTATGCATCATGCTGGGTTTTTATTTTGTGTGCATTTTGTGATAATATAAAACTAAGGTAAAAATAAATATGATAATACCCAAAATTAGAATTTAAACCCTAGATCGAAAATTGGGTTTTGAAAAAGAGGAGAAGAGAAGTGATATAGAAATATAGATAATAAATTAAATTCTTAAAGATGGGTATATTTGATCTCATAAATATAGTTTGTAATGATGAGCCCCAAAGGTTTGAATTAAATTTGAATTCAAATGGAATTTGAAAAGAAAGAAAAGAAATGTAGAAATAAAAGAAAAAGAGAAAGAGATCTTACCTGGGCCGCGGACCAGCTTTCGGCCCACCTCATAATTACTCACGCGCGGCCCATCTCCTTTCCGCTGGGTCTGGCGCTGGCATCTGGGCCCCGCTTGCCAGCCATAGTGGCACACACGCGTCTGCTTCTTGGATGTCACTGCCAGGTAGGCCCCATCGGTCGGAAGCATCCCCCTAACAGAATCCCCCTGAACTCGACCGCGAGACACGGAGTCCGTCCGCGGTGCTCGGCACCTCCTGGCCGGAATCCTTCGCCTCCCATGAATAAATAGGTGGTCATCACGAACCCTGGACCCAACCAATTGGGTGTTACCCCCCCGGCAGTGGACTGTTCTGGCCACCATCGATGCTGGCGGAGGATGGATGGGTTGTCGTCGCCGCCGTCGGCCAATTGGGGCATAACGTTGCTGGGGGCTCGATTGATGCATGGTGGGGGTTCGGTGATATGCAGAAAAGCTTATGGGGGCGTCAGGGGGGAGGGGAGGACCCTGTAGCCGCCGGAATTTCTCTCCAATGTCTCTGCTCCGCCGCGGGCCGTGCTGCGCCGTGGCCGGTGCCCTCCACGCCGCGATAACCGGTGAGATGCGTCTTACCATGATCTCCATGACCTCCTCTTCATCTCGCGCCGTTCGGGGGTTGGATGGGGCACGAAATCCCGTGGTCGTCCCACGCCGGCCATGGCGCTCCGCCGCGGTGAGCACGCGGCCGGGTTGGGGAGTGACCAGGGAGGGAGAACGGTTCCTGACCGTCGATCGAAATACGGACGGCTGCGATTAGAATAGATGATACCCTTTCGGATTTTCCATCCGGACCGTTGATTCCAGATTGAGCGTATGGGATTTGATCATGACCACATAAAATCTTGACCGTTGATCCATGTGCCAACGGTCTGGATCGGCTTCATCATATGCCACTTCTCTGATCTAATCTGGGCCGCCAGATTTTGATCGGGTGGCTGACATGGGCCGATACCCCTTCGGCTTGCTGTCTTGCAAAAGAGCCCCCGAAGTATTTAGGTATCAACCCGCAGTCCGCGGTACAGAATTCTGAGTCTTAGGGATTTTTCTGAAATAGCCCCTGCACTCTCGGGAAAATGAGGCCCAGTCCAGAACTCGTTTAAATTGAATAAATAAAATAGAAAATAGGTTTTTAATATAAAAATAATTCATAGAATTTATATAATTCATAGAAAATGCATATGAACTCCAAATTAATCCATTCCACTTCCTATAATTTTGTAATATTGTTGTTTATCAATTAGTGCCACTGGTTTTACATAAAAGTCACATTAAAATTGTTATCTTAATTAATCTTGTATTAAGCACATAGAATCTTTGGAAATTCATAACTTGAATTCTATAACTCAAAAATTAATAATTCTTTTTCCTGTGATCTTATTTTAACATGTAGATTATTAATATGTATTTTGCACATATGTTTGGTGTAATGTTAATTTTGCCTATCACTGTTTGTTTGTATTACTACGACTAGCAGTGAGGTCACGAGTCACCTGAAGATCATCCTGGTACCTGGATTCTCAAGGCCCAGGCAAGTTGTGCCCTTGATCACTTCTTTTTACCCAGCCATGTTCTGATTAATCATAATGATCTGCATAGGTTAATTTTGATGGGACCCAATAGGTTACCCTAGTTTGTCTATCTTTATACCTTGTTTACCACTGATCTTTCTGGGTAGTACTTGCTAGTGCTATATGTGGTTTTGGGTATGGAGATACACTATTCATGATTACACTTTCTGTTATCAGTTGTTATTTAATGTTCATGTTAAGATCATTATGTTAATTGGAACATGGAGCGACCACCCGGGAAAACAGTGCTACCACAAGGGTGGTATGGGACGCCCTTGGCTGATTAATTAGGAAAGCTAGTGGAAGACTACCTTACCCGAAAGGGGCAAGGGCAGTAGGGGAGAGGTCAGTGTAGGGAGGCCCTCGGGAGGATTTTGCTGCGATGGCGGTCCTGCAAGGGATTCCTGCACTGGATCTTCCTATAAACTGTAGCGGGTTTTCTGAAGCTAGTGGAACTTTGTAAAGGCCTCGTAGTGTTACCCTGCCTCGCCTCCTCGGTAGAGGTGTATGGGAAGTCGCGATCCCTTGGCAGATGGGTAACATGACTTGTGGGTAAAGATGCGCAACCTCTGCAGAGTGTAAAACTGGTATACTAGCCGTGCTCACGGTCAAGAGCAGCTCGGACCCTCACATGATTAAATTATGGAACTTAAACTCAATTTGTCATATGCATTGCATCGCAGGTGAAGTTGTTACTTTTGTTCTACTATTTAATTGGGTTTGGTATTTACTTATACTTAGTAACTGCTAATAAAATTTTGACCAACTTTAAAAGCAATGCTCAGCTCTAACCATCTTCTTTGGTAAGCCTTACACTTCACGTGAGCTCCCACCTTTGGCGAGTTCATGCACATTATTCCCCACAACTTGTTGAGCGATGAACGTATGTGAGCTCACTCTTGCTGTCTCACACACACCACAGGTCAGGAGCAGGTACCGCAGGATGATGCTCATGGAGGATGCTGCGATGAGTTCGTGAGAGGTTTAGGTCGTCGTCTCCCAGTCAACTTTGGGTTGCTGGACCGTTGTCTCCTTATAATGTAATTATTTATTTTTAGAACTCCTGTTATATATAAAGTTGTGACATTCGATCCTGTGCCACTATACATCATATGTATGAGACTTGGTCCCAGCATACCTGGTGTTTATGTTAACCCCGGGTTTTGGATCCCTAAAATCCGGGTGTTACACCTGCCACCGCGCTGATGGGTGACGTGCCCTCTTAGCATTCAATGTGTCCCGTCCCATCCGCTGGCAGGCGGTGTCAAGGTCATCTAGCAGGCGGCGCGCCTGCTGGGTCTGCTGGCAAACAGTGCGCCCGTGCCGAGCGGCGCACTATACTCATCCTCCCTTCTACAAGAAGCTTCCCCTTCACGCCAAGGATACGAATATCTCGGGTGTCAGGGCACAAGAAGATTGTCTCGGCAACAGACATTAGTAGGCTCTAAGCACTATATTCCTTATGTCCCTGGGCCCACATGTCGGGGCCCAGTACCTTTGTGCATGCCCCTTCAGCTATAAAAGGGGAGGCATGCGACGTTACACACATGCAATCTTAGACTCGCTAGCTCATACAAGCTCTCAAGGAATACAACTCACAGTGGAGTAGGGTATTACGCTCCGGTGGCCCGAACCACTCTAAACCCTTGTGTGTTCCTGAGTTCTTCCCCTTCACTCCAACGATCAAGCAAAACGCCTAAGCCCCTCCTCATCTTAGGATTTAGGGCGGGTGCACTCCGCCACCCGGCCGGAGATTTCCTCTTCGACATTTGGCGCACCAGGTAGGGGGCTAGGCATTAGGTTTTCGCTTGATCCCTTGCCCAAGCATGATGGTGCAGATCGTAGAGCATCGCGCCGAGACTTCGGTAGACTTTGCGGTGGAGGGAGAAGCTGCTTCCTCCACACCGCAGGCTCCCATTCGCCCGGCACCAGCCACTCCTGCTGTGCACGCCGCACGGCAGCACACGGTAGCGCAAACATCCCGGACTCCGTCAAGGGCATCTCCGGGGGCGTTGTCGGCAGCCAGGGAGTTGTTACGACACCCTCCAAGCTCCACGGCTTCACCAGGGGCCATGAAGCAATGGCGGAACGACGTCAACCGACTGCTCGGTATGGCGCATTCTACCTCGACCAGGTCGAAGACGTGGTCATCCCGGCGCCAACATGAGGCGTCAACGTCTATGTGCTCGCCCTCAGTAAGGGGCGCACAGACCAACGACCTCCGGGCGGAGCTCAACCACAGGCGTGCGGGAGAGGACGCCCGGGTATCCTTAGAAAGGGCGCGCGAGCGCCGCCAAAACATCCATGGTCGCAACCTCGATCAGGACTTCGCTGCGGTAGCACCGCAGACACCAATGGGCACCCGGTCCCCAACGGGTGTCCCCTTGTCCGGCGTAGGCTGCGCCGCACTAGCGGATCATCTCCGCGCGACATCCTGGCCACCCAAGTTCTGGCCGCACCTGCCGGAAAAATACGACGGAACATCAAACTCGTCAGAGTTCCTACAGGTGTACGTTACCGCCATTACGGCAGCAGGTGGAAACACCACTGTGATGGCAACATACTTTCATGTGGCCTTGTCTGGACCTGCCCGGACCTGGCTCATGAACCTCACCTCGGGATCAGTCTACTCCTGGGAAGAACTCTGTGCGCGGTTCGTGGCGAACTTTGCCAGTGCTTACCAGCAGCACGGTGTGGAGGCCCACCTCCATGCAGTGAGGCAGGAGCCCGAGGAAACCCTCAGGAAGTTCATCTCCCGCTTCACCAAGGTACAAGGTACGATACATCGTATTTCTGATGCTTCTATCATCATGGCCTTCCGATAGGGAGTACGTGATGAAAAAATGTTGGAGAAGTTGGCCACACATGACGTGGAAACTGTCCCCACGCTCTTCTCTGGCCGACAAATGCGCTAGAGCCGCCGAGGGCCGTGCATGGCACTCGGCCCCACAAACTGGAGCTGCCCAGTCGGGTGGCTCGAGGGCCGTCCTCCGGGATGGAAAGAAGAAAAAGAAGAAGGACCGCGACTACCAGAAGTCGCGATCCACCGCTCTGGTGGTCGCGGCAGCGACCGGAGGCCAGGGCGACCGCAACAAACGCCCACAACCGCAGAAGGGTAGCAGCGGCTCATGCCCTGTGCACCCGCATGGTCGCCACAGTGCCACGAAGTGTCGCGAGATCATTGACCTCGCAAAACACATCAGCGAGCGACGCGAGCAGTCCTCCAAAGATGGCTCCCCGCCTCGCCGCCGGCCCGGCAAGGAAAAGGTGGATGACGGCGAGGTGGCCGCGGCTGAACGGGATCTCGGGTATCAGTCGCCCGAGGGGGACCTGAAGGATATCTTCATCGGAGGCTCCTAATCCGGTGAAGACAACTAGACGGACCTCGGGGGGACTCCGTGTCCCCCGGTCTACGAAGCTGAAGCATGCCTTCCTCCGGAGGCCCTTCCGGACCCCCCAGGGGTCCGAGCTGCATACAGGTACATGCAGAAGGGATCACAGCCAGAGACGAGGGCTCCCGTGTCAAATGCAGATAGGAACCCTGGGTCGAGGCTTAGCCCCGCGGCAAGTGCCATACCAAGAGGTGCTCCGCAACTCTCCCCCAGCTGGGAAGGACCCTTCAAGGTAACGGGAGTGCACCGACCCAGGGGCAACCATCTAGCTACGACTGGAGGAGTACCTTACCCCGATGCCAAATATCTCTGTAAGTTCTATCCATAGAGCAAGACTAAGGGGTCGAGTCTGTTTCCTTTTTTGTAACTAAATGACGCATACGTGTATGATAACCCGGTGGGGTCTGCCCCCATGAACCCGGACTATTGGTCTGCACACATGCACGACAAGTTATCAAGAAGAAACTACCCCCTCAGTCGTGCTCTTGTGATAGTTCCATCTTGCTGCTCCATGGTCCCACCTTGCAGTCTTTCAGATAATACCTTTCAGCTAACCCACCCGTACGGTTTCCATCTGTCTGACATGGCGACATCCAAATTGAACAGCCAGGCTTGCAGTTTAGGGCCCCTGACACGAAAGTAGGGAGGTCCAACAGCCTGGGGCCGGCTCTAAAAAACGGGACCCTGTTCCATAGGGTAGTCCGGAGCCCGTGTAGCCGCTCAGCCAGGTCCTGTACCATGGGCCTACATGCTCCACCACCCCGTGACGGGAACTTAGTATCTAGAGTTATAAGTCCTGCGGGTCCGATAACCTCGGGACCGGAGCTAGAGAACGGACGTTAGTCTCCTGGGGTGGTCCGGAGCCCGTGCAGCCGCTCAGCCTGGTCCCGTACCGTGAGCCTGCACGCTCCACCACCCTGCGACAGGTGTCCTAGTATCTAGAACCGCGACCCAAGGGGGTCCGGACACGCAACTTGGCCACCCGGACTAAAACTTGCAGGTCCCGAGCATGTATCAAAGGGCGACTAATGTCAGACGGAGAACCCTATGAGGTGTACTACTAATGCTTCCTAGCTAAATCTGTGTACAGATCCAGATCCCGGCGAGTTGCCTCCCGAGGATTGTTGACAACCTTTTCAGAAGCGCTGGTATCCAACCTCAACATGTTAAGCCTGCATCCCAGGCGGGGGCCAGGTACTAAGGAGGAGTCAACAACATCGCACACAATAGGAACATGCGTTACACAGATAAGTGTTAAATGCTGCTTAGAAGGCAATATTTATTTCTTTACAAAAACAGGGGAAGGCCTGGGGCCGGTTCTAAAGAACGGATGCCCGTTCCATAGGGTGGTCCGGAGCCTGTGTGGTCGGTTAGCCTGGTTTTGTACCCAAAATCCTACACACTCCACCACTTCATGGCGGGTGTCCTAGTATTTAAAACTAAAGTCCTGTGCATCCAACAGCCTGGAGGTCCAGCTCTAAAGAACGGGCACTTGTCTCCTAGGGGGGGTCCGGAAACCATGTAGCCACTCAGCCTGGTCCCGTACCGTGAGCCTGCATACTCCACCGCCCTGCGGCAGGTGTCTTAGTACTTGAAGCCACCATCTAGGGGGTTTGGACACACAACTGGGCTTCCCAGGGTAAAATCCTACGTACATATGTTATTACATTTTGCTCTCAAGCAAATGTCATTACATTCCCTTACAAGCGGGACCCCAGCTCCATTTCTGCAGGAATGAACTACGCTGCACCGGCAAGAGTCACGTTGGAAGCTGACGCCGAACAGCCCCACCAATGACGGCGACCACCTCTGCACCAGCAGCGACAATGACCTCTGCTCCGAGCGGCTCACCAGCAGCAGCGATCACCTTCGGGTGAGCACTACTGCTGAAAGTAGCCTAGAGGGCAGGTGAATAGGCTACACCTGAAAATTTTCACTAAAAACTTCGAGATAGGTTAAATTAAAGTTGCACTGGTGCAAACCGGTTCAGTCGATTTTAATTACAACTGAACAAGTTTGAACCTGCTCAACTTAAATTCGGTAATCTGTTAAACAAATACGAAGTAGTGAAGAATATAGCTAAAGACTTGCCCTACACAAAATCTACTCGATTGAATAATATGAACCAACCAATGAATTTAAAGCGCTTGACAAGAACACACAAGAACACGCGATATAACCCGAGGTTCGGCAACCACCACAAAGGTGTCCTACTCCTCGTTGAGGAACCCACAAAGGGCCGGGTCTTTTCCAACCCTAATCCTCCACAAGCCGACCACAAAGGTCAAGGCAATCTTTTCTCAAATCAGCTCAAAGAGCGGGTAATACAAACTTCTTGGGGTCGTCCACAAATTTGGAGACTCCCAAGCAACCTCTAACCGTCAAGGAACACGAGGTTCCAAGAGTAACAAATCCGCACAAGGTTAAGTTTGCAACGAGCTCAAGAACAAAGAGAAAGGGAGAATCGAGATGAAATTGACAGCGAGTTCGATCGAGTTCACCTCACACCAAGGGTCCTTCAAATGATTGAAGGAGATGCGATTGCAGGTGTGAAAGGTGAAATGAATGCGCTTGTTTGAAGGTTGGTCAGCCAATAATCTGTGGGAGAGGCAGGAGTAAATGAGAGAGAGAGTGTGTGAGGGGGTATATAAAGGATCCCCCAAAAGCTGGCAGCCGTTGGGAGAAAAAGAGTAAAAACCGGTTGAACCGGTTTTCAGACCGGTTGAACCGGTTTCTACCAGGGGGATCCCGGTCCACTGAGCTACTCAGTCGGAGACTCAACCGGTTTCAAAACCGGCTGAGTAAGGAAAAATTTCGGCTCAACCGGTTTTCAAAAAATATCTGCAGCGACTTTTCTGACAGCTCTGACTGTCAGACAAGTCAGAGCAGAGGTGGCAGGTGAACAGTACCAAAACCGGTTGAACCGGTTTTAGGACCGGTTGAACCGGTTTTGGGGGCTGAAACCAAATTTTGAGTATTTTGAAGAGAACAAAAGTGGAGTCTTTGTGGGAAGTAAAATTTGTTTTTCTCAAGGGCATTCATGATCTGGAAAAATGTTCTCCAAGATGTTTTCAAAAGATTTTGAACTTGGCTCGTTGCACAACTTACTTAACCGTCGCGGATCCCTCTTAATTGTACGACGATTCCTATGACTCAAGAATTATAAATTTAGCACCGTCGTTGTTTCTAAGCACTTGGAGCACGCCATTTGATGTGGAATTTTAAATCCGCTGTGCTTTATACTTTTATGCTCGTAAGATCTGTGCTTCTCCTGTCTGTAGAATTACTGTGTACATGCTAGGAGCAAACTTGTTAGAATCTCAGTTTGTTTTGTCATTAATCACCAAAACCCTCAATTAGGGTTAATTGCACTTACAACTGCGAATAGGTCCTTTTTGGTGATTGATGCCAAAGCAAACTGGAGTAGAAATAAAAATTAAAAGTTACAAGTACTTGCTAGATAAAATCCTTTGTGTATGTGTAGCTCCCCCTAAATATGTGCATGAGTTTTGCGATATTAACATTGACTTGATATGTCAATTTGCAACATATTTAGAGAGAGAGAACAATTAACACCATACACAAAACAATGAGGAATGAAACATAATTAGATAGAAAGAGTAAAAATTACACATTAAAGCTCATTATCGCATAGCATATGATATGAAAAATTCTACTGCTATTACAATAATGAGAACTCATCTCATCACATCATAAAAATGTTTATGGCTTTAGAGCCATGCATGCATCATACGATAGACCATTACAGACCGATTGTTCATTACAAAAATAAAGGGTACTGCATAAAGGGTACTGCCATAATAAACCTTCTCCCCCTTTTTGGCAACAAGAACCAAAAAGAGAGAGAGAGACGTCAGTCCAAGGATCACCAGTTGGGAGGAGGATGATGAGGAGCAAAGAGGTGGTGCGCCAGGTGAGAGGCAAAGTGTTCCTCCCCAGACTGATCCGGGGGAGGAGCACTGCCAGAAGGATCCTGGGGCGGAGGGTGAGAGGACGATTGGCCCGGATCCCCGTGATACGGAGGCGGGACAAACTGCTCACGATCATCAAAATAAGCTTCTTCTTCTTCATCGACGTCGTCTGCTGTCATAAAAGGCACCCCGTATGCCTGCTGGTACCACTCGTTGATCTCCGGAGGAGGAGGATGGAGAGGTACGTCAGGCGAGCGGGGGGCGAAGGGAGTACTTAAAGAGAAAGCTTGACGACGTAGGTTGTCGTCAGTCTCCCGCTGATGTCGAGCCACCTCATGGACATCCGCAGCAATGTTCCGGCACATGGAGAAAAATGCCGCAAACCCGTGGGCCAAGCGGGCACCCATCCCTCGGCCACGACCTCGACCATGACCACGACCACGTGTCATGGGAGATCCGTGGCCAGGGGAGGGACGCGAGGCACCGGTAGCAGCAGCAGCAGGACCAGCAGACGGACCCGCAGATGTATGAGCACGAGAGCTAGAGGGGGCTTTCCTGAGGCGCCCTGCTGGATTGTTGGGATCAATCCAGAAAGGGGTATATGACTGATGTCTTGTACCTTTGTCAAATTTAAACTGGGTCACAACCTCAATCATCTTCATGATAAACGGAGCATGAAGACACCCCTTCAATGGAAAGCAGGCGGCATGAATGATTTCCTGCCAAATCATATCAAAGACATTTATACTCTCTGAGCTGCTGGGTTTCATGAAAGAGAGCAAGACCTTGCTCTCTCCAAGAATGTTCATCTGATTACCCCCTTTTGGAATGAGGGTCATCCTGCAGAGGGAGTTGATGTATCGATAATACTTATGCATGTTTGTAGACTCCCAATACTTCCCAGACTCAGAAAGATGAAGATCTTTGGCTTCATCTCTAGTAGACTGCCGGAAATCATGAATCTTGATCTTGTCGCCAGAGATATCATTGTCAGAAAAACCAAGAATGTGAGCAAACCTACGGTAGCTCACCTTATACCAACTACCTTCAATGAAGAAGTTCAGATAAGGATAGTTGTATGGACTCTCCTCGTCAGCTGGCTTGATCCACAAAGTGGAGTAGAATTGGGCAATCACTTCATCATTCCAATCATATTGGAATGTCATGATACTCTTCATCTTTTTCCTTTCACAGGCCCTCAATGCCTGTGTCATCTCTGGGTCCCCAATGGCCTCACAACCTTCCCAGTTGATATAGCGTTGAAGCAGGATAGGTTGATGCTTCTTGGGGAGGATCACGGAATTATAAAAATCCACGTAATGAAGCGTCCAAAAGCGGTTTCCATCAATCCTGGCATCGCGAATGCGCAATGCAGGATTCTGGAAACGGAGATCCTGAAGGAGAGCAGAACCTCCACTGGCAATGAAATCAGTTACTGGCTCATTGCCAGCACGCCGAGCCTCCGCCCGGTGGAGAACCAACCCACGAATCACAGGGGCGTGGGCCGGGGGAAGATCAATTTCATCATCCTTCCCGCCTTCATCATCACTCGTAGCCTCCCACGCCTGCGGATTCGTTGCGGGTCGGGACCGACCGGAAGGATTCCGGGTTGTCCGACCGCGAGCACTTTGAGACCCGGAGGCCTCAGCACCTTGCATGACATTTCCGGTTCCTCGCCCACGCTTGGAACGAGAGCGTGGGGGAGTATCTCCATGTATTTCTTGGTCATCAGAGGAGTCGGATTCAACAACGGACGGGTTCCTCCGACGCACCATTCTAAAAAAATAGAACCTATGATGAGCAAGGATCAAACACATTTGAGTAGAGACGCATAAGATATTGAGCATGCACTTCAACCGTTCATATGAGCGGTTCAACTACAACGAACAATATCAAATCGCTAAACTCAAACAATATTCGTGACAAATGAAGATAATCTAAGTGTTGCAAGCACTTAAACTAAAATGTACCCAATGAATGATACATTAGATAATCAAGAACGCGTAGGATCGAGTAAAAAGGAATGAAATAGGGCAATACCTAGATCCGGAGATTTAGTCAAGAAATCCCAACGAGATTGAGGAAGATGATGGAGAACGCCGGGATGAACGGATCTCCAACAAATCTTCCAAAGTTGAGAGGGCACAAGTGAGTTTTTGGAGTGGAGAAGGTGTGAAGGAGAGAGAGGAGGAAGAGTGGGCGGCAGCGGCTGGAAAGTGAAACTGAGAAGAAGATAAGAGGGGAGAGGGAGAGAAATAAGGGGGGAGTCGGCTGGTCAGAGCAAAGAAAACTGGTTAAACCGGTTGAAACCGGTTCAACCGGTTTCCACCAGGGGAAAACCGGTTGAGTGGCCTACTCAGCCGGTTTACTCAACCAGTTTCCAGATATTGCCCGGAAGAGCTATAATAGCACTTAGCAAATATGACATGAGTGATTTTAATGATAAAAATGTTATTTCTCATTTCATATTGCTCAAACAATCAATTTACATCCATCAAATTTGATCAAAATTTTAGTTATTAAGACACGTTTCGAGAATCCAAGATATTTAGCTCACTCCTAAGAAAACAAAACCTAGTCTCATCAAGGGGTTTTGTGAAGATATCGGCTAGTTGATTTTCGGTGCTCACATGAAACAATTCGATATCTCCTTTGGCTTCGTGGTCTCTCAAGAAATGGTGTCTAATGTCAATATGTTTAGTTCTAGAGTGTTGCACCGGATTGTTTGCAAGTTTTATGGCACTCTCATTGTCACACAAAAGTGGAATTTTGTTAAACTCACAACCAAAATCTCTAAGGGTTTGCTTCATCCATAACAACTGTGCACAACATGCCCCAGCTGCTATGTACTCAGCTTCTGCAGTGGAAAGTGCAACACAATTTTGTTTTTTGGAACTCCATGACACTAAGGACCGCCCAAGGAATTGACAAGTCCCAGTAGTGCTTTTTCGATCTACTTTGCAACCGGCATAATCTGAGTCAGAGTAGCCAAGCAAATCGAAAAGGGAGCCTTTGGGATACCATAATCCTAGGTTTTGGGTGTGGACTAAGTATCTTAGAATTCTCTTAACGGCTACAAGATGGCAATCTTTAGGGTTTGCTTGAAAACGTGCACACATGCAAACACTCAACATTATATGAGGTCTAGATGCACATAAGTAAAGCAATGATCCTATCATTGATCTATATAATTTTTGATCTACAGGTTTACCTTCCTCATTTAGGTCGAGATGTCCATTTGATGACATTGGAGTCTTGGCGTGTTTTGCTTTTTTATGCCAAACTTCTTGAGCATATCTTGTGTATATTTGGTTTGGCACAGAAAAGTACCTTCCTTGAGCTGTTTGACTTGAAATCCCAGAAAGTATTTAAGCTCGCCCATCATAGACATCTCAAACCTGTTCGTCATTAC
Source organism: Zea luxurians (assembly GCA_029449295.1). NCBI lineage: Eukaryota > Viridiplantae > Streptophyta > Magnoliopsida > Poales > Poaceae > Zea > Zea luxurians. The sequence goes on along the minus strand of JAOPSE010000064.1, from coordinate 6,935,650 downwards.
TTTGCTAAACTCTTCACAAAATTTTTCATTAGTACTACCAAATATAATGTCATCAACATATATTTGGCACACAAATAATTCATTGTCAACTTTTCGAGTAAATAAAGTAGAGTCAGCTTTTCCTATTGTAAACCCATTCTTAATTAAAAAATCTTTAAGACAGTCATACCAAGCTCTAGGGGCTTGTTTAAGCCCGTAGAGTGCCTTGTGAAGTAGATAAACATGATTTGGCTTCTTTGGATCTTTAAAACCCGGTGGTTGCTCCACATATACCCTCTCTTGTAGTGGTCCATTTAGAAATGCGCTCTTGACATCCATTTGATATAGCTTGAAATCATGGTTAGTAGCATAGGCAATTAATATTCTAATTGATTCTAACCTTGCTACCGGCGCATATGTTTCACCAAAATCAAGTCCTTCCACTTGAGTGTAGCCTTGGGCAACCAACCGTGCTTTGTTTCTTGTAACCACGCCATGTTCATCTTGTTTGGTCCTAAAGACCCATTTAGTCCCAATCACATTTTGTTTGGGTCTTTGGACTAAGGACCAGACTTCATTCCGGGTGAAGTTGTTCAACTCCTCTTGCATGGCAATTATCCAATCCGGATCACCCAATGCTTCTTCAACCTTAAGTGGCTCAAGAGAGGAAACAAACGAGTAAAATTCACAAAAATTAGCTAAACGAGATCGAGTTGTTACCCCTCTTCTGATGCTACCCAGGATGTTGTCCACCGGATGATCCCTTTGAATTGTATGATGGACTCTAGGATGAGGCACTGATGGTTGTCTTTGTATTTGCTCCTCCTCATCATTCACGTGATCAAGAGGCACTTCACCATCAATACTTTCGTGTTCATCTTCTACCACTGTTGGCATCCTTTGATGATTTTCTTCATGGCTTGGATGACTTGAGGTTGATGGGTTTGCTTGGGTGGAGACTTTGTCACTCACCACCCTTGCACCCACATCAACAACCTCATTGGTCATCTAGAAAGTTCCTTCCTCATCATCCTTTTCTTGAGGTCTCACTTCACCTATTGCAAGTTTCTTTATGGCCTCACAAGGTAGCTCTTCATTTCCTGCAGTGTCTTTAGAAACATGCCCTTGCGAGCCATTAGACTCATCAAATGTCACGTCTATCGCTATTTCAACAAGACCGGTGGTATTGTTGAAAACACGATATCCATGCGCATTTGATGCATAACCAAGCAAGAAGCCCTCGTCCACTCTAGGAGCAAACTTTGAGCTCTTGACTTTCTTGTTAAGAATAAAACACTTACAACCAAATACTCTAAAATAATCAACTTTAGGTTTGTTACCAGTGAGAAGCTCATAAGCAGTCTTTTTGTAGATCTTGTGAAGATAGAGACGGTTGATTGCATGACAGGCGGTGTTGACCGCCTCTGCCCAAAAGTTGGCAGGTGTCTTGTACTCATCCAACATGGTTCTAGCTGCTTCAATTAAAGTTCGGTTCTTTCTTTCCACAACACCATTTTGTTGTGGAGTGTAAGGAACCGAGAACTCATGTTTGATTCCTTCATTGCCTAGGAATTCTTCGACACCTGTGTTCTTGAATTCCGTCCCATTATCACTTCTCACTTTCTTGATTTTGAGCTCAAACTCATTTTGAGCTCTCCTCATGAATTTCTTCAATATTTCTTGAGTTTCACCTTTATCACTAAAAAAGAAAACCCAGGTGAATCGAAAAAATCATCAACAATGACTAAACCATACTTACTACCACCAATGCTAATGTAAGCCACAGGTCCGAAGAGGTCCATGTGAATGAGCTCCAATGGCCTCTTTGTTGTGACCACATTCCTTGATTGATGTGGGACTCCATGTTGCTTTCCTGCTTGGCATGCGCCACAAAGCCTATCTTTCTCAAATACAACATTTGTTAGTCCAATGATGTGATTATCCTTTTGAAGTTTGGCCAAATTCCTCATACCGACATGGGCTAACCGGCGATGCCATAGCCAACCCTTGTCGGACTTTGCCACTAAACAAGTCTCAGGCGTTACTTTACTTGTTGTGAAATCAACAAGATAAAGTTTGCCCTTCAAGCGACCCGTAAAGGCAACTGAAGAGTCCTCCCTTCTAAGGATCTTCACATCCACATCAGAGAATAAACAATTATAACCCATTCCACAAAGTTGTGAAACGGACAACAAATTATAGCTTAAAGAATCTACCAATAAAACATTTGAAAGTGATTGTTGGTCAGAGATAGGAATTTTACCAATACCAATCACCTTACTCTTGCCACTATCTCCAAACACAATTTCTTGTGCTTCTTGAGTTAGTTGCAATGAATGAAACATGTCTTCCTCCCCGGTCATGTGATTTGTACATCCACTGTCAAGCACCCAACTTGACCCACCAGAGGAGTAGACCTGCAAAACAAGTTTAGGTTATGCTTTTAGGTACCCAAATTGAATTGGGTCCTACAGTGTTAGTTATAGCCTTGGGTACCCACACACTTCTTTTCATGACTATTCTTTTAGTGTAGGCACCCACATATTTCACAACCAATTTCCCTAAATCCCAAGTCAACATATAATCACAAAGATAAGAGTGGGAAATGGGAGCATTAAATTGTTGTCCACTTGAAGATTCCACTTCCTTCATCTTACTCTTTGTGGAACTCAAGTTTACCTTTACCTGAGGTGACTTGTCATTTGAGGAGTGAATCCTCCCCAAGGCATCATATAGGGTGGTTCCCTCTATGAACTTGGGGGATCTCCACCCCTTATGCACTGTGCTAGGGTTTTCCTTGGATGAGTTGAACCCAAGCCCCCTTCTTCCATTGTTGGGCTTAAGGGACTTGTACTTGGGTTCAACTTTCTTTAACCCATCATTGCTAGAGCATCTTTTCAAAATTCCTTTGACCTTCACCTGTGGGCTATTCTTCCTTGCATGGTTAGTTAGACAACAAGAAGCATGGTATTTGGCACAATGTTTGCAAGAATTATCATTTGAGGAGCTAAACTTAGATTCAATTACTAAAGATGAGGCATTGATGTTCTTGCAATTTTCAAGTTGCACTTGAAGTTCTTGATTTTGAACATTCAAGCTTAACATGCTTGTTTCAAGTGCATTCTTTTCATTTGCAAGATTAGCTATAGAGGTTTTCATATTAATTACTTCTTTATCTTTATTCTCTATAGTTATCTTGACTAAAGAGACTTCCTTAGTCAAGACATCTAGCATTTCATCTTTATTGTGAATCAACTCTTGAAGCTCTAGGTTTCTTTCCTTTTCAAGGATAAGCAAGTCTTCTTGAGCATCAAGAGTTGCTTTTCTTTTATCTAGCTTCTCCATTAATTTGGTGATAACATTGTATCCATTCAAGCCAAATTCTTTAATCATTTTATTTTTCATGGCAATTTGATCACCATCATCATCATTTGGAAAATCATTACTAAATAAGGTTACCTTATCTCCCTTTGCCATGAGGCAAGTTGGAGTGTAGGAGTCGTCTTGTAGGTTGGTGAAGAGTTGCGCGCTTGATGTAGATTGGATGGCCACATTTACCACCACTTCCTCTTCCTCGGAGCTAGAACTCTCTTCATCGGAGTTCCATTCTTCACCAATATGGGCTTGACCATATTTCTTCTTCTTGAAGTATCCCTTGGTCTTGCCTCCCTTTTTAAACTTGTCCTTCTTGTATTCCTTCTTGACTTCTTGTTCCTTCTTGTTAGGACAATCCGCTATGAAATGACCGGTTTGGCCACATTCATAGCATGCCCTCTTCTTTCCTTTCCTTTGGAACTTGTCATTCTTCCTTACAAATTTCTTGAGTGTTTTGATGAACATAGCTGTGTCTTCATCACTTGAGCTATCTTCATCACTTGAGGTCTCGACCACTTTCTTTGCTTTGTGGTCTTTGTTCTTCTTGGGGTTGTCTTGTTCATTTGTGACCAAGGCATGAGAGTCTCTTGTCTTGATGGGGGCTTCTTCGGACTCGTGTTGTTGAATTTTTGCAAACAATTGATGAGGCGTCATATCCTCATAGTCATCACGATCCCTTATCATCCTTGCAAGACTCTTATCCTTTTCTTTATATGCTCTCATGAATAATCTTGTGACCTTGGAGTCACTCCAATCTTCACTTCCAAGTACTCTTATTTTGTTGACCAACACCATCAACCGATCAAAGAGTGATTGAAGCGACTCACCCTTTGTCCAATCATATCTTGCAAGCTCACTTTCCAAAGCTTCGACTCTATGTCTCTTAGCTTTGGGATCTCCTTCATGTGACATTTTAAGAATATTCCAAATGTCACGGACATCTTCTCTTCCTTGAACTTTTCGGTATTCTTCCGGACAAAGACTTCCTTTAATTATGTTCACTGCTTGAGCATTACGATGAACCTCTTGCATCATTTCCGGAGTCATCTCTTCTCCTTGGGCGGGCTTATACATACCTACATTAACAATCTCCCAAAGACTAGGATGCACACCGATTAAATGCGACTTCATCTTGTTGGCCCACTCGTCATAGTTCAACTCACTAAGAGTTAGTAACTTTCCAAGTGGGGCGGAAGAGAAGTTGGGAATATAATTTCTAGAGTAATCGAATTGAACTTTGCTAAATTCGTTACCTTTGCTTTTGGTAGATGATCCTTCGCTGTTGAGACTTACCTTGCTCAATACCTTAGACACCAAAAGATCCACTAGATCGTCATTGTAATCAAATGTTCCCTTACCTTTATCTTCTTCAGCCTTTCTTCTTGATTCTTCTTCTTCGGCCTTTTTCTTAGCATCTTCCTCTTTCATTTTGAGGAACATTCTCTTGGCAATCTTCATGGCGAGGTCGAGGACCTTGGGGTCCACTTCCTCACCGGAAGATGTGACGGGGATTTCCTCGAGAAGAGGATCCACATGGTCCCGTTGTGTAGACATGATCGTTTCCTCACGCGGTTAAGCGTAAAACGAGGTACGAAGCTTTGATACCAATTGAAAGTAGCCTAGAGGGGGGTGAATAGGCTACACCTGAAAATTTTCACTAAAAACTTCGAGATAGGTTAAATTAAAGTTGCACTGGTGCAAACCGGTTCAGTCGATTTTAATTACAACTGAACAAGTTTGAACCTGCTCAACTTAAATTAGGTAATCTGTTAAACAAATACGAAGTAGTGAAGAATATAGCTAAAGACTTGCCCTACACAAAATCTACTCGATTGAATAATATGAACCAACCAATGAATTTAAAGCGCTTGACAAGAACACACAAGAACACGCGATATAACCCGAGGTTCGGCAACCACCACAAAGGTGTCCTACTCCTCGTTGAGGAACCCAAAAAGGGCCGGGTCTTTTCCAACCCTAATCCTCCACAAGCCGACCACAAAGGTCAAGGCAATCTTTTCTCAAATCAGCTCAAAGAGCGGGTCATACAAACTTCTTGGGGTCGTCCACAAATTTGGAGACTCCCAAGCAACCTCTAACCGTCAAGGAACACGAGGTTCCAAGAGTAACAAATCCGCACAAGGTTAAGTTTGCAACGAGCTCAAGAACAAAGAGAAAGGGAGAATCGAGATGAAATTGACAGCGAGTTCGATCGAGTTCACCTCACACCAAGGGTCCTTCAAATGATTGAAGGAGATGCGATTGCGGGTGTGAAAGGTGAAATGAATGCGCTTGTTTGAAGGTTGGTCAGCCAAGAATCCGTGGGAGAGGCAGGAGTAAATGAGAGAGAGAGTGTGAGGGGGTATATAAAGGATCCCCCAAAAGCTGGCAGCCGTTGGGAGAAAAAGAGTAAAAACCGGTTGAACCGGTTTTCAGACCGGTTGAACCGGTTTCTACCAGGGGGATCCCGGTCCACTGAGCTACTCAGCCGGAGACTCAATCGGTTTCAAAACCGGCTGAGTAAGGAAAAATTTCGGCTCAACCGGTTTTCAAAAAATATCTGCAGCGACTTTTCTGACAGCTCTGACTGTCAGACAAGTCAGAGCAGAGGTGGCAGGTGAACAGTACCAAAACCGGTTGTAGGACCGGTTGAACCGGTTTTGGGGGCTTAAACCAAATTTTGAGTATTTTGAAGCGAACAAAAGTGGAGTCTTTGTGGGAAGTAAAATTTGTTTTTCTCAAGGGCATTCATGATCTGGAAAAATATTCTCCAAGATGTTTTCAAAAGATTTTGAACTTGGCTCGTTGCACAACTTACTTAACCGTCGCGGATCCCTCTTAATTGTACGACGATTCCTATGACTCAAGAATTATAAATTTAGCACCGCCGTTGTTTCTAAGCACTTGGAGCACGCCATTTGATGTGGAATTTTAAATTCGCTGTGCTTTATACTTTTATGCTCGTAAGATCTGTGCTTCTCCTGTCTGTAGAATTACTGTGCACATGCTAGGAGCAAACTTGTTAGAATCTCAGTTTGTTTTGTCATTAATCACCAAAACCCTCAATTAGGGTTGATTGCACTTACAACTGCGAATAGGTCCTCGCCCCCGTCCTCCTACGGGGGGTAACAACGAGGCCATTAAAGCCAAAGAACTGGGGGTCCGGCGGCAGGTGGCACTAACGGTCTCGCCATCAGAGGCAACCACCTCTGCAATGGGCAGCCTCACCAGTGGAAGCGACCACATCAGCCCCACCAGTGGCAGCGACCACCTCTGCACCGATGGGCAGCGGCTGCACCAGCGCGCACGAAGAGGTCTTCGCTCCCGTCCTCACTACGGGAGTGAGGACAAGACCATCCAAGAACGCCGCCTCCACCCGCACGACGTACGACGTCTTGTACGACCTCCCGGTGCGACTGGTGGCGCGGGAGAAGCCGTGGATGTGGCCAACCCGCGCATGACGCGACCGTCGCCCGTGCGGTGGACGGGCAGCCACGCTCCGCCCCTGCGGCAGGAGGCAGCGCCGGAGGCAGCACCAGAGCAGCCCAGGCCGGGGAGCCAGACACGCGGCAGCTGACGGCGCCATAGATGGTCGGCCCCGCGTACCCAGAGTTCGCCTCCTCCGCGAGGCCGGCGAACGCCCTTCTCCCCCGAATGCTGGAGGAAGAAGCGGACCGCCAGCACACACGGAAGGCGAAGCTCCCACTCGGCTCGCCCTCCTCCCCAGCGCGGATGATGAACATCCTTGAAGCTGAGGGCAGGGGGGAGGCCGTAGCCCGGCTCACTTCTCTCCACCACAAGGCCGGTAGTCATCCTAGTGGATGACCATCGGCCGGGGGTTGCGGCCGGGCTACATGATGAAAATCCTTGAAGCCGAATGGTGGTGAAAGGATGCCAACCCCCATGGGGTTGCACCCCTCCAACGACAGCAGGAAGAAGACAAGATCGGCGACACCACCACGAGCGCACGCTCTCCGACAGTGAAGTCGCTGGAAGAGACGACCTTGACGCGGATCCCTCCAGAGAACACCGGCGCACCCCATCTGGAGGCCCAGAAGGTGAAAGGGCGCGGTGGTCGCAAGAGGAGCGAGGCATGACTACTGCCCGAGGGATCGACCCCTTTTTAAAGGCAGATCCCCCCACTCGCGCCCCTGAAGCGTCATGGGTGAAGTCTCCCCCAGCGTACACCAAGGATCCCACCTTATGACACAGGGGACAGGCCCCACATGTCATACAGACCAACCCTAAGAAGGAGCGTGCAACTGCCCTGCGGTTACGTGCTCCTCCATTTTTGGGGCAACCAGCGGTCAGGAAGGCGAACCGCCGCGCAAGGGGCAGGCAACTGCCCCACGGTTAGGTGCCCCTCCGTCTTCGCCGCACCCAGTAGTCAAAGAGGCGAACCGCTGCGCAAGAAGCATACAACCGTCCTACGGCTATGCGCCCCCTCAGCTCCGCCGCAACTGACGGTCCAACGCGGGGGCCCAGGCCCACATGACATGTAACCAGCGCGCTGGTTACTATGTGCGAAGAAACCGCACCACCGCTTGCGCCAATACCACGTCTTCTCGAGGCTGTCACGGGAGTCTAAAAACGTAAATTTTTCAGAACCAGTGCAGCGACTCGAGGCAGCCCCGCGCATGGCCCAACAGTGCCATTAAGTACGATGGTCACGGGCCAGTCAGCCGTGGAATAGGCGCGGCAGTTGGCATGGCCATAGGTGGGCCGGCAGTAATTGCAGCAACAGGCACGCAGGAGCAGTGGTCCAACCACCAATCAGACTCTAGTCCCACCTGCAGGCTCGCATCCTCCCCTGAGGTGGGACCGGGGGCCACTGTCGGTACCCTAAATCAGGGGTACCCTCTTCTACAGCATGAAGACGCCGCACCCATGCGACGTCCCCTAGCCACGCAGGGAACGATGCCTGACCCCACCGCATGGGCAGACCAAAGGGCGCCACGTGGCAAGGAGAGACAACACATCTCAGTAAGTCCGGACCCCCACAAAGGGACTCCGGACCTCTATACATATAAGTCCGAAGCCCCCGGGAGGTCCGAACCCTAGCAGGGTCCCAGAACAAGGAGAACCCTGGTATGAGCAGGGGTCCGGTGCTGACACGTGTCTGGGCCTTGCCCTTCACGTCCTGCTCAGGTGGAGACCCGCTGCTTGTGGCCCATGACATAAGCTATCGGGTCGAACCTGACGTAGGGTCGTGCAGCTCCTGCATTTATTGAAGAAAGAACGCGCTGCCTGCCACCGCGATGACGGGCGACGTGCCCTCTCAGCATTCAATGCGTCTCGTCCCATTCGCTGGCAGACGGTGTCAAGGTCATCCAGCAGGCGGCGCGCTTGCTGGGTCTACTGGCAAACAGTGCGCCCGTGCCGAGCGGCGCGCTATACTCATCCTCCCTTCTACAAGAAGCTTCCCCTGCACGCCAAGGATACAGATATCTCGGGTGTCAGGGCACAAGAAGATTGTCTCGGCAACAGACATTAGTAGGCTCCAAGCACTATATTCCTTATGTCCCTGGGCCCACATGTCGTGGCCCAGTACCTTTGTGCATGCCCCCCTTCAGCTATAAAAGGGGAGGCATGCGACGTTACACACACGCAATCTTAGACTTGCTAGCTCATACAAGCTCTCAAGGAATACAACTCATAGTGGAGTAGGGTATTACGCTCCGGCGGCCCGAACCACTCTAAACCCTTGTGTGTTCCTAAGTTCTTCCCCTTCACTCCAATGATCAAGCAAAACGCCTAAGCCCCTCCTCATCTTAGGATTTAGGGCGGGTGCACTCCGCCACCCGGCCGGAGATTTCCTCTCCGACAAAATCTAATTTAGGGGTTTAACTTGCGCATTTATAAATCACATCAGCGTTGTTAATCTTAACTAAATTATTCTTTATTAAATAATTGTTTAGTTTAATCATGATATATATTAATTAGTTCTCGCGTGTAGTGTCGACCTGTGCGCCGTACGCGTGCTATGCGCGTACCGTGCACGTGTTGCCATGCTGTTTCGCACGTTGCATTTTTCGTCTCGCGCCGTTATTTCATCTCGATTATAGTCGCTAACGTTTATTTGAATTATTTATCCAACTAAAAGTTGTTGGCGTAGCAAATTAATTAAAAACTAGGTGATAGCTCTAGTTGCATTTAATAAATGTTGATTAAGGCGAGTATGTTGAATTAAATGTTCTGTTTCGTATTTGCATAATGTAGACACAATAAATTCTCAATCGTAGCTTCGATCTTGGTGTTTCTTTTTCTCGTATGACTATAGAAGCGAGCGTTATTTTGTATTGCACATGGTTTCCCTTGTATGATGTATTGTTTCTTTCTACTCTAAGAACGTTGAATGTATATTCACACTCGCTTAGATAATGTTCCATCTGCGGAGGCCGAGGAAGTTGCAGAACAAGCCCCTAAGCAACAACAGTTTGGTGCAGGCAAGTGTCCTCTGATCTATTATATTCTATGTACTTTATAATTCCTTGTCCCACATGCTATGATTAACTTAAGGATTGACTAGCTTTCTATTTATCTTGTCCTTGATTACCTTTTTGGGGTTGGGTTATTATAATCAGCTACTTGCTAGTGCTTTACCCCAATCAACGAACATGGTGAGAATTACTTTATGATATTATGATTCATTATGATTATGAGCTTGTGGCATTTTAGGGGGCTCATGTGGTTTCCCGAGTGCCTCTCCGTAAGGACCTATTCGTTGAGAGATCACCCGAGACAACAGTACAACCATGAGCGTGTAATGGGACGCTCTTAGCGGATTAATTGGAGGAACTTGGGGGTGTAGTTTGCTTCGTCGTTGTGCTGTCAATGGGGGCCGGGGCATAGTGCTTGCTCTGCTAAGGGTGGGTATCGAGGTTCATTCAATTTTGTTTTGTTAGTCAACCACCTTAGGGAGCAGTACTATGTTTGTACGACTAGCGAAACCTAGCGGATGGCTACACACCAGGAGAATCTTTGTAAAGGCTACGTAGTGAATCCCTGACCATTCACCTCGGTAGTGAAGATCGGGTCTTGCAAACCCAGGCTGGAGAGGGATCACGACTCGTGGATAAAGTGTGCAACCTCTGTAGAGTGTTAAAAACTGGTATATCAGCCGTGCTCACGGTTAAAAGCAGCCTTGGGATCCTCTTTGATTAGAGATACTTTGGATTCATTTATGTTGATGGTTTAACGATGATGGTTATAATTATGATATTTGGTACTTTCCTCCTAGAGAAAGTGCTCTCTTTTGGGAATATCAACTTGGGTTTTATGATAAAACTTGGCTTCTATTAATGATAAATATCTGACCAACTAAAAGTAACTGCTTTGAGCTTAACCCCACATACAACTAGTCCACTTCAATCAAACAGGTCGTTTGCTGAGTACGTTGATTTATACTCACCCTTGCTTAAACACCAAACACCAGGTTGTCCCTATTACAACCATTGCTCAGGAGAAGATGAAGGACATGGCGAATTTCCAGGAGTTTCAGTACTTTGAGGAATTCTAATCTAGACTAGCGGCAAACCCCCAGTCGGCTGCCTGTGAAGGCCTTATCTTACTGTGTTTCGTTCAACACTTTGATTTATGTTTAAGTTAATGACTGTGTGGATGTTTGGGCATCATGGTGTAATAAGTTATACTTATTTTCACTATTTATTTGAGCATTGTGTGATGATGTCCAATTACCTTCTAAAACCGGGTGTGACACCAAGAAGCCAAGGAGGAAGACGTACTATAGGCACCTCCGGCCCAAGTCCGCGCCACCATACAAAGAGATCATCTGGTGGACCAAATCCTAGGTGACATCGGCAAGGGAGTAACCACTCGATCATGTATTGCTAGTTTTTGTGAGCACTACTCCTTTGTATATTCTATTGAGCCTTTTAGGGTAGAAGAAGTGCTGCAGGATCCGAACTGGGTGATGGCCATGCACGAAGAGCTCAATGACTTTAAGAGAAATAAAGTCTAGAGCATGGTACCATGTCCAAAGCAAAATGTTGTGGGAACCAAGTGGGTGTTCCGCAACAAACAATATGAGTACGGGGTGGTGACAAAGAAAAAGGCTCGACTTGTGGCAAAATGTTATGCCCAAGCTACATGTTTGGATGTTGAGGAGACTTTTGCTCCTGTAGCTAGGCTAGAATCAATTCACATATTATTGGTCTATACTTCTCACTACTCGTTTAAGCTTTTTCAAATGGACATGAAGAGCGCTTTCCTCAATGGACCAATCAACGAGGAGGTGTACATGGAGCAACCCCTGGCTTTGAGGATGATAGGTATCCCGACGATGTCTACAAGCTCTCTAAGGTGCTTTATGAACTTAAGCAAGCACCAAGAGCATGGTATTAATGCCATATTTTCTCATTTCAAATGCTTTCAAGGTCGGGAAAGCTGATCCAACTCTTTTCACTAAGACTTGTAATGGTGACTTGTTTATATGCCAAATATATGCTGATGACATAATATTTGGTTCTACGAATCAAAGATCTTGTGAGGAGTTTAGTAGGGTGATGGTGTAGAAATTTGAGATGTTGATGATGGGCGAGCTGACCTACTTCCCTATATTTCAAGTAAAACAACTCAAGGACGACACATTCCTATCCTAAACAAAGTATATGCAAGACATCCTCAAGAAGTTCGGGATGAAGGATGCAAGCCCATTAAGACATCGATGGGAATAAATGGACACTTGGACCTCGATGCGGGAGGTAAGTCCGTAGATCAAAAGGTATACCGGTCTATGATAGGTTCCTAATTTTATTATGTGCAATTAGACCGGATATTATGCTTTCAGTATGTATGTGTGCTAGATTTCAAAACCACCCCAAGGAATGTCACATTATGGCCGTGGAGCGAATTCTAAGGCATTTAGTTCATATGCCTCACTTCGGGCTCAGGTATCCTGAGGGGTCTACCTTTGACCTAATTGGTTACTCGGATTCCGATTATGTCGGGTGCAATGTAGATAGGAAGAGCACGTTAGGGACATGTCAGTTTCTAGGGAGGTCCCTAGTGTCTTGGAGCTCAAAGAAACAAAATTTCGTTGCCTTATACACCATCGAGGCCAAGTACATTGTAGTAGGACAGTGTTACGTGCAATTACTTTAGATGAGGCAATTACTCAAGAATCCTAATGCAGCCACCATGGCCCTTGTCTAAGGAGGTGCCCTTCCACAGCTAACATTCACCTGCCTTGTCTGCTTTGTCCTCTTTGCTACCTATTTCATAGGAGCAGGTTGAGTGCCTAAGAGATGAGGATATGTCGCTTGTAGATAGATAGTTTACATGGTTCCATAATAACTGCATGAATCGATGATGTGGCAGTGGAAAATACAACTCCTTCACTATGGAGACCCTGTCCACTTCATCGCCAACCACCCTAATATGAAGGGTAACCAAAAGGCCGATAAGTCCGTCTACCACTCTAATCGGCTCAAGGGCAAGAGCAAATACACTTCCAGGAAGCATAAGTCCAAGGAACGGTTTGCCAAGGTGGCACTCAAGTAGAAGTACATCCATAAGGCCAAGCTCAAGGTGTGTGCCTTCCTCGCATACCTTAGTGACCTCGACAATGAATCCAACCACACATCCTCTTTCTCTAGTGATGACAATCTCGAGAGGTGAGTCGAGGACAAGATGAACATACTCTACTTTCTTGTTGACACCGTTGGAGGCAACTGCACCATGGTACTTAGTGAGGATGTGGTGAGCAATAACAAAAAGGACATTGACGATGACTCCACATCTAAGATATCACTTTCGTCTGATGAACTCGCCGCTGAGGTAGATGAGCTGACAACTGCTTTAGCTAGTTAGGACAAGTTGCTTAGGTTTATGGCACATAGAGAAGAGATTGCAAGGGTAGAAGTAAGGCCAGACTTAATGAGATTAAGTCTGTTAGATCTTTTACGACAATGTCCGATGAGACTGAATGTGATGAGTGTGCTCTTCACATGTCACACATTACCATATACCAGACCAAGTATGCCACACTACTAGATGAGTACGATGAGTTACAATATAAATATAGCTTGGTGTGTGTGTCAGACTTGTCCTGATTTGTAACTGAGCTAGCAGAGAAGAATGCTAGGATAGCCTCGCCTGAAAAGGTTATCTTAGTATGTTTACCGATATGTTTATCTATGCCTACTTAGTGTGCACTTTATGAGGGTTTGTGGTCATAACTCAAGTTTTGCCGACATAGCAAGACTCGTACAAAAGGAAGAGAACACATACCTTTGACCAGTCTTGAGGTAGGTGTTTAGTAGTGAGCTTCAGTTGGGCATGATGGTCAGCCAATTCAGGAGGGAAACTAGTGGATCCGGGTTAGGTTTTGTTGTTAGGGATGTGAAAGATACTTGTTATGGCAAGGTTAGTGATTGTAGTGGCTTGACACCTCTAGAAAAAAACTAAAGCCACTTCTTAGCCTGTAAAACTCACTCCATCCAATTTTTTCACACTAGTTATGAGAGATGGAGTGTTTGAGGAACCTCCAAAAGCCCCACCTCAAAAACAAACGTAGATTCCCAAACATAACCATCTCAAGGATCCACTTGACACTTTTCCCAACATCTTTAGTGATCGCCTTCCTAGAAAACCACTATCGCCTAAAGTGAACCATATCCACAAGAGAACTCCACTCAAGAGAGGTGAAGTACCAATGTAAGCATTACCATAGGGATGGCCATTTGGTTGATTTTTGCTTTAGGAGTAAGCAGTGGCGTATCTTGAGGGTGGATAGGGTGAGCCCTGGCCCACCCTCTCATTTTGATCTGCTACAACATATAGATGGTTTTGATTTATTTTTTCTTTTGATTCTCATATGTTGTAGGACTTAAAACACAAACTCATTTATTTATTTTGGTTTTCATAAGATTGGACCACCCTAACTTTAAATCCTAGATTCGCCACTGGGAGTATGAGATATGAGTATTGGGATTTTGAGGCGAGCAACATGAACATATACCACCCTCCTCATGGTGTACATGTTCCTCTTGTTTAGAGGTGGGCTATTAAGCCTCAAGCAGCAATACTGAAAGTCGCCTAGAGGGGGTGAATAGGCGAAACCTGAAAATTATAATATTTGAACATGCACTACACTTGGGGTTAGGGTTAGAAATAAATTCGGAGTGCGGAAGATCGTTCCTCTTGCTATGAGTTGCTTAATCAATGCGGATAACCTTGGGAGCAAACTCAAAACAATATGAGCAAGGGAACTTTAGAGAGAGAGGAAAGGGGAGAAACAAATCGAGTGATGAAGATCAACACAAATGAACATGGTGATTTATTTCCTGATGTTCGGTTCCAAGGAACCTACTCCCCATTGAGGAGGCCACAAAGTCCGGGTTCTATTCCAACCCTTTCCATCTCTCAATCGGTCACTTAGACCGGTCGAGTGCTTCTTCTTAATCACATGGGTCACTAAGACCCCGCAAGGATCACCACACAAGTAGGTGTCTCTAGCTAGCTTTACAAAGCACTTAGAAAGATTACAGTGAGAAGAAGAAAGGAATCCAAGCAACAAGAGCAACAAAAGAAACACGAGTCACCCTCTCTCAAGTCACTAAGCACTTGATTTGATTTTAGAGCTTGGAGAGGATTGAATGCTTTAATTGCTCCTTTGGAGTGTATTCTTTGCTCTAGTATTGAATGTGAAGGTTGGGAAGCTTGGATGGCTTGAATGGAGGTGGTTGGGGGTATTTATAGTTTCCAACCACTTCCTAGCCGTTGCCTGACTTTGCTGTCGATGGGCACACTGGACAGTCCGGTGGTGCACCGGACACTACTATTCACTGTCCGGTGAGTGCCACGTCAGCTGACCGTTGGGGTTTGGAGCTGTTGACTGTTGAAGTCTTCTGTCTTCTTCCGGCACCGAACAGTCTGGTGCATTCTGACTTTACAGATTGGCTTTGACTTCTAACGGTCAGACTGTACTGCAGTCGACCGTTGGCAAAGTTGACCTTTGCTCTGTTGGCTCACCAAATAGTCCAGTGGCACACCTGATAGTCCGGTGAATTATAGCGGAGTGGCTCTGAGAAAACCCGAGAGCGGCCAGTTCGCGAGGTGCTTTGGCTTGGGCACCGGACAGTGTCCGGTGCGCCACTGGCTACACCTATTCTTGTATGCTCCAAACTTTGTAGAATTCCCTTAACTCTTCTTCTTTGTATGTTCATGTTGAACTTTATGCACCTGAGAAAAGTAGCAACTAGGCAATCTAGTTAGTCCATATGGTTTGTGATGGATGTCAAACACCAAAATTGATTATAGGAAATGTTGAGGCCATTTCCCTTTCAATCTCCCCCCTTTTGGTGATTGATGCCAACACAAACCAAAGCAAATATAGAGTGAGAAATGTAACTAGTTTCCATTTTGTCAGATGTGCATAAGTTGTTTTGAAATGAACACTTGAAAGTATTTCTAATCATATATGTTTGATTTCTTCTAGTTTAACATTTTGGACCACATCTGCACCACTTTGCTTGTTTTTGCAAATCTTTTTGGAAAAGTATTTTCAAATTCTTTTGCAAATAGCCAATGGTATATGGATATGATTTTAAAAGCATTTTCAAGATTTTGAAAATTCTCCCCCTTTTTCAAATGCTTTTCCTTTGGCTAAATAGCTCCCCCTAAAGAAGTTCTCCCCTTAGCTATCAAGAGGGTTTTTGCAATTTGAATAATTTCTCCCCCCTTTTGAAACAGTTTTTGAAAACAGGGTGGTGGTGCGTGCGATCCTTTTGCTTTGGTCCTATTAATTTCTCCCCCTTTAGCATTAAGCGCCAAAAACGAAGAAACCGTAGAGGGCTATTATTCTCTCCCCCTTTGTAAAAGGATATGAGTGAAAGTACATGAGTAGGGCAAAGGATAAATGATACCGACATAGTCGTAGTGGAAGCCTTGCCTTTGCCGAATACTCCATTTCCCTTTCAATCTAAGACTAAGGATAGAAATACACTTGGAAGCACATTAGTCTTAGCTTTGGCACAAGAAGAATAATAAGTATGTATTTGTACCAAATGAAAGAGACATGATCAAAGGTATATAAATAAGCAATGTGTGCAAGACTTCAATCAAAGTTCCGAGAATCAAGAATATTGAGCTCATTCCTAAGTTTGCTAAAAGTCTTTTCATCCAGGGGCTTGGTGAAGATATTGGCTAATTGGTTATGGGTGCTTACATAAGCAATTTCGATATCCCCCTTTTGTTGATGATCTCTCAAAAAGTGATACCAGATGTCTATGTGCTTAGTGCGGCTATGTTCAATGGGATTATCCGCCACGCGGATTGCACTTTCATTATCACATAAGAGAGGGACTTTGCTAAACTTGTAGCCATAGTCCCTACGGGTTTGCCTCATCTAGAGTAATTATGCACAACAATGTCCTGCAACAATATACTTGGCTTCGGCGGTGGATAGAGCTACTGAGTTTTGTTTCTTTGAAGCCCAAGACACCAGGGATCTTTCTAGAAACTGACAAGTCCCTGATGTGCTCTTCCTATCAAGTTTACATCCGGCATAATCGACATCGATATACCCAATTAGATCGAAGGTAGATCCCTTGGGGTACCAAACCCCAAACTTAGGAGTGTAAACTAAATATCTCATGATTCTTTTCACGGCCCTAAGGTGAACTTCCTTAGGATTTTCCTAGAACATTGCACACATGCATATAGAAAGCATAATATCCGGTCGTGAAGCACATAATAGAGTAAAGATCCTATCATCGACCTGTATACCTTTGATCTACATATTTACCTCCCGTGTCAAGGTCGAGATGGCCAATTGTTCCCATGGGTGTCTTGATGGGTTTGGCATTCTTCATTCCAAACTTCTTGAGTATATCTTGAATATACTTAGTTTAGCAGATGAAGGTGGCTTGTTGGAGTTGCTTGATTTGGAATCTAGGGAAATACTTCAACTCCCCCACCATTAACATCTCGAATTTCTGTATCATAATCCTACTAAATTCTTCACAAGATGACTTGTTAGTAGACCCAAAGATAATATCATCAACATAAATTTGGCATATAAACAAGTCTTTATCAATTATTTTGGTGAAGAGAGTAGGGTTAGCTTTTCCAACTTTGAAGCCATTAGTGATAAGAAAGTCTCTCAGACATTCATTCCGTGCTCGTGGGGCTTGCTTGAGCCCATAAAGAGCCTTTGAGAGCTTATAAACATGTGTAGGATACTCACTATCTTCAAAGCTGAGAGGTTGCTCAACATACACCTCTTCCTTGATAGGGCCATTGAGGAAGGCACTCTTCACGTCCATTTGATATAACTTAAAGCCATGGTAAATAGCATAGGCAAGTAATATACGAATTGACTCAAGCCTAGCTACAGGTGCATAGGTTTCATCGAAATCCAAACCTTCGACTTGTGAATATCCTTTGGCAATAAGTCGGGCTTTGTTCCTAGTCACCACAGCATGCTCATCTTGTTTGTTGCGGAATACCCACTTGGTATCTACAACATTTTGGTTAGGACGTGGAACTAAATGCCATACCTCATTCCTCGTGAAGTTGTTGAGATCCTCTTGCATTGCCACCACACAGTCCGGATCTCTTAGTGCATCCTCTATCCTGTATGGCTCAATAGAAGACACAGAAGAGTAATGTTCACAAAAATAAGCAACTCGAGATCGAGTGGTTACCCCCTTGTGGATGTCCCCAAGAATGGAGTTGATGGGTGTTCTCTTTGAATTGCTTGGTGGACTCTTGGGTGCGGTGGTCTTTGATCTTGAATCTCTTGATCATCTTCCTTGTTTTGATCATCTTCATCTCCCCCTTGATCAATGTCCTCCCCTTGAGGTGGCTCATTGTCTTGGTCATCATTCTCTTCTTCTTAAGCCACTTCCTCATCTTGAGTTGGTGGAGATACTTGTATGGAAGATGATGGTTGATATTGTGCTTGTGAAGACTCTTCGAATTCTTTTGGACACACATCCCTAATGGACATGTTCCTTAGCGCGACGCATGGAGCCTCTTCATCATATAATTCATCAAGATCAATTTGCTCCACTTGGGAGCCATTAGTCTCATCAAACACAATGTCACAAGAAACTTCAACTAATCTAGTGGACTTGTTGAAGACTCTATATGCCCTTATGTTTGAATCATAACCAAGTAAAAATCCTTCTACTACTTTAGGAGCAAATTTAGAATTTCTACCTCTCTTAATAAGAATAAAGCATTTGCTCCCAAAAACTCTAAAATAAGAAATGTTTGACTTTTTACTGGTGAGGATTTCATATGATGTTTCCTTGAGGATTCTGTGAAGGTAGAGTCGGTTGATGGAGTAGCAGGCGGTGTTAATCGTCTCCGCCCAAAACCAATCCAGTGTCTTGTACTCATCAAGCATGGTCCTTGCCATGTCCAATAGGGTTCTATTCTTCCTCTCCACAACACCGTTTTGTTGAGGTGTGTATGAAGAAGATAACTCAAGCTTGATGCCCTCCTACTCAAGAAATCCTTCAATTTGATAGTTCTTGAACTTCATTCCATTGTCGCTTATAATCTTTTTTATTCTCAATCCGAACCCATTTTGAGCCCATCTCAAGAATCTCTTCAAGGTCTCTTGGGTCTTAGATTTTTCCTGCAAAAAGAATACCCAAGTGAAGCGAGAGTAATCATCCACAATAACAAGACAATACTTACTCCCGCTGATGCTTATGTAAGCGATCGGGCCGAATAGATCCATGTGGAGTAGCTCAAGCGGCCTCTCGGTCGTCATGATGTTCTTATGTGGATGATGAACTCCAACCTGCTTCCCTACTTGACATGCGCTACAAGTCCTGTCTTTCTCAAAATGAACATTTGTTAGTCCTAAAATGTGCTCTCCCTTTAGCTTGTGAAGATTCTTCATCCCAACATGTGCAAGTCGGCGATACCAGAGCGAACCCATGTTAGTCTTAGCAATTAAGCAAGTGTCAAGTTCAGGTTATCATTGAAATCAACCAAATATAGTTGACCATCTAACACTCCTTAAAAGCTATTGAATCATCACTTCTTCTAAAGATAGTAACACCAATATTAGTAAAAAGACAATCGTAACCCATTTTACATAATTGAGAAACTGAAAGCAAGTTATAATCTAAAGAATCTACAAGAAAAATATTAGAAATGTAATGGTCAGGAGATATAGCAATTTTACCCAAACCTTTGACCAAACCTTGATTTCCATCCCCTGATGTGATTGCTCTTTAGGGATCAATGTTTTTCTCATATGAGGAGAACATCCTTTTCTCCCCTGTCATGTGGTTTGTGCATCCGCTATCGATTATCCAACTTGACCCGTCAGATGCATAAACCTGCAAAACCAATTTAGGCCTTGTTCTTAGGTACCCAAACGGTATTGGGTCCTTTCACATTAGAAACAAGTACCTTGGGTACCCAAACACAAGTCTTGGGACTCTTGTGTTTGCCCCCAACATATTTGGCAACTACTTTGCCTGATTTGTTAGTTAGCACAAAAGATGCATCAAAAGTTTTGAATAAAATGCTGTGCTCATTGGATGCATCAACAATCTTTGTTTAGGCATTTTGATATGAGTTGAATGTCTAGAGCTAGAAGCCTCGTTACTATACATGTAAGCATGATGAGAAACACTATGGGATTTCTAGCATGAATTCTTCTAATTTTATGCTCAGGATAGTTTTTAGGATATAAAATATAACCCTCTCTATCCTGAACCATGGGAGCCTTGCCCTTTACAATGTTAGAAAGTCTGTTCTTGGGGGCATTAAGCTTGATGTTGTTTTGGCTCCCTTGTTGGAAGCCAATTCCATCCTTAATGCTACGGCGTCTCCCATTATATAGCATGCTACGAGCAAATTTAAATCTTTCATTTTCTAACTCATGCTCGGCAATTTTAGCATTTAATTTAGCTATGTGATCATTTTGTTCTTTAATCATAGCAATGTGATCATTCATAGCATCAATATTAATATCTCTACATCTAGTGCAAATGGTGACATGCTCAACAATAGATGTAGAAACATTGCAAGCATTCAATTCTTCTATCTTAGCAATTAAACTAGCATTTTCAGTTCTAAGACAAGAAATTGAATCATTGCAAACATTAAGCTCTTTAGATAAATTTTCACATTTTTCTGCTTCAAGAGCATAAGCATTTTTTAGTTTAACATTTTTTTTATTTTCTTTAACGAGCAAGTCATCTTGGCTTTCCAAGATATCATCCTTCTCGTTAATGGTTTCTATTAATTCATTAATTTTCTTCTTTTGATCCTTGGTAAGGTTTGCAAAAAGAGAAGTAAAATCATCATTATCATCACTAGAGCTACCCTCATCATCGGAAGTAGTGTATTTGGGGGTATCTATATAGTGTACCTTCTTCTTTTTGCTGTCCTTAGCCATGAGACATTTATGGCCGATGTTTAGGAAGAGAAGGCCCTTATTGATGGCGAGGTTGGCGGCGTCCTCGTCGGAGGAGTCGGTAGAGCTCTCGTCGGAGTCCCATTATCACCCCATGTGCGCCTCGCCACCCTTCTTCTTGTTGTAATATCTTTTCTTCTCCATCTTCTTCTTCCCTTTCTTGTCATTGTCCCTGTCACTATCACTTGTATATGGACATTTAGCTATAAAGTGACCGGACTTAACACACCTATAGCACACCCTCTTGGAACGGGGTTTGTAGTCCTCCCCCTTGCTTTGCTTGAGGATTTGTCGAAAGCTCTTGATGATAAGATCCATCTCCTTGTTGTCAAGCTTGGAGGCGTCAATTGGGAGTCTACTTGGTGTAGACTCTTCCTTCTCTTATTTCGTTGCTTTGAACGCAACGGGTTGCACCTCGAGTGTGGATGTGGCGCCTTGCTCCAAGTTGACAATGTGTTTGG
The DNA here is from genome assembly GCA_029449295.1 of Zea luxurians. NCBI lineage: Eukaryota > Viridiplantae > Streptophyta > Magnoliopsida > Poales > Poaceae > Zea > Zea luxurians. The sequence goes on along the minus strand of JAOPSE010000064.1, from coordinate 6,914,425 downwards.
AGTCTTTGATCATAAGCTCAAGCTCACAAACTTGCTAATGACCTCCTTGGGAGACATCTGTTTATATCTAGGATCTCCACGAATTAATTGAACTTGAGTGGGATTACAAAAAACAAGGGATCTTAGAATAACCTTGACCGTTTCATGGTCATCCCACTTGGTGCTCCCGAGGTTACGGACTTGGTTGACCATCGTCTTGAGCCGGTTGTACATTGCTTGTGGCTCCTCTCCTTTGTTGAGGACAAATTGAAGTGTCCCGATCCTCTGGGACTCAAATGTGATACAATTACTAGTCCCAGGAGGCTAGTAAACACATTTATACATCAGATGATTCCAGATCTGCTTAAATGAGACAAACCTATAAAGGTGGCGAACAACTTTAAGAGTTGGTCCACAACTCGGGACATATCATCAGAGTGGGGCTGAAGCAGCCCGATATACGCAGTGAAGCAATTCAGCGGTCCAACAGGCACAGGCAAGGTTAGGAACAGTCGTAACTCTTACCCGATCTCCTTTTTCTAAAAAACAACAAATAAGCAAGGGTGAGTACAAACGTACTCAGCAGCCCACCTTCACCCGCGGAATGGGGAAATCAGATATAATGCATGGAATATGTGGAGCTCAGGATATTTTGCAGAAACAACAATATTTTATGCAGAGTTGTTTTGAAAAACATTTTGTATTTTTGCAAAGCGCATCCTCTCCAAAAGGAGCAGGAAGTTTTTCAGTATTATAACAAAATCCCCTGGACTAAACCATCCAGGTATCTCAGCAGTTCCCACTGGTTTTCATTTTCAAAAACAGCTACTGGACTTCCCGTCCACCATAGCTCATGGCTCAACCGCCGAACCTTTTAAAAACCATTTTTCAAAAGCATCTCTTTTTTTGGAAAACAAAACATTAATTGCCATACCATACTAGACTCGTCCATTCCTGTGGACAAAGACTATTCGAATAGGTTTGAACTCTGCGCAGAGGGGTACACTTTACCCACTAGTTCGGCTCTGCGATCCCATGGCCAATGAGACCCGAATCCGACTCTCTTTCTTTCCCCGCACGTCCTAACCTTAACGGTTATCCGGAAGGAGTCAGGCCACCACCATGTCCAAACCGGACAAAACTTTCCCCCTCCTTATCCTCCCGATGCTCCCCAGCCTTCATAACCCTGGGGTTGGACCGTACGAGTTCAGATTGAGTGACTGCCCACACAGTCTCGAGTGGTTGTACTATTAAAGAGTACAGGTAGTGAAGATGACAAACCGGTCCTTATATGGGGGGACAATCCTTCTGCTCACGCCTAAACCAGCTGAGCCAACACCTTAGGCCCTCCCCTAAACCAGGGAGTCCCTGATTATCCCACTCACAAGGTGATAAGGGTGAAAACCCTTCATCACACACATTTTGAAAAGCATTTTCTTTTGAAAACTCACACCTGTTCTCAAATCATTTGGAACATATATATCAGGGATTGATTGCGGCAAGCGGCTGGGTGGCCATAATAACTTGTCTCAAAATCATATCATGCATAAAATAACAGGCTGAGGGTTGTGGTTGAAAAATCATAGGTAATTTATGCATCAAAGGGATCCAGTGAGCTTGCCGTGCTTATTCGGCGAAGGGGGAAGGGGAGCTCGCGGAACTGGCTTCTGGCTCCACCGCCTGGCGTAGACTTGCGGATCTAGCCTCCACGAGACGACACGAACGCTCCGATAACTATGCAACATGAACAAGCAAACATACAAACCAGCAAGTATACCAACAAATATTTAGTATAGTGGTCAGAATAGCAATATATGGATGGGTAGAGTCTTGAGTAGAATCTGTGTCATGTGGTGTTGTGATATTACTGGTGGTGGAGCGGAGGTGCTTACCAGGAGGGTGGACTGGAGGCGAAGCGACACTATGCGTGTAGCCGGCAGAGCGGAGTAACTGAGTGGGTGGGGTGTTTGCCTTGGCTGAGGGTGTTGAGTGTGTGTGGAGAGGGAGAGGGTAGCTGGGTGTATTTATAGCTGGGTGTATGTGGTGTAGCACAGTGAAATTCATTGTTGGTGAGAATAGTGACGAATGAATCGTCTGACTTAGTATGAACAGGAGAGTTATAGGCAGAATATAGGACAAGAGTATTTTGGGAGTTTTTCTGGAATATGGACCAGGCTTAAGGGATGACATGGTTGGATAGGGAATAGTTTGATAAGAATTTAGAAACAAGAATTTTTGGAATCTGAGTTTGGAAGCCTGGTTCGAAGGAATCTTAAAGTTAAGCGTGCTCAACTTGGAGAAACCTGGGATGTGTGACCAGATGGGAAGTTCCCTACTGGAAGGAAAATCACAGTCACCGGAGTTCGTATGACTGGATATGGGTCTGGCTGGTCTTAGGTGGACTGGACAGCATGATGTATGAGTAGTTGAAATTTGGGGTGATCGGCTAATCGATGAATAGTAACGATGAATAGCGACGATGAAAAAGTTACTAGATATCATCGATGAGTAGTAATGATGATGAATAGTAACACTAAATAGTAACGATGGTGAATAGTGTCAGTGAATAGTAACGATGAATAGTAACGGTGAATAGTGATGGTGAATAGTCGTATGAACGAACGATGGACGATGAATAGGAACTATGAACGAACGATGAACGATGAATAGGAACTATGAACGAACGGACGAACGATCGAATGATCAGACGAACGAACGATCGGAATTTCGGCAGCATAACGGCAGGACAAAGATTATCTGGAAGAACGATGAATAGGGACCATGAACGAACGATGAACGATGAATAGGAACTATGAACGAACGATGAACGATCGAATGATCGAACGAACGAACGATCGAAATTTCGGCAGCATAACGGCAGGACAAAGATTATTTGGATGAACGAACGGACGAACGATCGAGTGATCGGACGAACGAACGATCGGAATTTCGGCAGCATAACGACAGGACAAAGATTATCTAGAAGAACGATGAATAGGGACTATGAACGAACGATGAACGATGAATAGGAACTATGAACGAACGATGAACGATCGAATGATCGAACGAACGAACGATCGGAATTTCGGCAGCATAACGGTAGGAAAAAGATTATTTGGACGAATGAACGGACGAACGATCGCACGGATGAATGAACCAAGAACAGAGGACGAACGATCGAAGAACGATCGAACGATCCTTGTGCTAGTGTGTGCTTGTGTGGAACATGGAGTGGGTGTGTGTGTGGGGGGGAGAGAGTTGCCATGAAATGGCTTGGGGTGGGATGAGAGGAGGCCCTTGCCCCTCTATTTATAGCCATGGCGGGGGGGATTAGGGGAGGGATGAGAGGATTAGTGGGAGGATGAGATGATTAGTGGGAGGTTAGCATGTATTTGTCTTGTATAAGTGAGATTTGCTTGTAGAGCTCACCGTATGACACTGGAGGCATACGTATACGTATGAGCATGAGGAAAGTTATGAAGAAAATATTTGTAGGGACTTGAAAAATGATTCTGAAGGTATTTCTTAGGAAGAAAATACTTGGAGATATATCGGTGGAATATTTGGACAGTATTTCTGGAAAGAACTTGAAGGGGATCACTCGGGAAATATCTGGGCGGTATTTCTAGAAGAATTTGAGGGGGATCACTGGGGAAATATTTGTAGGATATTTTGAGGAGGATTTTGGAGAGAATATAGACCACTGTAATTTATTTGTTGATATCAACTTGCAAACAAACATTTTGAAATGAAATTTGAAATTCATTTTGAATTTAGAGCGAGTTTGAGAAAATTCCAAGATTTGAATTTTTGGGATGCTACACAAATCGACCGAGTTATCCCTCGATCGTTTCACGCTTGGTGATCTTGGTCACCTCATCCCCTTCATGCGCCGTTTTGAGGACGTCCCAAATTTCTTTGGCACTTTTAAACCCTTGCACTTTGTTATACTCCTCTCAACACAAGGAAGCGAGGAGTATAGAGGTGGCTTGGGAATTAAAGTGCCTTATTTAGGCGGCCTCATCGAAGTTATAGTCCTCATCGCCCACCTGTGGTGCCTGCGCTCCAAACTTAACAATATCACATATGCTTTCGTGAAGTGAGGTTAGATGATGCCTCGTTTTATCACTCCACATACAATAATCTTCACCATCAAAATATGGTGGTTTGGCTAGGGGTACGGAAAGTAGAGGAGTGCGTTTAGGAATGCGAGGATAGCGAAGAGGCATCTTATTATACTTCTTACGCTCTTGGCGCTTCAAAGATGTAGACTAGGCGCCAGAGGTGAAAGGTGATGAAGAGTCAGTCTCGTAGTAGACCACCTTCTTCATTTTCTTTTTCTTCTTGTCACCCTTCCTATGTGACTTGATGGAGCCGACAGATTCTTCCTTGTGCTTGTCATTGGCCTCCTTTAATAGAGTCTGTTCATCGTTCTTCTTTCCTGAGGCTTCGGGCTTTTCGCCGGTGACCATCTCCCTCTTGCCGTGTTCTCCCGACATCACTCCGATACCCATTGAAAGTCGCCTAGAGGGGGTGAATAGGCGAAACCTAAAAATTATAATCTTTGAACACACACTACACTTGGGGTTAGGGTTAGAAATAAATTTGGAGTGCGGAAGATCGTTCCTCTTGCTATGAGTTCCTCAATCAACGCGGATAACCTTGGGAGCAAACTCAAAACAATATGAGCAAGGGAACTTTAGAGAGAGAGAGAGGAGAGGGGAGAAACAAATCGAGTGATGAAGATCAACACAAATGAACATGGTGATTTGTTCCCGAGGTTCGGTTCCATCGAACCTACTCCCCATTGAGGAGTCCACAAAGGTCGGGTCTATTCCAACATTTTCCCTCTCTCAATCAATCACTTAGACCGGACGAGTGCTTCTTATTAATCACACGGGTCACTAAGTGTTGGTCACTTATTCTCAAATGTTGTGAATCAAGAACAAGGCAACACAATTGTTAATTATTACGGACCTTCGTCTTCCGGAGCATTATTTCCACATGGGTATAATGCTCATCAAACGAAGGTCAAGAAGGACATGCCTTCATCATTTAATATGTGAATAGGAATGCAAAAGGATGAAGACAGTAATTGCATTTCGTTAATTCATTCATATTTGCATTCTACAAAACATGTATGAATATTAACATAATTCATACTACATTGATACCTTTAGCTTGCTTGAAGGTGAAGACGCGAGAGAGTGGTTACAATTATGCATGAACAGTATGGTGTTACTGTTCATCTATTTATAGGCACAGGATGCAACCCGAGGGAAATTACATTCATGACCCTCAACATTCATCTACATTGTGTGACTTCTGTCCACAATGACATCAGTTAGCTAGGTAAAACCTTAGATAGATGGGTTTTCTCTGCTCTCTAGAATTTGTCTTTGCTCAACCCTTTCGTCCCTTCCATTCTTTCATACCCATACAGATGTCAGACCTTGGAATGTCAACTACAAGTGATGTCGCTAAATGCAAAGAATGCGGTGTGTTGGCAAGTCAAAACAACATTATAAATAAAACAACTGATGAACAGACAATCAAGACACAAAAGGATGCACAACCAAACCAACAGACAAGTGACCTTGGAACATGTTAGTGTTGTGAGTACTATGGAATTCCTTGTCGCCAAATCAATGCAAATGAAAGTGAAACTACAAAACGGAAGAACCAGATTTTATTTTCTGGCATAAAAAGACAGATGTCTCCTCAAGAACAACTAATAGCAGATTCTCTCATACCTAATGCACTATTAGTTGATGAATTGCAAATTATTCCAAAAAGGAAACAGCACAAGGATGCCCAGTCCCAAGAAGAAACACATGAGTGTTACATTGATGGATGGACTATTACTTGCACACAGTTTCAGCCTCATGGTCGCATTAGGTCCAAGAAACGAAAAGGGAAACATGGAAAAAGTCAAGAAGTAACTTCAAGAAAAGATTGCTATCAATGTGGACGTGAAGGTCATTACTTCCGTAACTGTCTTGAGAAAAGTTCCCTACAGATCACCTTCGAGATGAAGTTATCTCAGTCTTCAGACATGGAACATGAACAAAAATGCACAGAAACTTCTACCAACAACATAAAGACAACTCCACCATGTAACACATCAAGTCGTGCTTGCTTTGGCTGTGGTGATACCAGCCATCTTTTTAATAGTTGTACTAAGAAGGATGTGGAGATCAATAAGGTCCAAAACAAAAGACAACATCCTCAAACTCATGCATCAACAAAGAATAAACAACGGAAAAAGTCCATATGAAGGATAAGTTATGCAGTGACAGGAACCATTCCATATGATAATGCAGTAATTTTTGGAACACTAGTCATTCACACAACTACCGCCACCGTGTTGTATGATCCTCGTTACACCAACAATCATTTCAAAGAAGTAAATCAAACATGAACACAAAGGACAATGAACTCAAGCATACCAGCACAACATAATACAATTCTACTCATTCAACCAAAACAAAAGGTGAGACAAGGTTTGGAATAAGAAAGATATTATAACATCAAGGAGTTGGGTAAGAATTATCAAGGAGTTAGACAAGGCATATTTGTCGGTGGCCAAGAGTGAAATAAGATAATCATGAACTATTAAAGTGATGATAAAAGATACAACCAAGGATATGAAGTGGGTTAGGGAGAAAGCATTATCAAGGAGACAAAATAGAGAGGCAAAGGTTTATTATATCAAGGTAGATATTGCGCAAGGGTGGCAATATAATGGCAAGAAAACAAAAGTATAAGAAGTCAAGGGTTATATAGCAATATTAGGGATTAGAAAACCACTATAATATAATATAACATCGTCCTTACCGATCTAGTCAAAAAATTTAATACCATATAACTATCCTATGAACCTAGCCAAAAAGTCTGGTAATAGATCTAGAGAATCCATAACAAAACTTCTTGCGGCGTGGGGGTAAGACAAAGAATAGGGTATCTTCAATAGCTTTGAAAGGGTAACTTCAGGTAAGCTTCGCTTCAAGTTCCAATCTTTCTTGATCATCTTGAAATGCTTCCTATTAGAACCTTCTGATAGACCAAAAATCAGACTAGAAGAGTTGAAGATAAAAGAGACGAGTTTTGATATAAAGTAAATTTTTATGGAGACAAATAAGTCAGGTTTTGAAAGACTGACTGGGCTTTCCATTTCTAACTAATCTAGCGACCTACGGTCACATTACTTCGATACCACTTCAGTCACACCCGTTTCTGGTGGGGCAGAGCCGGGTGCATCGCATATGTGTGCCAGGATCTATTTCTTCCACACATATTGTCGGGGACCATAATTAGGGGTACCCCCAAGACTCCTAATCTCAGCTGGTAACCCCCATCAGCACAAAGCTGCAAAGGCCTGATGGGCGCGATTAAGGTCAAGGCTCAGTCCACTCAAGGGACATGATCTCGCCTCGCCCGAGCCCAGCCTCGGGCAAAGGCAGCCGACCCCGGAGGATTCACGTCTCGCCCGAGGGCCCCCTCAAGCAACGGACACACCTTCGGCTCGCCCGAGGCCCAGTCTTCGCAGAGAAGCAACCTTGGCCATATCGCCATGCCAACCGACCGTATCGCAGGAGCATTTAATGCAAGGATCTCCTGACACCTTATCCTGATGCGCGCTCTTCAGTCGATAGAGCCGAAGTGACCGCAGTCACTTCGCCGCTCCACTGACCGACCTGACAAGAAAATAGCGCCGCCTGCGTCGCTCCGACTGCTGTGCCACTCGACAGAGTGAGGCTGACAGCAGCTAAGTCCAGCCTCGAGCGCCATAGGAAGCTCCGCCTCGCCCGACCCCAGTGCTCGGGCTCAACCTCGACGCTGGACGACGGACTCCGCCTCGCCCGACCCCAGGGCTCAGACACAGCCTCGGCCTCGGAAGACGGTCTCCGCCTCGCCCAACCCAGGGCTCGGACTCAACCTCGACCTCGGAAGACGGACTCCGCCTCGCCCGACCCCAGGGCTCGGACTCAGCCTCGGCCCCGGAAGACGATGGACTCCGCCTCGCCCGACCCTAGGGCTCGGACTCAGCCTCGGCCCCGGAAGACGATGAACTCCACCTCGCCCGACCCCAGGGCTCGGACTCAACCTCGACCTCGGAGGAATCGCCACCTCGCCCAAACTCGGGCTCGGACCGACCACGTCACAGGGGGGCATCATTACCCTACCCCTAGCTAGCTCAGGCTACGGGGAACAAGACCGGCGTCCCATCTGGCTCGCCCCGGTAAACAAATAATGATGGCGCCTCGCGTGCTCCATGACGACGACGGCTCTCAGCCCCTTACGGAAGCAAGGAGACGTCAGCAAGGATTCGACAGCCCCGACAGCTATCCTTCCGCAGGGCTCCAGCTCTCCTCCGACGACCACGACATCACATGAACAGGGTGCCAAAACCTCTCCGACTGCCACGACGGCATGTACTTAGGGCTCTAGCTCCTCTCTGCTAGACACGTTAGCACACTGCTACACCCCCCATTGTACACCTGGACCCTCTCCTTACGCCTATAAAAGGAAGGTCTAGGGCTCTCGTACGAGAAGGTTGACCGCGCGGGAGAACGGGCCGGTGCATAAGGCTCTCGCTCTCGCTCTCTCCCACGCGAACGCTTGTAACCCCCTACTGCAAGCGCATCCATCCACCCTGGGCGCAGGACAACACGAAGGCCGCGGTTTCCCCTTTACTGTTCTCCCCCTTTGTGTCCCGTCTCGCGCCAACCCATCTGGGCTGGGACACGCAGCGATAATTTACTCGTCGGTCCAGGGACCCCCCCGGGGTCGAAACGCCGACAGTTGGCACGCCAGGTAGGGGCCTGCTGCGTGTTGACGAACAGCTTCCCATCAAGCTCCAGATGGGTAGTCTCCAGCAACCTTTCCAACCCGGGACGATGCTCCATTTCAGGAGTCTTGAGTTCATGTCCCTCGACGGCAGCTACGACATGATACTCCTTCCTCCGCCGCACGACAGCGACAATGGCGGCCGTCAGCCCGCCCACCGGCGGTGGAATCAACGACGTCTTCCCCACATTGCGGAAGAACAACATCCGGGTTTGTCCCGTCACCTCCCCCACCGACGGAGGAGGAGGCGGGGCAACCATGGCCAAGCAGGAGGCGGCACCTCGTCGGCTGTCGAGCAAGTCGACGACGCCGGCGCCCCAGCGGGGGACACGTCGGGCTTTGACCTTGCGTCTGAGACGAAGACGAACGTCGTTTCCCCGCAACACACCAACCCCAAGCAGACAAACGACGCCAGCACGCTCGCGAAGGACTTGCTGGGCGTCGCCCTTGTACCTGAGACAACGGTGCAGTCCGCCCCTGACGCGACTTCGTCACCGCCCGTCGACCAAGAGGTACCGACCGATTCCCATCTCGTGCCTTTTGGATTCAGCTTCGACCCACCAAGCGACCTCGCTTCGGTGGAAGCTTTCATAGAGGCATGTACCAACCCTCCGGGGTACCATATGCGGTCGCCCTGGGACAGACTGACGGCCGTCTCGACCTACGGACCCTCGGGTTCCAAGGAAGATGACGAGCCCGACTTTTGTTGGGATTTCTCCGAGCTCGGTAACCCCAGTGCCATGCGGGACTTCATGACTGCATGCGACTACTGCCTCTCCGATTGTTCCGATGGTAGCCGCAGCTTCGGCGACGAGGACTGCGGCCCAAGTCGTGAATGTTTCCACATCAATCTAGGGGGTCCCGGCGAAGGCAGCCATCTTGGTATGCCGAAGAGCGGCGATCCCCCTAGGCCTGCGCCTCGCGTTGACATCCTTCGGGAGCTAGCTGTGGTCCCAGTCCTTGCGGGGGGTCAGGACGCACAGCTCGAGCAAATCCGCGAGATGCAGGCCAGGCTCGACGAGGGAGCAGGAAACTTGAGCAGTTCCGGCGGAACATCGGGTAGGAATGGGCAGACCAAGCTCCGCCCGGAGAAGCGCGTCATCTACTCCAGGGCATCCAGCACCGCATTGCCGACGACGTCAGGGCAAGGCCGCCACCGGCTTCCAGTGGGGTCGGCCAGAACCTGGCTGCAGCAGTAATACTACTCTGCACGATGCCGAAACCATCGACCACTGAAGGGCGATGTATCTAGGGAGAGCTCAAGAATCTCCTGGAGGATGCCGCGGTCCGACGGGCCGAAAGCTCTGCCTCCTGAAGGCAGGGGTACCCCTCGGAGCATCGCGCTACGACTTCCCGATTCTTGCGGGAAGCCTCGATCCACACCGGGCGCACGCGCAACACGGTGCCTACGGCCCCGGGTCGCCTCGGCAACGAGCACCACCACCGCAACCGTCGAGCCCACCTCGACGAGAGGGTACGCCGAGGCTACCACCCCAGGCATGAGGGACGCTACGACAGCGGGGAGGATCGAAGCCCCTCGCCCGAACCACCCGGTCCGCAGGCTTTCGGCCGAGCCATACGACGGGCGCCGTTCCCGACCCGGTTCCGAACCCCGACTACCATCACGAAGTACTCGGGGGAGACGAGGCCGGAACTGTGGCTCGTGGACTACCGACTGGCCTGCCAGCTGGGTGGAACGGACGATGACAACCTCATCATCCGCAACCTCCCCCTGTTCCTCTCTGACACCGTTTGAGCCTAGCTGGAGCATCTGCCTCCGGGGCAGATCTCCAGCTGGGACGACCTGGTTCAAGCCTTCGCCGGCAACTTCCAGGGCACGTACGTGCGCCCTGGGAACTCCTGGGATCTTCGAAGCTACCGCCAGCAGCTGGGAGAGTCTCTCCAGGATTACATCCGGCGATTCTCGAAGCAGCGCACCGAGCTGCCCAACGTCACCGACTCTGATGTCATCGGCGCGTTCCTCGCCGGCACCACCTGCCGCGTCCTGGTGAGCAAGCTGGGTCGCAAGACCCCCACCAGGGCGAGCGAGCTGATGGACATCGCCACCAAGTTCGCCTCTGGCCAAGAGGCGGTTGAGGCCATCTTCCGAAAGGACAAGCAGCCCCAGGGCCGCCAGCCAGAAGACGTCCCCGAGGCGTCCGCTTAGCGCGGCACGAGGAAGAAGGGCAAGAAGAAGTCGCAAGCGAAACGCGACGCCACCGACGCGGACCTTGTCGCCGCCGCTGAGTACAAGAACCCTTGGAAGCCTCCCGGAGGTGCCAATCTCTTCGATAAGATGCTCAAGGAGCCATGCCCCTATCATCAGGGGCTCGTCAAGCACACCCTTGAGGAGTGCGTCATGCTTTGGCGCCACTTTCACAAGGCCGGGCCACCGGCGGAAGGTGGCAGGGCCCAGAACAACGACAAGAAGGAGGATCACAAGGCAGAGGAGTTCCCCGAGGTCCACGACTGCTTCATGATCTACGGTGGGCAAGTGGCGAACGCCTCGGCTCGGCACCACAAGCAAGAGCGTCGGGAGGTCTGCTCGGTAAAGGTGGCGGCGCTAGTCTACCTAGACTGGTCCGACAAGCCCATCACCTTCGACCAGGGCGACCACCCCGACCACGTGCCGAGCCCGGGGAAATATCCGCTCGTTGTCGACCCCGTCATCGGCAACGTCAGGCTCACCAAGGTCCTCATGGACGGAGGCAGCAGCCTCAACATCATCTACGCCGAGACCCTCGGGCTCCTGCAGATCGATCTGTCCTCGATCCGGACAGGCGCGACGCCTTTTTCACGGGATCATCCCCGGGAAACGCGTCCAACCCCTCGGACAACTCGATCTGCCCGTCTGCTTCGGGACTCCCTCCAACTTTCGAAGGGAAACCCTCACGTTCGAGGTGGTCAGGTTCCGAGGAACCTACCACGCAGTACTGGGGAGGCCATGCTGCGCCAAGTTCATGGCCGTCCCCAACTATACCTACCTCAAGCTCAAAATGTCGGGCCCCAACGGGGTCATCACCGTCAGCCCCACGTACCGACACGCGTACGAATGCGACGTGGAGTGCGTGGAGTACGCCGAGGCCCTCATTGCCGACCTGGAGAGCTTCTCTAAGGAGGCGCCAGATGCGAAGCGCCACGCCGGCAACTTCGAGCTAGCAGAGACGGTTAAGTCCGTCCCTCTCGACCCCAGCAACGACACCTCCAAGCAGATCCGGATCGGCTCCGAGCTCGACCCCAAATAGGAAGTAGTGCTTGTCGACTTTCTCCGTGCGAACGCCGAAGTCTTTGCGTGGAGTCCCTCGGACATGCCTGGCATACCGAGGGATGTCACCGAGCACTCGCTGGATATCCGAGCTGGAGCCCGACCCGTGAAGCAGCCTCTGCGCCGATTCGACGAAGAAAAGCGCAGAGCCATAGGCGAGGAGATCCATAAGCTGACGGCCGCAGGGTTCATCAAAGAGGTATTCCATCCCGAATGGCTTGCCAACCCTGTGCTTGTGAGAAAGAAAGGAGGGAAATGGCGGATATGTGTACACTACACTGGTCTAAACAAAGCATGTCCGAGAGACGAGAAGAAGGGCATGCATTGCCCGTCCAGAGGTCGGTCTACTTCATCAGTGAGGTACTGTCCGAGACCAAGATCCGCTACCCACAAATTCAGAAGCTGCTGTACACGGTGATTCTGACGCGACGGAAGTTGCGACACTACTTCAAGTCTCATCCGGTGACTGTGGTGTCATCCTTCCCCCTGGGGGAGATCATCCAGTGCCGAGAGGCCTCGGGTAGGATTGCAAAGTGGGCGGTGGAAATCATGGGCGAGACAATCTCATTCGCCCCTTGGAAGGCCATCAAGTCCCAAGTCTTGGTGGACTTAGTGGCTGAATGGGTCGACACCCAGCTCTCGACAGCTCCGATCCAACCGGAACTCTGGACCATGTTTTTCAACGGGTCGCTGATGAAAACAGGGGCAGGCGCAGGCCTGCTCTTCATCTCGCCCCTCGGGAAGCACCTCCGCTACGTGCTGCGCCTCCATTTCCCGGTGTCCAACAACGTGGCTGAGTACGAGGCTCTGGTCAACGGGTTGTGCATCGCCATCGAGCTAGGGGTCCGACGCCTGGACGCCCGCGGTGACTCGTAGCTTGTCATCGACCAAGTCATGAAGAACTCCCACCGCCGCGACCCGAAGATGGAAGCCTACTGCGACGAGGTTCGGCGCCTGGAGGACAAGTTCTACGGGCTCGAGGTCAACCACGTCGCCCGGCGGTACAACGAGACTGCGGACGAGCTGGCAAAGATAGCTTCGGCACGAACAACGGTTCCCCCGAACGTCTTCTCCCGGGACCTACATCAACCCTCAGTCAAGACAAACGACACGCCCGAGCCCGAGAAGGCCTCGGCCCAACCCGAGGCACCCTCGGCCCCCGAGGGTGAGGCACTACGCATCGAGGAAGAGCGGAATGGGGTCACGCCTGATCGAAACTGGCAGACCCCGTACCTGCTGAAAGTCGCCTAGAGGGGGGGTGAATAGGGCGAAATTGAAATTCACAAAATTAATCACAACTACAAGCCGGGTTAGCGTTAGAAATAGAAATGAGTCCGAGAGAGAGGGCACAAAACAAATCGCAAGCGAATGAAGAGTGTGACACGAGGATTTGTTTTACCGAGGTTCGGTTCTTGCAAACCTACTCCCCGTTGAGGTGGTCACAAAGACCGGGTCTCTTTCAACCCTTTCCCTCTCTCGAACGGTCCCTCGACCGAGTGAGCTTCTTCTTCTCAAACAATTGGAACACAAAGTTCCCGCAAGGACCACCACACAATTGGTGTCTCTTGCCTCAATTACAAGTGAGTTTGATCTCAAGAAAGATTGAGAAAGAAAAAAAGCAATCCAAGCGCAAGAGCTCAAAAGAACACAACAAATCTCTCTCACTAGTCACTAAAGCTTTATGTGGAATTGGGAGAGGATTTGATCACTTGAATGTGTCTAGAATTGAATGCTAGAGCTCTTGTAAGTAGTTGGAAGGTGGAAAACTTGGATGACTTGAATGTGGGGTGGTTGGGGGTATTTATAGCCCCAACCACCAAACTAGCCGTTTGGTGGAGGCTGCTGTCGCATGGCGCACCGGACAGTCCGGTGCGCCACCGGACACTGTCCGGTGCGCTAGCCACGTCACCAGGCCGTTGGGTTCCGACCGTTGGAGCTCTGACGTGTGGGCCCGCCTAGCTGTCCAGTGGTGCACCGGACAAGTCCTGTAGACTGTCCGGTGTGCCACCCGCGCGTGCTCTGCTCCTCTGCGCGCGCTGGCGCGCATTTAATGCGTTGCAGTCGACCATTGGCGTGAAGTAGCCGTTGCTCCGCTGGCTCACCGGACAGTCCGGTGTGCACCGGACATGTTCGGTGAATTATAGCGGAGCGGATTCCCGAAGCTGGCGAGTTCGGAGTCGCTCTCCTCTGGAGCACCGGACACTGTCCGGTGGTGCACCGGACAGTCCGGTGAATTATAGCGAAGCGCCTCTGAAAATTTCCGAAGGTGCGAAGTTTGGCTTGGAGTCTCCTGGTGCACCGGACACTGTCCGGTGGCACACCGGACAGTCCGGTGCGCCAGACCAGGGCAGCCTTCGATTATCCCTTTGCTCTCTTTGTTGAACCCTTTTCTTGCTCTTTTTATTGGCTTAGTGTGAACCTTTGGCACCTGTATAACTTATAGACTAGAGCAACCTAGTTAGTCCAATTATTTGTGTTGGGCAACTCAACCACCAAAATCAATTTAGGAACTAGGTGTAAGCCTAATTCCCTTTCAATCTCCCCCTTTTTGGTGATTGATGCCAACACAAACCAAAGCAAATGTAGAAGTGCATAATTGAACTAGTTTGCATAATGTAAGTGCAAAGGTTACTTAGAATTGAGCCAATATAAATACTTATAAGATGTGCATGGATTGTTTCTTTAATTTTAACATTTTGGACCACGCTTGCACCACATGTTTTGTTTTTGCAAATTCTTTTGTAAATTTTTCAATGTCCTTTTGCAAATAGTCAAAGGTAAATGAATAAGATTTTGCGAAGCATTTTCAAGATTTGAAATTTTCTCCCCCTGTTTCAAATGCTTTTTCCTTTGACTAAACAAAACTCCCCCTAAATGAAATCCTCCTCTTAGTGTTCAAGAGGGTTTTAAGATATCGATTTTGAAGATACTACTTTCTCCCCTTTTTGAACACAATGAGATATCAATTTGAAATTTACCAATTGAAAAACCTTAGTTTTTAAAATTTAGGTGGTGGTGCGGTCCTTTTGCTTTGGGCTCATGCTCTCTCCCCCTTTGGCATAAATCACCAAAAACGGAGTCATTAGAGCCCTTTGAACTACTTTTCTCCCCTTTGGCAATTAAAACATACGAGTGAAGATTATACCAAAGCCGGAGAGTTGCTCGGAGCGACGGCGAAGGATGAGTTATGGAGTGGAGTGGAAGCCTTTGTCTTCGCCGAAGACTCCAATTCCCTTTCAATACACTTATGACTTGGTTTGAAGTAGACTTGAAAACACATTAGTCATAGCATATGGAAGAGACATGATCAAAGGTATATGAATGAGCTATGTTTGCAAATCAACAAAAGAAGTTCCTAGAATCAAGAATATTTAGCTCATGCCTAAGTTTGTTAAAGGTTTGTTCATCAAGTGGCTTGGTAAAGATATCGGCTAATTGATCTTTAGTATTAATGTATGCAATCTCGATATCTCCCTTTTGTTGGTGATCCCTTAAGAAGTGATACCGAATGGCTATGTGTTTAGTGCGGCTATGATCAACGGGATTATCCGCCATTCGGATTGCACTCTCATTATCACATAGAAGAGGAACTTTGGTTAATTTGTAATCGTAGTCCCTAAGGGTTTGCCACATCCAAAGTAATTGCGCGCAACAATGGCCTGCGGCAATGTACTCGGCTTCGACGGTAGAAAGAGCTACGGAATTTTGCTTCTTTGAAGCCCAAGACACCAAGGACCTTCCCAAGAACTGGCAAGTCCCCGATGTGCTCTTTCTATTAATCTTACACCCCACCCAATCGGCATCCGAATAACCAATCAAATCAAATGTGGATCCCCTAGGATACCAAAGCCCAAACTTAGGAGTATAAACTAAATATCTCAAGATTCGTTTTACGTCTGTAAGGTGAGTTTCCTTAGGGTCGGCTTGGAATCTTGCACACATGCATACGGAAAGCATAATATCCGGTCGAGATGCACATAAGTAGAGTAAAGAACCTATCATCGACCGGTATACCTTTTGATCCACGGACTTACCTGCTTCGTCGAGGTCGAGATGCCCATTGGTTCCCATGGGTGTCTTGATGGGTTTGGCATCCTTCATCCCAAACTTGGTTAGAATATCTTGAGTATACTCCGTTTGGCTTAAGAAGGTGCCTTCTTGGAGTTGCTTCACTTGAAATCCCAAGAAATACTTCAACTCCCCCATCATAGACATCTCGAATTTTTGTGTCATGATCCTACTAAATTCTTCACATGTAGACTCGTTAGTAGACCCAAATATAATATCATCAACATAAATTTGGCATACAAACAAGTCATTTTCAAGAGTTTTAGTGAAGAGTGTAGGATCGGCTCTTCTGACTTTGAATCCATTAGTGATAAGAAAATCTCTAAGGCATTCATACCATGCTCTTGGGGCTTGCTTGAGCCCATAAAGCGCCTTAGAGAGTTTATACACATGGTTAGGATACTCACTATCTTCAAAGCTGGAAGGTTGCTCAACATAGACCTCTTCCTTGATTGGTTCATTGAGGAAAGCACTCTTCACGTCCATTTGATAAAGCTTGAAGCCATGGTAAGTAGCATAGGCTAATAATATACGAATTGACTCAAGCCTAGCTACGGGTGCATAGGTTTCACCGAAATCCAAACCTTCGACTTGGGAGTATCCC